>JAVGWX010000017.1:10711342-11411342 GCA_036924085.1 Ariolimax columbianus | reverse complement strand
ACTTGCAATCCGTAAGATATTATTTGTAAACACTTTTTACTTCCCTTCTCTGTGCACATTATGATGACAGAGTGTGGATAATTAACGCGTACTACGTCATTGCACCGACCTGTTCACTAGTTGTGTTTCTTCCCTCAATACATCCTGAGAGCGGTCAAGGCATCTACCGCAACATTTCTTGCTTTAAAGTTGTTATTTTACTTTATTTTTCACAATTTCTGCTAGTAATCTGAAAGTATTGCATGTAAAAATAGAAATTCATCATTTAGAAAAATTAATTCATCTTTCATTACCCAACGTCGGCTGTTATTGTTTAGGAATTTTCTTACATAAGACTTCATTTTTCCAGCCTCTTACTGAAATTTGCTTTTCATAAGGCATGTTCACAATCGTGTAAAAGGTAAGATTTCTGTTCGTTATGTAACCCTCACACTTACCTTGAACATGTATTACGACTGTCAAGAGTACTGTGGAGGTCAAATCAATTACGATTCATGCCACAAACTTCTTTATTATTTGGAAACCTAAAATCCATCTAAGTAGCAGAGTAGTAGAGAGCTTATACTAACAGCGAAGGTTCAATTTCCGTTAACGACACGAACTAGCCGAACTAGTCCAAATGAACAGCTGGCTTATATTTGGAGAAGATAAAGCAGCAAGAAAGATAGCTGTTGCCTCACATCACACTTCATCCACGACCACAGTGTCTGCAGTGGGACTACCTTTAGATTTAAGAAACCTACAAGAATAGCCTTCAGAGACACAAAACACTATCATTGAACAGATAGAATGAAGTATAAACAAATAATTTTATAATAAAAACCTGAATAATTTTAAACACGAATTTGAACTTTAAAATGACGAATTAGCTCTAGTTTTCAAGATAAGAGGGAGAAAAGGGGAGGGTGGGGATAGGTTGAGGCTCGGGAGGTTGGTTCAATGGAGATGGATGAACTACACATGAAGTTTAGAATGTCGAGTACTTGATTCCCCACGAAACAGATATACTTGCTTGCCAACTGGATGAGAAAATATGTAGCAGTAATTGCAACCACATTTCCTTCATGTTTCCATTTGCGTTGTGGATTTTGTGAGTTCAGAAGTGTTTTCAAAATGTCTCGTGTATATTGTTGTTGCTATATTTTCGGGCAAATGATCCTGCCATCACAAAGGATCCATTACATCGATGACAAACAAAGTTGACATTCACTTTGGTTGTTAGCTCGGTGACCTTACACATGTGTTATCTTAAATGACTAATCCAACATGGGATGGTCAACACTTCATTTAAGTAACCAGTCTAACATGTGATTTGAAGAGAAATTCCTTACCAAAATGATCAAGCAGTCATCACTTACAAAAACATTCAAGCAGTCATCACGTATAAAGATGATCAAGCAGTCTTCACTTATTAAAATGATCAGGTAATCATCACTTACTACGATAAACAAAGAGTCACCAATTCCAAGATGACGAAAGATTCAACCCTTTCCTGCACCATCAAACAGTCATCCCTGTCTAAGAATATCAAAGAGTCATCCCTGTCTAAGAATATCAAAGAGTCATCCCTGTCTAAGAATATCAAAGAGTCATCCCTGTCTAAGAATATCAAAGAGTCATCCCTGTCTAAGAATATCAAAGAGTCATCCCTGTCTAAGAATATCAAAGAGTCATCCCTGTCTAAGAATATCAAAGAGTCATCCCTGTCTAAGAATATCAAAGAGTCATCCCTGTCTAAGAATATCAAAGAGTCATCCCTGTCTAAGAATATCAAAGAGTCATCCCTGTCTAAGAATATCAAAGAGTCCTCCCTGTCTAAGAATATCAAAGAGTCATCCCTTCCCAAAATGATAACAGGTGCCTTTCCAAGAGGATGAAAGTGTCAACGCTTTCCAAAACGATAAAAATGTAATATTCTCCAAAATTTAAAAGCATCCTCCCTTTCTAAGATGGTCAAACAGTCACCCATTTCCCATAGGATCAAAGATCCATCCTTCAAAGATCAACAAAGAATCATCCTTTTCCAAGATAACACAAGATGCATCCCTTTACTAAATGACGAAAGATGCATCCCTTTACTACATGACGAAAGATGCATACCTTTACTACATGACGAAAGATGCATCCCTTTACTACATGACGAAAGATGCATCCCTTTACTACATGACGAAAGATGCATACCTTTAACACATGACGAAAGATGCATCCCTTTACTACATGACGAAAGATGCATCCCTTTACTACATGACGAAAGATGCATACCTTTACTACAGACGAAAGATGCATCCCTTTACTACATGACGAAAGATGCATCCCTTTACTACATGACGAAAGATGCATACCTTTAACTACATGACGAAAGGTGCTTCCCTTTACTACATGATCATTCCCCCCCCCCCCCCCCCACACACTATGTCGACTTAAAAGGCATCCCTTTGCAAGATGGCAAAATAATTCTTAACTAGCAACAACAAAACAAAATAAACTTGTTTTTATTATCATGTTTTTCCCTCTCTTTGAGGTTTGATATCATTTGTCAACGATTGTGTTCTGAATTTCTGAATTCTGCAGGGTCGGAGTCGGAAACACAGCTTGTGGAACTATTGGCGACTGCTATGGCAGAACTGATGGCATGTATGCAGACGCTAACTGTCAGACGTTTTACTGGTGCATCAGTGGAGCTTATAGAAACTATAGCAGAAATTATTGTGCCGCACGTAAGTAGCAGAGAATGTGATTATGAAAGGAATGTATGTGTTGTGTGAGTAGCTGTAGTAGTTGAATCTTTAGATGTTGTAGCAGATGTTGTCGCAATTATAATGGTAGAAGTGGTGAATGTATGAGTGTTGAATTTAGAAGTAATTGTACAGATAGTGATGGTATCAAGCAAATGTTGTACCAGTGTTGAATGTATGAGTGTTGAATTTAGAAGTAATTGTACAGATAGTGATGGTATCAAGCAAATGTTGTACCAGTGTTGAATGTATGAGTGTTGAATTTAGAAGTAATTGTACAGATAGTGATGGTATCAAGCAAATGTTGTACCAGTGTTGAATGTATGAGTGTTGAATTTAGAAGTAATTGTACAGATAGTGATGGTATCAAGCAAATGTTGTACCAGTGTTGAATGGAAAAGAAATTGAAAGGAGAGTGTTGGTTGTTGTGGCAGATGCAGTTGTTAGTCGTAGAGTAGTAGTATATTACTCTGGATCTCAGAAAGACAAACGGAACCACTGCAACCTTATAAGCATGTTGTAGAATATTAACAGAAGAGGGGTGTGCATAGAAGTGGAAAGTGCATGCAAAAATAAAACCAATAAGCTGTAAAGAGAAGAGTAGACAACGCTGGGGCAAACGATTCCTGCAACAGGTCAGCTGTTTCTGTGAGCGTATGCTTTGCAAGCAGCCAAATGAAGGGAAAAAACAGGAATATAAGGATGAATAGTATGAGTTTCACTTGTAATAGTAGTTGTAGGGACAGAGACAGTAGTTGTACTATTAATAGTAGTTGTTGGAGGAGAGACAGTAGTTGTTGGAGGAGTAGAGATAGTAGTTGTAGGAGGAGAGACAGTAGTTGTTGGAGGAGTAGAGATAGTAGTTGTAGGAGGAGAGACAGTGGTTGTTGTAGGAGGAGAGACAGTAGTTGTTGGAGGAGAGACAGCAGTTGTTGGAGGAGTAGAGATAGTAGTTGTAGGAGGAGAGATAGTAGTTGTAGGAGGAGAGACAGTGGTTGTAGGAGGAGAGACAGTAGTTGTTGGAGGAGTAGAGATAGTAGTTGTAGGAGGAGAGACAGTAGTTGTTGGAGGAGTAGAGATAGTAGTTGTAGGAGGAGAGACAGTAGTTGTTGGAGGAGTAGAGATAGTAGTTGTAGGAGGAGAGACAGTAGTTGTAGGAGGAGAGACAGTAGTTGTTGGAGGAGTAGAGATAGTAGTTGTAGGAGGAGAGACAGTAGTTGTTGGAGGAGTAGAGATAGTAGTTGTAGGAGGAGAGACAGTAGTTGTTGTAGGAGGAGAGACAGTAGTTGTTGGAGGAGAGACAGTAGTTGTTGGAGGAGTAGAGATAGTAGTTGTAGGAGGAGAGATAGTAGTTGTAGGAGGAGAGACAGTAGTTGTAGGAGGAGAGACAGTAGTTGTTGGAGGAGAGACAGTAGTTGTTGGAGGAGAGACAGTAGTTGTTGGAGGAGTAGAGATAGTAGTTGTAGGAGGAGAGACAGTAGTTGTTGTAGGAGGAGAGACAGTAGTTGTTGGAGGAGAGACAGTAGTTGTTGGAGGAGTAGAGATAGTAGTTGTAGGACGAGAGACAGTAGTTGTTGGAGGAGTAGAGATAGTAGTTGTAGGAGGATAGACAGTAGTTGTTGGAGGAGTAGAGATAGTAGTTGTAGGAGGAGAGACAGTAGTTGTTGGAGGAGTAGAGATAGTAGTTGTAGGGGTAGAGATAGTTGTTGTTGGAGGAGTAGAGATAGTAGTTGTAGGAGGAGAGACAGTAGTTGTTGTAGGAGGAGAGACAGTAGTTGTTGGAGGAGTAGAGATAGTAGTTGTAGGAGGAGAGACAGTAGTTGTTGGAGGAGTAGAGATAGTAGTTGTAGGAGGAGAGATAGTAGTTGTAGGAGGAGAGACAGTGGTTGTAGGAGGAGAGACAGTAGTTGATGGAGGAGTAGAGATAGTAGTTGTAGGAGGAGAGACAGTAGTTGTTGGAGGAGAGACAGTAGTTGTTGGAGGAGTAGAGATAGTAGTTGTAGGAGCAGAGATAGTAGTTGTAGGAGGAGAGACAGTAGTTGTAGGAGGAGAGACAGTAGTTGTTGGAGGAGAGACAGTAGTTGTTGGAGGAGAGACAGTAGTTGTTGGAGGAGTAGAGATAGTAGTTGTAGGAGGAGAGACAGTAGTTGTTGTAGGAGGAGAGACAGTAGTTGTTGGAGGAGAGACAGTAGTTGTTGGAGGAGTAGAGATAGTAGTTGTAGGACGAGAGACAGTAGTTGTTGGAGGAGTAGAGATAGTAGTTGTAGGAGGATAGACAGTAGTTGTTGGAGGAGAGACAGTAGTTGTTGGAGGAGAGACAGTAGTTGTTGGAGGAGTAGAGATAGTTGTTGTAGGAGTAGAGATAGTAATTGTTGGAGGAGAGACAGTTGTTGATGGAGGAGTAGAGATAGTTGTTGTAGGAGTAGAGATAGTAGTTGTTGTAGGAGAGACAGTTGTTGTTGGAGGAGTAGAGATAGTAGTTGTAGGAGGAGAGATAGTAGTTGTAGGAGGAGAGACAGTAGTTGTAGGAGGAGAGACAGTAGTTGTAGGAGGAGAGACAGTAGTTGTACTAGCAATTATAGTAGCTGTAACAGTGGAGAGTTAATAAATGAATACCAATATCAATAGAAATGAAAAGGATAAATGAGTGAATGAGGAAGAAAGAGAAGGAGAGGAAAATAATAATCGATTAGCCAAATAAAAAGACATTTTGTTCTGGGTCTAAGACAAGACCTTAAAGACCAATAAAATGGACTACTTCTTGCACACATTCAACAATTTGAATGCAAGATTTTAGTAAGTAGCAGATAAGATGAAAATATGGGACAATGGTTTATTACTCGTGCGTTACCATGGATTAAACCGGAAGCAGAGAGCAGTAATCGTGCAACCTGCGAGGAGCCTAGTGAGGTTGAAAATGGGGCCAGCAACGTTTCACTATGTGAACTATGCAACATGAACAAAAATTGCGTCTCGAGCCAAGGGTGGATGTTGTTATCTCGGAATCGGGAACATCGAAGCAAGTAGTTTCTGAGCTCTTTCCCCTTGACCTATCGTCTCAATTAGCAGGTTTGAATGGGCTCTCTTGTCATCATGCGACGTGCTGAAGAAAGGGGAGCTGAGTTCTACTTGCTGTAGTGCAAAACGCCGCGTCTCTTTAGTATAATCACAGTCGGTCGCCTGTCTGGTTTACATGGCTATTGTAACATAGCATGTTTCAAGGTGCACAGCATTTCTATGAAAGAGGTGTCTGAATCAGAACGTTGTACTGGGCCTGACGACAGACTTCACATACTTCCACTGGTAGAAGTATTGTCGCTAAGTTAAGTCATCGTTACATGATTGTGGCTAAGTCAAATCATCCTTCTATCATTGTCGCTAAGTCAAGTCATCCTTCTATCATTGTCGCTAAGTCAAGTCATCGTTCTATCATTGCCGCTAAGTCAAGTCATCCTTCTATCATTGCCGATGTCAAGTCATCGTTTTATCGTTGCCGCTAAGTCAAGTCATCCTTCTATCATTGTCGCTAAGTCAAGTCATCCTTCTATCATTGTCGCTAAGTCAAGTCTTTGTTCTATCATTGCCGCTAAGTCAAGTCATCCTTCGATCATTGTCGCTAAGTCAAGTCTTTGTTCTATCATTGTCGCTAAGTCAACTCATCCTTCTATCATTGTCGCTAAGTCAAGTCATTGTTCCTCATTGCCGCTAAGTCAAGTCATCGTTCTATCATTGCCGCTAAGTCAAGTCATTGTTCCTCATTGCCGCTAAGTCAAGTCATTGTACCTCATTGCCGCTAAGTCAAGTCATCCTTCTATCATTGCCGCTAAGTCAAGTCATTGTACCTCTTTGCCGCTAAGTCAAGTCATTGTACCTCATTGCCGCTAAGTCAAGTCATCCTTCTATCATTGTCGCTAAGTCAAGTCATTGTTCCTCATTGCCGCTAAGTCAAGTCATTGTTCCTCATTGTCGCTAAGTCAAGTCATTGTTCCTCATTGCCGCTAAGTCAAGTCATTGTACCTCATTGCCGCCAAGTCAAGTCATCCTTCTATCATTGCCGCTAAGTCAAGTCATTGTACCTCATTGCCGCTAAGTCAAGTCATTGTACCTCATTGCCGCTAAGTCAAGTCATCCTTCTATCATTGTCGCTAAGTCAAGTCATTGTTCTATCATTGATATCAACTAACATTGAATATTTGCTTGCATCTTACCCTCTATACCTCTCCCACAGCTCTATTGTTTTACGGTCATGGATGTGACCACCCAAGGAACATTCCTCCACCTTGTGGAACCGGTACCAGAGACAAGCCAACTTCAGCACCCGCTCAAAATCCAGCAACAAAGCCACCAACAGCATCACAAACAACATTTTCGACCATAGAATCAACCCCTTCACGACCAGCAGCAGTAGCTTCCCTTCCGTAATTAGCACAAGGACGACAATTGGAGTAGTACATAATGAGACTTCAATCATTAATTTCTCATACAATTAATATTGTGATTTACTGTGCACTTTACGTGTTCTATAAACGTAAATTCTTGAGAGTACATATTTTCTATATTTTACACTCAATAAAAAGATCAATACATTCTTTGTTTATCTTATTTATTCTTTTTTGCGCATGCCCACAATGAATAGGTTACTCTTTTGTGCACCCTGAAAATGACGTTAAGTAGCAGGTTGCAGTTGCTTTCCTCACAACTTAAGCGTACTGATGAAGGTGGATCGGTGTCCTCCGTGTGGTTATGCTATTATAGGCTTCATCCGCGTGTCACTCACTTCTACGGGGATCACATTTATCCCTCACCTCGTTAGCCACGCTGCCATGACAACAGCCCTTCCATGGAGGGCTACTAGGAAGCCGAAGTGAGAGTCTCGGTCAGTATATTTTACCTGATCCGGATTAACATGTCTGATCGGTATATTTTGCCTGAGCCTGATTACCATGTCTGATCGGTATATTTTACCTGAGCCTGATTACCATGTCTGATCGGTATATTTTGCCTGAGCCTGATTACCATGTCTGATCGGTATATTTTGCCTGAGCCTGATTACCATGTCTGATCGGTATATTTTGCCTGAGCCTGATTGCCATGTCTGATCGGTATATTTTGCCTGAGCCTGATTACCATGTCTGATCGGTATATTTTGCCTGACCAGACGTTAGTCTTCCTCTTGTAACTACGAGGCGTATTCAAATGAAACCAGACCAAACTGTAACTAGTGAACATACAAAACGATGCAAACGAGGATGTCACTTCTGGTGTAAACAGCATGACTTTTGTCGCCATACACTGCCTGCATTCTGCTATGAATGTCAACTGGGCGATATCCTTTAGCTGTTAGAAACCGAATCACCGCTCGCTGATCAACTCTGGGCGGATTCCGGATCACACCCGTCATGTGTTTCAACCGTCTGCTGAGGAAACTATGAGTCGGAGGACAATGGTATGTGCTGTTTACACCAGAAGTGACGTCATCATGCACGTCGTACGTATGTTCACTTGTTGCAGTTTGGTTTGGTTTCATTTGAGCACGACTCGTATATCAGGCACCTTGATGTTGCTGTCACGTTTGCTGGGGTAATCGTCCTAATTTCATTCTCGTTATTTGCCTACCCTCGCCAACACTACATCTAGACCTCTCAATTCCTCTTTCCATAATTTATTATGTGAGTAGATCAATCCAGACTGTTCAGTTTCCAATAGAGCACAAGATTGTCAAGAATGCTTCTGTCCTAAGCCATCCCGTGTAGCTCTCTTAGCAGGTTCCTTATATCCCTGTCTCGAGCTCTCTTAGCGGGTTCCTCGTATCCCTGTCTCAAGCTCTCTTAGCGGGTTCCTTATATCCCTGTCTCGAGCTCTCTTAGCGGGTTCCTTGTATCTCTGACTGAAACTCTCTTAGCGGGTTCCTTATTTTCCTGACTCAAACTCTCTTAGCGGGTTCCTTATTTCCCTGACTCAAACTCTCTTAGCGGGTTCCTTATTTCCCTGACTCAAGCTCTCTTAGCGGGTTCCTTATTTCCCTTACTCAAGCTCCCTTCTCCGTGAATGTTTGGTGTCTCTATTTCTCATGCGCATTATTATTTATTTACTTTTCCCCATTTGCCTTATTTCTATATTCCCCAAGGTGGTGTGCGTTGCACAATCTTTCTATTTTGCCTCTGTCGGTCCAGTGCAACCGACTTCGGTATGCATTTTATACAATGATCTGCTTCATCCCGCATTTTCTAAAGGTTTGCTTCTTCGAGATAACGGCCGGTGCTGTAGTGGGTAGCGAACCCAGCACCTTTGGCTTGTGAGCAGTGTCACTTAACCACTAGCCAACGCCGTCCCCTTCTTGCGCATTGGGTTTCCAGAACAGAAGTTGTTTTGTAGTGCTTGCTGGTTTTCTTAATGTGTGTAACGTTATAATAGCCACTTCCCGGTAACACAGCATCCCAGAATTCTACACGAACCACCAACTGTTAGCAAACATTACAATAGCCACTTCCTGGTAACACAGCTTCCCAGAATTCTACACGAACCACCAACTGTTAGCACACATTACAATAGCCACTTCCTGGTAACACAGCTTCCCAGAATTCTACACGAACCACCAACTGTTAGCAAACATTACAATAGCCACTTCCTGGTAACACAGCTTCCCAGAATTCTACACGAACCACCAACTGTTAGCAAACATTACAATAGCCACTTCCTGGTAACACTGCTTCCCAGAATTCTACACGAACCACCAACTGTTAGCAAACATTACAATAGCCACTTCCTGGTAACACAGCTTCCCAGAATTCTACACGAACCACCAACTGTTAGCAAACATTACAATAGCCACTTCCTGGTAACACAGCTTCCCAGAATTCTACACGAACCACCAACTGTTAGCAAACATTACAATAGCCACTTCCTGGTAACACAGCTTCCCAGAATTCTACACGAACCACCAACTGTTAGCAAACATTACAATAGCCACTTCCTGGTAACACAGCTTCCCAGAATTCTACACGAACCACCAACTGTTAGCAAACATTACAATAGCCACTTCCTGGTAACACAGCTTCCCAGAATTCTACACGAACCACCAACTGTTAGCAAACATTACAATAGCCACTTCCTGGTAACACAGCTTCCCAGAATTCTACACGAACCACCAACTGTTAGCAAACATTACAATAGCCACTTCCTGGTAACACAGCTTCCCAGAATTCTACACGAACCACCAACTGTTAGCAAACATTACAATAGCCACTTCCTGGTAACACAGCTTCCCAGAATTCTACACGAACCACCAACTGTTAGCAAACATTACAATAGCCACTTCCTGGTAACACAGCTTCCCAGAATTCTACACGAACCACCAACTGTTAGCAAACATTACAATAGCCACTTCCTGGTAACACAGCTTCCCAGAATTCTACACGAACCACCAACTGTTAGCAAACATTACAATAGCCACTTCCTGGTAACACAGCTTCCCAGAATTCTACACGAACCACCAACTGTTAGCAAACATTACAATAGCCACTTCCTGGTAACACAGCTTCCCAGAATTCTACACGAACCACCAACTGTTAGCAAACATTACAATAGCCACTTCCTGGTAACACAGCTTCCCAGAATTCTACACGAACCACCAACTGTTAGCAAACATTACAATAGCCACTTCCTGGTAACACAGCTTCCCAGAATTCTACACGAACCACCAACTGTTAGCAAACATTACAATAGCCACTTCCTGGTAACACAGCTTCCCAGAATTCTACACGAACCACCAACTGTTAGCAAACATTACAATAGCCACTTCCTGGTAACACAGCTTCCCAGAATTCTACACGAACCACCAACTGTTAGCAAACATTACAATAGCCACTTCCTGGTAACACAGCTTCCCAGAATTCTACACGAACCACCAACTGTTAGCAAACATTACAATAGCCACTTCCTGGTAACACAGCTTCCCAGAATTCTACACGAACCACCAACTGTTAGCAAACATTACAATAGCCACTTCCTGGTAACACAGCTTCCCAGAATTCTACACGAACCACCAACTGTTAGCAAACATTACAATAGCCACTTCCTGGTAACACAGCTTCCCAGAATTCTACACGAACCACCAACTGTTAGCAAACATTACAATAGCCACTTCCTGGTAACACAGCTTCCCAGAATTCTACACGAACCACCAACTGTTAGCAAACATTACAATAGCCACTTCCCGGTAACACAGCTTCCCAGAATTCTACACGAACCACCAACTGTTAGCAAACATTACAATAGCCACTTCCTGGTAACACAGCTTCCCAGAATTCTACACGAACCACCAACTGTTAGCAAACATTACAATAGCCACTTCCTGGTAACACAGCTTCCCAGAATTCTACACGAACCACCAACTGTTAGCAAACATTACAATAGCCACTTCCTGGTAACACAGCTTCCCAGAATTCTACACGAACCACCAACTGTTAGCAAACATTACAATAGCCACTTCCTGGTAACACAGCTTCCCAGAATTCTACACGAACCACCAACTGTTAGCAAACATTACAATAGCCACTTCCTGGTAACACAGCTTCCCAGAATTCTACACGAACCACCAACTGTTAGCAAACATTACAATAGCCACTTCCTGGTAACACAGCTTCCCAGAATTCTACACGAACCACCAACTGTTAGCAAACATTACAATAGCCACTTCCTGGTAACACAGCTTCCCAGAATTCTACACGAACCACCAACTGTTAGCAAACATTACAATAGCCACTTCCTGGTAACACAGCTTCCCAGAATTCTACACGAACCACCAACTGTTAGCAAACATTACAATAGCCACTTCCTGGTAACACAGCTTCCCAGAATTCTACACGAACCACCAACTGTTAGCAAACATTACAATAGCCACTTCCTGGTAACACAGCTTCCCAGAATTCTACACGAACCACCAACTGTTAGCAAACATTACAATAGCCACTTCCTGGTAACACAGCTTCCCAGAATTCTACACGAACCACCAACTGTTAGCAAACATTACAATAGCCACTTCCTGGTAACACAGCTTCCCAGAATTCTACACGAACCACCAACTGTTAGCAAACATTACAATAGCCACTTCCTGGTAACACAGCTTCCCAGAATTCTACACGAACCACCAACTGTTAGCAAACATTACAATAGCCACTTCCTGGTAACACAGCTTCCCAGAATTCTACACGAACCACCAACTGTTAGCAAACATTACAATAGCCACTTCCTGGTAACACAGCTTCCCAGAATTCTACACGAACCACCAACTGTTAGCACACATTACAATAGCCACTTCCTGGTAACACAGCTTCCCAGAATTCTACACGAACCACCAACTGTTAGCAAACATTACAATAGCCACTTCCTGGTAACACAGCTTCCCAGAATTCTACACGAACCACCAACTGTTAGCAAACATTACAATAGCCACTTCCTGGTAACACAGCTTCCCAGAATTCTACACGAACCACCAACTGTTAGCACACATTACAATAGCTCAGTGACTCTCAAACTACTTGTGATCCTGACAAGCTGAGAGCATTTTCTTCAAACTTCCCACAACACACTTACCTGAAGGTCAAACTTTCCACAACACACTTACCTGACGGTCAAACTTCCCGCAACACACTTACATGAAGGTCAAACTTCCCACAACACACTTACCTGACGGTCAAACTTCCCACAACACACTTACCTGAAGATCAAACTTTCCACAACACACTTACCTGAAGATCAAACTTCCCACAACACACTTACCTGAAGGTCAAACTTTCCACAACACACTTACCTGACGGTCAAACTTCCGGCAACACACTTACATGAAGGTCAAACTTCCCACAACATACTTACCTGAAGGTCAAACTTCCCACAACACACTTACCTGAAGGTCAAACTTTCCACAACACACTTACCTGAGGTGAAACTTCCCACAACACACTTACCTGAGCTCAAACTTTCCACAACACACTTACCTGAGGTCAAACTTCCCACAACACTCTTACCTGAGGTCAAACTTCCCACAACATACTTACCTGAAGGTCAAACTTCCCACAACACACTTACCTGAGGTCAAACTTCCCACAACACACTCGCCTGAGGTCAAACTTCCCACAACACTCTTACCTGAGCTCAAACTTCCCACAACACACTTACCTGAGGTCAAACTTCCCACAACACACTCTTACCTGAGCTCAAACTTCCCACAACACACTTACCTGAGGTCAAACTTCCCACAACACACTTACCTGAGGTCAAACTTCCCACAACACACTTACCTGAGCTCAAACTTCCCACAACATACTTACCTGAAGGTCAAACTTCCCACAACATACTTACCTGAGGTCAAACTTCCCACAACACACTCGCCTGAGGTCAAACTTCCCACAACACACTCGCCTGAGGTCAAACTTCCCACAACACACTCGCCTGAGGTCAAACTTCCCACAACACACTTACCTGAGGTCAAACTTCCCACAACACACTCGCCTGAGGTCAAACTTCCCACAACACACTCGCCTGAGGTCAAACTTCCCACAACACACTCGCCTGAGGTCAAACTTCCCACAACACACTTACCTGAGGTCAAACTTCCCACAACACACTCGCCTGAGGTCAAACTTCCCACAACACACTCGCCTGAGGTCAAACTTCCCACAACACACTCGCCTGAGGTCAAACTTCCCACAACACACTCGCCTGAGGTCAAACTTCCCACAACACACTCGCCTGAGGTCAAACTTCCCACAACACACTTACCTGAGGTCAAACTTCCCACAACACACTTACCTGAGGTCAAACTTCCCACAACACACTTACCTGAGGTCAAACTTCCCACAACACACTTACCTGAGGTCAAACTTCCCACAACACTCTTACCTGAGCTCAAACTTCCCACAACATACTTACCTGAAGGTCAAACTTCCCACAACACACTTACCTGAGGTCAAACTTCCCACAACACACTCGCCTGAGGTCAAACTTCCCACAACACACTCGCCTGAGGTCAAACTTCCCACAACACACTCGCCTGAGGTCAAACTTCCCACAACACACTTACCTGAGGTCAAACTTCCCACAACACACTCGCCTGAGGTCAAACTTCCCACAACACACTCGCCTGAGGTCAAACTTCCCACAACACACTCGCCTGAGGTCAAACTTCCCACAACACACTCGCCTGAGGTCAAACTTCCCACAACACACTTACCTGAGGTCAAACTTCCCACAACACACTCGCCTGAGGTCAAACTTCCCACAACACACTCGCCTGAGGTCAAACTTCCGACAACACACTTACCTGAGCTCAAACTTCCGACAACACACTTAACTGACGCCACGCCTGAATATAAAGTAAAAGCATGTACTTGTGTCGTTTATACTTTTGTTTTGGATAAGAAATTAAATATATTAATTGCGGGCTACTTTGAATGAATAAGACATTTTATTTAAACCTTTCATTTGCAAGACCCAATTTTGTTCTTTTCTTTTTCTTTTTCATCTTCCTCGTTTTCTTCTTCTTCTTTTTCTTCTTCCTCTTCTTCTTCCTCTTCTTCAACATAAACTTCTTCAGCATCTTCTTCTTTTTCTTCCTATTCGTTTTCTTCTACTTCTTGGTTTCCAACATCTTCTTCTTCTTCATTTTCGTCTTTTTTTTTCTTCAACTTCTTCTTTTGTCGTTTTTTGCGTCAACGGTTTTCCTGGAAAGGACGTTGTTGTGTCGTAGTTTACAGCGAGGCTGGGTTAATGTCGCGATTGTTTTTCTTCTTCTCTTTCTTCATTGTTCATTCTCAATCTTAAAATGACAAGTCCTGACAAAGATTTTACCAACGGTTTACCAAGTAGCAGGATGTTGTCTGGAGAATGGAGTGAGTTGGGTCGTAGTTTACAGTGTGACTGCGATATTGACACTTTTCGGTCCGACACACCCGACTTCGACAGTCATTTTTAGGTACCGGGCTAGCCTTCCCCCATTGATCTCTTCTTCTTAGTTACATATGATAGTTAGGGCGATATCAAAGTTATCGCCAATTAAAGTGCAAAGGCAGGGCTTCACCCTGAGGACGCGTGTTAGAGTTATGTAAGAGTGCGTATGTTTGAAGTATCACAAGAGAGTGGGTATTACATCAGAGCCATTGTTCAATTTCTTTTTAATTGTCGTTTAATTAAAAACTTGCCAGACATTGTATAAATAGATTACGTAACAGAAGACAGAAATAATTCACATACAATGCGCCAGATGAACACATAGTGTGCGACAGAAACATATCAAATTCTGCAGATTGTGTGCGGCACACCTAATGTGACGTGGGAGATGACGTGAGTTTCCTAGACAAGATGATGTTTACCAGATAATTTGTTCTACTCTCACATTTGTTTAGTACGTGTCGTGTTTTTGTTGTTCCCTGTCCGTGGTATTATGTGGACTTTCTTGTACAATTGGGGTCTGGGAGAACAAGACGCTCATTCTTAAAACAAAAACACTCTCAGGCCTGTGTCCTCAGCACTCGTTTTTATGCCAGTGAAACATGGTCTATCTACACGTGCCAGGAGAGACGGCTGAATAGCTATCCCACGAGGTGCCTGAAACAGAATCCTGGAGGTTGGGTGGCAAAACAAGATCACCAACGCAGAGGTGATGAGAGAACAGGCACTGTCACAATCTTGTCCATGCTTAGTCTTCGAAGACTCCGATGGCTGGGACACGTTCGGAGGATGGATGGTGGCAGAATATCAAAATATCTTTTCTATGGGGAATTACAGCTTGGGAAAAGATGTCACTACTACGGAACAAGGATGTATGCAAGCGGGATATGAATGATACAGTCATCGATGTGGAATCATGGGAACAGGACGCCATGGATCGTGCTACATGGAGGGGCAGAATTAAGCATGAAATACAGACAAAGGAGATACTGATTTGCTGATAGGCTAAGGACTCAGCCTCTGAGAAGACACGCCACACCATGCGATGTCAGTAACGGTCCTAACTTTCCTTGAACACACTGTGGAAGATGCTTCTCTGCTCGGATTGGTCTTACGAGTCACATGCGTTATCGTCATGGACTGTAGTTACATCCTTTTTTTTCAAAGCCCAATTACTCTCATCTGACGGGACGGGAAGAGTTGGTGATGAGTGTTTATGTAATGGTCAATGATTGGCCTGTGCTTTTTGTCATGTGAAAAATACATGTCCTCTGGATTTTTGCTGTTGTCATTTTGTTTCTAATTTAATTTTAACTCTCCATTACCAGGGTAATTCTTCTCTTGATATATTTGGTAGTCTCCATCGTTTCTTGTGATGTAGAGGATATATTACGCTTGATGCGTTTTCTGTTTCAAGTACGATACAAAATGACAATTTAGAACTCTAACGAAAAATCGTTTCTGCTACATGGCTTGGAAGATTTCAGGACAAAAAATGTCCATAGACAGATGCATGAACAAAATAATTGGTTTGAAATATTACGATCCAGTAACAAACGTCGTCGACCTTTTGGAAAGATCTGGATTGCTATCAGTAGAACGCGACTTAAAGCGGGCCGTTGGCGCTGGTTAGGTTATACTTTACGAAAATGACATGATGACATTGCAAGATAGGCACTGTTCTGGAACCCAGTAGGTGAAAGGATCAAGAACATGTTTGGAGAAGAGAATTAGAATCAAATTTTAGAGACGCAGGACATTCGTGGTTTGCGTTAGACCAAAGGGCAAAGGACAGGTCAATTTGACGCTTGTTGGTGGAAGGCATATCCTCCGCAGGGAGCTGAATGATTTTGAATGATTGATTGATTGATGATTGATTGAATGATTGATTGAATGAATAAATGTTTGATTTATTGAATGAATGAATAAATATACCAGGTATTGGAAACAAAAACTGCCAGACTGAAAAAGAAAGAAGAGATACTACCCTGAGCTACATATCGAAAAACTACCCAAGCATGGACTGGACCCATGCATACACAGACGGTTCTGTAACAAACAAAACACAGAACGGAGGGGCAGGAGCATTTCTGAACCTACCAAATGACAGAAAAATAACACTGTCATTCGCTACTGGAAAATAAACAAGCAATTTCAGAGCGGAGGCAGAGGCACTGAGGGCGGCAGTGGAAGAAATGGTGACAGGTAAAAGGAATGAAAGCCATATAGTCCTGCTTACAGATGCCTTGGCCGTAGTCACAGCACTAAAAAGCCAGAAAAATACTGAACTTAATGATTTAAGAGCAGTACTCTGTCAACTATGCCAGCAATCCGCACCAAAAAGGGTAGTGGTACAGTGGGTTCCATCCCACTGCAACATCCAAGGCAACGAGGAGGCAGACAGACTGGCAAAAGAAGGTGCAAGACTACAACAACCAGATACTAGTATGACATACGAAGAGTCAAAACGGCTTATTAGAGCTAGATACATGACCAAATGGGAAACAGAACATACTGGCTACACAAAAAACGATGCCTATTACCAGTTGAACAGAAGAGAGTAGTTCGTGGTCTTCAGACTTCGCACTGGCCACAATAGACTGAGGTACCACCTACTCAACAAATTGAAGATAGGTGGCACGGACGAATGCCCGTGTGGTACCGGGAAAATGACCGCTGAGCATTTGCTGCAAAACTGCCCGACATACGAAGATCGTAGAGAGCAGATGTGGCCATCAATAGAGGCAACACTAGACAAGCTCTATGGCAGTGTCGACAGCCTCAGGATGACCGCTGCTTTTTTCGAAAAAATAAAGGTTTACGTCTGACTGCGTACGAAGAAGAAGATGAAGAAGAATGAATGATTTATTGATTGATCCCAGAAATTGGAAAACCTATGTAAAAAAAATAGTGTCCTTCTTGTCCTTGAGGTCCACCCCCCCCCCCCCCCCCCCCGACCTCCTCCCTAAGATTCCCAAGAATTTTTAGTTACCCTGCTTTCTCTGTATTACAGTCTTTCCTCAAATGTCCTTCCAATGAATTCTAGCCAAGCTTAAGACTGGCAGTTTAGCTATATCGCTTCTTGAAGGTTTGCCGTTACCAACTTCTGAGAATGCCATAACGACTTCTCTTCTACCTCTCACATCTCTAAATGCTGACAATAATATAACCTCCTCTGTTCCACCTCTCCCATCTTCAACTGCTGAAAATAATATAACCTCCTCTGTTGTACCTCTCACATCTCTAACTGCTGACAATAAGACAACCTCCTCTGTTCTACCTCTCACATCTTCAACTGCTGAAAATAATATAACCTCCTCTGTTGTACCTCTCACATCTCTATCTGCTGACAATAAGACAACCTCCTCTGTTGTACCTCTCACATCTCTAACTGCTGACACTAAGACAACCTCCTCTCTTCTTCCTCTCCCATCTCCAACTGCTGACAATAACATAACCTCCTCTGTTGTACCTCTCACATCTCCAACTTCTGAGAACGCCATAACGACCTCTGTTGTGTCTAACATCTCCTCCTTCTATATTTTTTTGTGATCTTTGAAGAGATACCTTTTGGTATCGATCTGCAGGTTGTATGTGATTCAGTGCAATCGATTGGAACATGTTGGTGACATTCTACAAAGTATCGATACGGACTGAAGATAGCACAGGATGGAGATTTTTCCTCAGGGTTTACTCCCGAAGCCTTTCCTGTAAACAGATACCCCGCAAGGCAGCAGGGATGTGGCATAGTATCGTTAAACTATTTTGCCACTGGCCAAAGGTAGCTCAGAACAAGAGTATGAGGTTGACATACTGCGCAATCTTCCTCACTTTAATCCATATCACAGGGTAAGTCTCCAATTTCAGCGGACAAAGCAAAATGAAAACATTGTCCACAGGACTTGATAAAGAGCGTGGCCTCCATCACACGTGATGGACGAACATCATCACAAATTATGTGATTCTATGAACGTGACGCAGACATTTGTTGTTACATTCTACAGATTGTATGTGATTCTGAGAATCTTATGGAGATAAACGTTGAAACAATACTATGTTGACTGAATGTGTGTGACACGTTATATTTCATAAATAAAAATGGTTTCTATTTGTTAATGAATATTTAAACAGAAAACTCGTCACGCCCTGATTATCATGAAACAGTAAACACTTTAAAAAAAAATTGTATTTGGGTTAAAAAACAAACTAGTTTAGACACAAAAGTACTGCATTTCTAGAGACGTCAGTGTCATCGGAACTTGCCTATGTGAATGTTAATGGGTGTTTATAAGGCGAGAAAGGTAGACGCCTTGAGCAGGTAAAAGACAAGTTCATTGCTGATCTTGTTTGTTACCTGGACCGTCCAGAGTATAGACATCTACTGATTATTTAAATAACAATTTCACTGACACCTGAGGGTGAAATGTACAAATGAATAAGTGACGTTAATGCAACAAATAATCGTTGCAGGTTTATAAATGTCTCTGAATGGATGATATCAAGATCAAAGGTGACAATTAGAATCAACTTCACATCTTTAAAATTCGAAATGAATACATAGGATAATATACTTTTAACAAAGTAAAACAACTGCCCGGTTAAACTAGAACAACAGTTTATAAAGATATAGTGAGGTAGATGGAATACCACAGATTGTTGGACTCCCATGTTATTCTGTAAAGGTTTTTATTGCATGACGAACGTATGTATCGGGTATCTTTCTATCGTAGACATGGGCGATTTAGTTCAACTATACGAGTTGGATTACCACTACGGCGATCAGAGTGTCAATCTCCCCCTCGTTGGATAGGATGCTGTAATACAGTTTGTTTCAATGTGCACATAATGTTTTCTGCTTTCTTCTGTAGCTGAAGTTCATCTTTATTTCTAGTCTAATGGAAACAGTACCTCCTCTTCACCACCCCCCCCCCCTTTTTTCCCCCCATTCATGCTAAAAATTGACACAGTTGGAGCAGAACACAGTACAACGCCTCCCGTTTCTAGAGATCATCCACAGAACAAGACATTGATCTGATACTCAGCTCTCTGCGTAGTTGCGGCGGACCAGATGAAACCTTGTATCAAGTCAGATGTGGTCCACGATCCACAGTTTGTAGACCTCTGGTTTAGCTGTATAATATATTCCGTTTGTGTTTGCCCAGTCCTTGATAAAGACCGTTATTTGTTGAGCCGTACTGGTATCAAGATGCTGAGCAGTGCATGAGCTGCAGCGGTCAGGAACCCAGAGCTGACTGCTAGCGTCATGGTCAGTGACTCACAGCTGACTGCCAGCATCCAGGTCAGTGACTCACAGCTGACTGCTAGCGTCATGGTCAGTGACTCACAGCTGACTGCCAGCATCATGGTCAGTGACTCACAGCTGACTGCTAGCATCATGGTCAGTGACCAAGAGCTGACTGCTAGCGACATGGCCAGTGACCCACAGCTGACTGCTAGCGTCATGGCCAGTGACCCAGAGCTGGCTGCTAGCGTCATGGCCAGTAACCCACAGCTGACTGCTAGTGTCATAGCCAGTGACCCACAGCTGACTGCTAGCATCATGGCCAGTGACTCACAGCTGACTGCTAGCGTCATGGCCAGTGATTCAGAGCTGACTGCTAGCGTCATGGCCAGTGACTCACAGCTGGCTGCTAGCGTCATGGCCAGTGAACCAGAGCTCATTGCCAGTGATTCAGAGCTGACTGCTAACGTAATGGCCAGTGACTCACAGCTGACTGATAGCGTCATGGCCAGTGACCCATAGCTGGCTGCTAGCGTCATGGCCAGTGACCCACAGCTGACTGCTAGCGTCATGGCCAGTGACCCAGAGCTGGCTGCTAGCGTCATGGCCAGTAACCCACAGCTGACTGCTAGTGTCATAGCCAGTGACCCACAGCTGACTGCTAGCATCATGGCCAGTGACTCACAGCTGACTGCTAGCGTCATGGCCAGTGATTCAGAGCTGACTGCTATCGTCATGGCCAGTGACTCACAGCTGGCTGCTAGCGTCATGGCCAGTGAACCAGAGCTCATTGCCAGTGACCCAGAGCTGACTGCTAGCGTCACAGCCGATGACCCAGAGCTCATTCCCAGTGACCCAGAGCTCATGGCCAGTGACCCAGAGCTGGCTGCTAGCGTCGTGGCCAGTGACCCAGAGCTGACTATTAGCGCCATAGCCGGTGACCCAGTCCTCATGCCCAGTGACCCAGAGCTCATTGTCCAGTGACCCAGAGCTGTCAATACCCTTCTCCGCCTTCACGTGATGATCCTGGACACTATTATGCAACAGGGCAGTCTGGCTGAGGAAAAGAGATCGAAAAGGGGTGGGGTAAACCCGGTACCCAAATATGTTATGTTGAAGGTTTGAAGTCGGATGTGTCGGACCGAAAGGTGCAAATATCGCAGTAAAGTTGTACATTACACAACGTACTCCGTTCTCCGGACTACATCCTGGAAAACGTCTTCTTCTTCTTCTTCGTACGCTGTCAGACGTCAACTTGAATTTGTTCGAAGAAAGCAGCTGTCATACTGAGGCTGTCGACACTGCCATAGAGCTTGTCTAGTGTTGCCACTGGTGACGGCCACATGTGCTTTCTCTGGTCCTCGTATGTCGGGGAATTTTGCAGCAGATGTTCAGCGGTCATTTTCCCTGTACCACAGGTGCATTCGTCAGTGCCACCTATCGTCAGCTTATTGAATAGATGGTACCTCAATCTGTTGTGGCCTGTGCGACATCCTGTAAAACGCTTTTCAGGGCTTGGTAGTTGGAATTTGAGAACACACAAAGAAGAAGTTGAGTCGTACTCTTGTCAAACTGCATTAGCCTGTTCTGTTGTTTTGTTGTTTAGTCAATACTGAAAGTAATGCAGAGGTTCCTTAGTTTTGTTGAAGCTCCTAAACATGAGTGTGGGTGTGAACATTGGACCTATGTTGGTATACCGAACATGCGGTGTAACTCTTGTTTACTAAATTACTTATCGAAGGTTGGCTGCAGTGGATCTCCAACCACCTGTGTCTTTTGCCTTGAAAGTGGATTGCTATAGACTGTTGTCAGTCTATCTCTTGTTAAAAGTGGATTGCTACAGACTGTTGTCAGTCTATCTCTTGTTAAAAGTGGATTGCTACAGACTGTTGTCAGTCTATCTCTTGTTAAAAGTGGATTGCTACAGACTGTTGTCAGTCTATCTCTTGTGAAAAGTGGATTGCTACAGACTGTTGTCAGTCTATCTCTTGTGAAAAGTGGATTGCTACAGACTGTTGTCAGTCTATCTCTTGTGAAAAGTGGATTGCTACAGACTGTTGTCAGTCCATCTCTTGTTGTTGTCTTCCCACTCATATCGATGCTTTCCTCTTCCCCACCCTCGCTCACCTCTCCCTCCAGCATTATTTTCACTGGTATGCCATATTTCTTTATATGTCAAAAATATTTTTGTTTTCCTAATTTGTATATCCTTCATCCACTCTCTGTCCATCGTTAATCTATTAATGACCTACCTGTCTGTTCACTTTTCCACCCGTACGATTCTGCCTATCAATATAAATATCCACATTTCAAGGGCCTCCACTTTATCCACAAGCTAATCATTGATCGTTCATGTATCCACACCAAAGAGCAAATACTAATATAACACATGGCGAATCTCATTTTCAATGCAGTAATTAATTATCTGGATGTCAATATATTTGTCACGTTGTTAAATGTGTTTTCGGTCATTCCTATTCTCTTCTTTAACTCCATCTAACATCTACCATCATCTGTTATGACATGTACAAGGTACAAAACACTACTAACTTGTTACAGCATCTCTCCGTTGACTATTATGTTCATTGATGACGTCACTTTTGATCATAGTTTTTTTGTTTTCCAAAGCTAATGTTTAGTCTTAGTCAACCTGTACTTCTAGGGGCGGGGGCGGGGGGGGGGGGTGAATGTCTCTGTGCAGGCCCCAGCTCTGACGTGAGCTGGATGTAGCCGGGATGAGGATTTCCTGCTTAGTTGGCTAGACTCGAGCAGCTTATTACTCCGCTGCGTTGCGACAAGTTCAGCGGAAGGTGGTTACCCGACATACGAGTCCATCTTAATGGACTCAAACACTAGAGAAATGTAGACTCGCAGCCTGTTAGGCGAATCTATACTAATTTTAACAAACCACCTAACCATGGTCGGTGTTATTCTATGTCACACAGTTAGTCGCATCTAACGACATGCTCTCTGTGAGGCAGTGGTGCTATTCTTGTCCTTGTCATGCACATAGACCCCGGTGGGCCACTCGGGGAAAACTAATCTCCGAACCATAATCACTATTTCTATTGTTCACTACAATTTCCCGCAACTCCTACTGACTTTCACTAAGCAAAACAGTATCACCAACATAACGGATATTGTTTATTTGTGTTCAATAAAACGAATGTTAAAAAAGTAACCTGCATGACAAAGAGTTATTTGTCATTATATTGATCCTCTTCTCATTTTGGAGCTAAAATGATTGCTCAAATTTATTTCTGTTAGAAGCCATACGTGGGCTGTGAACATTGTTATAACGAACATAAAAATGATGGCTCTGTACCAACGATGCAAATTCAGCAATCACGTGTTCGCAATATAAATTTGTAATACTGCGCTGAAATACTGGATACACTGACACAGAAGGGAAGAAAGAAAGAAACAGTGACTTCTCAAATATTTGTCTTCTTCTTCTTTAACTGCCTCGATCCATGTGAAACACATGATCACTACTATAGATGACCCCATTACAGAAAACCTGTACTCAAAAGAATTGGTTGTACACGAGTAGGTTGCAAGTCCCATAACCCGTCAATCTCAAGTGATACCTCCAGCCTGGTTAATTTAGGACACGTCAATCTCGAGGGATTCATTCCACTTGGTTAATCTAGGACACGTCAATCCCAAGCGATTCCTTCCACTTGTTTAATCAAGAACACACCAGTCCCAAGTAATTCCTTCTACCTGGTTTATCTAGACCACCTCAATCTCAAGTGATACATCACTCATTGGTGACATAGAACATACAATCCCCAAGTGATACCTCCCATCTGGGTGACCTAGAACACACCAATCCGCAAGTTATACCTCCCACCTGGGTGACCAAGAACACACCAATCCCCAAGTGATACCTCCCACCTGGGTGACCTAAAACACACCCTTCCCAAGTGATACCTCCCACCTGGGTGACCTAGAACACACCAATCCCCAAGTGATACCTCCCACCTGGGTGACCTAGAACACACCAATCCCCAAGTGATACCTCCCACCTGGGTGACCTAGAACACACCATTCCTAAGTGATACCTCCCACCTGGGTGAAATAGAACACACCAATCCCCAAGTGATACCTCCCACCTGGGTGACCTAGAATACACCAATCCCCAAGTGATACCTCCCACCTGCGTGACCTAGAACACACCAATCCCCAAGTGATACCTCCCACCTGGGTGACCTAGAATACACCAATCCCCAAGTGATACCTCCCACCTGGGTGACCTAGAATACACCAATCCCCAAGTGATACTTCCCACCTGGGTGACCTAGAACACACCAATCCCCAAGTGATACCTCCCACCTGGGTGACCTAGAATACACCAATCCCCAAGTGATACCTCCCACCTGGGTGACCTAGAATACACCAATCCCCAAGTGATACTTCCCACTTGGGTGACCTAGAATACACCAATCCCCAAGTGATACTTCCCACCTGGGTGACCTAGAACACACCAATCCCCAAGTGATACCTCCCACCTGGGTGACCTAGAATTCACCAATCCCCAAGTGATACCTCTGACTTAGATGAAACACCAAAACCAAACCAAGCAAAAACAGAACACTAAATACAATTAAACAAGCACAAAAACCACACCATATTGAAAAACACATCAAACACAAAAGAAGAAATTTCACACACACACACAAATCACACACGCACACACACACGCGCACACACTCACACACACGAACGCACGCACACACACACATTGTTTTTTAAAACACAATAACACAACAATTTAAAAAAAACACCAAAAAAGTAACAAACCTAATAAAAAAAAACAAATAGAACAAATACAAATACAGCAAGAAAAAAACTACCAACCATAACAACAAGAGAAACACAAATACACCAAACAAAAAACACACACAAAACACTATCAAACCCATAAATTAGACACCAGAACCACACACACACACACACACACACACACACACACAAAAGCTTACCAAATGGCCCACCTCCTTCCTCCTTTTTCCCCCCTTCAGAAAAAAACACTAAATAAAAATCACTTCAAATGACACCAATTGATGAATTATAGAAAACACACTCGCACAACTTTCAAATCAGCGTTTTATTTTCAATTACGTGATCATCGGGGGAACTGTGAGACAGAAAACCAATGTCATTTGTTCTGGCAGTCGCCGTACAGTGTAAGATCCATGTGTATGTATATGAACAGATTAGATAATGCGTTACAATTTACATGAAGATTTGAGGATAAAAAATCCACAAAAATCTTTTTAGGTTCAGTAATTGTCCAATCTCTGATACCTTCATCTTTGTTTTACTTATACATTCTCTACCTGGTGTCCCTCTCTTCTGATCGTTTCCTCTCTCGCTCTCTCTCTCTCCCACACATACACACACACTTTCTCTCTCTATCTCTTGTTTTCATTTCTTTCTCATGATCTCACTTCCATTCTCACTTACCTGTCTGTTCCACGTTCTCTTCCCCCCCCCCCTCTTCTCTCACACTCACTTTCTCTCTCTCTCTCTCTCTCTCTCTCTCTCTCTTATTCTTTTTATTTCTTATTCTACCTGACTAGCTATCTACTTCCCTCTCATTCTGACTTTACCTCTCTGCACCAACCTCTCTCTCTCTCTCTCTCTCTCTCTCTCTCTCATATAAAATCACACCTCTTTCAAGTAGCTTCATATCTAGTAGACTCTCTAGTGACTCGGTGTGGTCTATGAGCAAAACGTCCGTTTCACAATCCCAACGCACAGATCTCGAATTCCACCGTGTCCAGTTTAGCCGGTACGTCATTATTTCGCGATTCTTCTTCTTTTTCTTCTTCTTCTTCTTCTTCTTCTTCTTTTATTCTTCTTCTTCTTCTTCGTACGCTGTCAGACGTCAACCTTAATTTTTTTCGAAAAAAGCAGCGGTCATCCTGAGGCTGTCGACACTGCCATAGAGCGTGTCTAGTGTTGCCACTAGTGATTGCCACATCTGCTTTCTCTGATCTTCGTATGTCGGGCAGTTTTGCAGCAGATGTTCAGCGGTCATTTTCCCAGTACCGCATGTGCATTCGTCAGTGCCACCTATCTTCAATTTATTGAATAGGTGGTACCTAAGTCTATTGTGGCCAGTGCGAAGTCTGAAGACCACGACCTGCTTTCTTCTGTTCAACTGGTAATAGGCATCGTTTTTTGTGTAGCCAGTATGTTCTGTTTCCCATTTGGTCATGTATCTAGCTCTAATAAGCCGTTTTGACTCTTCGTAGGTCACACTAGTATCTGGTTGTGGTAGTCTTGCACCTTCTTTTGCCAGTATGTCTGCCTCCTCGTTGCCTTAGATGTTACAGTGGGATGGAACCCACTGTGCCACTACTCTTTTTGGTGCGGACTGCTGGCATAGTTGACAGAGTACTGCTCTTAAATCATTAAGTTCAGTATTTTTCTGGCTTTTTAGTGCTGTGACTACGGCCAGGGCATCTGTAAACAGGACTATATGGCTTTCATTTCTTTTGCATGTCACCATTTCTTCTACTGCAGCCCTCAGTGCCTCAGTACTATCTCGTGTGAGTGCTATCTCGTGTGAGTGCTATCTAGTGTGAGTGCTATCTTGTGTGAGTGCTATCTGGTGTGAGTGCTATCTCGTGTTAGTGCTATCTCGTGTGAGTGCTACAAATGTTGAAAAAAACGAGACCACTGTAACATTCCAAGAATGCTGTTAAATACGACTAATGAGGATTTTATACGAGGCTAGCATCATTGTCATGCAAACCTGCTGATTTAAAAACCACCACTGCAAATTATTCTGTAAGGACACCATGTTTCACTTGAAGTGATAAGGTGATTCATCATTTGGCAAATCATCATCATTAGGTGAATCATCATATTAGGTGAATCATCATTATCAGGTGAATCATCATATTAGGTGAATCATCATTATTAGGTGAATCATCATATTAGGTGAATCATCATTATTAGGTGAATCAACATATTAGGTGAATCATCAGGTGAATCATCATTATTAGGTGAATCATCATATTAGGCATTATAGAAGGTTCACGTCAGAACCCAACTCATAGCAAAGAAGCTTACAATGAAGCTTGGTTGCTGGAACGAAAGCACCATGACCACAGGTATGACGGAGGACCTCCAAGTGTTAAGCGATGTTCGCAAGGCCTCAACTATAGATCAGAAACTCAAAAGGCTTCAAAACGCCTTTCACCGAGTCTGGGTCTCTCATGGAAAAGGACTACACGTTCTTCTGCAAAGGGAAAAAAAAGAGGACGTCAGAGAACATGGCGTCGGCTTTGCCGTTAAAAACCTCCTTCTACGATCTACAGAAATTTATCAAACGGGCTCTTCGTCTTCAAACATCCAATGCCATATTTAATCTGATCAGCATGTATGCTCCTACACTTGGCGCCACTAGTGACTCAAAGGATGAGTTATATCACCAGCTGACATCACTCATCACAAGGATCCCTAGTGAGGAACACCTGATTCTACTTGGGGACTTCACTGCAAGGGTACGTGCCGATCACGACTCCTGGCGTATGTGCATGGGAAAGTAGTTCGGTGTTGGAAAGATGAACGAAAATGGACAGCGGCTATTGGAGCTGTGTACCTACCACGACATGTGTATCACTAACACCTTCTTCCAAACAAAGCCCCAACACAAAGTATCCTGGAAACTTCCTCGCTCAAGACATTGGCATCAGCTGGACCTGATCATCGCTGAACTGAAACACGTTTTGCAAACCCGCATGTTTCACAGTGCAGACTGTGATACTGACCACTCACTGGTCTGCTGCAAAATGAGACTCCAGCCCAAGAAGATCCACCGCGCGAAACCTCTGGATAAATGCCGTATAGACACAGCAGGAACTGATATTCCTAAAAGGGTGGAAGAATTCACAAAATCCCTCTCTGAATTGATGACAAAACAGCGCACTATTGGAATTGCTACAGAAAGGTGGGAACATGTTAGAAGGCCAATACACACCACAGCCTTGTCAGCCTTTAGATAGAAGACAACAAGCAGAAATGACTGGTTTGAAGGTGGGTCTGCCATCGTTACACCAGCTATTAAAGGGCGCCAACCTACTCACCTGGAGTTTAAGATTTCCTCGAGCAGCACGACCTTGGAGACTTACAAATCTGCAAATAGTACAGTACAGAGACTAGCAAGCAAATGTGCAAATGATTACTAACTTCAACTCTGTAAGTCCATACAGTCGACAGCGGATACGGGTAACATCAGGGCAATGTACGAGGACATAAAGAAAGCATTTGGACCAACACAAAAGTATACAGCGCCTTTGAAATCTGCGACAGGTGAGATTATTCTTGACAGGGATATGAAATAAATAGACGGGCCGGATACTATTCAGTCTTGTACACCTGTAATATCTGGCGGACTCTGCTCTCGAGATGGGCCGAACACTATTCAGTCTTGTACACCTGAAATAACGTAGTGACGGACTCTGCTCTCGAGATGGGTCGAACACTATTCAGTCTTGTACACCTGAAATAACGTAGTGGCGGACTCTGCTCTCGAGATGGGTCGAACACTATTCAGTCTTGTACACCTGAAATAACGTAGTGGCGGACTCTGCTCTCGAGATGGGTCGAACACTATTCAGTCTTGTACACCTGAAATAACGTAGTGGCGGACTCTGCTATCAACAAAATTGAGATTCTGCAGATATTGCAGGAACTTGACGATAAACCGAGAATACAAAATTTGGAAAAAACTATCGAGGGCATGCCAGCAGGGGAAGGCAGCCGGTAGAGCTGACACTCCAGCAGAAATCATCAAATGCGGGGGGAACGTACAACACCTGTACGAACATATCTGCCAGTGTTGGGATAAGGGGGTCGTATCACAGCACATAAAAGATGCCAACATAATCACCCTTTACAAGAACAATGGAAACGGAGACGGCTGCAACCATTAAAGGGGAATATCGCTCGTCAACACCTTAGGCAAAGTCTATGCTCGCATCATCCTGAGCAGGTTGCGAAAGCTGACCGACAGGGTGTATCCGGAATCTCAGTGTGGTTTTCGCGCAGAATGGTCCACCGTTGACATGATCTTTCACTGATACAATTGCAAGAGAAATGCAGAGAACAAAACAGACCACTATTTCTTGTCGTCATCTACCTCACCAAGGCATTCGACCTGGTAAACAGAGAAAGTCTTTTTAAAGTATTGTCTAAAGTTGGCTGTTCATCTAAACTACTGAGCATGATCATTATTAGGTAAATCATCATAATTAGATGAATCATCATCATTAGGTGAATAATCACCATTAGGTGAATCATCATTATTAAGTTTATCATCATTTTTAGGTGAATAATCACTAGGTGAACCATCATTAGACGATAATCGCTCCATAGCATTGCATCTCTTCTTGATTTGTGTTCTTGTTAGGAATGTCTCCATTTACCCTTGAGGAGAACCTACTTTATCTGGTATATGTCACTGCCATCTTGTGAATCCCATGAAGGAAGGACAGCAGAAGGAATGTCTCAAAATACATTTTCTTGATGATTTGAGGCTGATACCAAATTTAATGGATTAGTTTGATGATTTGAGGCTGATACCAAATGTAATGGATTAGTTTGATGATCTGACGCTGAGATACCAAATGTAATGGATTAGTTTGATGATTTGAGGCTTATACCAAATGTAATGGATTAGTTTGATGATTTGAGGCTGATACCAAATGTAATGGATTAGTTTGATGATTTGAGGCTGATACCAAATGTAATGGATTAGTTTGATGATTTGAGGCTGATACGAAATTTAATGGATTAGTTTGATGATATGACGCTGATACCAAATGTAATGGATTATTTTGATGATCTGACGCTGATACGAAATTTAATGGATTAGTTTGATGATCTGAGGCTGATACCAAATTTAATGGATTAGTTTGATGATTTGAGGCTGATACCAAATGTAATGGATTAGTTTGATGATTTGAGGCTGATACCAAATGTAATGGATTAGTTTGATGATTTGAGGCTGAAACCAAATGTAATGGATTAGTTTGATGATTTGAGGCTGATACCAAATGTAATGGATTAGTTTGATGATTTGAGGCTGATACCAAATGTAATGGATTAGTTTGATGATCTGAAGCTGAGATACCAAATGTAATGGATTAGTTTGATGATCTGAAGCTGAGATACCAAATGTAATGGATTAGTTTGATGATCTGACGCTGAAACGAAATTTAATGGATTAGTTTGATGATCTGAGGCTGATACCAAATTTAATGGATTAGTTTGATGATCTGAGGCTGAGATACCAAATGTAATGGATTAGTTTGATGATCTGAAGCTGATACCAAATTTAATGGATTAGTTTGATGATCTGAGGCTGAGATACCAGATTTAATGGATTAGTTTGATGATCTGAGGCTGATACGAAATTTAATGGATTACTTTGATGATCTGAGGCTGATCCCAAATTTAACAGATTAGTTTGATGATCTGAAGCTGAGATACCAAATTTAATGGATTAGTTTGATCATCTGAGGCTGATACCAAATTTAATGGATTAGTTTGATGATCTGAGGCTGATACCAAATTTAATGTATTAATTTGATGATCTGAGGCTGATACCAAATTTAATGGATTAGTTTGATCATCTGATACCAAATTTAATGGATTATTTTGATGATCTGAGGCTGATACCAAATTTAATGGATTAGTTTGATGATCTGAGGCTGATCCCAAATTTAATGGATTAGTTTGATGATCTAAAGGTGATCCCAAGTTTAATAGATTAGTTTGATGATCTGAAGCTGAGATACCAAATTTAATGGATTAGTTTGATGATCTGAGGCTGATCCCAAATTTAATGGATTAGTTTGATGATCTAAAGGTGATCCCAAGTTTAATAGATTAGTTTGATGATCTGAAGCTGAGATACCAAATTTAATGGATTAGTTTGTATGATCTGAGGCTGATACCAAATTTAATGGATTAGTTTGATGATCTGAGGCTGATACCAAATTTAATGGATTAGTTTGATGATCTGAGGCTGATACCAAATTTAATGGATTAGTTTGATGATCTGAGGCTGATACCAAATTTAATGGATTAGTTTGATGATCTGAGGCTGATACCAAATTTAATGGATTAGTTTGATGATCTGAGGCTGATACCAAATTTAATGGATTAGTTTGATGATCTGAGGCTGATACCAAATTTAATGGATTAGTTTGATGATCTGAGGCTGATACCAAATTTAATGGATTAGTTTGATGATCTGAGGCTGATACCAAATTTAATGGATTAGTTTGATGCTTTCAGGCTGATACCAAATTTAATAGATTATCTTGATGATCTGAAGCTGAAACAAAATTTTACGGATTATCTTGATGATCTGAGGCTGAGATACCAAATGTAATAACTACAACATTATCTGGACGTCGATAAGTTCATATTGTGTCTATACTTTTTTATTGCGTTTCATTTAACAGTATTCATTTTTCATCTATACTAGTTACATGTTTTTTTTGGTTAACATATCAATTACCAAATGTATGTCTCTGTTCTCTGCACGTCATTTTAATATATAATATGAGCATATTTCAATTAAATAAATCACATACATCAAAGAGTAACAATCCGCTGTCTAAAATTCTGACAACAAAAAAAAAAAAAAAAAATTCCGGCACAGCATGCAAAACAATTCCGAAGTGAAAGCGTTAATGCATTCTTTTCTTCCAATTTTATTATTCTCCGTTGGTACTCTGTGTGAACCATTGTAATATTTTTCTTATAATTGTTACTGTAAGTTCTCTTGTTCTAGATTTATTGTCAGCTTACTCCCTTCTGTTGTTTTCATCGATCCCCCCTTCCCCTCCCCCTCGCTGTTCCTCCAATCATATATCAAATGAAGTTATTAAACACATAAAAGATACAGCTCCCTCGTGCACGTGGCTTAACGAAAACGCATCAAAGATAAAAGATATCACTCTCGCCCGTTCTGGTAAGCATATAAAATTGAGTGAATCAACTATATAGTCATAACAGGTGCACCTTATAACTGGCGAGAACTACTTTTATCAGGAACGTGTACCAAGCAGACTCATTCGTTTGTGTCCGCAGAAGACCGTTGTCACAGTTATTCAAAGCAGACGTACGCCATCATGCAGACAATGCTGTGGACATTTGCGGTAATGGCTCTTGTCATTTCCGCAGCAGGTGAATGTATGTACATTTTATTATCTTCAAATCATTTCATTCATCTAATGTAAGTTAGTCCCCAAGTGCTCCATAGGGGAGCCTATACTCCGGCTGGAGAGAAAAAGGGACAAGAAGAGAAATGTACATTATAGTCAACATCCGTGTGTGTTAATATCATGCTGTTGCTGTTATTGTTGCGAATGCCCACAATGAGTAGGATTACTCTTTTGTGTGCCCTGAAGAGGGCGTTCAATGGCGGGTTGTTGTAGTTTTCTTCATATCCCGAGCATGCTGATGAAGTAGACCGGGGACCTCTATGCGGTTATGCTATGCTTGGCTTCATCTGCATGTCGTTCACTATTACGGGGATCTCGTCGATCTCTCACCTTGTTAGCCAGGCTGCCATGAAAACAACCCGTTTCCAGTGAGAGCTATGAGGAAGCTGAGATGAGGGTCTTGACCAGTATATTACGCCTGACCTTGACTAACATGTCTGATGGGTATGTTTTGCCTGACCAGTTGTCAGTCTTCCTCCCCATGTTAATGTTAATGAGTGCGACACGTCTGCTCTTCATCAGAATGTATATCTGTATTTGTCATAGAGATCAACAAAATGCTAAACATAATATTGCCCTAATGACACAATTAGCAGGAACAACCAGTATTCCATACCATTTAATTTCTGAAATGATGTACACAGCAAATGTCAGACCGGCTCTAGAATACGGACTAGCAGTCTGGATAACAGCTTCAAAGTCAAACTTTGAGGGAACAAAAAAAACTCCCCCCAAAAAATATGCGGAGGAATAAGAGCAATAAAAACCGCACAGAAATGAAAAATAACGAAGAAAGTAGCAAGGCTACAAGCTATGACACATGCGACTATACAGTATTACAACAATTCGAATCATGTAAACAGAATTAGAAATCATACATTGCAAAGTGAGGCTTGAACGATATGGTCAAGCCAGACACTACAGAAACTAACTGGCACTGTCCTTACCAGATGTTGCATAAGTATAGGCCTGATGAGCACGGGGAAGACGCCGATAATGATGATGATGATGATGCTATGATCCATTTATCTGTGAGCTGGTCGCGATTGGCTGCCCAATGCCTACCTGAAAACAGCACGAGTTCTTCTCAATTGTTGTAGCAATGTTCAGTGTGCTGTGTAGAGTGTGCTGTGTAGGGTGTGCTGTGTAGAGTGTGCGTAGAGTGTGCTGTGTAGAGTGTGATGTGTAGTGTATAGAGTGTGATATGTATGGTGGGGTGTGGTGGGAGCAGCTGATTTTGAAGATCCTGTTAGTCCTTGACTCAGATTCAGAAGATCCTCAACTGATTCTTGTGGTGGGGACAGAATCAGCAATTTAGTCAACTTAACGCGCCTTTCCAATTCAGATGTTTGTTCATAGTAGCATGACCTGTGCACAGCTTGAAGATCTAACTCTGGTCTCTTCATTTCAATTTTTTGGCTGAATTCGGGAGATCTGGTTTTTGCTTTGTCTAAAATATATATTCAGCCTGTATGGAACGTAACCCACTGATTTAACCATTCATGTCAATAGTTGTTTCTCAGAATGTGCCTGCAGGTCTGAAGTGTGGTACTAGGTAATAGCTGTGGTATTGTTGCTCCATTTCTAGACAGCTGAGCAGTCTTCTAATTTCCCTGACACCAACATGGCTAGGTGTAACGAGAGTGTATGTTTCAGGGACCCCGTCGCGTTCTTACTCCATTATACATTCATGGTGAAAAGAAAGTAAAGATCCCGTTAAAACTCCTTTTTTTCCTTGTCGTGTCCAAGTACCACGTCATACAGCATGCATCCAGTATTCAACGACATGGATTGCCTTGTCATTTGCCTTCAGCGTGTCGCACCTATTGTATGTTTCCTGGAGACTGGGGTAGGTCATCGGGTGATCTGGGTCCTGTATTGTGCCACAGCTACATGTGTCAACATCTGTATATCCCCATCGCATAATATTCCTCATACACTGTGATGCACCAGTTTGGAGTTTGTGCAGCGACTTTCTTGTTGTGTATAGCAGACGATGTCTAGGGGCAGGTTTCTCACGAAGTTCGATCTATGGGGGCCTGCATCAAATTCTGCCATCTCTCGATACGGCGACTCTCAGGGCGTGTCTGTTAACACGATAATGTGGCATTTTGAGAATATGGTTGTACACCCAAGTTTTTCTTGAAGAACAGCACACTTAGCGTGATGTGGTCAACATCGTCTGTACGTCCCATATTATTCTAGTACCTAATTTGTGAGACTGGGTTGACAGCAGGAGCCGTTATGTGATAGGAAACATCCTGCAACAACTGGGGACCGAACACGATCGCTCGGCTGGGAAGACAGTAAACATACCACTTCTACTCTATACATTCATATGGGCTCAGTAGGGGATGGCGTGGCCTAATGGTTAAGTGGCACGGCTCACAACCAGAAGGTGCTAGGTTCGATCCCCATCACAGCACCGACCGTTACCTCGGGAAGCAAACCCTTAGAAAATGCAGGAGGAAGCAGACCCTTACATAAAATGCATGCTGAAGTCGGATGCATTGGGCCGACAGGCGCAAAATAAAAACCACAGTGTAACGCACACACGCCTTGGGGAATAGATACATAAGGCGAACGCCTAAAAAAAAAAAAAAAAAAAAAAAAAAATATGGGCTCAGTCAAATCATGAAGGATCTTGACAAGACGGTAAACTAGAACACGGACATATCAAATCATGTCAAGTTTGTCTCGTGCAGTAGGAGAGGAAGGGACAGTTGCTTCATTGTACCGGTTTTCAGACATTCGTTGAGTAGTTGTTGTTGAATGCCTACAATGAGTAGGATTGCTTTTTTGTTCGCCCTGAAAAGGACATTAAGTGGCGGGTTGTCGTAGCTTTCCTTACATTCCGAGCGTGCTGGTGAAGGTGGACCGGGGTATTCCAGGCGGTGGTGCAATGATTGGCTTCATCTGCATTTGACTCACTACTACGGGGATCTCTTCAGACATTTGTCAGGTGGGGTGAATAGTTGTGTCCTTGCTGACTTGTCATTCAAACAATAGCTCTAGTACCAATCTACATCTGGGTAGATTGGAGCGTGTCCCTACTTTCACAATGCTAGAGCAAGCAAGCGTTCAAAACACTGAAGTTTGGACGCTTAATATAATTGTCAGTAATTGGCCGGCAATAGCATGAGTGTTACAGGGACCCCGTAAAACATATTACAACTATAACCAGGCAGGGATGTCGCAAGAAACGAGCAAGGAGGGTTGGATAATGGGCCGACTGTCCCATTATGTAAAACCTTGAGGCTACACAACTTCAATAGATGTGGGCAGGTCAACATTTAATGTCCTGGCACGTATTTGTTGAAGATCTATGTTCCACGGGGAGCAGGGAAGGTTTTGATTGATTTAGGATTGAAAAAATAAGCACAGCAAGTGTAACATAACTATGAGGACATTTATCATTCATCTTTGCGCTCCAAGTGGAGCATAGTGCCATAGCTGCATCTGTCCATATGCGTGAAACGTGTATCCGAGCATTTGCAGTGGCCGTTTCAACAATTTTTTACATGATAAGGTTGCCAGCTCCATTCACAACATTCTCAAGTCACATGTCACGGCATGCATGACATGTTAGAGCACCTTGTATAAATAAACCGCCTTAGTGGAGTCATTGTACACGTACTTGTCTCCCAAGAAACGAAAGCCCGAAACGGTGAGGTTTTGAATCCCAGGCGTTTCAAGAGCCCCTTGTTTCAAGGAAGGCGAAACCAGCATCTAGTCATATCTGAGATTGACGAACAACACGGAGATACCGTGTGCACTGTGTACGTAAAATATCTCTTGGTAGTAGACAATCAATCAGAATAGGTTGTTAGAAGTTCTCCGGACAAAGTTGTAAAAGGTCATGACATTTTTGTCCAATACGCAACCTACCTTCCGATAGGACTAGTAAGCCATAGGAGGTAAACATTGCAAAATATACAAGGTATTACAGATAGCCTTCAGCTACCTGGCAACAGGCATAGATTTGCCTGTTTAAATACGTGTATTCCAAGTATTCTAAGTGAATCTCTAGATGACTCGCGTGCCTACCGGGCAAGATATTGGACCAAGAAAACAAATAGAGGACATAGGAAACAGACCTCCTCGACAAGCTGCCTCCCACGCATGACCTAAATACAACGATAAGATCCGACAGTGTGATTCTACGTCAAATTATATTTCAGGAAGTTGTAGAAACAGCATTTTCGAGAAAATATCGCTTGGCTGGTATGTTTAAGCGTATGTCTGACACCAGATGGACAAATCGAACTAGGTTTGGTGGACTTACGGTTAAACAAGTCCACAGGGTCGCCAGTGGCGTGCGGGTACTGGTTTGTTACAGAACTGTGTTCGCTCTGGTACAGCGTTTGAAAAGATCGGGGAGCATTCCAAATATTGTTGCCTTTCGCATGTACGGTATACATACAGAATTGGTGCCTGGATTATGTGATATGTGTGTGAGAGTTCCAAAATGGGGTGCAACGGAAACAGGTAAGGGTTGATAAGGAACGTATCCATCCATCTCACACAAGATGAGACTTCGTAACACGTTAATACACAAGATGAGACTTCGTAACATGTTCATACACAAGAGGGAGGAAGAATGTACATGCTGATTGAATGATTCACCGTTCTACTTCACATGGAACGTAGGCCGACCACCACAGAAGCCTACATAAGAGCATTTGCAGCGGCGGTTTCAATAGTAATTACTTTACATAATGATATTACTGGCTCTATCCATAACCTTCTATAATCGTCTAATATGGCGTATTTGGATTAATCAATACATCAATCAATCAATCAATCAATGTAAAACTGTCAGCTCTCAGCAGAGGGTGAGCCTTCAACGAATGCACGCCAGTCTTACTTTCCTGAGCCACCCATCCCAGCTCTGTCAAAGTCTTCCTTTCCTGATCCACCCATCCCAGCTCTGTCAAAGTCTTCCTTTCCTGACCCACCCATTCAAGCTCTGTCAAAGTCTTCCTTTCCTGACCCACCCATCCCAGCTCTGCCCGTGTCTTCCTTTCCTAAGCCACCCACCCAGCTCTGCCGATGTCTTCCCTGTTGCTTTGATGTTTGTCACAAGCGCTCTTCTCTATTGGAGTTTAGGTCTGCCTCTACTTCTCTTGCCCTAGGGATTCCAAAACGGATTATGTCTTGTAATCCTCTCAGCTGTTTTCCGTAATGTGTGTCTTATCAATCACCAGCTCTTTCTCATTACGCCAAGGGCTACTGCTGCCCCCCACGTCACCGAATCACAAGGGCTACTGCTGCCCCCACGTCACCGAAACACAAGAGCTACTGATACCCCCACGTCACCGAATCACTAGGGCTACTGCTGCCCCCACGTCACAAAATCACAAGGGCTACTGCTGCCCCCACGTCACCGAATCACAAGGGCTACTGCTGCCCCCCACGTCACAAAATCACAAGGGCTACTGATACCCTCACGATACCGAATCACAAGGGCTACTGGTGTTCCCACGTCACAATGTCACAAGGCTTCTGGCACACCCTACGTCACATAGTCACAAAGGCTACTGATCTCCATAAGTCACAAAATCACAAGGGCAACTGCTGTCCTCGCGTGACAGAGTCACCAGGGCTACTGGTGCCCTCCAGGTCACAGAGTGAAAAGGGCTACTGATGCCCCCACGTCACAGGTAGCTGGTGCCCCTCCGTCCCAGAGCCATACTGTATGCTGGATTTTACATTGGAGTTGTTCCCCGCGTCACAGAGCCATACTGTATGCCGGATTTTACATTGGAGTTGTTCCCCGCGTCACAGAGCCATACTGTAGAACAGGTTGGACGGACCTTTTGGAGTTGAAGATTTGTATTTTTGTTGTGGACGCAAGCTCACGTGGTATTGGCATGTTTCAAGATCGTCTGAGTTGACCACGACTGTCTTGGACGATACTGTGCCTGAGAAGCGTAAGAGAGGTAGGCAAAGAGATGGAAAGACAATATCCGATAGTCAACGGGAAGGCCCATAACTATAACAAATATCCTGGCACAAAACCGAGTGGAGTGGCGGGAACTTGTCCAAGAAACTGCAGTAAGTATGGCCCAATGACCTTCATGTTACTGGATTAATGATAATGATACATGATGATGTTGAATTTATTTCTTTTGATTTACATAATGAGCACCAAGACCATTGTTTACAATACACGTGTCTTCAGCACACTCCTATATGGTATTAGACCCTCGGAAGACAGGTCAGGTTTACCCTACAAATGACACGGCTTTGCTACGGAAATCCTGCTCAATCCTGAGGAATCGCTGGTTTCAGACACTTGGTCATTGACTGACTAAAAGCTCTCTATCTTGATTCGTTGGGTCTAATAGGGAACGGGTGCTGGTATTAGACTCTCAGAAGACAGGTCAGTTTTACCCTACTAATGACAGGGTGTTGCTACGGTAATCCTGCTCAATTCGAGAGGAATCGCAGGTCTCAGACACTTGATCCACGTTCCCGGCTGATAAGCCAATGGTGCGAGGCTAACATCTGAGGGATTACGGCCGAACGCCTCTAAGCCGGAATCCCGCCCTGAATCTCAGCACCACTGCGACGGGAGGCAACGACATGGTTAGTCCAACCCGGTCGAGCCGTAGAAAGATCTAAGCGGGCGGGGAGCTGCTGGATACTCACCCCATACGGCGTGGAGGTGTGAAACCACTAGTAGAAGACTTAGTTCTCGGTCGGGCTGTCGTAAGCAGTAGAGCAGCCACTTCACTCCGAACTGTCGAGACTCAGATCCTGATCATGAGAAATGTCCGCACACCAGGCGAATAACATCTCCGAACCATGACCAGGCTTGTCCCCTGGTTAAATGCACTCCTGCCTAGCTCTTTACCTATGTCTGCTATCAGTCATCCCAATGGACGCAGAAGAGATGCAGGCCAGCGGACATTGCACATCTGCCCTATTGTGACAACCTCCCAGGTGGCGGGGAATTCTAGGTGTACCATCACTGCAGAGGAGCCCAGAAAATAAAGGGAGCAAGGAGATACCCCACTCACATGCATATGCTACGTTTCTGGCAGGACGTGACGATCCTGGGACACAGAGACACTGGACTGCCTCTCTTCCGGGATAGTACAAACTAGTACATAGTCCATCATATCATATCCTATCATCACCACACCCTATGGACACGAGTGGTGAAGACTCGATAGTCCTGGAAGACAACTTCCCTAAGAGAGACAACTGACCTCAAACAACTGCTGCCTTACAGATAGGCTGGGGACAGCCAAAGGCTAAGGAGGGCATCCCTACAGCAACGCCTGTTGAAATCGGATGCACTGGGCCACAGGCTTCACGAAACAGTGCAACGTATATCCCTGTATGATGACGGTACAACCTAACAGAAAAAAGTATGGTGCTCATCCTGTGGAGTCCCGCCAGGCAGCGAGAGCGCCAGGCCCCGCGCCTCGAAGGGGCCTACCTAATGCTACTGGTGGTCACCCACCCATGTGCTGTGGAGTCAAGGCACAGGGTGATGGGGCAAAAACTATTAACCAAAAACCCAAGACCCTTAGAATACTACAGTGGAATGCGGAGGGAGTCATTAACAAAAAGCTTTCCCTAACACATCACCTGCATGAAGGTAAGATTGACGTGGCATGTATCCAAGAAACGCACCTCAACAACAACCACAAATTCTCAATTAGAGGATACCAGACCTTCTGTCTGGATAGATAAGGTCACAAAGGAGGGGTTCTGATACTGACCCGTAACTGCATACCGAGTAGCGCGGTAGCTGTCAATCACACTGGACAAGCAGAAATTGAAGGAGTCGACATAATGACACAAGAAACGAAGATCCGCATCTTCAAACTGTAAGGCCTAACCAACAAAGACCTGTCGCTCTTAAGTATGGAAATAAAGGACTCCAGCTGCCTAGTAGTTGGAGACTTCAACAGCCACTCGGAGAGATGGGGATATTCGGACACAGACAACAGAGGTGATGAAGTCGAAGACTGGGAGATAGACACAGATCTCTATCTTATCAATAGGCCGGAGGACAGCCCTAGCTTCTATTCTAGAACATGGCATACCACCTTTACTCCAGAATTGGCCTTTTCAACGGTAGATATTCACCACAAAATAGACCGACAGGTGCTCAACCAATTGGCAGGTAGCGACCACAGGCCAGTTAGGCTAGAAATTGATATGGAAGTAGGCCCACAGGAAATAAAACCGCTCCCACGTTGGAACTATAGGCGAGCCGACTGGGACAGATTTGCAATTCTGACAGATGGGCTGTGTGAAACCATCAACACACGGAATAACAATATGAAACCTATGGTGGAAATCCTAAGCAAAGCAATAATGCAAGCAGCCACCGAAACCATCCCAAGAGGGGCAAGGAAAAACTACAAGCCATATTGGAATGATGAATTGCAGAAAGCGGAAGACGAAGTCTCAAATGCTAGGAACATGGCAGAGAGAGAACAATCTATGGAGGCAAATATCGCCCTCAAGGCCATCACGGTGAAATACAAAAGAACACTAAACCAAATAACAAGAGACAGCTGGAAAAACAAAACAGAAAGCCTCAATTTAGATAAAGAAGTGAACAAACTATGGAAGTTAGTCAGAGCCATGAATGACGAAACACCTTCAAATAAACAAATTACTATCAAGCAGGGCGAAAACATGCTTACTGGAAAAAATGCAGCAAACGCCTTTATAAAACATTATGCCAGAGCAAACCACTTTGATGTCCCTACAGACAGGCACACAGACATTAGTGAAGAACAAAAGAGCCACTACAACATCAATATGGCACCAGAGGAGCACATGATGGCAAAACTAACAATGAATGAAATGGAAGAGGCCATGAGAACTTTAAAGAAAAAGAAATCGCCCGGAAAAGATGGGGTAACAAACGAAATGCTGATGGGGTTGGGCCAAACAGCAAAGAGGAAGTTACTATCAGTCCTGAACCAAAGCTGGAAAAGGGGAATTGTACCGCAGGCAAGGAAAGACGCTGTACTTATATCAGTACCAAAGAAAGAAAAAGATAGAACAGATGCAAATGGATACAGGCCTATCAGTCTACTGAGCTGTGTAAGAAAACTGATGGAGCGTATGATAAGCACCTGACTGATGTGACATCTGGAAGAAAAACACATACTAATTCCACAGCAAGCAGGCTTTAGACAGCACAGATCCACTGAGGACCAGATCACTCTCATAGCCCAAGAAATAGAGGATGCTTAACAGGAGAAAAAACACACAGAAGCGGTTTGGATGGATTTAGAGAAGGCCTTTGACAAGGTGGGGAAAGAGGGACTTAAAGTCAAGCTACGAAGAAGTGAAGTTTGTGGGAAAATGTATAGATGGATTAGCCACTGCCTCGAAAACAGAACAGCCACAGAGTTCAAGTACAAGGGCAGATGAGCAAAAAGGTGACTCTTGAGCAGGGAGTACCCCAAGGGGAAGTCCTGTTACCCACACTTTTCCTGGTGTATATAAACAACATAACAGATAATATACCAAGAAGAGTCCACAGCTCCATGTTTGCAGACGATCTGGCTATGTAGACCTCAGAAAAATATCTCACCATAGCAAGCAATCGGATGCAGCAGTCCCTAACATCGTTGGAGGAGTGGGTGAACTCATGGCTGGTCAAAATAAATGAGGAAAAAACAGCATGTACGATATTCTCGCTTTCAAACAAACTCCAGAACACCAAAATGAGTCTTAACGGCAAATATCTGCGGCCAAACAACAACCCAAACTATATGGAAGTCACATTTGATCGGCGCATGACATGGAAAAGTCAGGTCGAGAGAAACCGAATGAGAACCAGACAAAGAATGGCAATTATGAGGAAACTTGCTGGCACAAGCTGGGGAGCAGACGAAACTATACTAAAGAAACTGTACACTGGAAGAGTGAGACCAGTTCTCGAGTATCGCATTGCGGCATGGACAACAGCAGCAAAGGCGAACTTTGATAAAATTAGCAAGCCATGAAGTCAACGCCAACTGTAGAGCTTGAAAATATTACCAATCTGCAATCCATGACCGACAGAAGAGACTGCAGAACCCATCAGCAAGCAGAGAAACTCAGAAGACTGGCAGACCATCCAATCCATCAGAGACTAAATAGATTTGGAAATGGGAAACTAATGCGGAGAAACTTTGCAGAAATAGCCAAAGCAAAGATGAACGAAAACCCTATGAACACATTAACACCAAAGCCCATCCCTACTGTACGCAAACCTACCTGGAAGCAGACTATCATTCCGGAGGTGGTAGAAAATATACCAGGTACTGGAAACAAGAACAGTCAGACTGAAAAATAAAGAAGAGACATTACAGTGAGGTACATAACGAAAAACTACCCAAGCATGGATTAGACCCATGCATACACCGACGGTTCTGAAACAAATACAACACAGAACGGAAGGGCATACCAAATGGTAGAAAAATAACACTGTCAGTGGCAACTGAAAAATACTCAAGCAATTTCAGAGCGGAGGCAAAGGCACTGAGGGCTGCAGTAGAAGCAGTGCTGACAGGCAAAAGAAATGAAAGCCAGATAGTCCTGTTTACAGATGCCCTGGCCGTAGTCACAGCACTAAAAAGCCAGAAAAATACCGAACTTAATGATTTAAGAGCAGTACTCTGTCAACTATGCCACCAGACCGCACCAAAAAGAGTAGTGGTACAGTGGGTTCCATCCCACTGTAACATCCAAGGCAACGAGGAGGCAGACAGACTGGCAAAAGAAGGTGCAAGACTACCTCAACCAGATTCTAGTGTGACCTACGAAGAGTCCAAAAGGCTTATTAGGGCCAGATACTTGGCCAAATGGGAAACAGAACACACTGGCTACACAAAAAAATGATGCTTATTACCACTTGAACAGAAGAGAGCAGGTCGTGGTCTTCAGACTCCGCACAGGCCACAACAGACTGAGGTACCACCTTTTCAATAAACTGAAGATAGGTGGCACTTTCGAATGCACTTGTGGTACCGGGAAAATGACCGTTGAACATCTGCTGCAAAACTGTGCTACATACGAGGACCAGAGAAAGCACATGGGGCCATCACCAGTGGCAACACTAGACAAGCTCTATGGCAGTGTCGACAGCCTCAGGATGACCGCTGCTTTCTTCGAAAAAATACAGGTTGACGTTTGACAGCGTACGAAGAAGAAGAAGAAGTATTGAGCCATTGGCAACCTATGCTAAACAGGAACGAAGGCGTAACAATATTCAATCTATGGCGCGTGCGATCTATTCTATGAATTTACATAAATTGACAGAGTGAAAAATGTAGGGGGGCATTCTCGCCTCTTTCTCCCAAGCATGTATACTCTCTTTTTCTCGCCTCTTTCTCCCAAGCATGTATACTCTCTTTTTCTCGCCTCTTTCTCCTAAGCATGTATACTCTCTTTTTCTCGCCTCTTTCTCCCAAGCATGTATACTCTCTTTTTCTCGCCTCTTTCTCCCAAGCATGTATACTCTCTTTTTCTCGCCTCTTTCTCCCAAGCATGTATACTCTCTTTTTCTCGCCTCTTTCTCCCAAGCATGTATACTCTCTTTTTCTCGCCTCTTTCTCCCAAGCATGTATACTCTCTTTTTCTCGCCTCTTTCTCCCAAGCATGTATACTCTCTTTTTCTCGCCTCTTTCTCCCAAGCATGTATACTCTCTTTTTCTCGCCTCTTTCTCCCAAGCATGTATACTCTCTTTTTCTCGCCTCTTTCTCCCAAGCATGTATACTCTCTTTTTCTCGCCTCTTTCTCCCAAGCATGTATACTCTCTTTTTCTCGCCTCTTTCTCCCAAGCATGTATACTCTCTTTTTCTCGCCTCTTTCTCCCAAGCATGTATACTCTCTTTTTCTCGCCTCTTTCTCCCAAGCATGTATACTCTCTTTTTCTCGCCTCTTTCTCCCAAGCATGTATACTCTCTTTTTCTCGCCTCTTTCTCCCAAGCATGTATACTCTCTTTTTCTCGCCTCTTTCTCCCAAGCATGTATACTCTCTTTTTCTCGCCTCTTTCTCCCAAGCATGTATACTCTCTTTTTGCAGCGAAGACTGTGATGGCTTACCATAGAAAAGGATCAAATCCCCAAAGACATTATCTGCGGATAGTTGGCAGATGACAAAAGAACAGTCGGCCGACCACAGGCGAGGTTCAAATATGTGTGTAAGCATGATATGAAGGCACTGGACATGGGTCTGTCAACCTGGGAGAAGAATCTGCAGACCCATCCAAGTGGAGGTGTACAGAGAAAAGCTTCTTCATGATGGGTGAAAAGAAGATTTTGAAAAACGGTGAAGTGAGACAACAACGCCGTCAGAAAAACAACTCAGCAGAGAGTTACCACTGCAAGGTCGAATCGTATAATAGGCAGTGATTACTAAAAGGGGTTACTATAATCAGTCATGACTCAAAGTGGCTACTATAATCATTCATGACTCAAAGGGGCTACTATAATCAGTCATGACTCAAAGTGGCTACTATAATCATTCATGACTCAAAGGGGCTACTATAATCATTCATGAATCAAAGCGGCTACTATAATCATTCATGACTCAAAGGGGCTACTATAATCATTCATGACTCAAAGGGGCTACTATAATCATTCATGACTCAAAGGGGCTACTATAATCAGTCATGACTCAAAGGGGCTACTATAATCATTCATGACTCAAGGGAGCTTTTTTCTAAATAAGGGACATGGGGCCGACTACTTCCAGCCGTTGAATAGTTAAGTGACCAAAACATCAAACTTGTACATTTAAGCTTCGTTACCAATTGGGTTAGGGCATGCGCAGAGCAGGGTCGTCATGACGCACAAATAGCCACATAATCACAAACTACAAGAACACATCACGCGCACGGGGAAGAAAGAATCACACACTACAAGAATGCATCAAATGCAGGAAGACAGAATCACAAACTTTAAAAACACATCACGGCAGGAAAACAGAATCACAAACTTTAATAACACATCACGGCAGGAAGACAGAATCACAAATTTTAAAAACACATCACGGCAGAAAGACAGAATCACAAACATTTTAAAAACACATCACGGCAGAAAGACAGAATCACAAACTTTAAAAACACATCACGGCAGAAAGACAGAATCACAAACATTTTAAAAACACATCACGGCAGAAAGACAGAATCACAAACTTTAAAAACACATCACGGCAGGAAGACAGAATCACAAACATTAAAAACACATCACGGCAGGAAGACAGAATCACAAACTACAAGAACACATCAAGTGCACGAGGAAGACGAGGTAGACAACCACACAAGAGATAAATAATTATTAAAATACTTTATGATACAGCACATAAAGTCTGGAGGTGTAGTGTTGACTTAAATTGTATACCTGGGGGCAAGTAATACTGTCTGCTAAAAGTACAATCTAGATATATCGTAGATTCTCGCTTCATTGCGTGAGGTATTGCAGCCTTGTCAAGGTAGACGCGCATGCGTACGGTTTGTGTAAAGCTGATTTTTTAATAACTAATATTGAGACTCGCTTCGAGTAATAAACATTATTATAAAGGCCGTGCTGATAACCGACAATAAAACGCGTTCTACTAATAACAATTGTGCATTCAACGTTTCAATATTACTAACAACTTCAATTTGTGTACCGCAAGATTGAGTCATTGTTTTGTGTCACCTGTTCCCAACACCTGCAGACTAATTCAGATCTAATGGTGATGGAATGGTCGATGAAGATGAGATGTTAAAGGCAGTTTATAACAAATACTGTCGATTGGGATGAAGTGTTGTGGTATATTTTATTAAGTTGGGAGACTATTTCTGCTCCATGCAAACTTAGTTTCCCTAACACATGACAGGGATTCCCCAGTTCCCTTCCTCACTGCCTATCTTTGGATAATCGTAGAGGAGGTACTAATTTACAAATGACCTGTTTACAATTTGGTTGACTGGAGCGTCATGATAGTTAGAGTTAAACATCGTACCGTTCCCGGGAAAAGCTAGTGCTCTACCATTACATTAGTCAGACACTGAGTCTGAGTAGACATACTACTATTGGTTCCATTGCTTTAATACACATTTCTACCTTAAATTCATTATTTGCAACAATGCTAATGCCTCGTTCGCTTTCATGTGTCAATTTTAACATATTGCAAGCAAGCTGGTATGGCGATTGTTGTTGTTGTTGTTGTTGTGGCGATTGTTGTTGTTGCGGTGATTGTTGTTGTTGACTGTCATAGTGAGTAGGATTATTCTTTTTGTGCGCCCTGAAAAGGACGTTTAGGGATGGGTTGTTGTAGCTTTACTCACATTCCGAGAGGGCTGATGAAGGTGGACCGCGATCCTCTACGCGGTTGTGCTATGCTTGGCTTAATCTTCGTGTCGCTCACTATTACGGGGACCACGTCGATAGCCCACCTCGTTAGCCAGCCAGCACGTTTCCATGAAGGACTACGTGGAAATCGAGGAGGGGGTCTTGGCCAATTTGTTTTGCCTGACCCTAACATGTCTGATCAGTATATTTTGCCTGACCCTAACATGTCTGATCAGTATGTTTTGCCTGACCCTAACATGTCTGATCAGTATATTTTGCCTGACCTATACATGTCTGATCAGTATATTTCGCCTGACCCTAACATGTCTGATCAGTATATTTCGCCTGACCCTAACATGTCTGATCATTATATTTTGCCTGACCCTAACATGTCGGATCAGTATGTTTTGCCTGACCAGACATAAGTGTTCCTTCCCAGCAAGCTATGGTCAGCCCGAATGCATATTTATCTCCATAGAGCTTGTCCATGACTGATACTTGCAATGACTTAATATGCCGTCACTATTCCCTTCTATGTCGGGGGATTCGCAGCAAATTCCTGCAGTAACGTCCGCCAATAGATCCTATCCTCATTATGTGCAGTAGTCGGGTGTATCAAAGTTATTCGAAATCTGAACTTGTTCATTTCTCGAGAGTTGCTTTTTAATTCTTAGTCAACTTGTACTTCTACAGGGGCAGATGCCCTTGTGGAGGTCCCACTTAGTCGACCTGGGCTTCTACAGGGGCAGATGTCCTTGTGGAGGTCCCACTTAGTCGACCTGGGCTTCTACAGGGGCAGATGCCCTTGTGGAGGTCCCACTTAGTCGACCTGGGCTTCTACAGGGGCAGATGCCCTTGTGGAGGTCCCACTTAGTCGACCTGGGCTTCTACAGGGGCAGATGCCCGTGTGGAGGTCCCACTTAGTCGACCTGGACTTCTACAGGGACAGATGCCCTTGTGGGGGTCCCACTTAGTCAACTTGTACTTCTACAGGGGCAGATGCCCGTGTGGAGGTCACAGCTCTGGCATGAGCTGGATGTAGCCAGCAGGAGGTTTCCCTGTTTAGCGGACTAGGCTCGAGCAGCGTATTACTCTGCTGCGTTGGGACAAGTGCTGCGGTGAGGGGGGGGGGGGGTGCTTAGCCGATGTGCTAGTCCATCTTAAAAGACTCAAACACTAGAGGAAAGTAGACCCGCAGCCTGTGTGACTTGACCAATGCTGCTCTAAACAAACCTTCAAACTATGGCCGGTGTTATTCCATGTCACAAAGTTATTCTTATTTTACGACATGTCTCTGTGAGGCAGTGGTACTATTCTTGTTTTTGTTATTTACAAAGGCCCCAGCCGACAACTCTGGACCTGTGAGTTAGTAACATAAAAAATCAAACATTTTTCTGCTGCTATTAAATGTACAAAACACTTTACAAATAATTCAAGTAAATGTGTATATCATAACATAGAGGGTGAAAAAAGATTGTTAATATTATACAAATATTATTTGGGGTTCACCTTTGGAAAGATAGGAATGACATTCTGACATAGTGATACAGGTTAATGAGGCAACACATGTGAATGACATCTGACATAGTGATACAGGTTAATGAGGCAACACATGTGAATGACATCTGACATAGTGATACAGGTTAATGGGGCAACACATGTGAATGACATCTGACATAGTGATACAGGTTAATGAGGCAACACATGTGAATGACATCTGACATAGTGATACAGGTTAATGAGGCAACACATATGAATGACATCTGGCATAGTGATACAGGTTAATGAGGCAACACATGTGAATGACATCTGGCATAGAAGAAATTCACTACGAGGGAAGCAGACTAAATATGTGTTTATCAGCAACTACTTTTGCGGGCGGAATTAAAATGATATAAACATCCTTAAATTTAGCTATCTGTTACATGAATTTTGTGAGACGTGCATTTGGTTTTTACAAGAACGAGAGTAGAAACGAAAAACTGACCACGAATCATGGCTCCACAACTCTATTTTTTCCTAGAAAGTTTAAACGGTTCGGTACAGGCAGTCTGAGACAATGCTGTCGGGAATGGAGTGTTAAATACCACATTGAAAGAGCTATTTTGAAAGAGCTTGACTGCTCTTTACCTATTCACATTTATTGCTCTAACATTAAGCCAAGTGTCCACTTGCAGTTGGGAAATATCGATATCGGGAATTGAACCATGGCTTCCTTTATATTACAAGGCCTGCGACTAAATGAGAAAGAACTCAATGATGGAGGCGGTGTCTAGACTAATTACGCCCCTTGTTAAAATGTTTTGTAACCGGTGTTCATAGTTAGTTGCTCTCCCCTGTTAACCGGTTTACTTCACATCTTACATCAGCTGCTTTTAAGATGTAATACTTCTATTCAGTTGTTCCTTTCAGTGTTGCTTTACTAACCCTCTTTGATTATACTCACAACCGCAACCACACAAGGCCATCTTCAAGTAATCAATAACAACTGTGCGTGATATTTGAAATGTTTTTTAATATGTACAGAATATATATTTAGTTGCAATAAATAATCTTAAATATGTGAACGATACAATTTTGATGGCAAAAAGTGAGCACAAACTGCAGGTCAACAGTAAAACAACATGTGGAAGTGTGTGGCAGAGTAAGAAAATTGAGATGTAACTTGCTTTAGATTGACAACGTACAGGCATCAAATCAATCTGTGTATTTTTTTAAAGACAGATCCAGGTTGGACGTTAGGAAACCCTTTTATTGTCAGAGATTAGTTTGTACATGAAATGCAATGCAAGAGGAGGTGGTAGACGTGGAATCAGCGAATACATTCCAAAATATATTCTTCTTCTTCTTCTTCTGCGTACACAGTCAGACAGTAACCATTATTTTTTTCGAAAAAAGCGGCGGTCATCCTGAGGCTCTCGCCACTGCCATAGAGCTTGTCTTGCAGTTCCACTGGTAATGGCCACATCTGCTCTCTCTGGTCCTCGTATGTCGGGCAGTTCTGCAGCAGATGTTCAGTGGTCATTTTACCAGTACCGCACGGGCATTCGTCGGTACACCCTATCTTCAATTTGTTGAATAGGTGGTACCTCAGTCTATTGTGGCCAGTGCGAAGTCTGAAGACAACGACCTGCTCTCTTCGGTTCAACTGGTAATAGGCATCGTTTTTGGTGTAACCAGTATGTTCGGTTTTCCCATTTGGTCATGTATCTGGCTTTGATAAGCCGTTTTGACTCTTCGTACGTCATACTGGTATCTGTTTGTGGTAGTCTTGCACCTTCTTTTGCCAGTCTGTCTGCCTCCTCGTTGCCTTGGATGTTGCAGTGTGACGGAACCCACTGTACCACTACCCTTTTTGGTGCGGACTGCTGGCACAGTTTGCAGAGTGCTGCTCTTAAGTCATTAAGCTCAGTGTTTTTCTGGCTTTTTAGCGCTGTGACTACGGCGAGAGCATCTGTCAGCAGGACTATATGGCTCTCATTTTCACTGTGTGTCACCATTTCTTCCACTGCCGCCCTCAGTGCCTCTGCCTCCGCTCTGAAATTGCTTGTGTACTTACCAGTAGCGAATGACAGTGTTATTTTTCTGCCATTTGGTAGGTTCAGGAATGCTCCTGCCCCTCCGTTCTGTGTAGTGTTTGTTACAGAACCGTCGGTGTATGCATGGGCAAAATATATTCGATGCACATAAATGTGTTTGGAGCAAGTGAAATTGGAGAAAAAGTAAACTGATTGTAAACAAGCTCTGTGGAGTTTTCTAAACCGGAATAAATCAGTTAAATAATAACATTCACACAGAAAAACACAATTGTGATACGTGCACAAATCATGTAGGCCTAGGCATATTACAGTACAATAACTTCTGGAACAGAGACAGCGTTTCTCTGATCATCCCTCGTCATTTACTGGCACATGTTTAGAAGGACGGAAGAAGATTGAGGTAGAAGAGAAGGGGAAGAAAAAGAAACTTTACCGTTGAAAAGTGGAATGTTTTCTTTGTGCTTTACAAAATGTTCCACTTGATCGTTTGTCATTGACAATCTTGGTGTAATTGTTCAGCATAAATGTTGGAAGCAATTATAACACATTTTGAAACGATTTGTGATATTATCATTCCACATCCACATGTGCAATTTTCAGCATTTATCAATTCTTTACTTTTTGAGATCACAATATGTGTTGTTTTTTATTTTGATGATAAGAATTCTTGTTAATATTTTTCAGTAATCAGTGTCTCACAAACAGAATAAACTTTGAGGATAATGTCAGTAACAAACTGTGATGGCCATTTCAAACCGCCTTTGTCAATATATCATATTCTGACCCTTGCTCAATCGGCATTCATGTGTCCAAACACAGTGCAGAAATGCACAGATTACAATTAACGTTTCTGCAAACCTTATAAGAAATGTAGCCAGCACTAAAAACAATTATGGTTTTAACTCTCTTATTCAATCAATATCAATACATTCATCCAACAATGATAGGAAATCATTAATTTCGCTTGTTACATCTTCTGTAACCTCATCTTCCTCACACTCAGTCATGACATTCTTCCGGCTGAACTGTCCACTCCTTGCAGAATTATAATGAAGAAGACTGACCAATTTTAGTTTCGTCTCAGAACATAATCTGACGAACAGAAATGTTATAGTTTCCTCCAGATAGCTGTCGATACTGGGAAAATGTTAACTCCAAACTGTCAGTTTGGAATTTACCTGGTAACACATAGGTGACATTTTATGATCCTAGCAAGAACTTTATCAGAAGCTGTATCAAAAGGATGGTGTATTTGGGAGCAAAGTATGTTTCTAACGACAACGATCATTGATGAGCCTTAAACTTCATCTTACCCAAGGCTGCAAGCCAAGTGACTAACTTATACATGAATGCAAACCTTCTGTCATTCAAATATTTGTAAGGTTCCCTGTCACGGTCTCTTAAACGTCTTTCTTTCAGTGGGTCCTTGACATTAAAGATTTTCCAGAGTTGCAAAATTATGTGAATAAATGTTCTAGTAACAAAAATAGAATCACTTTAACCTGGAGACAGATGAAGGTCTGAAACTACTTTCTCATTGAAAATCTTGAATGGAAGGCTTACTTTCTGGCATTCAATATTTGAAGGATACAAAGCTTTGTGTGTCATGGTGCTAGCTTGACCAGCCGATTTTCTTCCAAGTGGTGTAGGCTTTTTAAATCAACAAAATATTATTAGCGAACAGTAGTGCAGTCTTCTAGATCTGTAAAAGTCAATGTTTGCGATGGATGCATTTGGTTTAACCAATTGTTCCTTATACATCAAGATGCTGAGCAGCAAATGAGCTGCAGTGGTCAGCGACACATAACTGACTGCTAGCGTCAGGGCCAGCGAACCAAAGCTGCCAAGACCCTTCTACACCTGCACGCGGTGATCCTGGATAACAGGCTGCAGCAGACAGACTGGTTAAGGAGAAGGGATCGAAGAGGGAATGCTAACCCGGTGCTCAAAAAATGATTGTTGAAGTCGGATGTCTTGGACCGAAAGGTGCAAATATCGCAGTCAAGCTGTAAACTACGACACAGCGCATTCCGTTCTCTGCACTACATTCTGCTACTTAAGCCCTTTCAGGGTTTCATAGTGGGAGATTGAGAACGAACGAAGCCAAGCCATACATTTGATTGAGTGTACAGAATCAAACAGAAGAAACAGTGTCCAGCTTGAATCAAAAGGATGTGGTATGAAAGGTTGACGATTCCCATCACAAAGAGAAACAAATATATTTAGATTAATCCTATTGTTGTCCGAAATCAGGCACACAACTTTGTAGCCAGCAGTGTGTACTATGTCCACAACTTTGTAGCCAGCAGTGTGTACTATGTCCACAACTTGAAGGGTGATTTCTTTAAAATTTTCTGCTGTTGAATTGAACATTGGCACAAGAGCAACAATGTCTTAATTTCATGACAACAGAGATGACAGCATAAATGCCTGCACAGTTTTAGCTTGCACTTTTGGACTGTTGTTTGCTAATCCTTGAATAGTGCCCCCTTTAAAACTGACATTAGGACGTATGTGAATTTCATGATCATTAATGAAACCAATTTGCTGTGGCCCTTTAGCTGTAAAGCTTTGTTTCTCAAATACGCAAGATTGGAATTTGTATCCAAAGCAAGATTGGCAGATAATGACAAACATGAAGTCAGTTTATGACGATATGACTTATTTGGCAGAACAAGGACACTGTCTTGAATAAAGTCATATGCCTTAGCAGATAAAAAAGTACAGTTGGTAACACCACAACAACATTTCAGAACTATAATGTTTTCGTTTTGCGTCAACTAGCTTTAACTGTCCAAGCAAAAATTGTTCACTGCAAACATGTTCTTCATTTGTATCATGCATAGCATTCTCATCACTGTAATCTTGCAATAGAGAAATTGCTTTATAAATCTTTCATTTCAAAACCTCTGAACAGTCATTAATATGTCTGAACTGTCCAGTTTAGTCCATTTGTCTACTTTAGAAGTAGGTGAAATTATGGAATATAAGAATGAAGTTTTAATTTCTGTTTCATCACAATACACTTGACTTAGACAGTTAAATCGAAATTAATCTTTACTGACATGATAATCTTTGGACATCCTGAAGCATTGATGATGCAGAATGTCACTGAATGCTGAGAATTAACAATAATCCAATCAAGCTCGGCAGTATGTTTGTCAATTTGTTTGCACAAATATTCAAAAGTCGGTATAGATGATCTTCATGGAATTTCTTTAAAGCGATACCAGCTCATATTCTCTCTTCTGGTGTTTTTCTCTTTTTTACTGGAGGCTCTGACAAATATGTTTTGGAGTTTTTCTTGGAATACTAACTACAGACCCATCATCACGTTTGTACGTATCTTCGTGTAGGACATCATGTGAGATAAAATGAATTGTTACACACAACAGAATCTCAGGTATACTTATAGTCTTTCCTTGGAATAGTACGAATTCATATTGCCTTGCGAACTTCATCACTTGGAAAGCGGATAACACTAATAGTAATAATATATTAACCTTCAAACTTCAAGGTAATATGTTTTACAACTTAACTTAACTTAACGTCTATATACTGGTTAAGAAGACCCTGCAGAGTCTGTATACAAATAGTTACATTTACATCACCTTGCTCTAAAAGCTGTGCGCATCCAGTTTATTCTTAAATGTATTAACTGTCCCTGCCTGCACTACCTCCCCTGGCAATGCATTCCAAGCAGACACCACTCTCTGATTAAAAAAAATATTTCCTAATATCTAACCTGGACCTATCTTTAGTCAGCTTGTAGCTATGCCTTGTGTTATTGTAGGTGTCTGTATTTTAAAAAAACCTGTTATAGTCTAATTTATCCATTCCTCTGATCATCTTATAAACCTGTATTAAGTCACCACGAATTCTTCTCTCTTCGAGACACTGGAGGCCGGTTTTTCTGAGTCTTTCCTCATAACTGTAATTCTGGAATCCCACTATCATCTTCGTCGCTCTTTTTTGTATTCTTTCCAGTATGTTTATATCCCCTCTATGATAAGGACTCCACACCTGTACACAGTACTCCAATCAAGGTCTAACTAAAGCTTTATATAGTTTGACTATCACTTCCTTGCTTCTATGTTTAATATTTCTTTTTATCATACCTAACATTGCATTTGCCTTTTTCACTGCTACCTTAACTTGCTCACTCACCTTTAATGTATGATCTATTATAACAACTAGGTCCCTTTCCTTATCTATCTTTCTAATATTGTTCTCTCCCATTCTGTAATTATGTTCCATATTGGATCTACCCATGCGCATGACTGTACATTTATCTACATTAAACTCCATTTGCCAGCTTACAGACCATTCTCGAATTTTATCTAAATCCGACATCAATATATCCACTTCCGCTTTAGATGAGACACTTCTGCATAGTTTTGTGTCATCAGCAAATTTTGCAATCATGGATGCCATATCAATGTCCAAATCATTTATATATATCAAAAACAAAATTTATCCCAAAACCGAGCCCTGTGGCACACCACTTTTCACTTAACACAACTCAGAGTACTCCTTATTTATGTCCACCCTCTGCCTTCTCCCCGTTAACCAATTTTCAATCCATTAGGCAACTTCCCCACCTATTCCATGCAATTTTAACTTTCCAAATAATCTTTGATGAGGTACTCTATCAAAGGCCTTTGCAAAATCTCGATAAATAACGTCCACTGGCTCCCCTTATCTATCATTTTAGTAACCTCCTCCATGAATTATAATAGATTTGTTAAGCATGATCTCCCTCTAGTAAACCCATGCTAACTATTTCTAATTAGATTAAATTTGTCTAAATGCATTACAATGTTTTCTTTGATTATTGACTCTAACAATTTACAGACTATGCTCGTTAAACTCACCGGTCTATATCTGATTTTTTGAATAAGGGGATCACTCCTGCATTTTTCCAATCCCGTGGAACAATCCCTTTTGTCAGTGATTGAGAACATAATATAAACAATGGTTTTGCTAGTTGGTCTTTAATTTCATACAGCAATTTTGGATGAATACCATCTTGACCTGGACATTTATCCACTTTAAACCCCTCCAATTTTTAAAAAACCATACTGATTGAGTAGATTAGCTGCCTCCCTATTCTCACTTATTATTTTCCCTGTACTGTCTATGAGAGGGCCTACTTTGTCTTTCGTTCATTTCTAACATAAGAGAAGAAGCTTTTTCAGTCTTGATCCTCTGAGCAATCTGGAACACAACATTTCCGTGGCATTCTTGACTATTTCCACTGTGCAAGAAAAATTTCAACTGGTTGTATATAGACTCTTTAAATCCTTCTAAACAAGTATAATGAAATTAACTTAAGTTAAGTCACCACAATATTATCCACAGTAATAGATCTGAATACACGATTTGAAATATCGATAGAACGGAAGTGCATTCCTACCGACTCCGGTGAGAGTTATGTTTTCCTAAGTCGATCCTTGTATTGGGCCTTATTAAAGGTAGCCGTGATAGAACCCACAACGTTTGCCATAAAAATGAACGCTCTACCACTTTTTGACTCAGAGAATATATATTAGATTATCTTAATTCAGCTACATGCATCTAACGGGTAACGTGGACATGTTCTTTGTGCATATAAGTGATGTTTCAATGCTACATGTTTCTGTCCATTGTGCCTGTACGGGATGTTTCAATGCTACATGTTTCTGTTCATTGTGCCTGTACGTGATATTTCAATGCTACATGTTTCTGTTCAATGTGCCTGTACGTGATATTTCAATGATACGTGTTTCTGTTCATTGTGCCTGTACGTGATATTTCAATACTACATTTTTCTATTCCTCAGTGAATAGAGACGAGGCAATTTGCAAAAATCCGAATAATGACAACAAAATTTTGAAGACAACCTGTACTGGCGTCACCTATTGTGAAAATAAAATACCGGTATATCACGAGTGTGACTCCGGCTTGTTCTACGACAGAAGTATCCATCTCTGTGTTTCGTAAGCTTCTTATTATCTGTACATGTACCTCATATAATCGTATCCACTCAATAGTACAGTCATATGACCTTGACCACGCAATAGATCAGTCCTATAATCTTATAAATGTAACATTCTAGTCATATAATCGTATTCATGCAACAGCACGGTCAAATAATATTATCAACTCAACAGTAAAGTCATATAATCTTATTCATGCAATATTTCAGTTACATAATTATGTAAATGCAACAATCCAGTCATATAATTTTACCTGTACAACAATCCAGTCATTTAATCTGCTCCGTGCAACAGTACAATCATATAATCTTACCTGTGCAACAATCCAGTCATATAATCTTACCTGTACAACAATCCAGTCATTTAATCTGCTCCGTGCAACAGTACAATCATATAATCTTACCTGTGCAACAATCCAGTCATATAATTTTACCTGTACAACAATCCAGTCATTTAATCTGCTCCGTGCAACAGTACAATCATATAATCTTACCTGTGCAACAATCCAGTCATTTAATCTGCTCCGTGCAACAGTACAATCATATAATCTTACCTGTGCAACAATCCAGTCATTTAATCTGCTCCGTGCAACAGTACAATCATATAATCTTACCTGAACAACAATTCAATCATATAATCTTACCCGTGCAACAATCATGTCAAATGATTAATGTGCTATTTTTTGGAGACGTGGTGGAGGGCTTTGAATGCAGCAGTGAATGAGCTGACAGCAGCCTGCGACTTGTAACTGGCTGCTGGCATCAGGGTCAGCAACCCATAACTGATCAAGAGCCTACGACACCTTCAAGCAACGGAAAAGGGCTGTAACAATGCATTCTTAATAAGAGAATCAGGTTCAAGTGGGGAAGATAACCCTGGTCCCCAAAAAAGGGGTGTTAAAACTGGATGTGTTGGACCAAAAGGCGCAGATATCGCAGCAAGAAGAAATAAAAGAAGAAATGGAAGAAAAATAAGAAGAAGTAGAAGAAGAAGAAGAAGAAGTAGTAGTAGAGAAAGAAGAAGAAAAAGAAGTGGACATGAAGAGAAACACGAAGAAGAGGAAGACGAAGACAAAGAAGAAGAAGAGGAAGAGCAGGAAGCTGAAGGCGAAGATAAATAAAAGGATTAGGAGGAAGGAAGATAAAGAAGAAGTTGAAGAATAGGAAGAAGAAGTAGAAAAAGAAGAAGAAATACACTTTGAAAGATAGTTTACCTTTCTTCACAGCTATTGATGACGTTATACACACTACCAAAATGTTCTCTCAGTGGACCACTAGACGATAGATCAGTTAAGAAGACATTTAGGTCAAGAGGTTTTCCTGTACAAATATACATCTCAAATGTATTATCATATATGACATGCTAATGATGTTTTTCTGGTACCCAGACAGAAAAATTCTGACATAGACTGTGATCCTTGCGTTGGTAAAAGTGATGGATATCACCGTGACATAGGAGACGGCTGCAAAAGTTATTTTTGGTGCCAACTTAATGAAAACCAAGGTTACGAATATTGTTCACAGGGTGAGTGCTTGATCTTTGTGTTGCTATTGTGACTTGACTCGTGTGTAGTGTTCAACCACAGCCTTCTGTAGATTGTCGTTGTTGTTGTTCTTGTTGTTGTTATCGTTGTTGTTGTTGTTGCCGCTGTTGTTGTTGTTGTTGTTGTCGTTGTTATTGTTGTCGCCGTCGTTGTTGGTGTTGTTGTTGTTATCGTTGTTGTTGTTGTTGTTGCCGCTGTTGTTATTGTTGTTGTCGTTGTTATTGTTGTCCTCGTCGTTGTTGGTATTGTTATCGTTGTTGTTGTTATTGTGGTCGTTGTTGTTGTCGTCGTCGTTGTTGTTGTTGTCGTCGTTGTTGTTGTTGTCGTTGTTGTTGTCGTCGTCGTTGTTGTCGTTGTTGTTGTTGTCGTCGTTGTTGTTGTTGTCGTCGTCGTTGTTGTTATTGTCGTCGTTGTTGTGTTGTCGTCGTTGTTGTTGTCGTCGTTGTTATCGTTGTTGTTGTTGTTGTCGTCATTGTTGTTGTTGTTGTTGTCGTTGTTGTTGTCGTCGTCGTCGTTGTTGTTGTTGTCGTCGTTGTTGTTATTGTTGTTGTTGTCGTCGTTGTTGTTGTTGTTATTGTTGTTGTAGTTTTTGTTGTTGTTGTTGTCGTTGTTGTTACTGTTGTTGTTGTTATTGTAGTTGTTGTTGCAGTTGTTGTTGTTTGTTGTTGTTGTTGTTGTTGTCGTTGTTGTTGTTCCTGTTGTAGTTTTTGTTGTTGTTGTAGTCGTTGTTGTTGCTGTTGTTGTTGTTGTTGTTGTTGTTGTCGTTGTTGTTGTTGTTGTCGTAGTTGTTGTTGTTGTCATTGTTGTTGTTGTTGTAGTTGTTGTTGTTGTCGTTGTCGTTGTTGTTGTTGTTTCAAACGCCCATTAGAGGGGACGGCGTGGCCTAGTGGTTAAGTGGCACGGCTCACAACCAGAAGGTGCTGGGTTCGATCCCCATCACAGCACCGGCCGTTACCCCGGGAAAGCAAACCCTTAGAAAATGCAGGAGGAAGTAGACCCTTACATAAAATGCGTGCTGAAGTCGGATGCACTGGGCCGACAGGCGCCAAATAAAAACCACAGTGTAACGCACACACGCCTTGGGGAATAGATAAATAAGGCGAACGCAAAAAAAAAAAAAACGCCCATTATGAGTAAGTTGACTCTTCTGTGAGCCCTGAAAAGGAAATTAAGGGGTGGGTTGTAGTATCTTTCCTCACATTCTGATATCATGCTGATGAAGACGGGCCTCGGTCCTCCAGGTGGTTGGGCTATAGTTGGCTTCATCTGATTGGCGCTCACTACTACGGGGATCACATCGACTCACATGTCGTCAGCCAGGATGCCTTGAAAACAATCTGTTTCCAGCGAACGCTACATGGAAGAGAGATTGTGGTCTTGGTCAGTGTATTGACCCTGACGCGACGTCCTGGTCAGTATGTTCTGCCTGACTGGACTAGCGTCTCAGTTTTCCCCCTACTTTAGATAAGGTAAGATGTAAAGTAGGCTGTGGTTCATCTGTCTTCCTCACATCACATTAGCTCATTATCCGAGGCCTAATTCCTGCAGCTAGGCCATTCACGAGAATATTAACAGCATTTCTCATGCATCCCGATACTTTGCTGTGCTGATGCAGACTAAATCTTCTGTCCAAGCAGTGCTAATAATGATAGAAACATACATTTATAAGTATGAAGGATATACTCAATTAGAATGAAAGCGTAGCAACGTCTATAATGGTCAAAGAGATGAACATCTATAGTGGTAAGAGAGACGAACATTTATAATTGTCAAAGAGACGAACATTTATAATGGTCAAAGAGAAGTACGTTTATAATGGTCAAAGATACGCATATTTATAATGGTCAAAGAGAAGCACGTTTATAATGGACAAAGAAATACACGTTTATAATGCTAAAAACGCACGCTTATAATAGTTTATAATGGTCAAAGTAAAAGTAAAGTAACCTATAGCATTACTGCCATAGGGGTGTGAGGTGTTAGCGATCTCACATTTTAAAGGCTCGGCTATATGAGGGCGGTAGCCATCTCCTCTCACTCGTCGCTTTTACTTACCGGACTGAACCGGTACCCATTTACGGCTGGATCGACCCGGGACCCGTTGCGCTCTGAAAAAAACATTTCTGCCTCAACTGGGACAATTCAGAAGCAAAGACAGGTCACTAACCACTGCGCTACCTGGCTCCCTTATAATTTATAATGGTCAAAGAGACAAACGTTTATAATTGTCAAAGAGACACGTTTATAATGGTCAAAGGGACACGTGTATATTGGTAAAAGACACGTTTATAATGGTAAAAGACACGTATACAATGGTAAGAGACACACGTTTATAATGGTCAAAGAGGAACGTGTATAAAGGTAAAAGACACACGTGTATATAGGTAAAAGACACACGTTTATAATGGTAAAAGAGACACGTTTATAATGGTAAAAGAGACACGTTTATAATGGTAAAAGAGACACGTTTATAATGGTAAAAGAGACACGTGTATAATGGTAAAAGACACACGTTTATAATGGTAAAAGAGACACGTTTATAATGGTAAAAGAGACACATTTATAATGGTAAAAGAGACACGTTTATAATGGTAAAAGACACACGTTTATAATGGTAAAAGACACACGTTTATAATGGTAAAAGATATGCACATTTTTGTTCTGTTAATAATCAACGCCATTACAATCTAGGTAGACCCATAGAGACACAGTCTCTCTCAGCAAAAGATTAAAAGTGTAGATAATGATAGTCAATGCAGCTCCCTGTTTGTACACACTCTAGCACTGTTTTTTTCATATGCTCCGTTCTGCTGTACCCAGGTACCATTACAAAACTTTGTAATCTGTGGATGGCCTTTTCATCACTTGCAATGTCCTCATGCAAGAGAGGAGCAGCCTCAAAATGTCCCCTCTTGGCACTGTCAATGTCCCGATGACACCTGCCAGTGTAGCCCGGATGTCAGCTCTTTCATTCCCACAAGCCACAGCACGAGCAGAACTGTAGACTACGCAAGATACCGAGAGCTGGAAGCTTCTTTATCCGCTATCCACTCATGCCCTAACCAGGCCTTCTGCACCTCCAAAGAACGATTTATAGCCAGAGATGATCACGGCCCTTATTAAAGAGGTCCGAGATAGTCACCTCAGCGCCGAAGTCACTGTCTCGATCTCCATTCCCATACTGGACGTTTTTGTCCTGTTTGCACCGCTCCGTTCGACAACGACCCTGCCTCTTACTCTAGTAAAGAAGCCAAGTGGTTTTATAACCGTGCAGCGTAAATCTGTCAGTTTATATGGCAGCATCAATATCCTTGTCATTTTCACTTACTAGCTGTTTAATCCTCAAAATCCTCTGCACCTCTCGATGCACCCACTCTTCAAGATGATGATGGCTCTCTGGTAGTCTACCATTTGTTTCTCCATTGTAAATCCATTTCTCTCCTTCGTTCATCGTATCCACTGTTATCACTTGACTAATCGTTCCCTTTGTCTGTGCCATTCCTGACATTCATCTGCTGACTGTATTACCTTTAAAAGATATACATTTATAAAAAGGGTAAGGATGAAAGAGGTACACAATTATATTGATGAAAGAAGTACACATTTATATTGATGAAAAGGGATCAAGATGCTGAGCAGCGCATGAGCTGCAGCGGTCAGCGACCTATAGCTGACTGCTAGCGTCAGGGCCAGCGAACCAGAGCTGCCAAAACCCTTCTACACCTCCACGAGGTGATCCTGGATAACAGGCTGCAACAGGGCAGACTGGCTAAGGAAAAGGGATCGAAGAGGAAATGTTAACCCGGTACTCAAAAATGCTTGCTGTAGTCGAATGTGTTGGACCGAAAGGTGCAAATATCGCAGTCAAGCTGTAAACTACGACATAACGCATTCCGTTCTCTGGACTACATTCTGCTACTTAAGCCCTTTTCAGGGTTTGGTAGCGGGAGATTGAAAACAAACCAAGCCAAGCCAATATTGATGAAAAAGATGCACAAAAGGCAATAAAAATAAATTCGACCCATTGAAACTTTGTGGGAAACATAAATTAAGGAATTAGCAACCGTGAGACTAGAAGTTTTACAGTATGAGATACAAACATGCTGCCTTCCAGGCAGGTTAGATACATTTTAAGACATGCCAGCTAAATATTCATACCTACAACATATATGATCAAAACGTCCTGCTCTGGCATCCTGGAAACAGTATACTGTTGAAAATATCACTCCTCTTCAAAAATTGAGGGGAAAATGTTTAAATAACTAATGACATAAGACAGTACACTTCCCCGAAGGACATATTGTCATCGAAAACATTGTGCAGCACGTCCAGCTATTGTAATCGAACACATTGTGCAGCACGTCCAGCTATTGTAATCGAACACATTGTGCAGCACGTCCAGCTATTGTAATAGAACACATTGTGCAGCACGTCCAGCCATTGTAATCGAACATATTGTGCAGCACGTCCAGCCATTGTAATCGAAAACATTGTGCACTTACTCATTGTGGATATTTATTAACAACTACACCTGTTTGAATTTCAGGATAACACGCATCTATGACTCTGTAGTCCCCTTTACACCATCAATCCTTCCTTTCTTGGACTTCCTCTTACTTGTACTTAAACGCTGCGAGACAGTTTGGAGACATTTTTGCAGTATGACCAAACCACGTAATTCTCAGGAGTAAAGGACGTTAAGTGGTGGGTTGCAGTAGTTTTCTTCAGATACCAAGCATGCTGCTGCCAGAAGGCCGAAGGCTGCAATACGTTCTTGTTTGTCTATGCAATGTTTACTTTCTGCAGCTTACTGGGCCTAGGGGGAGGGGGGGGGGGGGGGGGCTGTACTCGGTAGGAATTTCATTACTGTTAGCATTTTGCCAGGACCTCTGCTAAAATCCTACTCTTACCGATTTCCAACTGCCAATATTTCTTATGCGGGTATAGCGTGGGCACAGGATCTCCAAGTTTATTCGTCAGTCTTCAATATGACTAGAAGCAGGTCTCTCCCGGGAGACCAGATAATGCTTGAAACGTTTGGAATTCAAACCCAAACCATTTCGCGTTTTTCATTACATGAGAGGCAAGCACATTCTATTAGTTACCCTCTTAGAGTAATAGATTGTAAATGTAAACAGCCCTATATATAGTACATAAAAGAAGGCTGCATCTCACCCTTGATTATATCGACATAAGTGGCGTAACAGATGACTTGAGTTTTGTTGAAAATATGAGACAACGTTGTCATATCTCTCATACAATCTTGTTTTACTTTTTCCAAGGTCTTGTCTTCGACAAACAATTGGGAATGTGTTTTCCTGCTGCCATTGCTGCGCCTTGCATATAACATGTTCAAGCAACCAAGCCACAACTCACGCACTCAATGATTGTTTAACCTTACTGCCACTTTCTCTCGTGTTCAATTGATCAATAAAGAGTTAACAATGAGTTACTTCCGAAATCATTGCAAATACAATATGTTAATGTACTCCTACTTTTATAGTTTAAAAAAGCATATTAATGTTAAATTTTAATCTCAACAACATGGATTTCGGTTTTAAACAATCATTCTCATGCTACCCCCTATGTTATTTACTATATTATTTGACATCTTCGGGAGGTGCAATCTTCTTTTGTGTGCCATTTGTCAGGTCAGGTCAGGTCATCCCGTAACCGGTGAGGTCGTTGGGGCACACATGAAGACATCCTCACAACTCCACGCCATCCCTCTCTGTCAGAAGCCGCTGCCTGTGCCTCTTCTGGTCGGAGACTGGTCCATTCTTTTATGTTGTCCTCCCATCTCTTTTTGGGCCGGCCTCTTCGTCGTCTGCCATGCACCTTTCCGTGGAGGATTGTGTTTGCAAGACCATTTGATCTCGATATGTGACCGTACCAAGTGAGTTTCCTTCTTTTGACAGTTGCCAAGAGATCTTCGAAAGGCCTATATATGTGGACGCTGATATCTTTTAAATTTCAACTCATGCCTCTGTGGTGTTCTTTTACCACCGTCAAATCATACTTTTTCCTGGACTTCCTTGTGCCCCGAAGCTATGCTGTCCTGTGTGATAGACTCAAGCGACAGAGAGATTTCAAGACAGTCTTATCGTGTGAGAAAATTGTCTGTCTTTCTGTATATGGCATGCATTGACGCTGTTACAACTCTCTTTGGGATTTCTTCATTTCTAACTCACTCTTCTACAATCTTCCATGCCACATATTCTGACTAACAATGGTGTTGAGCAACGCCTTCCCCCAAAACGACTTTATGGGAGACTGCTCTAATATTTATGCACTTTCATTAGTTACGCGAAATTTTGATTTACAAATCTTGAATATGTCATTCATTCAGTCTTCTCCTGAAATGGATCATTCCAAGCACTAAACCACTTCTTCTCGCTCTCCGTTAATCACTTAAGCCGTCTTCCTTAGTAAAATATCCACTTAATCTTCCTAAAACCTAATTTTCCTGCTCTCCTCAACATTAAGTCTTTCTCTACAAGAACTTGCATGATTTTCTTTGATTGCTCAAAAATTCACAATTTCTAGATTTATTATTTATTTATTTTTAAGACCAAACGATTCATAGAAAAACAAAAATGTAATTTTTAAGAGCTCATGATTAAATGAACACACAGGGCAGAAATACAAACAATAATACCCACTTTATAAAAGAACAAGATGTACAATGTAAAGCCGTGACTAGTGCACGCAATGTAATCATAAGTATGTCAATAAACGGTCATATTTACCTTCCCAATAAAACGATATAAATCTGCTTGCTTCTGGTTGGTTATTTTGTCTGATTTACGTATGTCTGGTTTGTCTATGTGTGATTTACGTTTGTGTAATTTACGTATGTGTGATTTACGTATGTGTGATTTACGTAAGTGCGGTTTATGTATGTGTGAGTTACGTATGTGGGATTTATTTATGTGTAAGTTACGTATGTGTCACTTACGTATGCGTAACTTTTGTATGTGTAATTTATGTATGTATGATTTACATATGTATCGTTTACGCATGTGTCACTTACATATGTGTCCCTACGTATGTGTGATTTATGTTTGTGTAGTTTACGTGTGTGTGATTTATGTATGTGTAGTTTTTGTGTGTGTAATTTAGGTATGTGTGGTTTACATGATCCAAATTTAATTTCATGCATAATGGAAACAGAGCCTGATCATTGGCCGACAGTCTGTCCGCGGAAACAGGAAAGTAAACCCAAAGTCAATGATAGATGGAGAGAGAACAATCATTGAAGACCACCACCAACAAAAAATAACTGAGCACTTTAACCGTTACTTCGCACTGGTGAATAGAGCATGAGAACATACAGAACAGGATAGGAAGCATATGCGCTACATGAAGTGCCAAGAGGAAGCTTCCCAAAGTCAATGACTCCATATTTGAAGATTTCAAAATGCAAGAGCTCCAGCAGGCGCTGAAGAAACTCAAGCCTAGAAATGCTTCAGGGCCTGACAAGATTTATAACGAAATGTTACTTCCTGGAAACTCGAGGCAACGATGCTGTCCTCAGATTGATCAACATGACATGGGGAAATGGTAAGCTTCCCATAGCAGGATGGAATGCACAATATTGACATACAAAAAAACATCCGAATGAACCAAACAGCTATCAGCCCATCTCCCTAACATCGTGCCTGGGCAAATTAGCAGAAAGAATGATAAACACACGTCTATCGGTTCATGGAGAAGTTTAACACATGCCAGGAACAAGCAGGGTTCAGAATTGGTAGCTGCACAGAAGACCATCATTTTAGATTAATCCAAAGAATAAATGGTGGCTTTTAGAATGAAAAAGTCTACAGCTGGATAAAGTACTCGTTCTTCCTGATTGAGTGAGCGATTCAGACGAACGTGAAGGATGTGGTCTCTTATAAAGAAGTTTTAGAAGAAGGATTAATACAGAACTCATCTTTAAGTTTTACTCTTTTCATGATCTATATCAATGACTTGGCTGACCAGATCAAAGTCAAACATGAAGACATTGATAGTGGTGCATGACGGCTAAATGGAGATCTGTGGAGACTGCATGCCTACTACCAAACATGGAAACTAAAAATTAACTGTGAAAAGCCAGTGAATACCATCTTCACCAAGAGCGACAATGTTGCCAAAAAAAATATAATTGATTAGAGAGGAAACACCTCACATATCTTGGAGTCACACTTGATCGACAACTCAGTTGCAAGCAACACATCCATAATGTGAAGAACACAGTTGTGAGACGTCTACAGCTATTAAAAAGGCTTGCTGGTCCATTATGGGGATCAGACAAGGATACTTTGAGAGGCATACCCTGGTTATGTGAAATCAGCAATATAATAGTACACTCCTTACAACTTGTTGAAAATCTGACTTGAAATCCCTAGACAGGTTGCAAAATAGTGCTCTATGCTTCATTAGTGGAGCAATGAGGACAACACCAACTGCAGCTTGCGAAACTCACACACAAGTGGAACCCCTTGAGATGTGAAGGGATAAAGCAGTTATGGAAGTTTATGAGCGAAGTAGCACAATGAAACGGGATCATCCCAACAAATTCTTTGTGGGAAACTGGCATTCAAAAAGCAGAATAGAAGAAAAGTAAATACTTCACCATGTTAATGAAATCAAAGACAGATACCATTTCCCAAAATGAAGACAAGAATTACAGAGAGTATTAAAAGGTATACCACCACAAACATTCCTTAAAACACAAGAAATGCTGATAAAATTAATAGATGTTATAAACAAAACGTTCAGATCCAAGTACTCTCATGCGAGCAACTCAAAAAAATGTTGATACCTATCCAGATGAATCGATATATGTGTATATACTGATGGTCTGCGTTTAACGCCCCCATCAAAGCAGGTTATGGCGTTTATATAGAATACCCGGACGGATCTTCTGATAAACTGTCTGATGCTTGCAGGGAGGTTTGCTCAAACTATGAAGCTGAAATCACTGCACTTGAAACCGTTTTGTACCATCTGAGGATAGTTTTTTTTATGCTTTTACTTCAAAGGCGTAAACATTATTGGCACAGATTAGACGTCAGTTCTCCAAGCTTTAGAAGTTGCTGGTTATTATCCAAGTATCTCTAGACATTGATCACATTACCATTTCCGGTACTGTCAAAGTAGTTCTGCAGTGGATCCCTGGACATTCAAGTGCACCTGGCAATGACAAGGCAGATAGACTAGCAAAGGAGGGATAAATACAAAAACAGCCATACAGCAACAACTTTATAAACAGCCAAACAAGTCATACGAACAGCAAGCAAAGAAAGTTAGCTGAACTGATTGACCATGGAAAACACGGGGAGGGAGGTCTACAGGCATATGGCAAGCCCCAATCCAAATGACAGTATAAATTAACTCACAAGAAAGGATCAGAGTACCATTTTCATGTTTAAGACCCAACATATCCCACTAAACAAACGCCTGAACAGAATCCAACCAGAACATACTCCTGAGTGCCAGCTGTGTACACACCCATATGAAACCGTTGATCATCATCTCTTTGAGTGCTCAGCGCTCAACAATTTTAGGAAGGTGCTTCTTCCTCCGAGGCCAGATAAATGGAACACTTTGTATGGCACTAGAAAACAACTGATAAACACGTGAAAATATCATTATATGGCGTTGGACCGAAAGGCGAGAGTGCGAATGCTACTGGATCAATAACAGCAACAACGTATGTGTGATTTATGTATGTATGTGTGATTTATGCATGTGTGATTTATGTATGTGTGATTTATGTATGTATGATTTACGTATGTGTGATTTATGCATGTGTGATTTATGTATGTGTGATTTACGTATATGTTATTTATGTATGTGTGATTTATGTATGTGTGATTTACGTATGTGTACTTTATGTATGTATGGTTTACGTATGTGTGATTTATGTATGTATGATTTATGTATGTGTGATTTATGTATGTGTCATTTACGTATGTATGATTTACGTATGTGTGATTTATGTATGTGTGATTTATGTATGTATGATTTATGTATGTGTGATATATGTATGTACGATTTATGTATGTATGATTTATGTATGTATGATTTATGTATGTGTGATATATGTATGTATGATTTATGTATGTGTGATATATGTATGTACGATTTATGTATGTGTGATTTATGCGTGTACGGTTTATGTATGTTTGCAAGTTGGATCAAAAGCGATTGAGAGGCAGAGTAATTGACACTCTTGCCTATCACAATAAAGGGGCTAGGTTCATACCACCATTAATCAATGATCCAGTTTTCTTCTTCTTCTTCTATTTGTTCTTATTTTTCTTCCTCCTCTTCTTCTCTTTCTATTACGCTATAGGTAGTTATGGCATCACAACCGAGTGTAGGATAATATGTTTGTTCCCCAACTGTCTGTCAATCGCCAGTGTTATTGTCTGTCAATCGCCAGTGTTATTGTTTGTCCATCGCCAGTGTTATTGTTTGTCCATCCCCAGTGTTATTGTTTGTCCATCGCCAGTGTTATTGTTTGTCCATCCCCAGTGTTATTGTTTGTCCATCCCCAGTGTTATTGTTTGTCCATCCCCAGTGTTATTGTCTGTCCATCCCCAGTGTTATTGTTTGTCCATCCCCAGTGTTATTGTTTGTCCATCGCCAGTGTTATTGTTTGTCCATCCCCAGTGTTATTGTCTGTCCATCCCCAGTGTTATTGTTTGTCCATCCCCCAGTGTTATTGTCTCGTTTGCTGTTCTGTCCATCACTTGTGCTGTTCTGTCATTCACCGGTGCTGCTGTCTGTCCCTGACCGCTGTTGATGTCTCTCTCAAATGCAAAAAGTGTCCTAGAAAAGGAATGGAAGACAGCGAGAAAGAAAACTTGACAGCCTAGCTCACAACAGCTAATGTCCTCTACCATGACAGCCCACAACAGCTAATGTCCTCTACCATGACAGCCCACAACAGCTAATGTCCTCTACCATGACAGCCCACAACAGCTAATGTCCTCTACCATGACAGCCCACAACAGCTAATGTCCTCTACCATGACAGCCCACAACAGCTAATGTCCTCTACCATGACAGCCCACAACAGCTAATGTCCTCTACCATCCCAGCCCACAGCTAATGTCCTCTACCATGACAGCCCACAACAGCTAATGTCCTCTACCATGACAGCCCACAACAGCTAATGTCCTCTACCATCCCACAACAGCTAATGTCCTCTACCATGACAGCCCACAACAGCTAATGTCCTCTACCATGACAGCCCACAACAGCTAATGTCCTCTACCATGACAGCCCACAACAGCTAATGTCCTCTACCATGACAGCCCACAACAGCTAATGTCCTCTACCATGACAGCCCACAACAGCTAATGTCCTCTACCATGACAGCCCACAACAGCTAATGTCCTCTACCATGACAGCCCACAACAGCTAATGTCCTCTACCATGACAGCCCACAACAGCTAATGTCCTCTACCATGACAGCCCACAACAGCTAATGTCCTCTACCATCCCAGCCCACAGCTAATGTCCTCTACCATGACAGCCCACAACAGCTAATGTCCTCTACCATCCCACAACAGCTAATGTCCTCTACCATGACAGCCCACAACAGCTAATGTCCTCTACCATGACAGCCCACAACAGCTAATGTCCTCTACCATGACAGCCCACAACAGCTAATGTCCTCTACCATGACAGCCCACAACAGCTAATGTCCTCTACCATGACAGCCCACAACAGCTAATGTCCTCTACCATGACAGCCCACAACAGCTAATGTCCTCTACCATGACAGCCCAATCCACAACAGCTAATGTCCTCTACCATGACAGCCCAGCCCACAACAGCTAATGTCCTCTACCATGACAGCCCAGCCCACAACAGCTAATGTCCTGCACAATGACAGCCTAGCTCACAACAGCTAATGTCCTGCACAATGACATCCCAGCCCACAACAGCTAATGTCCTCTACCATGACAGCCCAGCCCACAACAGCTAATGTCCTGCACAATGACAGCTTAGCTCACAACAGCTAATGTCCTCTACCATGACAGCCCAATCCACAACAGCTAATGTCCTCTACCATGACAGCCCAGCTAACAACCGATAGTGTCCTGCACAATGAGTGCCATTTCCTGACCCACTATCTACCATGGGACAAACTGTACCTGATTTATGCCTGAAACTTATACAGTGCTAAAAAGGTACATGCACAGATGTTATTAACAAAGCCATTCCAACAGCATAAGATGATAAAGCCAGCATATGAATAAATAAAAACATCGCAGAAAACAACTTTAAAGACATATGGCATAGAAAACACACCTTATTAGCTTTTATCTAATGGTGTCTGCGCTGAATAAACGGAATACAACGGTATGTAAGTAAGTAGCATGTCCTTTGCAGAACGTCGCTTCTTACATTCCATTGGTTGTTATAAGTTTCTTGGCAGGTGTGCATTACGGTAGATGGCCAGTATCTTCCATACGTGGAGTCTGTCCATTGCACCGAGAAAAATTACCCATATCTGACACAGGTGTGATTCAAACCAGGCACGTTGCTACTTTTTTATTTCGTTTGTCCCCCCTAGGCCATGCAGCCTCCTACAAGTGTATGATAAAGTCTCTAATGTGAATGTGTGAGAAAGAATCGTCAGTGGCATTTGACGTAAGTAGAAGACGTAGGCTCTGGATAGGACACACATTGCGGAAAACAGCTGATGTCATTACAAAACAGTCTCTGTTCTGGAAATACCAATACAAGAGAAGTAGGGGCATGCCTAGACGTTCATGGAGAAAAGAGCTTTTGATAAATGTAAATGCAACAGTGAAGATGTGGACAGAGCTGAAAAAGGATAGCACAGGACAAGAAGACTTGGCATGTATTTGTCGAGGGCATCTGCTTGCCAGGGACCTGAACAATTCTGATTAATTTATTTTTTTAATGGATTGATTGATCAATTTGTGGGTAGTTTTCTAAGGTGTTTTTGTCAAACCTTGAAAAGAATTCCCACTACTCTGATATTCGACCTGTGTGAATGCCCGGAATCCTATGTATTCTGTTGAATATCAGTATGTCATGAAATTATTGCAAAGATACTATAAACATGCAATTCTGATGTTTCTGTATTGAATATTTCCGTACATAACTCTCGTAACCAAAGTAAATGTGTACAGCGACAAAGTGTTAACACTCTTCCGCATGTCCGCAAACCATGGATAGTGCATCTTCTTCTTCGTTCATCCTCAGATTAAGGATCCAGTTTCTCTTACAAAGGCTGTTTTATCTCCATACAGCTTCTGTCTCATATCTGTCTCACCAGGCCAGTATTGTTCTCTCTTTTCCTGCGTGAGCATGCAGCTTTGTAGGATGTGTTCCACGGTTATGATATGCTCCCCACATGGACACTTGTCATCTGTCCCAATCCTCATTTTGTTGTAACGATGACCCTTGAGTCTATTATGCCCAGTTCTCAGTCTGAAGATGATGACTTGCTCTTCTCTAGTTAAGTTAAAGTAGCTGTCTTTTTTTCCCGGAAGTCGGGGCATTGATCAGCCCGTTTTCCCCTGAAGTTGGCTTTAATAATGGTCTTGGCCTCATATGTGATACTCAGGTCTGTTTGTGGGGATGCTCCTCCACTCTTTGCTAGCTTGTCTGCAGCTTCATTGCCTTCAATATTGCAATGGGATAGGATCCACTGTATGACCAACCTTGGGTGTTCTGCTGAGAGCTGTGTTAGGGAGAAAATACAATGCTCAAGATCTTCATCTTTATGTTGTTTTAGCGCTGCTAATACTGACGCGGCATCAGACAGGATTACTATGTTTTCTTGGTGGATATCTTTATCTTGGATTGCAAGCTCAGCTGCGTCCTTCAGTGCCTCTGCTTCCGCACAGAAGTTATCGGAGTATGTTCCCATTGTTAATACTGAAGTTTTTTTCTTCTCCATTCCTTAGTCTGTTAATAGACCTCTCCCCCTCCATTGGATGTGGATTTGTTAGATGAGCCATCTGTATATACGTGTATTCATGTTTCTGGTGGGTATACTCTCCTAAGATATTCTTCTGTGATCAATTTTCTTTCTAAATCTGTCTGTTCCCTTTTTCTGTACTCTCTCTATCATTTCTACCATCTCAGGGGACGGCGTTATTCCATAGTGAGATCTGGGATGTTTGTTTTAGATATCTAATGGGAAAAAATAAATGAAAAAAAATGTTAAAGTTGATTAAAGTTAAGTTTAATAAACATTTTTTAATGGGTATGGTCCGATACCGCTAATAGGCCTTCAACAGGGACGACAAATAACAACAATGCTGAACTAGCAAATCAACATATAAGGAAACAATGGTCTACTTACTTATCTGATGTAGTGTCTGTAGGAAGCTCAACTGGAAATGAAGGACAGCGGTCAAATAAGGTGGCCAGGAGAGTGTAAGAAGTGAGAGGGAAAGGGCCTGATAAGCCTGTGGTGGCCAAATCTGGAAAAGGTAAAATAGTGATCCAAAAGGGGGGAACAAAAAGAAAGTGATATACACCGGAGGGAGATTTGATATGGGGGTGGGGGGGGGGGAGGGGGGGGAAAGGTGTGGTGTCCAGATATAAGGCATTGGAAAGGAAGGCAAATAGATGGGGGCCAGTATGAGTTTTTTTTTTTAGATCTCTAACCACTGCCTGGCTTATGATTTGGTCTGTTCTTGCAAGTTCTTGTTTTTTATATTAAGTGATTTATCGTTAATCTCCCTCTTCCAATGCGATTTATTCTGTCATATATTTGGTGATCAGGCATTCGTTTGAACTTCTTCCCCTGCTGGAGTATTTTTTGGTCTCTGTGCGTCTCCATACTTTTGATTCGTGTGATGTTTTCCATTGCATTTATTGGTGTTGTTCTCATAGATCCAGTGATGATACATATACTTTGGTTTTGGGTTGTATTAATTTTTTGAAAGTTATTCTTTGTTGCTGTGCATAGCAGATATGCCTGGCAGCTAAATGGTCTTCACACGAGCTGTCTCAGGGGATCAAGATGTTGAGCAGCGCATAAGCTGCAGTGGTCAGCGACCCATAGCCGACTGCTAGCATCAGGCCCAGCAAACCATAGCTGCCAAGACCCTTCTACACCTCCACGCATTGATCCTGGATAACAGGCTGCAGTAAGGAGAAGGGATTGAAGAGGGTACTAAAAATGCTTGCTGAAGTCGGATGTGTTGGACCGAAAGGTGCAAATATCGCAGCCAAGCTGTAAAACTACGACACAACGCATTCCGTTCTCTGGACTACATTCTACTGCTGGAGCCCTTTCGGCATTTGGTAGTGAGAGATTGAGAATGAATGAAGAAGAGCTGTCTCGGTCAGTTGCTCAGAATTAGATGGCAGGGCAAAGTACTCCAAATCTGAAATCTTCAACAAGTCAAACCTGTTGAGCAGCCATACCTTTGTGTACAATAAGATGGACGGGGCATGGTGGTCACGTGACCAATGATCGCCTCTCCAGGCAACTGATGTTCGGTGAGTTCAAGACACGCATGTCAAGAGAAGCAGAAGAAAGGCTAGTAAAGGAAAGTATCCCATAGCATTACTGCCGTAGGGGTGTGAGGTGTTAGCGATCTCACATTTCAAAGGCTCGGCTATATGAGGGCGGTAGCCATCTCCTCTCCCTCGCCGCTTTTACTTCCCGGACTGAACCGGTACCCCATTTAAGGCTGGGTTGACCCGAGAGCCATTGCAGTCTGAAAAAAACATTACCGCCTCAACTGGGGAATGAACCCAGGACCACTCAGATGCGAAGCCAGTGCGCTAACCACTGCGCTACGCGGCTCCACTTAAAAGAAAGGCTACAGACTCCTTAAAAATATATCATAGGAGCTTCAAGATGTCACCTTCTGGGAGAATCCTCCAATGCACCATTCCGCCTGGCACAATATAATGGAATAGCTATGTTAAGATCCTTAATAGGGATTTTGTCACTGAGCCTGAAAAAAAAGTGGTCCAGATCATAGAGCTCAGCACGAGTAGCTTCAAACAATAACAAAGATATCTTTTGGTATGATGTCTCCCCATTAAAAATGGTCAAGAGAAGTAAAGCAACTCCCAAAAGTCATGTCTGTAACTTGTTTAATCTCAGGTTCGAGCACAGTTTTTAACGTTTCATATTTAACGAGTACTTAGTCAACATAAACAACACATCACCCACAAAATAACAACATCAGTCACAACACAATGATAGGACTGTATTGTTCATATACATATTTGAACACACTTCACAATATACATTAAGACAAATATGTTCCAACAACAACCTTACACTCTGAACACATTGGCTGCTGCATATTATGTACTGCCAACACAACTTTGGATTACAACACTAAAACAAATCATATATCTTCCAAACATATCATTCATCCAAACAAATCATATATCATCTTCCAAACAAATCATTTATCTTCCAAATATATCATTCATCCAAACAAATCATATATCATCTTCCAAATAAATCATATATCTTCCAAACATATCATTCATCCAAACAAATCATATATCTTCCAGACAAATCCTTCACCCAAACAAATCATATATCTTCCAAACAAACCATTTACCCAAACAAATCATTCACCCAAATAAATCATATATCTTCCAAACAAACCATTCATCTTCCAGACAAATCATTCACCCAAATAAATCATATATCTTTCAAACAAACCATATATCTTCAAAAACAAATGATTCACCTTATGGGGATGGCTTGGCCTAGTGGTTAAGTGGCACGGCTCACAATTCGAAGGTGCTGGGTTTTATCCCCATCTCAGCACCGGCCGTTACCCCGGGGAAGCAAACCCTTAGAAAATGCAGGAGGAAGCAGACCCTTACATAAAATGCATGCTGAAGTCGGATGCACTGGACCGACAGACGCAAAATAAAAACCACAGTGCAACGCACACCAGCCTTGGGGCATAGAGAAATAAGGCGCATACAAACAAAAATAAAAAATGATTCCCCAAAGCAGATCCTTCACCCAAAGAAATCTCCATAGCAAATCATTCATTTAAACAAATCTCACAAATTGTTCAAACAAACTAAACTCACAAACAAATCATTCACCCAAACAAATCATATATCCTCCAAACAAATCATTCACTCAAAGAAATCTCCCAAACAAATTAATCGCCCAAACTAATTACTTATTCAAATAAATCTCACTAACTGTTTACACAAATCTCCCAAATTGATCCCTTGTACATACAAATCTCCCAAATTGATCATTTGCACATACAAATCTCCCAAACAAATCACTCACACATATCAATTTCTCAAAGCAAATTGTTCACTGAAACAAATCTCACAAATTGTTCACACAAACTAAACGTCCCAAAAAAATTATTTATACATAAAAATCTCCCAAACAAAACATTCACATATATAAAACTCCCAAAGAAATCAATAATAATGTTTGCTTAGGCGTCAAAAGCCCGCTACGTTGAACGTTAAGCTCCCCAGGAGCTAAGTGGAGGAAGACTAACATCTGGTCAGGCAAAATATACTGATCAGATCTTAGTCAGGGTCAGGCAAAACATTCTGGCCAAGACCCTCACATTGGCTTCCTAGCAGTCCTTCCTGGAAACGGGCTGTTTTCATGGTAGCCTGGCTAATGAGCTCAGGGATCGATGAGATCCATGTAGTAGTGAGCGAAATGCAGATGACGCCCAGCATAGCCCACCCGCCTAGAGGACCCTGGTCTATCTTCATCAGTACGCTTGGGATGTGAGGAAAGCTACTGCAACCTGCAAATTACCGTCCTGTTCAGGGTGCACAAAACAGTAGCCTACTCATTATGGGCATTCGCAAACAACAACATGAAAGAGCTAAATGCAGGACTGAGTGACAAGTGTGCCTTCCAAGAAAACTACACAGTAAAAACTAGGCTGTTCAAAATGATCTGAAAATTTCCTATTCTTCTTCTTCTTCTTTCGTTCGCTTTAAAATATTGTCTATATCTGCAATGTTGTCTCTTGTATAAACTTCACTGTCTTTTGTAGTTCACACACAGGTCCATAAAGTTTCTCTTCCAGTGTTGTTTCTATGGGCCAGTGAGATTTTCTCTGTATATCATATTCGGGGCAGTTTTGCAGTATGTGCTCTGCTGTCTGGGGCGCCTGTCCGCATGTACACATGGCTGAGTTGCCAATCTTCATTTTTGTGTACATGTGGCTGCGGAGTCGGTTGTGTCCTGTTCTAAGGCGCAGCACAACAGTTTGCTCTTGTCTGTTCATGTTATGGTAATCATCTGGTGTTACTGTTGGTGGCTTTCTGATTGATTTGATCATCCTTATCTTCTGTTGGTATGTAACTGGCACATCTGGTTGAAATGTCCTATAAATCCACTTGACAATACACAACAGCTGGTCTCTCTCGGTAATGTATTCAGTCCACGTTATCAAGTTTCCTTGACAGTAAAGTAACTTTAATCCAAACCTGCTGTTTCATACACTTGCTGAATAAGCAGAATAAAAGTGCACTGCTTAATTGTGGTCTTTGGTCTGTTCCTGTGAGTATATTTCCTTCTAATCTAACACTTAAAAAAAGATTAATTTTCTTTTCTTGTTACGAGAAGCAAATGTCATAATCTTTTTTAACACAATTAGAATATATGCTTTCGCGATAACCTCAATCTCGACATGTCAATTATTATTCTTGAAAATATTTTATTTCTTCTGTTTTTTTCAATAGGTGATCTAGTAGTGCTCCTCCCTGCTTTTGAAATCCTAGTTCAAATGTACATCTTCCTATCCAGGGAACACAAATGATGTTCTAGAATGTGCTGGTTTGGTATCTTTTATGGAAAGAATTTCCTTATAAGTGTCATGTATATATCTTCTTCTTCTTCTTCGTACGTAGTCAGACAGTAACCATTATTTTTTCGAAAAAAGCGGCGGTCATCCTGAGGCTGTCGCCACTGCCATAGAGCTTGTCTTGCAGTTCCACTGGTGATGGCCACATCTGCTATCTCTGATCCTCGTATGTCGGGCAGTTCTGCAGCAGATGTTCAGCGGTCATTTTACCAGTACCGCACGGGCATTCGTCGGTACCACCTATCTTCAATTTGTTGAATAGGTGGTACCTCAGTCTATTGTGGCCAGTGCGAAGTCTGAAGACAACGACCTGCTCTCTTCGGTTCAACTGGTAATAGGCATCGTTTTTGGTGTGACCAGTATGTTCGGTTTCCCATTTGATCATGTATCTGGCTTTGATAAGCCGTTTCGACTCTTTGTACGTCATACTAGTATCTGTTTGTGGTAGTCTTGCACCTTCATGCATGTATATATCGATACATGTCTGTATATCTGCTGTAGGTTGAGTATTTTTTAGGGTCTGTGTGTGACACTGAAGATGTGAGGTAGGTGTTAGAACATTCATGGCAGATGTAACATTGCCCTTCATGCTGCAAGGTCTTCAATGTGCGGATGTTGTCACAGTGGAGTGTGTGAAAGGTGTAGATGTTGTCACAATGGAGTGTGTGAAAGGTGTGGATGTTGTCACAGTGAAGTGTGTAGATGTTGCCACAATGGAGTATGTGAAAGGTGTGGATGTTGTCACAGTGGAGCGTGTGGATGTTGTCACAGTGGAGTGTGTGGATGTTGTCACAATGGAGTGAGTAGATGTTGTCACAGTGGAGTGTTTGAAAGGTGTGGATGTTGTCACAATGGAGTGTGTGAAATTGTGGATGTTGTCACAGTGGAGTGTTTGAAAGGTGTGGATGTTGTCACAGTGGAGTGTTTGAAAGGTGTGGATGTTGTCACAGTGGAGTGTGTGAAAGGTGTGGATGTTGTCACAGTGGAGTGTGTGAAAGGTGTGGATGTTGTCACAGTGGAGTGTGTGGATGTTGTCACAATGGAGTGTGTGAAAGGTGTGGATGTTGTCACAGTGGAGTGTGTGAAAGATGTGGATGTTGTCACAGTGGAGTGTGTGAAAGGTGTGGATGTTGTCACAGTGGAGTGTTTGAAAGGTGTGGATGTTGTCACAGTGGAGTGTTTGAAAGGTGTGGATGTTGTCACAGTAGAGTGTGTGAAAAGTGTGGATGTTGTCACAGTGGAGTGTGTGAAAGGTGTGGATGTTGTCACAGTGGAGTGTGTGGATGTTGTCACAGTAGAGTGTGTGAAAAGTGTGGATGTTGTCACAGTGGAGTGTGTGAAAGGTGTGGATGTTGTCACAGTGGAGTATGTGAAAGGTGTGGATGTTGTCACAGTGGAGTGTGTGAAAGGTGTGGATGTTGTCACAGTGGAGTGTGTGACGGGTGTGTATGTTGTCACAGTGGAGTGTGTGAAAGGTGTGGATGTTGTCACAGTGGAGTGTGTGAAAGGTGTGGATGTTGTCACAGTAGAGTGTGTGGATGTTGTACAGTGGAGTGTGTGAAAAGTGTGGATGTTGTTACAGTGGAGTGTGTAGATGTTGCCACAATGGAGTGTGTGAAAGGTGTGGATGTTGTCACAGTGGAGTGAGTGGATGTTGTCACAGTAGAGTGTCTGGTTGGTTATTGATCTAGAGGCCTATGGGCTCCTGCCCTTTGAATGTGTAAAAAGTGTAGATGTCATTGTATCTGTAATGTCTGGAAGGTATAGATGTCATTATACCATTTTCTATATGTAGTGGGTGCCTGGGTATGATCACTGACATAACATTTTCTATATGTAGTGGGTGCCTGGGTATGATCACTGACGTAACATTTTCTATATATAGCAGGGTGCCTTGGTATAATCAGTCAAACCAGTTTCCTGATTTTTCTTCTGAAATCTGTGACCACAGTTCATACCTTCATTGATGACCAATCTTGGATAGTTGGATCAGGATAAACCCAATCCAGATCCATGCACTGTTAGTTAACTATCAGTTTTACGTGATCCAGAGAAGTTTTGCTGTCTTTTCTTTCAATTTTAAATCATGAACCAATGGAAACTCTACCTGACAAGAAATTCTATATACAAACCCCCCACACAAATTGCATCACTCACAAATCATTCACACATACTAATCTCCTAAATAAAACTAACATACAAATGACAGCATCCAATCCAACAAATGCCATATCTTAATTATTTTATTTCACATACCAAATGTGAGCATGTCATGTTTAAATATGACTTATTAAGCATGCCATGTTTAAATATGACATTTAGCATGTCATGTTTAAATATGACTTATTTAGCATGCCATGTTTAAATATGACTTATTTAGCATGTCATGTTCTTTGAATGATAATTCAGTGCCTAGTAAAATTCATGAGGCTGAGAAGTTGAATCAAGCGTTTGGTCAATCTCTAGCGCTTAAATTGCATCTCCACCAGACCTAGCGAGCTGCATAGAGTAAATTAACCATTCCTACATATAGGTAGCAATGAGTCCAGATGACGGACCGTTCATGAAGCATGGCAGCATCTTCCATATGTCAAAATGATCAAATTGTAGTGCATGAAGAAATGTACAATGTATCACCGCAGTACATACTTCAGAAAAGCAAGGTCCAGATTATCTACTGTAAAGTGGATTCAAACTGCACAAACAAAATGAAATCAATCCATTCTGAGAAATAATTCCACGAGATAAAAATCCCATGTAGATCATACTCCATTTCCTGCTCCAGTAGGAGCACAGCTACCACTACAGGAAGCCTACAATAAAGCATTTATGTGCTCTTAAAGTTGTAATATCTGTGACACTTTCTTTTATATGATATGGCTGCCCTTTTCTGTCCAAAAACATGTTCCATAGCTCTGCCAAGGAATAAACTGACATATCAATTACAAAACTTAATAAAATTACTCAAACAAATCTCACACAAAACTTACAACATTACACAAACAAATCTCACACAAAACTTTATAACATTACACAAACAAATCTCACACAACACTTGCAACATTACACAAACAAATCTCACACAAAACTTTATAACATTACACAAACAAATCTCACACAAAACTTACAACATTACACAAACAAATCTCACACAAAATTTTATAACATTACACAAACAAATCTCACACAAAACTTTATAACATTACACAAACAAATCTCACACAAAAACTTTATAACATTACACAACCAAATCTCACATAAAACAAAATTACACAAACAAATCTCACACAAAACTTTATAACATTACACAAACAAATCTCACACAAAACTTACAACATTACACAAACAAATCTCACACAAAACTTACAACATTACACAAACAAATCTCACACAAAACTTTATTACATTACACACACAAATCTCACATTAAACAAAATTACGCAAACAAATCTCACATAAAATATAAAAATACACAAAACAACCATAACAAATTGGTCACACAGTAACACCCAAACATAGAACAATATCTCTGGTATGAATGAATCCCCATCAGAATCTATCAAGTGAAGGAAAGAGAACTCCAAAGATGAATGTGCAGCATAATCTTTTTTTGTCCGCAGGTTGTTGCAATTTTTCAACCAATCATATCATACAACAATAATGAGTGTCTACCAAGTCTGAAGGAGGAAGTTTTATTTTAGACATTCTAATCTCTTTCTTGTCTCTCATAGTAGTTTATTGAGGTAATCTCATCCTAGATTTATTATTTTCCTGGTGGGCTGTCCACTGCTATTTTTGTTAAGAGGCCACCTCAAATATTAAATGACAATGTCTTTTATGGTAAGCACAGGGTGCAAAGAATAGCATCAGGTGCACCATGCTGACTATGACCTCAAGTCATCTACATGCCATGCACCTGGAAACAGTCTGTGGTACAACAGCCTGGTCAGCGAGGTAGGAACCAACAATGTGATCGCTGCAGTCTGTTGAGATGCATTGTGCTGCACTACAGTCAGAATAAACCAGTTCCATCTTCTACAGTACACTTTGGAATACAAAAAAAAGCTACTGCAAACTGGCAACCAGAGAAAATTAATTAAGAGTGAAGAATTCAGTACAAGTAGTTCCTTGAAAATAAATTAACAACTTATGGTGAGCTCCCCTAGTTTTATGGTGAGATCAGCCTAGTCTTTCGGTGAGCTTAACCTAGTCGTATGGCAAGCTCGCACAAGTTTTATGATGGGCTCGACCTAATCGTATGACGGGCTCGACCAAGTCATATGGAAGGACTGACATTTAACGTATACTATCAAAAATGAATTGTAAAAGCAATTGTCACGGAGCATTATAATAAACGACCCCGGCACATGGGGGAGCCACAGTAGCAGTAGAGAACTTTGTCCGGCACACTTCCCACTTCATAGTTATAATCCCAGGTAAGTTCAGTCCCGGCCCGGATGTACCTGTCAACAAAAAGATGCACATTTAACAGGTGTAAAAAAAAAAAACACGACAAAGGTGGTCCTTCTTCTTCTTCTTCGTACGCTGTCAGACGTCAACTTGAATTTGTTCGAAGAAAGCAGCTGTCATCCTGAGGCTGTCGACACTGCCATAGAGCTTGTCTAGTGTTGGCACTGGTGATGGCCACATGTGCTTTCTCTGGTCCTCGTATGTCGGGCAATTTTGCAGCAGATGTTCAGCGGTCATTTTCCCTGTACCACAAGTGCATTCGTCAGTGCCACCTGTCTTCAGTTTATTGAATAGATGGTACCTCAGTCTGTTGTGGCCTGTGCGGAGTCTGAAGACTCAGGTAGTGTAACTAGTATGTTTGCTTACTTAACTTAACGTCTTTATACTGGCTTAAAAGAGTCTGTATACTTCCAGTTCCTTTTACATTCACTTGATCTAAAAATACTTATGCATGTCCAATCTATTCTTGAATGTATTAATTGACCCTGGCTCCATTATTTCCTGAGGAAATGCATTCCAAGCATCCAACACTCTCTGACTAAAAAATATTTCCTAATATCTAATCTGGACCTTTCTTTAATTAATTTGTGACTGTGTCCTCTTGCTCTTGTAGGTGGTTGTATTTTGAAAAACTTGTTATAGTCTAATTTATCCTTTTCCTTCATTATCTTATAAAACTTTATTAAATCACCTCGAATTCCTATCTTTTCTAGACACTCTTGACCGTTTTTTTTCCCCGTCTTTTCTCATATCTATTATTCTGGAATCCCATTATCAGTTTTGTCGCTCTTCCTTGTATCCTTTCTAGCATGTTTATATCCTCTCTATGATAAGAACTCCACACCTGAACACAGTACTTCAATCTTGGTCTAACTAATGCTTTATGCAGTTCCTTGCTCTTATGTTTAATGTTTATTTTTATCATATCTAACAAAGCATTTGTCCGTTTACTGCTACCTGGACTTGCTCACTCACTTTCCCTGTATAATCTATTATAACCCAAAGGTCCCTTGCCTTTCCTATCATTCTAACATTGTTCTCTCCCATTCTGTATTATGTTCCATAATGGATTTGCCCATCTGGATCACTACATTTATCAACATTAAACTAAATGTGCCGGCTCTCAGACCATTCCCAAATTTTATCTAAATCCGACCTCAATGTATCCACCCAATAGTCACATATCCATTTAGAGACAAAGGATTGAATCCGGACGCACAGTCTTATAATAATACATACATACAATCATACACTCTAGTAATACATGGAACACATGATACTGATGACATACTTTCACAACCATCTGCCCCACATGTATACAAAGTCTGTCACCAGTCCTTCTCACCAGGTGAGAAATAAATGTTATGTTTATGGAAATCTGAACCTGAGATATGAGGTCATTGCTGATTTAGCATAGCAGAAAAGATCTTGTCCTTTATGCATAATGACAAAATGAACATTCTACTAGAACAAAACAAAGTCAGACTTGTATATTCTATAGATAATTTAAAGTACACAGGACAACAACAGACAATGTGCATTCCTATATCTTTAGCAGGGACGGCGTGGGCTAGTCGTTAAGTGACACAGCTCACAATTCAAAGATTCTGGGTGCAATCCCCAATCACAGAACCGGTCGTTACCCTGGAGAAGCAAACCCTTAAAAAATGCAGAAGGAAGCAGACCCTTACATAAAATGCATGATGAAGTCGGATGCACTGGCCGACAGGCGCAAAATAAATACATAGTGCAACGCCTTGGGGAAAAGAGAAATAAGGCGAACGCAAAAACAAAACAAAAATATCTTTAGTATTCCCTAATCCTATATTATGAAAAAAATAGGTATCTGTTGTTTCTTGTAATTTGATACCTTATTCTGGACGAATGATCAATTCCAGATTGTTGTTGCTGTTGTTATCCTATAGCTGCTAAGCAAGCCTGCTCTTGACAGCCCAATGCCCTTCTTATATAGATACAGGTCTTCTTCAGTTGTGTCACTGCTCCGTACAGTGTGTTGGCAATTGTCAGCAGTGCTTGTAAGAATCTTTTCCTCATGCCCGCAAGCGCCTTGCACTCAATATCAATTCCATTTCAAATGTATAGATGAATGTAGAAATAGATTTGTGGCAAAGAGTGCTGGCATGTTGTGTTGGTGTATCTTTGTTACAGATAAGCAGCTAATCACTCTTCACTGTTATGGATCATTTGCGACATACTCTGCAAAGAGCTGCCAAACAAAACACTTTATTTGGTGGACAAAAGAGTGTTCCATTTTGGAAAAGAGAAAAGGTATAGAATGGACACAAGATTATAACAGATCACTCCGACGATCTCACTGTTAGAAATTCCTTACTTATACTTTCATTGGTTAGCAGCAGCCTAGCTAGGTGTACAAAGTTGCAACAATGTATGTAATCTGGAATGCGAATCAGGTTTAAATGTTGAACAAATTCTTTTGTCATTATGCATACAGCGGCTGTTAACGTTAAATTTGAAAATCAAATCAATCTTCATTAATCATCATCGCGTAACATTGCCCTTTGCAGAACATCACTTTCACAACACCCGCTCTGTAAGACTCTCAATATCTACACAGAGCTTCCGCCTCTGTTGTTGTCATCTTCAAGACCTCTGTGATGTCTTGTGTCCATCTTCTCCTTGGTCTGCCTCTGCCCCACTTTCTTCATTATCTTTTCCTTAATCTAATTCATGCACTCAGTGTTTCATGTTTATGCAATTTCATATTTAAAAGTATTTCTTAGGACAACAATTTTCACAAACTATAGTTATAATGTCTACTGTTTTCAAATTAGCATTCTATACTTAAACAAACTCTTGAAAATCCACAGAATAATAAAGCAAATGTCAAATTTACAAGAGAATGTTGTTAGCTCCGTCCTACTAGTGCAAGCTCCGTCCTACTAGTGCAGAGGACATAGATATAATTATAGAAAGGTATGTTATTTTGAGGTCCAGTAAGTTCACTCTGTTACATTTGTTAACCTAGTTGCTAGTGCCACACTAATAGCAATAAGGTATGCTGGAACTTAATAGTAACTCCCACAAAGCTTTGAACTCACTGTGGGCATTGAAAGATTAGGCCTATCGTAACCTTCAAAACATTTGAATGGGGACTTATAAGGAGTGTGGTAAGGTTGAGGCTAGCAACTTCCTCATGCAAATCAAAAGGCTACAGAACCATCACTGGAAGTGTGCTTACAAGTGCCTTGATACAAGCTACTTGCACGGGACCACCGGCTGTTGTCATGGTTCGTGTGGAACAAAATGTATAGAAGAAGACGACATACATCAGATCACAGTATTTAATCTTAAAGTGTGAACCACAAGTCCGAGAAATCCAGATTCAGGATATTGGATCAATATGTTCAGCTACACACATATCTCTATTCATGACTACTTTCATTGTTTAGATTTTTATGTTATTTTCATTTGTGTTGTCCTTAGTCCCAGATGATGACCTTTTGAAACTAACATAGCTCGTGAGTCATACATATGGGAACTACTATAGGAGAAACCTTGACTTAGTATATTGAAGTCTCTAACAACTTCATTCTCCGACAGTAGTGTAACTGCTATAGCAGAAACCTTGACTTAGTATATTGAAGTCTCTAACAACTTCCTTCTCCGACAGTAGTGTAACTACTATAGCAGAAACCTTGACTTAGTATACTGAAGTCCCTAACAACTTCATTCTCCAACAGTAGTGTAACTACTAAAGGAGAAACCTTGACTTAGTATACTGAAGTCTCTGACAACTTCACTCCCCGACAGTAGCATAAACTACTAAGGGAGAAACCTTGACTTTTATTAATGAACGGCATAGAAGTGTGTGTAACAAAGAACATAATCAACAAAAAAGTGTGACAAAGAAGGAAATATTTTGAAACACGAAGAACTTAATGAACACGAAGCCATACTAGCCACCAACAGATTGAATGTTGAGGATGCTATCAAATAACTGCTGTCTGGATATTTTAATATTTGGACTCCATCATTCGCTATCAAATAATCACATCCATTTTCCTTTTAAACTTGATATTCTGCCACAGGCTTCTTTTGTTGTCCTATAGTTTATCTCCTGACTGGATTGTGTGGGCCACGCTGTCAACCTACTCCTTGTTTGGAGCTGACTGATTTAAGTAAAATAGTCTATATTTTGTTTTTTTCTTCATTTCACAGACACATATCTTAATGAAATTTATTTTGTATTTTATGCATAGTCTACAGTGGCCTGTTTGCAGTTTTAAAATTGGTACCCGATATCTTCTGGACAAGCAGTATGTTTCTGCTACATCAGACTCTGCACAGATTTAGGCGCTTATCTTCATCATTGTATTTATTTCTTCATATGTTACTATTTATTTCTTCATATGTTACTATTTATTTCTTCATATGTTACTATTTATTTCTTCATATGTTACTATTTATTTCTTCATATGTTACTATTTATTTCTTCATGTTACTATTTATTTCTTCATATGTTACTATTTATTTCTTCATGTTACTATTTATTTCTTCATATGTTACAATTTATTTCTTCATATGTTACAATTTATTTCTTCATATGTTACAATTTATTTCTTCATATGTTACTATTTATTTCTTCATATGTTACTATTTATTTATTCATATGTTACTATTTATTTCTTCATATGTTACTATTTATTTATTCATATGTTACTATTTATTTCTTCATATGTTACTATTTATTTATTCATATGTTACCATTTATTCAGTTAATGCATTGCTTTCTCTCTCTTTGGTTAGTCTATCTGCCTCCTCATAAATGTGTTAGCAACAGGAGCTGTTTATCTTGTTAACATATCCTGAATGTTAAAAACATATAATCAGGGTCAAGAAACCTTCATACTACAGTAATGCATCATCTTCATGTGTTGTTATGTCCTGGGGATAAACTGGCAAATCAATAATACTAGTTGCTCAACTTTTAATAACAGTAAAGTTAATAAAACATATTGCACCACAAGTAAATAAATGGTGCATTGATTTTTTTATCCACATATACCATAAAATATGATGTAACGGTGTGGAAAATGAACTGAGAGCTTTAGGAAAATATACAAACAAGTATATTAGTACTATTTATCAGGAACAAAAAATAAAAACATATAGCTTAGCTTAAAATTGGTAGACATATATGATGAAAACATATGGAACTACAAGGATAATGTGAAATGTTAACAAAACTAACAACAAAATATAACAGAATAATGGATAAGCCATGTTATGTTATGTTATACAGAATCTAAATCACTACACTCTGGGAGGACCTCTAGATGCTCAATATGTCTCCTTCAGCAAATTATAAAGTTTATGGAAATTAATGGTTTCTGCAGCCAGCTGGCTGTACACACTCTTGCCAAGATATCAAGATGCTGAGCAGTGCATGAGCTGTTGTGGTCAGCGACCCATAGCTGCCAAGACCCTTCTTCACATCCACGTTGTGATTCTGGATAACAGGCTAAAGAGAAGGGATCGAAGAGGGAAGGCTAACCCGGTACCCAAAAATGCCATGATAAAGCCGAATGTGTCGGACCAATAGGTGCAAATATCGCAATTCCGTTCTCCAAACTACATCTTGGTACTTGGTAGCGGGAGTTTGAGAATGAATGACGAAGAAGAACTCCTGCCAAGTCCTACAGGTGCTCTTCCCTGCTCAACCAACTCCTGCAATCTGTGAGTTCCCATTTGGTTGATTGGTGTGTTATAATCTAACAGTGAGTCAATTATTGATATCAGTATGTGCCTCGTACACATATGTATGTCCCTACTATGAACGTTTTCAAAGCTGGAATATCGACTCTTTCATTGTCATGGAAGTCGCTATAGCTTAGTGGTAATGTACTTGCCTCCCAAAAAGTGAACGAAAGCATGAGACATTGGGGTTTTGAATTCTGCAAGTATCTCCCGGTCTCAAGGGAGGTGGGACCAGCATCTAGTCATATAGAAGATGGATGATAAACACAGAGGTCTTGTGTATATACTGTGCACGTAACAGAGCCCTTGACAGCTAAAAATTGATAAGGCGGTTAGCCGCTGTTCGTGGAAAAATTCTAAAGGTAATGAAAATGTCATGGCAGCGATCTTACCATACAAGCCATTTCATGATTCCTTACCACAAGGTGCAGATTCAGCAATGTATACAATACCGTCATCCTTCAGGTGGAGGAAGACTAACGTCTGGTCAGGCACAACAACATACTGATCAGACATGTTAGTCAGGATCAGGCACAACATACTAATCAGACATGTTAGTCAGGATCAGGCACAACATACTAATCAGACATGTTAGTCAGGTCAGGCACAACATACTAATCAGACATGTTAGTCAGGATCAGGCACAACATACTAATCAGACATGTTAGTCAGGATCAGGCACAACATACTAATCAGACATGTTAGTCAGGATCAGGCACAACATACTAATCAGACATGTTAGTCAGGATCAGGCAAAATATACTGGCCAAAACCCCCACCTCGACTTCCCCGCAGTCCTCCCAGGAAATGGACTGTTTTCATGGCAGTGTAGCAGTTAGCGCCACGCAGATGAAGCCAAGCAAGCATAGAACAACCGCCTGGAGGACCCTGGTCCACCTTCATCAGCACGCTCGAGATGTGAGGAAAGCTACAACAACCCACAACCAAACGTACTTTTCAAGGCACACGAAAAGAGTAATCCTACTCATTGTTGGCATTCAACAACACCACTATCCTTCAGAGTATTATCTCACTTGTTTAACCTCACCTCTTCTTTTCATTTCTTCATTCACTGTGTTTCATATCAAAGGAGATAATCATTTAGCAGCAATCTCTAACATTTTGTTGTCTGTGTAGACACATTCTTCTTCTTATAGTCTACATTGTGGTCATCCTCCCAAACGTCTAATATTTGGTTTGGATTAGCTTATGTCTGGATTTTTAAGACAAAAGCCAAAGCATGTATTGGAAAAGCTAACAAAGAAGTGATACACAAGCTAACAGACTTACTGTCCAGCAAAGAAAGCCACCCAAGGAAACCTCAGGTCATGAGTGTCCACAAAGATGTTCTGTACAAACACATTGGGTGTGCAGCTGTGCTGTTAACATACAGAGACAAACAAAACGACATGACATAAATATATCTGACAAGTAACTTAGTTGTTGCTGCTTGCTAAAGTCTTACAATTTTGGAAAAGGTACTCTTTTTGGCTATATCAGCACAGGCTAACTATTAAAGAAATGTTGCCATCCAGGCCTAAACTCTTGTGCTTAGCTTAACGGCCTTTCACCAAAAAAAGATACACATAAAAAAATCAATTTACATCCTGAATAAAAAAATATCTGGCAAGAAATTTCACATCATGAATAATTCTATGTGATATTATGTAACTTCCCACCATGAATAATTCTATGTGAAATTATGTAACTTCACATCATGAATAAATGTATGTTATATTATGTAACTTCACGGGGATCAAGATGCTGAGCAGCACATGAGCTGCAATGGTCAGTGACCCATAGCTGACTGCTAGCGTCAGGGCCAGCGAACCATAGCTGCCAAGACCCTTCTACACCTCCACGCGTTGATCCTGGATAACAGGCTGCAGCAGGCAGACTGGATAAGGAGAAGGGATTGAAAAGGGAATGCTAACCCGGTACTCAAAAAATGTTTGCTGAAGTCCGATGTGTTGGTCCAAAAGGTGCAAATATCGCAGCCAAGCTGTAAACTACGACACAACGCATTCCGTTCTCTGGACTACATTCTGCTACTAAAGCCCTTTCAGGGTTTGGTAGTGGGAGATTGAGAACGAACGACGAAGAAGATGTAACTTCACACCGTGAATAAATCTATGTGATACCATGTATCTAGGGAGGGTCATCATTAATAAATCGATGTCTGGTCAAGTTGTCCCGTAACCAGTGAGGTTGTTGGGGCATAGATGAAGACATCTTCACAATCCAACGCCACCCTTCTCTGTCAGCAAGAATATATACATAATGACATAGAACTAAAAAACTCACATTGACATATTGATCCAGGACTACGGAACTCACATTGACATATTGATCCAGAACTACAGAACTCACATTGACATATTGATCAAGAACTACAGAACTCACATTGACACAGAACTAAAAAACTCACATTGACATATTGATCCAGAACTACAGAACTCACATTGACATATTGATCCAGAACTACAGAACTCACATTGACACAGAACTAAAAAACTCACATTGACATATTGATCCAGAACTACAGAACTCACATTGACACAGAACTAAAAAACTCACATTGACATATTGATCCAGAACTACAGAACTCACATTGACACAGAACTAAAAAACTCACATTGACATATTGATCCAGAACTACAGAACTGACATTGACACAGAACTAAAAAACTCACATTGACATATTGATCCAGAACTACAGAACTGACATTGACACAGAACTCACATTGAAATATTGATCCAGAACTACAGAACTCATGTTGACACAGAACTACAGAACTCACATTGACATATTGATCCAGAACTAAAAAACTCACATTGACATATTGATCCAGAACTACAGAACTCACATTGACATATTGATCCAGAAAAAACTCACATTGACATATTTATCCAGAACTCACATTGACATATTGATCCAGAAAAAACTCACATTGACATATTTATCTAGAACTCACATTGACATATCAATCCAGAACTACAGAACTGACATTGACACAGAACTAAAAAACTCACATTGACATATTGATCCAGAACTACAGAACTGACATTGACACAGAACTCACATTGAAATATTGATCCAGAACTACAGAACTCATGTTGACACAGAACTACAGAACTCACATTGACATATTGATCCAGAACTACAAAACTCACATTGACATATTGATCCAGAACTACAGAACTCACATTGACATATTGATCCAGAAAAAACTCACATTGACATATTTATCCAGAACTCACATTGACATATTGATCCAGAAAAAACTCACATTGACATATTTATCCAGAACTCACATTGACATATCAATCCAGAACTACAGAACTCACATTGACACAGAACTAAAAAACTCACATTGACATATTGATCCAGAACTACAGAACTCACATTGACATATTTTTAAAAATTTTATTTTTTTTGCGTTCGCCTTATTTTCTCTAATCCCCAAGGCGGTGTACATTGCACTGTGTTTTTATTTTGCGCATGTTGGCCCAGTGCATCCGACTTCAGCATGCATTTTATGTAAGGATCTGCTTACTCCTGCATTTTCTAAGGGTTTGCTTCCCCAGGGTAACGGCCGGTGCTGTGATGGAGATTGAACCCAGCACCTTCGGTTGTGAGCCGTGCCACTTAACCACTAGGCCACGCCGTCCCCTCATTGACATATTGAACTGAGGATATGGAACCAAGTGATATAATGACACAGGACTACAGAACACATCTTGACATATCAATCCAAGACTACAGAACTCACATTGAGATATCGGCCCAGATTCCCCATAGACTTGGCATCCATAATGTAACATTCTGTATCATCATGGAAAAATGACCTTGTTGGAATTCTTTCCTTCTTCTCTGTGTTGGGACCTGTAGACCACATACAACCAGAACAAAAAGTTATCACTGGTACCCAATTCTCTATACCTAATACTTACGTAACTATATCTATCTAACTCCCATTGGAGCATAGGATTGTAACTAACGCTCTCTCCACCTATTCCTATTTTTGGTTATGTTGAGTGTCATTAATGAGACTCCAATTGGTTCATTCTTTGCTAAGTGTTTTTGTCCTTACCTCTAGCTTCTTCTGCTGGGAGATCCAATCCAGCACATGGTTAAATTGTGAGGTTCTTCCTGGTATTGTGGCCTATCCATCTCCGCCTTTTTTCCCTAATCTCTAGTCTCATTGGTTGTCGTCATGTTCTACAGACCTGTGTTTGTCACCACATCTGCCTATCTAATACACAAAGTATGCAACACAGACATCTGTTGGTGAAAGTCTGCAGCCTGAATGTGATACTTGTACAGTCTTCTGCCATGCCTCTGGGCCATACAGAATCACTGATTATACATTAGTGCTTTACCTTAGAAACCAGGAGAAAAACCAAGCATTCTAATAAAGTAAGATAGCTATTTATTTTATAAACTTCTAAAACAATCTTACATGTTTATATTAATAAATTGGGGTACATGGGCTAAACAATAAAAAATTCACAAATCAAATAATTGAAGAAGTTCAACGTTTGACCTTTTTTGGAAGAAAAATTGACAAAGATGAGAACAAACCAAGATGATAATACCATGATTAACAAAGAGCAGCTTAAAAATCACTTGGTCAAATATCAACAACAGCATTCTCCAGAGAAACGATAAGCAGACTGCTCTACACTAATGTAAAGTAGGTCTTACTACTTCCTCCTCTTCATTCCTCCTAGATCAAGATTCGGTTTCTCTTACAAAGGCCACCATTGTTTGTATGACTTTTTTATTCCATAGTTTTTTTCTCATATCTGTTTCCCGGTATTGCTCTCTTTCTGCGTGAGCATGCGGCTTTGTAGGATGTGTTCCACAGTCATGGACACTTGTCATCTGCCCCAATCCTCATATTATTGTAAAGATGAGCCTTGAGCCTGGTATGCCCAGTTCACAGTCTGAAGATGATGACTTGCTCTTCTCTAGTTAAGTTAAAGTAGCTGTCTTCTTTTCCCAAGTTGGGGTGTTGATCAGTCCATTTTCCCCTGAAGTTGCCTCTAATTTTGGTCTTGGTCTCATTATATGTTTTGCTCAGGTCTGTTTGTGGAGATGCTCCTCAACAATTTGCTAGTTTGTCTGCAACTGCATTGCCTTCAATATTGCAGTGGGATGTGATCTACTGTATGATCAACCTTGACTATTCTGCTGAGAGCTGTGTCAGGGAGTACATACACTGATAGAGATCTTCATTTTTGTGTTGTTTTAGAGCTGAAGATACTGACAAGACATCAACCAGGAATACCATGTTTTCTTGGTGGACATTTTTATCTTGGAAGTAGGTTCTAGAAAAATGGTTCATAGGCATGAGATACAATTAAGAGTATCACATTTAGCCTCAAAACCTTCACTAATAGATGCTTCCATCGCATTAGATGTCATAATGAGCAAATAAGCTGTAGAAACAAACACAAATCTGCGGCAAAGAACACTGAAAAACAATACATCTGGAGATAGTGGGCAGAAATTGGTGCTGGATTGGAAACATCTTCAGAAAGAAAGTCAGGAAGATTCACTAGCCACTGAACAATCCTCTTACTGTCTTTGAGAACATACTTTAAGGGCACAGCAGTTTTGTGTTTTTGCATTGCACAATGGTCTTGGCATGGTCCAGTCTACCCAACTGGTTGTATACAGACTCTGCAGGGTCTTCTAAACCAGTATAAAGACGTTAAGTTAAAGTTAACTGCAAACAGGTATCTGACACACTTAAGAAAAGTAATACAGCTAAGAAGGGAACTGGTTACTCGCAGCACAGAAGAAAGTTGAGACCTAATACAATGAAGTCTTTAACACTTAATCCTTGACAACAGCATCTGCTATGGGACTACCTTTAACTCTACCTTCAAGCCCAAATATTGGGAACTACATGGATGACAAGTGGATGGCAGAACAGTTCAGATACCGATTTTCTAATGAGAAGAATATGGTCTCAAGACATGATATGAATATAATTTATTCTATAAGGATAAAAGAAAATAGAAAGCTAACATGTACACTGTGGCCACTGCTGTGGCAAGTGACCTATTTTCCTGTCATTAAATCTCAATGGTCGACATTAGCAATGTGAAAAAGGCCGTAATGATTGTGTTAGCAACTGTAAATAACTCTTTTTAATGGGGAAGAAGACTAACGTCTGGGCAGGCACAACATACTGATCAGACATGTTAGTCAGGGTCAGGCGAAATATACTGGGCACGACCCTCGGCTTCGTCACAGCCCTCCCTAGAAACGGGCTGTTTTCATGGCGGCCTGGCTAGCAAGGTGAGGGATCGACGTGATCTCTACAGTAGTGAGCCACACGCAGATGAAGCCAAGGCATAGCACAACTGCCTGAAGGAGCCCAGTCCACCTTAATCAGCTTGCTCGGCACATGAGGAAAGCTACTGCAACCCGCCACTTAACGTCCTTTTCAGGGCTCACGAAAGAGTGACCTACTCATTGTGGGCATTCGCAAATAACAACCTATTTTCCTGTCCTTAAATCTCTCTGATCGAAATTAGCAATGAGAAAAAGGCAGTAATGACTTAACAACTGTGTATGTATGTATATGTACATTATATATATATATATAATCTTTTTAATGACTTGATTACAGCCACAGTGATAATCCTCTATAATTGTCTTTTTCAACCTGCTAAGAAGGGAGTAATCTTTGCTGTCAAGAGATCACACAGGCAAAAGTGTCTTTTTGCCTAGCGGAGTGGTTCTGTGCAAGCATCTTTACTGTGGTGACATCTATCTTCAAACTGTTCAGAAACTTTCAATTAGTCTACGTAGTTTTTCTTCTGTCTTCCTGTTGAAAGCCTGCCTGGCTTGAGCTCACTATCAAGTGGCTGCTTTGGAAGGCATTCATTAAGTATGCGAAAAATGTGCCATGTCTATAGCATTTTGAAGCAGCTGATAGGCGTTATAGAGTTTTGAAAACCAAAATTTACTTTATCCAGGCTAGCATACTATTCTTCTGATCAATGGGACACACAAAGAGCCATCAGCTTTTTTTCTGAGATCAAAATAAAAATGAAACCTGCAGGGGCAAGTGGCCTTTATTCCTCAGCCCTATCAAGTCCTTGTACAACTTAACAGTCACTTGAACAGAATCCAATCAGAACATACTCCAGAGTGCCAGCTCTGCACACATCCCTATGAAACTGTTGAACATCATCTTTTTTAATGTCCGGCGCTTGCCAGTGTGAGGAAAGAGCTTCTTCCTCCGAGGCCAGATAAACGTTACACTTTATACAGAACTAAACAGCTCACAAACACTTGCAGATACCACTGTATGGGTCAAAGAGCAGGAGCCCATAAGTCGCTGCATCAATAACCAACCAACCATCAAGTCCTTGACGGACCCAAGCAATCGGAATAAACATCGCAATTATAGTGAATTTTGTAGATCCTCCAAGTTGATCCTGAGAAGCTTGCAAAGACATCTCATCTGGAAATGGTTGGGTTTCTAATGTGTCTGCTATGCATTGTTCATGTTTTACAAATATGCAGACGAATGGGCTTTAGCTTAGTGCCATCTAGACAAGATTACTAGAAGAGAGAAAGAGTACTAACAGCAGACTTAGACAGACAGTACGAGCACAGTGGTTATTGGCCACTTAAGATCTAACCTTTCTCAGAAACTGGTTCATGGCTGGTCTTAAACGTGGTGGAAAGGTTAAACCTGGATCCCCCCATGCTTTTCTTGGCTCTTGCTTTCATCTTTTCCTTCACTGGGCCTGGCGGCATATCCTTGGCTGTCTCTGGAATATCCTTAGCTGTCTCTGGCATATCCTTGGTTGTATCTGACATATCCTTGGCTGTATCTGGGATAATTTTCACTGCATCTGTGATATTCTTGGCTGTGTCTGGGATATCCTTGGCTGTGTCTGGGATATCCTTGGCTGTGTCTGGGATATCCTTCACTGATTCTGGCAGAAAGAAACAATTATAGGATTTTTAACATTATAGAATTACATCTTTCATGCCCAAGACTCTTTAGCCACCTTTCACAGCATACTGTAACCACATTTCACAACATTCTTCTGTCACCTTTCACAACATACTTCAGCCACCTTTCACAACATACTTCAGCCACCTTTCACAACATTCTTTAGCCACCTTTCACAGCATACTTTAGCCACCTTTCACAACATTCTTGAAAGGTCAGTTGCTCTATTCTTTCCTCCTTAGGTACTACATATATTACTCTTACGCAAGTCTGACCCCATTTTTGAGAGAGCATGGTCATTGCAAATTTACCACCTCTGGCCTTATTGTAATAGAATTTATTGCCAGTTGGTACTAACAGATGTATTATATCCAGATATCTTATTTTCAGAATGTTTCTAAGAAAGTTTTATAGAAATGTGTTATATTTTCTCAGCTGTTGCAGTGTGTGATATCCATCCTATTGATCTTCTATGCTCATATCACTTTAGGGTGCACAGGCCATCAACAAATGCTCTCTAAACAATACTGTCCTGTGCAATTTTCTCTAGCTCCTTGCAGCTCTTTCTCAGTTTATCTTGTATCAGCCATCAGGTATCTTCTTCGTCTGTTCCTATGAATAGACTAAGTGACAATAGTCTGAACCAGCCACTGCAGACCCAGAGTTTTTTTTGTTCTTTTTCTGATGTCGCTTTATTTCTCTATTCCCCAAGGTGGTGTGCGTTGGACTATGTTTTTATTTTGTGCCTGTCGACCAAGTGCATCCGACTTAGGCATGCTTTTTATGTAAGGGTCTGCTACCTCCTGTATTTTCTAAGGGTTTGCTTCCTCGGGGTAATAGTCGGTGTTGTGATTGGGGAGCGAATCAAGTACCTTTGGGTTATGAATCGTGCCCCTTAACCACTAGCCCATGCTGTCTCCAGACCCAGATATCATCTGTTCAACAAGTACACAAAAAATCAGGGGTACGGACATGTTCCCTTGAAAGGAGGACAAGTAAATAGAAGAACATCTTCTCAAGGTTTGCTGGCCCAACAACAACAGCATGAGTCTATTCAAACCAATTGATGAACAAACTTCATGGTGACGAGAGAAAGCCTGAGACAGGTTACCAAGTCTATGTGGGAATTAGATGTGAGTATTTGATGGATAATTATATGTTGACGAGAGAAAGCCTGAGACAGGTCACCAAGTCTGAAAGAAATATATGTATTTGATGAATAAACTGTACGGCAATGAGTGAAGCTTCTGACAAACCTCCATATCTATGAGGGAAATAGATGTGATTAATTGATGGATAAACTTTATGGTGACGATAAAAGTCTGAGACAGACAACCTAGTCTACGACGGAAATAGATGTGATTAATTGATGGATAAACTTAATGGTGACGATAAAAGTCTGAGACAGACAACCAAGTCTACGACGGAAATAGATGTGATTAATTGATGGATAAACTTAATGGTGACGATAAAGGTCTGAGACAGACAACCAAGTTAATTTGAGAACATGTATTTGGTTATAATGTATATTTTATTTTATGTCTTTTAACTGGCATGATTACTGTAGCTTATTGTTTTCTTAATTAGCACTATTAGTTGTTTTTTTTTTTTTTTTTTGCTTAAATGTTTGCCTCGCTAGTTTCTACTGGCGGAGGCGCGCCATTTTCCACCCCAGACCGTAGTCCATTGGGCGATATCAGGACGCATAAACCAGTGCTTGGATGCATGTGTGCATCTGTATGTACCTATGCTAGGTTTGTGCGCCCTCAGAAGCTAGCCCAACCAAAGTGCTATGGAAGGGCTTTACCACGAGGGCGCGTGTGAAAGTTGTGCAAGGGTGTGACTGTAGGACAGAGTCAAATGAAACAGGGGGAGGTAAGAAGAGAGATAGCCCACTATTAGTTGAAATGTCTGTAGCTTACTATCAATAGGTTTGACAGTGTCCATTGGAGTTTCCCCAGTGTCTTCTTCGTCCTCCTCATCATCAGAAATGCTGATTGCCTCGGGTGCAACCTTGGAGCCTGTATCCGGTTCTCTGTCAACAAATGAAGGAGACATAATTTAACATGAACTCTCTAAGATAGTCATTTCTGACTAATCTTTCAACATAATTAACAATGGCTTGACTTACTCCTTCTAGTTCCCCTTACAACAGTGGTTGACAACTTGCAGTTCAGATTCGAAAATATGTGCTCCATAATCCTGAAACTAAATATCATATACCTCAGCCAGTGGTGATACTAAAATTAATTCTAGTGGTATAACACAGCAATTTCCATATATTGTCTCCATTTGCCTACATAAATATACATACTTGTCTTGTGTCTTTGTCACCAGCCAGAGTATACAGTCACCAGCCAGAGTATAGAGCCATAACCCAGAGTATAGAGCCATAATTCAGAGTATAGAGCCATCATCCTGAGAGTCATCCTACAAGTATAGAGCCATCGTCCAGAGTAGAGTCAACAGCCAAAATATAGAGCCATCATCCAAAATATAGAGATAACAGTCAGAGTATAGAGCCCTCATCTAGAGTATAGAGCCATCAGCCAAAGTATAGAGCCATCAGCCAAAGTATAGAGCCATCATCTAGAGTATAGAGCCATCAGCCAAAGTATAGAGCCATCATCTAGAGTATAGAGCCATCACCTATAGAACCATCATCCAGACTATGGAGCCATCAGCGGAAGTATATAGCCATCATCTAGAGTATAGAGCCATCAGCCAGAGTATAGAGCCATCATCTAGAGTATAGAGCCCTCATCTAGAGTATAGAGCCATCATCCAGAGTATAGAGCTAACAGTCAGAGTATAGAGCCATCATCTAGAGTATAGAGCCATCAACCAGAGTATAGAGCTAACAGTCAGAGTATAGAGCCATCATCTAGAGTATAGAGCCATCATCCAGACTATGGAACCATCAGTCAAAGTATAGAGCCATCATCCAGACTATGGAGCAATCAGTCGAAGTATAGAGCCATCATCCAGAGTGGTCCGCAGTCCACTTAATCACATGACCTGTTCAGAAGGTTGCGAACACCTGTCTCACAATATAGGACTGCCACAGTTGCTCTCCCCCTGATTCCTATCTTGGCTCTTCTTGAGCCTGATGCACAACATTATAAAAGAAGAAGTAAAATACTTTTGCTAGTTATGATGTTCAGAAAGCAATACTTTCCCTTGTTGATGATGACCTGGTACATCAGTGTTATTCCCTCTTTCACAGCTAATACCAAATTGAACAATGTGCAGATGTTTTGTAGTTGATTGGAGCCATACAATGTCTTAGTGGTTCATCAATAGATTTTTTCTTACTGTGGTGAGTCCATATTTTATCTTGTGACAAAACTTGCAGTGAATAATATTTGGGGGAGGTTTTTAACTTGCTTACGCAGACGACATTGTTCTGTTCAGTATAGATAACTTTGTGCTGCAGCGCTCTCTAGAATTCCTAGACAGCAAATGTCCTCCCTAGGCCTATCTTTATCCTGGGCAAAAACCAAATTTCAGAACCTCATTTCGGACACATCATCCCAAAGTATTCAAACTCAATACCACACTGCGAGAGGCTCCAAAGAATTTGATTACTTGGGCAGCAGGATATCATCGGATGAGCGCAGTGGTCCCGATATGTCAAGCTGTGTCTGCTATGCATGGCCTCAGAGGTGTATGGAGCAACGGCAAGATCTCCATTGAAACAAAAATTAGCATCTACCTGTCCTGCGTCGTCCCTGTCCTGCTTAACGACTTCTAATCCTGGACATTACTGAAACATGACATGTCGAGACTGGAGGCCTACTACATGCGCAACCAGCGGTGTATCCTGGGCATCCAATGACATGACTACCTCAGCAACGTGGAGGTCTCTGCTAAAACAGGCCTCCAAAAGCACAACCAGCGGTGTATCCTGGGCATCCGATGGCATGACTACCTCAGCAACGTGGAGGTCTCTGATAAAACAGGCCTCCACCCAATCTCAGAAAACACTTGACCTCTGCCAAGTTTCTTTGCTCGATCATGTTGTACGGCTGGAATAGCAGGAAACAAGATACTCCACAGTTCGTCTCTAAACTCCAAAAGTCTTCCCCTGACTGACTGGAGGCACAGAAGAGGCCATCCCTGCACAGTACGACTCCGGCAGATAGCAAACTTCACCTCCGCTCTGGATGAGGTCTGGAATTATGCCGCAGCAGTGGGTCATGGACGTAGCCGACCAGCTTCAGATGCCTAAGCAAACTATTATTATTATCTTAAACTCCAGCAGTCTGGTACCCATCAGAATTAAGCCTGCTGTGGTGATCATCTCTATAAGACCTGTTTAAGTTGGTCAGCCAGAATTATCCACATCCATTTGGTTAGTTAGTTAGTTAGTTAGTTAGTTAGTTAGTTGTCTATTGCAAACAATGATGGCAACATCATTAGACAGTTTTGTCTTAATGATGTAACTTGCGCTGCATTTTGGACTATAGTGAGAAAGAAACTGTGCTGGTCATCAACCTCACTCTTGGAATACGGCATTGCAGCTTGGTCCGCGGCATCTAAATAAAACTTTGACAAAATAGGGCACACCCAGAACCAAGCAGCCTATATCATAACAGGAGCCCTGAAGTCAACCCAAATAAAAGACCTGGAAGCTATGACTGGGCTACAGCCAATGGAAGACTGCTGAGACTGTAGGACTGTAAGAACCAGCAGAAAAATGAACTCACTGCTCTGGCAGACTCGCTCGAATCCCTGCCCCAGTGCTTCAAACAAAGCAGTCCAGTGGATAGCAGCCCACTGCGACATTCCAGGCAACAAGGAGGCGGACAGACTCACCAGAGAGGAAGGAATACTGCAGCAGAGTGATACAGAAATCACACACAATGAGACAAAAGCATTCATCAGAGCAATGTACAGTGCAAAATGGAAAAAAGACCACCCTGGCCAGATAGAAAACAATGCCTACCATCAACTCTCCAGGCGAGACCAGGTTATAATTCTCCGGCTACGCACAGGTCACAACAGACTTAGATGCCATCTGTACAACAAGTTCAAGATTGGCACTACAGACCTTTGTGCCTGCGCCACAGCCCTCATGAAAGCAGAACATATTTTGCAGTCCTGTCCACTGTATATTGACAAAAGAAGTAGCATTTGGAAATAGCCATTGTCCTTCCACGAGAAGATATACAGAAGCGTACGGAGCCTTGAGTCGACTGCTGCCTTCGTTAGAGTCATTGAAGTTGAGGTCTGAAGATGAACGAGGAAGAAGAACTCTCTGGCTACTGAACTACATTGGACCACTAGCAAGACATAAATCAAGACAACTGCAGGTACAAGCACTCTCCCACCTCCCTTGAGACCAGGGGCCGCTTTAAACTTGCGGGATTCGATCGCCCGCGGTATACGTTCATTGTTTTGAGAGGCGAGTGTTACCTCTCAACCACAGCAACCCCCTCACCACACATTTATACTCTTATGTCGTGGTATAAGTCGGCTACCTGTCTAACATCACAACGGTCACCAAAAATCGGTTTCTGTTAGCAGTTTGTACAGCACAAGCCAACCACATCAGACTGTGATGCGATGGTGGATAACTGCTAGATATTTGGTTCAATAGTTTGAGCTGAGCTAATTCGTGAATGATTTCAAGAAGAGGAGGGGTTCAGTCGTAACTAGCTCCATTTACAGTATAATGTGGATACAATTATTCAAAGACTTTTTATATGATAAAATGAACTTGAGACTTTAACCATGACAAAATATCCATGAGCAAAGGATATGAGCCAAGAGACATTTTTTACTATTAACGAAACAGGACTATTCTAGGATGTCTGACAAAACACGTTATATTCAAAGTTGGACATGCTTCATTCCAGTATGCCCAGATGGGTGTGAACACAATGCATCAATTTGAGCTAGCAAAATGACTGAATGAGGTACTTGGTGTCGTGAAGAAAATTCAGGCACTGTCTGTGCATCACACATTGCAGCAACAAACATACATTCTTAGAAGACACAATATACATTATTGTTTTTATGAAACATTTTGGAATTCAAATAATGTACGTATTATTGGTCAGGTGATGTCATGCCATCCAGTAACGTCGTTGGGCACTCATGAAGACACCTCCATAATCCCACGACATCCCTCTCTGTCAGCGGTCTCTGTCTGTGCCTCCTCTGGTCGGAGATTGGTCCATTCTTTTATGTTGTCCTCCCACCTCTTTTTGGGATGGCCTCTTCATCATTCGCTTTACACACAGCCGTATAGGAGCGTATTTGCAAGACCGCTTGATCTCGATATGCGGCCATACCAAGTCTTGTGACCATTGTCAAGAGGTCTTCAGAAGGGCTTATTGCTAGTGTAACTCTTTCTCGTATTTCCTCATTTGTAACTAACTCAGTTTTTTAATATGACATTTAGATGTCTACGGAAACATCTCATCTCCAAGGCTATATCCTGCACTGCAGGTCAGCTGTAATTGTCCATGTCTCCCAAGCACAGAGGAATATTGACAGGACCAATGTTTGCATAATCTGATCTTCGTGCATATAGTTAAACATTTGTCTTGCCAGATTTTGTTAAGCTGTGCAAGCGGCGCTATTGTGTGTGCTATTCTGGTTAACACCTCACATTTTTATTCTTCATCACTGAAAATCAAACCCAAATATTAATTTTTTTAAATCGTTACCATTGATTACTGTACATCGTATTCATTACTGTACATCGTACTGTATTGTAAAGGTAGGACAATTTTTACCAAGGGCATTGAGTCTCCTTTACAGTTTTGACTGTATTTGTTTTCATTCTTGTGTTCTCTGCAATAGATTTAACTTAACTTAACGTCTTTATACTGGTTTAGAAGACCCTGCAGAGTCTGTATACAACCAGTTACATTTACATCACCTTGCTCTAAAAGCTATGCGCATCCAGTTTATTCTTGAATGCATTAACTGTCCCTGCCTCCACTACCTCCCCTGGCAATGCATTCCAAGAAGACACCACTCTCTGACTAAAAAAATATTTCCTAATATCTAACCTGGACCTCTCTTTAGTCAGCTTGTAGCTATGCCCTCGTGTTATTGTAGGTGGCTGTATTTTTAAAAACTTGTTATAGTCTAATTTATCGATTCCTCTGATCATCTTATAAACCTGTATTAAGTCACCACAAATTCTTCTCTCTTCGAGACACTGTAGGCCGGTTTTTCTGAGTCTTTCCTCATAACTGTAATTCTGGAATCCCACTATCATCTTTGTCGCTCTTTTCGCCCTATACAGTCCTTAGTTTTGGAACCACTGGAATAGGGAAAATAATGAAATCAGAACCAAACTGGACAAAGATCAATTAATCACCTCAATAATGATTTGACTTTTCGCTCCGAGAGAACTGGCCCTTATACAAGAAGCCTGTATCTAAGTACTTGTGGAGATGATTTCACTAGCACTGATTTTCCATGCACAACCTTCTTTAGTCACCCTGGAAGGATACAGTTGACTATTCTTTTCATCCTGGGTACTACTCGGGCATCACCTCAATGTATCAAAGGAATAAGGGGGCTAAAGATGCAGTGAACTAGATGACAGCAGTCAGTGACTCATAGCTGATTGTTTGCATCAGAGTCAGTGAACCAGAACTGACCAAGACCCCATTTCGCCTACAAATGACAGCCTGGATCAGTGTGGCCAGGGAAGGAAAACCCTGTCCAAAAAATGTACTGTTCTGAAAATGGGTGTGTGCGGATATTGCGGTCTCGCTGTAAACTATGACACAACATAACAAAACATCCTTTACAGGATGAACGAAGAAGAAGAAATGATCAAGAGGTTTATAACAAAAATTCAGAAAAAAGGCAACTACTTTTATGACTTATACAGGAGACAATAATTTGACAAAACAAAAATACCACATAATTTACAATTTGTCTTTCACACTGCTATTAAAGTTAAGCAATACTCTACAAATTGTTTTAAGTTTTAGCCTTCAAAGAATAAACATTGAGAGAAGAAGAAAATAACTTCTCAAAATAACAGTAGACAACAAGAATACCAAGATATAGCTAACTCAAGCAAAAAGAATATCTAGCAAAAACTATTGGAACAGGACAAGAGAATGCTGGTGATTACTTTTCTGTTTCTTGGTTAGTCTCTTTAGTTTCATCAGGACTGATTTGATCTGTTTTTCTCCTTCTCAGCTTCCTGTAAGAGAAAGAAAGATTAGCCCCAAAAAGCACATTTAAAAACATATAATAAATCTCATTAGTTGCAGGTGGAGTGGTTTGGATCACAGCCTTTTCTGTCTACAAGGACATGCGTTCAAAACCTGGGCACGGTATATGTTTTTTCCTATTGCAGGTAAAACAAAAACCCACGCTGCAGTGGAAAAATGCATTTATTCCTCACTCCTATAAATCTTCCTCATGTATACCTTTACTTGGAATACTTGGAATCTTGGTATTCAAACAGGCATGTTGTTAATGTCTGCTGCCAGGTAGCCAAAGGCTATCCATAGTAGGTATGTTAAACTTCCTGCGGCTTACTGGCCTGAGTAAAGGTAAAAATAATTTTGGGAAGATTTTTAACTATTATTTTTGTCCAGGCAGCGGCCGTTAAAGCCTACTCTTTTCACTTTCTAACTGCCAAGGGATTTTTAATGTGCACGACACTGAACGGGGAGTCCGATCTAACTATCAAACAGGAGAATTTTTACCTGAAGAGCCTATGGGGTTGTGAGCTTTGCTTAAAATTCCAACGTACCAGTTCAAATTATGTTGTGCTCAAACATGGTTTTTCCATGGCATGACCTCTTCTCCCAGTTGACCCAGCTGTAAATGGGTACTTGATGAAGTCAGTGGAAAACATTAAAGTCACTAAAGGAGCTACAGTTTGTGCCCTGTCGTTGGAATGTTCAGCAATGAAAGGGGGTGTGCACTAGGTGCAATAAAGTTAGTTCTACAAGTAATTTTCCATTTCCAAAGACAAAAATAAAAAGAACGGTTGCATTAGTTGTGAAGCATGTGTGGATTCATGGAGGATTCTCTCTATCTGATAGACAAGGATAGGACTACTACCACTATAAGAACATAAGCAATTAAAAGCGTGGTCTATCCCCTCCAGGGTAGAAGACTTTCTAACACTTGACATTGTAAACACACTATTCACACAAGTCAAAATCTTGATGCATGTGGAGTAATCATCTAGGTATCTTCTTCTTTGTCATGCACTCTGAAATAATTCAATCTATTTTCATCTTGTTGTTGTTGAATGCCCACCACCTGAACTTAATGATTTAAGAGCAGTACTCTGTCAACTATGCCAGCAGTCTGCACCAAAAAGGGTAGTGGTACAGTGGGTTCCATCCCACTGCAACATCCAAGGCAACGAGGAGGCAAACAGACTGGCAAAAGAAGGTGCAAGACTCCCACAACCAGATACTAGTATGACATACGAAGAGTCAAAACGGCTTATTAGAGCTAGATACATGACCAAATGGGAAATCGAACATACTGGCTACACCAAAAACGATGCCTATTACCAGTTGAACAGAAGAGCGCAGGTCGTGGTCTTCAGACTTCGCACTGGCCACAATAGACTGAGGTACCACCTATTCAACAAATTGAAGATAGGTGGCACTGACGAATGCCCGTGTGGTACCGGGAAAATTACCGCTGAGCATTTGCTGCAAAACTGCCCGACATACGAGGATCAGAGAAAGCAGATGTGGCCATCACCAGTGGCAACACTAGAAAAACTCTATGGCAGTGTCGACAGCCTCAGGATGATAGCTGGTTTTTTCGAAAAAATAAAGGTTGATGTCTGACTGCGTACGATGAAGAAGAAGAAGAAGAATCCCCACCACGAGTAAGTTTACCCTTTTGGGTGTCATGAAAAGGGCCTAAGTGGCAATGTTGCAGTAGCTTCCTTCACATCCCTGCGTGTTGATGACGGTGGACCAGGGCCCTTCAGGCTGCTGTGCTATACTTGGCTTCATCTGCGTTATACTGATTACTATAAGGATCATGTTGATCCACATCTCGTTTGTCAGACTGTTGTGAAAAAAGCCTTTATCCAGGGAACACTACATGGAAGAGAGGTGTGGTCTTGGTCAGTATATTATGTGTGACCCTGACACGATGTCCAGGTCATTAACTATCATCCCTCATAAACATTGTTTCTTTCGTCGCCATACAGTTTATTCCACAATTAGGTTGAGGAGGGTCATGCTGTCACTATGCTCCTCTCATGGAACTAGCATACCAGGAGACCATGTTCCATTGTTCATATATGTTTGAAAGCTCTAGAAACAATACCCCCCCCCATCTGAAACATAAATAAATGAATGATTAACTCATTTCATCTCGTGTCTTTGTCATAAGAAGCAAATCAATGAGTCAATCTGATTTCTTTGCCATGAGAAACAATACCTCTAGAAATAAATGAATGAATAATTAGTTTTACCAGGAACCACAAAAATAAGACATAAGTAACAGACCACTTCAATCTTTCATGCATGTCGTAGAAGGTGAGAAAGAGGGCGGTGCATGGGACTAGCACTGCAAATCCTTGGATACATTTTTTGCGTAAAAAGGCGACCATTAGAGGTGGACCTATGCTTTACTTGAAGCAGAAAGGTGAATCAATCAATATCAATCTTCAAGATGATTTGAGTTTGAAACTGTGCTGTATCTTTTGTCTTTACACTGGTGAATTACATAACCAAATAACCTGTTCTCTAATGGTCAAGTCCCAACCTACACAGACCCAGTTTGGTGTTGGTTTATGCAGATACTTTGTTATACACAACAGTCTGTCTTACCTTCTGCTAACTTCAGGAGGACTGCTGTTCTGTGTATAGTCACTAGTGGGGAAACAAAACAACAATCATCAGCATTCAACATCATCATTTCTGCTCAGTGCATAAACATGACATCAAACAGATGAGATGACACAATATGAGCAGAGGGCAACCACTACAGCTGGCCCCATTACCGGAAGCCTGTATTCAAGCGTTTTAAAATGGCATATACATATGCAACAGTATATATAGATGTCACCTGACAGAATGTGGGTATACCTTGCTCTAATTTACGCTTCCGCCATCACCAGTCACTAAAAAAAAATAGGCGATTGTATATTCCAGGGTATAACAGATGCTGGGGTTGACCTGGCAAATCACCAGCGGATATTTGCCTGCCAAAAAAATATTAAACAAAAGAGATCATACCTCCCCACGATGTCTAACGAGATAAGTCGACTGAAGATAGATAGACAGACAGCATAACATAGGGATACACACTGCAACAGTGGCTGCGTGCTTGTTAGAATGTCATGCAATCCACAAATGACTTCACTCTTGTCCAAGTTAAGTTTTCAATGTCTAAGACTACCTTAATGAGGTTGGAGAGCCTGCATGCCCCATTGATCTCGAAAGCTATGCCGGCAGTGTATTACTGCTGGCAGGGTCACCAAAACCTAGGTCCTTGGAGAGTGACCAGACTTAGAGGCTGAAGGAACAGATGGAGCCTTATAGGTGTTGCTGCGGAACCCCCCAACGAGTGGTATATGCTCTGGGCTACACAAATTCATCTCCACTTCATGGTACCTTCCTGTCTCATTCTTTGCTAGGTTTGTACTCTATCAATTATCCCCATGAATGACGAAGAGATCCAGTTCAGCAGATACTGCACCTCTACTCCTTTGTGACGATCGATCTCCCAGGTGACGGACAATGTCACTTCAAATGAGCTGGCATGACTGACTGAGGAATGATAAGATGACTAATTCAGATGCGTGTGCTACATCCCTGGCAGGACCAGATAATCCTGGGACAGTGACACACTGAACTTGAGGGATACTTAAAAAAATGGGTCTATACCCTCCTCTTCAATATCATGATGCCTCTAAGATAACAAACTGTATATGAACTTCAACTGAAGGAGACAAGTGCTTTTGTCCAGGAGGCATTAGGCTGTCAAAAGCTACCAGCTCACAGTGAAAGGAATTATATAATCATCCAAGGTAGTCAGGGAGTGAGTGAATCAGGCGTCTTTGCCATGAGAAGCAAATCAGAGAGTGAATCTGGTGTCTTTGAAATGAGAACCAAATCAGGGAGTGAATCTGGTGTCTTTGAAATGAGAATCCAACCAGGGAGTGAATCTGGTGTCTTTGAAATCAGAATCAAATCCTGAAACCAATATGAAACCAAAGTATAATTAGACAGTAAAACACTGAATCAAGTATTAAAACTAGTTTTTCCATCAGTATGGGGCATCATACCACTGGCACATTACCAACCAAGAATACAGTCTTCCATTATCATTACCAACCAGCTGCGTTGAGTCCTTAGTCTTTGTGGAAACAGACTTGAATAGATAAACTCAATTTCAGGCACTTCTTAGTCTCGTTCCATGCCAAGACCAGAATAGTTTATAATGGCTTTGTACAAGTTCCTATTCTTGGTGTCGTTTATCCTTTCAGCCATATAGATTCCCTTAGTACATCTCAGCTATAGGATAGTCCTGATATAACCAAAGAGTGTTTATAGTTGAAAGAGACATACATTCACCAAAAGTGAGGCAAACCTTCAACATAGCATAATAAAGGACAGTATACAATCAAGTAAATTAAATAAATTGGAAGACAATCCCCTATCAGACATTGCTGTCAGAAATAAGGTGTTGGAGGACGCTATAGCTGAGAAGTAGAGTGCTTGCATGTCAAGAAATGAAAACATCAAACAGTCAAGTGTTCGATTCTTCCAAGTTTCAAGCACCCTGTGGTTTCATTAGGCAAGATCTAGTGCCTAGTCCTATCGAAGATGGATGATAAATTCAGAGGTCTCATGAAAATGCTATGTACATAAAAGAACCTCTGACAGTTGAAAATGTCAGGCTATTAGCCACTCTGCACAACATTTCTTTAAATAATTAAATTCCTACCCAACAAACCACCTACCCAGAAAAGTAAGTTTGGGAGTAAACACAAGAAAAACAACTCTGCAACCCGTGCTATCTCCAGCTATCTCGACTAACACATCTTGTCACTGGATTTAGGTTACTCAGAACAGTGCGCATGTTGAAAGTGCAAATCTTCCTCACTTGAACCTAATTAAACCGTATATCACAGTGTCAGACATTAGACAAAAATATATCTCTATCAAGACTCTTCCACCACCATCTTCGCTTGCGATGGGCAACTCAAAGTGTTGGAGACTTCATTGTACCAAGTCTTACACTTTCTCAGGCGTGGTAACAGGTTCCCTTTCCTTCCTTAACTGTTAGCCAGGTATCAAATTTACATCTGGATAGCCTGGAGTATATCGAGACCAAGATGTGCATTGGTACCTTTACAGTGAGAGGCAAGCTCTCTAACCACGGAGACACTAACACACTTAAGTACAGTTCAGTTCATCCCGTAACCCATCAGGTCATTGGGGCACACACGAAGACACTCCCAAAATCCCATGCCACCCCTCTCTGTCTGTCGCCGCCTGACGTATCTCACCGGGACGAAGGCCTGACCACTCAGTGATGTTGTCCACCCATCTCTTCCTTGGACGTCCTCGCCCTCTCTGTCCCGGTGCGGAACCAAAGAGTATCGAGTTGGTAATTCCGTTGGACCTCGCGACGTGCACCAGGCCATCTTTCGTCTTTTGACAGCTGTGAACAGATTTTCAAAAGGACCAATAGCGTCTTCAACTCTCTGACATATTACTACGTTCGTGACACGATCTTTATATGTAAGTACTTCTGTACTTAAGTACAGAACAGATGTAATGTTACAACAAAAACACAATCTTCAACTGCCAATGCTACAGGTGAGTGGCCGCTCTCACCTGTCATCCTCTGAATATTTGGATGCCTTGTAGTTGGCATCATTTTCATCATCTGAGAACCCCATGTCATCCACATCACTCTCATATCCTTCCTTCTGTCTCTCAACTACTTCAATGAAGTCCAGCTCTGCCAAGTACTCATCACCATATTGCTTGCCATCCTATGCAATAAGAATTAAAATCATAAGAAGATTTAACATACATGTTGTTGGTAGAATTAAAATATATTGACAGGAGATACCTTTTCTTATTTGTAGGTGCATCAAATAAAAATGAGTAGTTACGTTTTATATGATAAAACTGATGTTCAGACCAAAAGGTCCTATCATGGTATCTCGTCATGTCTTGACTTATCCACTTGTGTTGTGAGCTGTCCATGGCCAGAAGCGTCATGAAGTAGTTGTCATCCAATGGTGATTTAGAATATCTGTAGCATTTCCTATCCATCTCGTTCTCGGCCATGCCATGGTTGTGAAAAACTTATTATCATGCGGAATAGAAGGAAATACGAGATAGAATTACAATAGCAATAGGGCCTTTTGAAGACCTCTTGGCAACTGTCAAAAGAAGGAAACTAGCTTGGTACAGTCACATATCGAGATCAAATGGTATTGCAAATACAATCCTGCATGGAAAGGTGCAAGGCAGACGACGAAAAGGCTGTCCCAAAAAGAGGTGGGAGGACAACATAAAAGAATTGACCAATCTCCGAACAGAAGAGGCACAGGCAGCGGCCGCTGACAGAGAAGGGTAGCTAGGGGTTGTGAGGATGTTTTTATGTGTGCCCCAACAATATCACCAGTTACGGGATGACCTGACCTGACCTGATTGAAGCACATGGGTAGTTGGTCAGATTGCATTCTCATTAGGTGACCGAATCCCTTGATTCCGCATAAATATATTCAGTGCAGGGCCTTTCTCCAACGATGTTTTGCATCTCTTCATTGCACATCCTGTCTTTCCTAGTTACGTTTGGTAATTTTCCTGAGGCATCTCATCTCACATGTTGTGATCTTGCCCTCTAGAAATTGTGTACATGGTATATGGACAAACAATTGTGACTAACCAGTCAGAGAATAAGAAAATAAACAATGAACCTGTCCAGGTGGACCTAATCAAATAAACAACACAGGAAGAGCAGGATGTAAAAAAGGACAAAAGGAAGAGCACTGAATAAACTAATCAGAAGAGCAGAAATAGTGAGTGAATAATGATGATGTAATAAGTGCACACATATTTTTCTTTGCTATAAAACAAATAAAAAGGAAAAGAAAAAAATTAACATTAAAGAGTAGCAGAATAGTGAGAAAATGATTGAGAACAAAATATATACATTTTTTTTTTCTGTTCTACTGATTCTGCCCAGTATTTTTCTGAATTTGTTCTATTGCCCATTTGTCTTTTACCATCATTATTATTTCTCTATTTCTGTTTGTAATTGTTGTCCTCTAGCTTTTTTAAAAAAAAACTCAATACCGCATCCTCTATAATTAATTACATGCTGTATATTTTGACAGGTTCACCTTTAAATATAAGTACAACTATTTGTAGGAAAATCGAAAATGGATCATAGAACCGACTTCATTGCACTGAGGTGCCCCTATATGTGCTCAGTTCCTTTCACTGCTGAAAGTGCCGATGACAGATCTATTGATGTCTTTCGACAGCAAGAAATGCATTTCCAAGTTTAAAATAGACGGAATTTTGTTTTACACTGTATGATCAGGCTCCGGTCCTTATCTGTTCACATGAGGGATGGTCTAAAAATATTCCACTTTAGTATGAAGGAGTCAAGGCACTTTCCTGGAAATTGGTGTGAACTTTAGTATTTAACTATGTATTCACCCTGTAAGGCAAAACAGTTCTTCTGTCTATTCACCTTTTTTATCCCCTGATTGAATTACTCTTCCATCTGGACCCAAAACCATGTCTCCAATTCAGTAATCAAGCCCTGGACATCAGAAACATATGCAGGCCTGAAATCATGCCCTATCCACCATACTCACTAGACTTGGCACCTAGTGATTTCTTCCTGTTCCCAAACATGGAGAATCCAGTTCGGGACAAGGTTTTTCTGAAGTCCAGGACTTGATTACTGAACTGGAGATGAGCTTCCGAGCCCAGACGGAGTTCTACAATCAGGGCATCAGGAAAGTTAAGAATAGATGAGAGAAGTGTATCGTCTTGCAGGGGGAATGCATAGAGGAGAACTAAAGTTCAAATCAATTTCCAGGTAAGTGCCTTGACTCCTCCATACTAGGGTTCAAAACTTTTCAACCATCTCTCGTATAATGGGCAACTACTGTATATACAAATATAAAAGCCGTGATTTATTTTCACGTTATATGTATCTTTACAGTCGAGTGTGGTAACAGAATTGAAAAGAATAGAACCACTGTAATCTTCCAAGCATGTTGTAAAAAGCAGCTAAAGAGTGTTGTGCATGCAGCAAGCAATCTCCTTATGTAAAACATTTGCCATGAAACCATGACTACAAATGCTCAGATACATCTTTCCTGTAAAGGGGTCAACTGTAGTTATGGTCCTATGCTTCCGACTCAAGTAAAAACGGTAAAGCAATGATGTATCTTAACCTAGTGTTGTTTGAAGACCCCTATTACTCTCAATTCGTCATCTCCTTCTTCTTCGTTCGTTCTCAATCTCCCACTACCAAACCCTGAAAAGGCTTAAGTAGCAGAATGTAGTCCAGAGAACGGAATGCGTTGTGTCGTAGTTTACAGCTTGGCTGCGATATTTGCACCTTTCGGTCCAACGCATCCGACTTCAGCAAGCATTTTTTTAGTACTGGGTTAGCATTCCCTCTTCGATCCCTTCTCCTTAGCCAGTCAGCCCTGCTGCAGCTTGTTATCCAGGATCACCGCGTGGAGATGTAGAAGGGTCTTGGCAGCTCTGGTTCGCTGGCCCTGACGCTAGCAGTCAGCTATGGGTCGCTGACCACTGCAGCTTATTGCGCTGCTCAGCATCTTGATCCCGTCATCTCCCAATTTATTACTAATAAAGATTATTTCATTGAGTTAGAATTAAATTTTAAAAACCATAAAAAGGTCATCCCTATAGCAGATACTGCCATCAGGGATGAAGCATTAGAGTCCTTTATTGTGCTAGACCTCAGCTATTTGCTGCTTGTGATGTGGGATGACTAGCAGTGAGTAAGGTACCAATTTACAGCTAGGTAGGCTGGAACATGTCAAAACTAGGAATTGAACCTGGTACCTTCGCTGTGAGAAGCAAGTGCTATAACAACTATGCCTGTTGGACATTCTAGGAGTAAACACCCAGACTAAAAAACATTGGATCAAACATTAAAACTGATTTGTCCATTTGTGTATAAACAGTACTTCATATATGTACAAACAGTACTTCATACATGTACAGACAGTACCTCTTATGTGTACAAACATAACTTCATTTGTTTACAAACATAACCTCATTGGTGTACAAACGTAACCTAAAGTGTGTACAAACATAACCTCATTTATGTACAAATGTAACCTAATGTGTGTACAAACATAACCTCATTTATGTACAAATGTAACCTAATGTGTGTACAAACATAACCTCATTTATGTACAAATGTAACCTAATGTGTGTACAAACATAACCTCATTTATGTACAAATGTAACCTTATGTGTGTACAAACATAACCTCATTTATGTACAAATGTAACCTAATGTGTGTACAAACATAACCTCATTTATGTACAAATGTAACCTAATGCGTGTACAAACATAACCTCATTTATGTACAAATGTAACCTAATGTGTGTACAAACATAACCTCATTTATGTACAAATGTAACCTTGTTTATGTACAAATGTAACCTCATTTATGTACAAATGTAACCTAAAGTGTGTACAAACATAACCTCATTTATGTACAAATGTAACCTCATTTATGTACAAATGTAACCTAAAGTGTGTACAAACATAACCTCATTTGTGTACAAACATAACCTCATTTATGTACAAACATAACCTATTTATGTACAGAAACAATACCTCATTTGCTCCCCTGTCAGTAAGAAGCTGTCCAGCATATATACAAATGAAGCTGCCTTTAGCAATGTCGTCCAAACATCTGAGACCCCAACCTCTAAAATAACAGAAAAACATTGGGCCACCTATAGTCTAATGCAGAAATGGAGTATCCGGATATTAGCAACTATTGCCTCAAAATCACTTGGAAGCTAAAAACTCTTGAAAAACCTATCTTTTAAAGACAGATGTGACAGCACATTCTAATCTTACTGTGTCCAGCTCAGCGTTCTCAATAGAAGTCTTAATAAAATGGAAAATGGCTCATAGAAGCAACTTCATATGTGCTCTGTGCCTTTTGTTGCTGAGAGTGCAAGTGACAGAGTACGAACTCCGTAGCTGTCTTGGCAGCTCTCAAATGTGTCCGTCTTTGACAGATATCCATTTACAGCTGGGTCGAGTGAAAGAAGTCATGCCATGAAAAAACCCACGACATGTTCAATCTGTCCAACTGAGCACAAAGTGATTTGAACCTTGTACATAGTGACACAACCTCCACAAAGTCATCAAATCTCCAAAAGTCTTAATAAAAGAAGCAAATTTCAGACAAGTGAGCAAAAATGAACTTCAATTTAAAAAATGACAATATAAACACATACATATAACATACTTTATATCATTTGTTGTTATCAATTAATGTTTGTCAACTGTAATTGTATTTAGTTTAATATTAATATCAAGATATTTATGAGAAGTCAGACACTAAAAATAATTAATCCCACACCAATTAAAACAGTGAATAAAGTACTAGCAAAGATGACCACATTTACATACCTGGGAAGCATAGTAATGCAACGACATCAGAACCAGAACAAACAACGACAGAACAGTTTTTATCAGCGTAAACATCATTTGGTAGTCTTCGCACTTCAGTACTAACACCAAGGTGAGAATGTATAACAACTGTATACTTTATGTGCTTCGGTCTAAGCAGATATCGCAGAACTTGAAAATGAAAATCATTAAATGCTCAGTGCATTAAGTTTGATTGTATGAAGTAGAATCCTGGATCATGACCAAGAACATGGAGAAGAGTATTGACGCCTTTGAAATGTGGGTATTCAGAAGATTTGGACAAGTTTCTTGGAAACATAGGAAAGCAAATAGGGAGGTTCTGGAACAACTCTAGGTAGTGAAGATGCTTCTGAAGAAGATACAAATCTAAAAAATAAAATATTTTGGTCATGTCAAGCAATATGACAGTCAGCTGAAAGTTATATTAGAGGGAAGAGTGGAATGCAAAAGAGCTAGAGGGCGGCAGAGGTACCGATGGACAGGACATCCAACATTGAGATGTGGTTAGCGTATAGTTTGACTGCGTGTTCCAACAAAGCACAGAACAGAGACAGCTGGAGATCCATTTCCGTCAACCTCCAATGTGGAGACAGCACTAAAGGATGATGTATGGTGGGGAGAATTGTAGAGTAACAGAAAAAGAAATGTTCAAACTGTCATCTTTTCATACAACCTTTTTGAGAAAGATTCCCAGAATATTCTAGCTGAACACCATCAGCAATCAAGAACTGTTTGCCTATAGCAACCAAGAAGATATGCATACCCTCACAACAGGCCATAGGGGGATGGCGTGGGCTAGTGGATAAGTGACACGGCTCACAAACCATAGGTGCTGGGTTCGATCCCCAATCACAGCACCGGCTGTTACCCCGAGGAAGCAAACCCTTAGATAATGCAGAAGGAAGCAGATCCTTACATAACAATGCTAGCCGAAGTCAGATGCACTGGCCGACAGACACAACATAAAAACATAGCGCAACGCATACCGTTTTGGGGAATAGAGAAATACGGCGACCACAAAACAAATACCAATAAAAACAGGACATGTCCTAAGATGAGAACCTAACACTATCCCTGTAACCGCCTTGATATGGACCCCAGAAGGAAGGTGAAAGAGAGGACGACCTAAGATAACTTGGCAAGGAATCACGGAAGCTGAAATGGAAGCAATGAACCAGAGCTGGGGAAGGCTTCAGATGGAATGAAGTTGAGGGAATTTGTTGCTGCTCATTAAAACATCATCAAGTGTGATGGCCACTGATAGCTTGTCAGTCCTTGATCAATTCTCTCAGAAGAAGAATGTAAATAAAAAGTTGGGAAGCTTTATCACTTACTTTTTCTCAGTCTTAAACACCTGTAGCCTCATATGAAGTCCCTGTTGAGCTACCCTGTTGATGCATCTCTTGTCACACTTACACCTGACGTTACACTCCACAATGCTGGAAGATAAGAAGCGTGCATGTTACTAATAAAACTATGGACAAATAACTGATTTCTTCTTCTTCTTCTTCATCGTACGCAGTCAGACATCAACCTTTATTTTTTCAAAAAAAGCAGCCGTCATCCAGAGGCTGTCGACACTGCCATTGAGCTTGTCTAGTGTTGCCACTGGTGATGGCCATATCTGCTCTCTCTGATCCTCGTATGTCGGGCAGTTTTGCAGCAAATGTTCAGCGGTCATTTTCCCGGTACCACACGGGCATTCATCAGTGCCACCTATCTTCAATTTAAATAACTGATTTGATCGGGCATTGCTTGTAAACCAGTGCCCATTCTATAATTGATAATCATTCACCTTTTCGCTCCAAGTGAAGCATAAGGTCACCATTACAAATTGCCTCTTTACAGGAAGCATGTATCCTGAATATTTGAAGTTGCAACTTCAAAAGCAATGGTTTCACATGATGAGGTGGCTAACCCCATGCACAGCCCTTCTTAGCAGCATATTATGACATCTTGATAAGCTACAGCCTGGGGGAGGAACCTACCTCCTACCAGGCGCGTCAGCAGGGTTGTGGATTGCTGAAAGGCCTCCTAATTTGGAGGTTAGCTGCGAATAAATAAGCAGCCGTGGACAAAAACGGGTCGGCACGCATGGAGGCCGTAAGGAGGCAGCCCCTCCACCATGCAAAGACACAAAAGTCTAATCACCTGTTTGTCTAAAAAAAACTGATTACAAGTCAAAACCTCTACACCTCACGGTAGAAGAGGAGCGACTAAGTAAGATAAACTACAGTGGACCTACTTTTTTCAACACATTTAACAGTGATAAAGGCTGAATTATTTTCTATTACAGTATGCATGTCAGAACGTTAGTACTTTTTAAAAACAAACCAAAATTTCAATTATATTAATTTTTTGTTATATTTTAAAATAAATGTTTAAAATAACAATATTATTGCTCTTCGATGACAATGTTTCTATTACTCCTATCCTGTATACATTATTCTACAGTTTTCCTCATTCTCAAGTTATACCTACCCAGTAAACAAGGGTTCTCGAAGGCGTCTGTACTGATACCCAGCCTCTGGGTCGATGTCCCCTATCCACGATGCATTTTGTATGGTCATCTGCTGGCATGCACACTTGCTTCTGTCCTGATGGATAACATATCAGTTCGTCTAAATACAACATACACGTCTTCCCTACAAGCATACAACAGTTTGAGTAATACAAATGTCACTACTACAAAACACAACATGTCTATCACCAACACCCTATCAAACCAAACTTGAGCAGGACTACATCACTGAGTAAATAAAAACATCAGCAACTCCCTCACATCACTGAGTACATAAACACATCAGCAACTTCATCACATCACTGAGTACATAACCACATCAGCAACTCCATCACATCACTGAGTAATGACCACATCAGCAACTCTATCACATCACTGAGTACATAACCACATCAGCAACTCCATCACATCACTAAGCAAAAAACACATCAGCAACTCCATCACATCACTGAGTACATATAAACACATCAGCAACTCCATCATATCACTGGGTACATAACCACATCAGCAACTCCATCACATCACTGAGCAATGACCACATCAGCAACTCTATCACATCACTGAGTACATAACCACATCAGCAACTCCATCACATCACTAAGCAAAAAACACATCAGCAACTCCATAACATCACTGAGTACATATAAACACATCAGCAACTCCATCATATCACTGGGTACATAACCACATCAGCAACTCCATCACATCACTGAGCAATGACCACATCAGCAACTCCATCACATCACTGAGCACATAAACACATCAACAACTCCATCACATCACTGAGCAATGACCACATCAGCAACTCCATCACATCACTGAGCAATGACCACATCAGCAACTCCATCACATCACTGAGCAAAAACCACATCAGCAACTCCATCACATCACTGAGTACATAAACACATCAGCAACTCCATCACATCACTGAGTACATAACCACATCAGCAACTCCATCACATCACTAAGCAAAAAACACATCAGCAACTCCATAACATCACTGAGTACATATAAACACATCAGCAACTCCATCATATCACTGGGTACATAACCACATCAGCAACTCCATCACATCACTGAGCAATGACCACATCAGCAACTCCATCACATCACTGAGCACATAAACACATCAACAACTCCATCACATCACTGAGCAATGACCACATCAGCAACTCCATCACATCACTGAGCAATGACCACATCAGCAACTCCATCACATCACTGAGCAAAAACCACATCAGCAACTCCATCACATCACTGAGTACATAAACACATCAGCAACTCCATCACATCACTGAGTACATAAACACATCTGCAACTCCATCACATCACTGAGCAATAACCACATCAGCAACTCCATCACATCACTGAGCAATAACCACATCAGTAACTCCATCACATCACTGAGCAATAACCACATCAGTAACTCCATCACATCACTGAGCACATAACCACATCAGCAACTCCATCACATCACTGAGCACATAACCACATCAGCAACTCCATCACATCACTGAGCACATAACCACATTAGCAACTCCATCACATCACTGAGCACATAAACACATTAGCAACTCCATCACATCACTGAGTACATAAACACATCAGCAACTCCATCACATCACTGAGCAATAACCACATCAGCAACTCCATCACATCACTGAGCACATAAACACATTAGCAACTCCATCACATCACTGAGCAATAACCACATCAGCAACTCCATCACATCACTGAGTACATAAACACATCTGCAACTCCATCACATCACTGAGCAATAACCACATCAGCAACTCCATCACATCACTGAGCAATAACCACATCAGCAACTCCATCACATGACTGAGCACATAACCACATCAGCAACTCCATCACATCACTGAGCACATAACCACATCAGCAACTCCATCACATCACTGAGCACATAACCACATTAGCAACTCCATCACATCACTGAGCACATAAACACATTAGCAACTCCATCACATCACTGAGTACATAAACACATCAGCAACTCCATCACATCACTGAGTACATAACCACATCAGCAACTCCATCACATCACTGAGTACATAACCACATCAGCAACTCCATAATGTTACTGAGCACTAACCACATTAAAAACTTCCTCACATCTTTCAACCCTAACCACATTAACAACTCCATCACATCCCTGAAGACTAACCACCATCAGCAACTCCATCCCATCACTGAGCACATAAACACATTAGCAACTCCATCACATCACTGAACCCTAACCACATCAGCAACTCCATCCCATCACCGAACACTAACCACCATCAGCGACTCCATGTTTATACTTTTCCAAATATCAGAACACATAAGTTATCATAAACTCCTCACGGCACCAGAGAAGTTTATCAAATAGCTTGCTAAAACAGTACATTCAATTGTCTCCAAAATTACATATAATCCATAAAATTATCTCAAAAATTTAAAAACTGCAGCATAATTTGTACTCTCAATTTGAAAAGGTGAATCAAAATTAATTTTTCCGTAGCATGTATTTTTGTGAAGACCTGTGCTCCACATGCAGCAGAAAGATTTTGATTGATGTATTTCAATTCCATAGTTAATGTTTTCTAGCTGGAAATTTTCAACCAATCAAAGCATCTTACCCTGCAGTTATCTGTACAGTCACAACAAGCCAGGAAGTTGGGGTCAAGGTTGAGATTCACTCCCTTAGATGGAATGCGATGGTCAGAGTACTCCACATAATCTGGGTAGTGACGATCAATCCCATTAACGCAAGAGATGGGGCTGTTCTCTTTACCATAAGACAAATCTTTAATGTCACAAAATGTCTGAAAAATTGGAGATAGAAAACAGAATTTGCAGTCTATCATCTCTTTTTATTGATAAAACAAGTAGATTATCACAAAGATATATGCTCATATAAACACCCGAGCAGTGTCCAGGGAAGAATAGTACCACTGCAACTTTTTCTTCTTCGTCGTTCAACTGATGCTATGCTTCTAGCTGGGTGAGGTTCATGAAGGAGACTGTACACTACAGGCATTCACCAGTCCCCCGCAACTTTTAGAGCAACCTCATGTTGCAAAACAAATAGCTTCAGAAACCATTATATAAGTGTTTCCTGTATAGGGTCCAGTTGCAGTGATTGCCCTTAAAATTAATATGGAGCAATAAGAAGACAAGAGATAAAATGATATACTTCATTGAATGAGGTCTTAGCGTTCTGTGTATCATTGCACTGTCTTCACAGATAAAGTGATAAGACTTCATTGAATGAGGTCTTAGCATTCTGTGTATCATAGCACTGTCTTACCAGATAAAGTGATAAGACTTCATTGAATGAGGTCTTAGCATTCTGTGTATCAAAGCACTGTCTTACCAGATAAAGTGATAAGACTTCATTGAATGTGGTCTTAGCATTCTGTGTATCATAGCACTGTCTTACCAGATAAAGTGATAAGACTTCATTGAATGTGGTCTTAGCATTCTGTGTATCATAGCACTGTCTTACCAGATAAAGTGATAAGACTTCATTGAATGAGGTCTTAGCATTCTGTGTTTCATAGCACTTTGATGTGAGAGACAACAGCTTAAACTTAACGTCTTTATACTGGTTTAGAAGACCATCTTGACCTGGACATTTATCCACTTTCAACCCCTCCAATTTTTTAAAAACCATTTCCTCTGTAATACAGATTGATCTTAATTCCGCTGTATCCATGTCTCTTTGAAAAATATCTGTAGGCTCTGGGATCTTGGAGCAGTCCTCTTTTGTGTAGCCTGTGCCAAATATCTGACTGCAGTGGGATATCCCAACTGACTTAACTTAGCCTTTACTGTGCTGCAGTTCATTATTATAGACGACAAAAAAAAAAATCCAGTTTGTACACTGGAGGCTAAAAATTGTCATATGTTGATCGACATTGGCAAGTGGCGATATTATCATGAATAACACATTCAAAATGCGGCTGATTTGATAGTAAACTACCGTTACTTCCGTCTTTATCGATTGTAGCCGCGAAAGTGTAGATCGATTTTGATAAACCGAGGTTTGGAAGAATATATTCCTCTTTGTCAATCCGTGTGGACTCTGCCAATTATTGGGGATGGTTAAGTAAGTTGTTGTAGAAGATTTTTGTGAGGTAGCACGTTTGAAGTAAAAACGAACAGGTAGGCCTATCTTAAAAAGAACAGTAACAGTGTTTTGTTGTGATTTCGATGGATATGAGGAGGACCGACGTTCCCCAATTGGTGAGTATAAATGTTGGTGCTTTGTTTTTATAAATTTTGTGAGTATAAATGTTGGTGCTTTGTTTTTATAAATTGTGTGAGTATAAATGTTGGTGCTTTGTTTTTATAAATTTTGTGAGTATAAATGTTGGTGCTTTGTTTTTATAAATTGTGTGAGTATAAATGTTGGTGCTTTGTTTTTATAAATTTTGTGAGTATAAATGTTGGTGCTTTGTTTTTATAAATTGTGTGAGTATAAATGTTGGTGCTTTGTTTTTATAAATTTTGTGAGTATAAATGTTGGTGCTTTGTTTTTATAAATTGTGTGAGTATAAATGTTGGTGCTTTGTTTTTATAAATTTTGTGAGTATAAATGTTGGTGCTTTGTTTTTATAAATTTTGTGAGTATAAATGTTGGTGCTTTGTTTTTATAAATTTTGTGAGTATAAATGTTGGTGCTTTGTTTTTATAAATTTTGTGAGTATAAATGTTGGTGCTTTGTTTTTATAAATTGTGTGAGTATAAATGTTGGTGCTTTGTTTTTATAAATTGTGTGAGTATAAATGTTGGTGCTTTGTTTTTATAAATTTTGTGAGTATAAATGTTGGTGCTTTGTTTTTATAAATTTTGTGAGTATAAATGTTGGTGCTTTGTTTTTATAAATTTTGTGAGTATAAATGTTGGTGCTTTGTTTTTATAAATTTTGTGAGTATAAATGTTGGTGCTTTGTTTTTATAAATTTTGTGAGTATAAATGTTGGTGCTTTGTTTTTATAAATTTTGTGAGTATAAATGTTGGTGCTTTGTTTTTATAAATTGTGTGAGTATAAATGTTGGTGCTTTGTTTTTATAAATTTTGTGAGTATAAATGTTGGTGCTTTGTTTTTATAAATTGTATGAGTATAAATGTTGGTGCTTTGTTTTTATAAATTTTGTGAGTATAAATGTTGGTGCTTTGTTTTTATAAATTGTGTGAGTATAAATGTTGGTGCTTTGTTTTTATAAATTGTGTGAGTATAAATGTTGGTGCTTTGTTTTTATAAATTTTGTGAGTATAAATGTTGGTGCTTTGTTTTTATAAATTTTGTGAGTATAAATGTTGGTGCTTTGTTTTTATAAATTTTGTGAGTATAAATGTTGGTGCTTTGTTTTTATAAATTTTGTGAGTATAAATGTTGGTGCTTTGTTTTTATAAATTGTGTGAGTATAAATGTTGGTGCTTTGTTTTTATAAATTTTGTGAGTATAAATGTTGGTGCTTTGTTTTTATAAATTTTGTGAGTATAAATGTTGGTGCTTTGTTTTTATAAATTTTGTGAGTATAAATGTTGGTGCTTTGTTTTTATAAATTTTGTGAGTATAAATGTTGGTGCTTTGTTTTTATAAATTTTGTGAGTATAAATGTTGGTGCTTTGTTTTTATAAATTTTGTGAGTATAAATGTTGGTGCTTTGTTTTTATAAATTTTGTGAGTATAAATGTTGGTGCTTTGTTTTTATAAATTTTGTGAGTATAAATGTTGGTGCTTTGTTTTTATAAATTTTGTGAGTATAAATGTTGGTGCTTTGTTTTTATAAATTTTCCATATCTTTTTGTATCTCAGAAACTAACACATACACATCAAAAACAATAACACCAACAAGTTCTTTATTCATTTATGTCTCTACACACAACAAAATCATATCTATTGACTATATTGGCCAACTAATAAAAAGGTTACAGGCTTTCAAAGTCAACAACCATAGTAAAATATGACGTGCTGAAAATGAATGCAGCTGCGGGGAAAATGACGTCCATTTTTCAGTGCAGCCTGGTAAACATTAATCTAGCTAATTATCCTTGAAACATAGAACTACACCAACAGCAATCCATGAGAGCCTTGGAAAAGAAAGAATATGGACACTGCATGTCATAGAAGATAACTAAAGAAAGCTGTATATGAGACTAGTAACCTGAACATGTTACGACAGAAACCACCATTGCAAAGGCCCACAAAAACTTTGGTCCAGACTGCTTTGTCAGTAGGCCAGTTGTATTAGTATGGATTGAAAAAGAGATAAGAAGCTACTTCTTTTGAGGGTGTGTCCTATTCACAATTTCTCCCAATCTTCAGCTGTTTTGACAAACAACTCAAAAGCTGGGGGTAAAAGACTGACTTCCCAAAGTCTTACAATATCATGGTATTTTCATCACCATATCCATACTGCAAGCAAATTCTCATACTGCAAAAGGATTCTCAGTGTGACGAACTGGTAAAATTAAATCTAGACAGATCTTCAACTACAATGTCAATTCTGTACTATTGTATCAATCTTCATCTACAATGTCAATTCTGTACTATTGTATCAATCTTCATCTACAATGTCAATTCTGTACTATTATATCAATCTTCATCTACAATGTCAATTCTGTACTATTATATCAACATTTTTTTTGGGTCAAGATGGCGCCGGACATGGTCGCAGTTGATTTCCCTCTTGATAAAACGGTGTTTTGTTTGTGTTTTCTATGATAACTCTCGGACTATTAACGTGATTCCTGGATATAAATGTGCCGACTTGTGAATTAAGCATACTAATGTGAAAGACGTGATGCAACGAAGTATATAACAGTGTAGTTTTAATCGTGAAAGGTAGACTAATGTGTACAGTTTCGATGGGACAAAGCGTGGCCGAAACTTGACCCGGTCAAAGGCTAGTGTCGCTCCGTGCTGTATCGTGACCCAGATAACGAAGCATGAACACTAAAACGAAGGAGGTCATCCTGACCCCGTCACACATACGGTACTTCAGAAAGAAGCTCATCGCGCTTCGATCAGCACATTACGTCCCTTCAAACTCAGATCTACATCTGTTGCGTGTGCTGAAAATACACTTAACCGAGGAGGCATCGAAACTCACACGTATACAATCAAGGCGGAAGACCAGAGGAACGAGAGGTGGAAGAAGAATACACAAACAAATGCACTCAGAAACAGATACCTCAAAGCTCCACCCCAGCGATAAAAGAGAAGGGAAGGGCTACCGAGATAATGAGGCACACGCTGACACCATACTGTCTGCATCCGAACCCTTCACTAGAAGTCTTGACAATGTCTTGCCTCTAGAACATGTTGAGTCCGGACGAGAGAGTGAGGAAGATCCTGCGCACATCCCCCTCACTATAAACACATTGCGCAACTCACGACATCACCCTACAGATCACACCCTGACTAGCAGCTCGCAACTGGCAGGGCCCCCAAACTGCAGCGGCGGAACAGGCAGAAAACGATCACGAAAACTACCCATCACGCTTGCAACATGGAATGTCCGCACGCTACTGGGCAACACCAAAGCAAACAGACCCGAATGACGGACAGCACTGATCGCCAGGGAACTGGCTAGATACAATATCTGCATAGCTGCCCTGAGCGAGACACGACTGGCAGAGGAAGGGCAGATCACAGAAGAAGGCGCTGGTTATATTTTCTTCTGGAGCGGCCGCAGCAAAGAAGAACGCCGTGAAGCTGGAGTTGGCTTTGCCATCAAGACCAACATGGTCGACAAGCTCACAAGCATGCCCAGAGGAATTAATGACCGCCTGATTACACTGCCTAATAGGAGGGCGCCATGCAACACTCATGAGTGCATACGCACCCACAATGACAAATCCTCAGGAAACAAAAGATAAGTTCTATGAGGACCTTGAGGCGCTCATCGCTGGTTGGCACAGACCATACAGCCTGGGAGGGGGCCATTGGCAGACATGGTATCGGAAAATGCAATAGTAACGGACTGCTCCTTCTGAGGACATGTGCCGCAAATGAACTACTCATTACAAACACAGCTTTCCGACTACCTGTCCGAAATAGAACCACATGGATGCACCCAAGGTCCCGCCACTGGCACCTCATTGACTATATTATCATCAGACGTAGGGATCGAGCGGATGCTATGGTAACGAAGAGCATGTGTGGTGCAGAATGTTGGACCGACCATCGACTTGTCATTGCCAAGCTAAACTTCAAGATCCAGCCCAAAATGCGCCCCCAGGGAAAGAAACCACCGAGGAGGCTAAATGTCTCTCAGTTGAAATACGAACCCACGAGAGGAGGCTTCCAGGAAGAGCTTGAGGGTAGACTGTCTGAGCTTCGTTTTGAAAAGAACGACATCGAAAAGAACTGGGCATCATTGAGAAACACACTCTACGATACAGCTGTTAAACACATTGGCCCACTCACGCGCAAGCATAAGGACTGGTTTGATGAGAACGATATAGAAATACAGGGCCTTCTCGATGCAAAACATGAAGCGCACAGGGAATACCAGAGGGACACACCATCTCCGACAGCAAAAGCTGCCTTCAATACTGCTCGCAAAGCTGTCCAGACCAGGCTTAGAGAGATGCAAGACTCCTGGCTCAGCAAAAGAGCTGACGAAATTGAGATGTTCGCCGAGCGTCATGACACCAAACGGTTTTACGAGGCACTGAAAGCTCTCTACGGCCCGCAGCCCTCTAGTAATACTCCAGTTCGCAGTGCGGATGGGGTACTGCTGACAGATAAGGTTCAGATTCTAGACAGATGGGCAGACCACTTCTGTAAAATACTAAACCAACCATCGTCCATAAATGAAGAGGCCATCCGGCGAATGCCGCAGGTGGAACTGAACCTGGCGTTGGATGAAGTAATTACTGAGGAGGAAGTCGACAGGGCAATCAGTTCACTATCTATAGGAAAAGCTCCAGGAGCTGATGCAATACCAGCAGAGGTATATAAGACAGCTGGCCCATCCCTCACCAGAAGGATCACTGAACTCTTCTGTCACATGTGGGCTGAAGGTAAAATTCCGCAGGAGCTAAGGGACGCCTCAATCATTCACCTATACAAAAGAAAAGGCAATCGTCAGGAATGCGACAATCATCGTGGAATATCGCTACTCTCCGTAGCAGGCAAGATCCTAGCGCGCTTACTGCTAAACAGGCTCAACAAACACCTTGAACAAAGCCACCACCTCCCAGCAAGCCAATGTGGATTCAGAGCCGGAAGAGGAACAGTGGACATGATTTTTGCCGCTCGCCAAGTACAAGAGAAGTGTCGAGAGCAAAATCAGGCCTTGTACACCACATTTATTGATTTGACAAAGGCATTTGATACAGTAAACAGAGGAGGGCTGTGGATGATAATGTCTAAGTTTGGCTGCCCCAACAAGTTCATAACAATGGTGAAACAGCTACACGAAGGCATGTGTGCTCGTGTACTGGACAGCGGTGCAATCTCTAAAACGTTTCTAGTATCAAACGGAGTAAAACAAGGATGTGTACTCGCCCCGACTTTGTTCAGCATGATGTTCGCAGCCACGATGACAGACGCCTTCAGATCATTGGAGCTTGGAATACCCATAAAGTACCGCACAGATGGCAAGTTACTCAATTCCAGAAGAATGAAGGCCAAAACCAAAGTGGCTGGCGACATAATCAGGGAACTTGTATTTGCTGACGACTGCGCTCTAATGAGCAACTCAGAACTGAACATGCAGGTTGGAATGGACCAGTTCTCTGCCGCATGCAAAAATTTTGGCCTGACCATAAATGCCAAAAAAACAGAGGTCATGTACCAACCAGCACCAGGCATGCCGTACACAAAACCAGAGACTACAGTCAGCGGGCAGACGTTGAATGCCGTAGACAAATTCACATATCTGGGCAGCACGCTGTCGAGATCTGTCAGCCTAGACGATGAGGTGGCAAGCAGAATAGCAAAGGCCAGCACAGCCTTTGGTAGAATGCGCTCGATGGTCTGGGCACGTCGTGGCATCAGCGTCAAGACCAAACTCAAAGTCTACCGTGCAACCATCATTCCAACCCTACTATACGCTTGCGAAAGCTGGACTGTATACTCTGGACATGCAAGGAGGTTAAACCACTTCCACACAGGTTGCCTGAGGCGAATATTCCACATCCGATGGCAAGATCGTGTCACTGACATCGAGGTTCTCTCGAGGGCTAACATGCCCAGCATACATGCACTGCTAGAAAAAGCACGACTAGGATGGGCCGGACACCTCGTCCGTATGTCAGACGAGCGGCTCCCAAAGAAGCTTCTCTACGGCGAGCTGAGAGAGGGATGGCGCGAGAGAGGGCGCCCAAAGAAACGTTTTAAAGACGGTCTGAAGGACTCACTAAAAAGTTGCCAGATAGACATCGACAACTGGGAATATCTTGCGAAAAACAGATCTGTCTGGAGAAGCGCAGTCAAATCGGGTGTAACTGCTGGTGAAGATGACCGTGTTGTGAAAGCCCAGAACAGACGCGAGACGAGGAAATCCCGAGCAGCGGGAACACCATCCCCTTCTACAAACCTCGTGTGCCCGATATGTAGCAGATGTTTTCATGCTCGCATTGGCCTGTTCAGCCACATGCGCACCCACACCCAACAGGGAAATCTGTGACAAGGATGATGTCGGCGGTCCTCATCGACAACGATGGACAGCTATTATTACTATTATATCAATCTTCATCTACAATGTCAATTCTGTACTATTATATCAATCTTCTAGTGGGGATGGCGTGGCCTAGTGGTTAAGTGACATGGCTCACAACCGAAAGGTGCTGGCTTCGATCCCCATCACAGCACCGGCCGTTACCCCGGGGAAGCAAACCCTTAGAAAATGCAGGAGGAAGCAGACCCTTACATAAAATGCATGCTGAAGTTGGATGCATTGGGCCGACAGGCGCAAAATAAAAACCACAGTGCAACGCACACCGCCTTGGGGAATAGAGAAATAAGGCGAACGCAAAAACAAAACAAAAATTATCAATCTTCATCTACAATGTCAATTCTGTACTATTGTATCAATCTTCAACTACAATGTCAAATCTGTATTTTTGTATGGCTTCAAAATATGGAGAACAACAAAGACAACTAACAACAAAAAATAAAGACAAATTGGTGCTTGCACAGAATAAAAGGATTCTTCTTTTTTTCCGTACATTTTCAGAGGTCAACTTGAAAATATATCTAAAGAAAGCAGTGGTTAGCTTGAGGTTAATGGTTATCTCCATAGAGCTTGTCCAGGGATGATATTGGTAATGGCCATATCTGCTTTCTCTGTTCCTCATATGTTGGACACTTTTATAGCAGATGCTGAGCAGGCCTTTTTGCAGTACCAGACACTCAAATCTCAAAATCCTGGTATTCAATCAGGCACAACTAATGTCAGGTAGCCAAATGTTGAGAAAACTCATTTCACTCTTTTGCCTTGGTGTATCATGTTGGGTCCAGGGCCTTCATTATGCCATCTCTCCACTTCATCCTTGGTCACTCGCGAGGGCGGCTAAAGTTGTATGGCTACCACGACGTCACTTGCTCGTTGGGCAAAACGTAGACTATCTGCATCAGCTTTCCATAGGTTATTCTTCTTCTTCTTCTTCTTCGTACGCTGTCAGACGTCAACCTTTATTCCATAGGTTCAACATCTCACAGCCATATACCATGACTGGAATAACTACACTGTTGAAGGTGTGAGCATAGCGTTGATGTTTCACATCTGTTGCAGTATGGGTTTAATACAGTTGATGCTGAGCCAGCCCACTGTTGTCCTTCATGAGATGTCCCGATTGATTAAATGGGAGTTTGTGATCTCTTGGGCCAAGTAGATATATGAATTTATATTTTCTGAGAGACAGAAGGTGTTGAGCATGAACTGGGTTTTCTATTGATTTGTAGGCCAACTGCAACGCTTGCTTGGCTGAGATCATTTAGGTTTTTTGCCGCTTCTTTGACGTCGTGGCTGATGATGACATGACTATGTCATTAGCGAACATCAGACGAGTAAAAATTTCCCCGTCTATGTTTAGGCCCTATCCTCCCAGTTATGTGTTTAGACTTTCTCCAGGACTGCTGTAAATAGCTTTGGTGATATTATATCGGTATGGTGATCTGTCTATAGAATAGGGTGATATCGTTGTGCATCCACTGTTTATCTCCTCTATCAGGCACATTCATCGGTATTTTCTATACTAAGTTTGATGAATAGATGGTATCTCCATCTCTTGCAGCCTGTATGGAGTCTAAAGAGTACTACCTGCTCACCTAGTTGAGCTGGTAATATGCGTCATTTGGTTATGGCCGATGTGCTCTGCTTCCTCCGTGTTTCTATATCTGCACCTGATGAACCTCTTGGCCTCTTCATAAGTCATACATATATCAGATTGAGGTAGCTTCCCACCTTCTCTTGACAGTTTGTTAGCCTCTATTTCCAAAAATGTTTCGAAAAGATGGAATCCTCTGTATCACAACCCTCTTGAACCAGTTTATGGAGTATATCACTCTTAGTTCCATTAGGTCGAACAGGATTGAAATGGTATGATAAAATCACTTAGTCCTACTTGACTTTGTCATGGGGTACAGAGGTCTTTTATTTTCCTTGTCACTTATAGTATCTACAGGATGGGAAAGTCTGCCCCACGCCCAACTGTCCTTAGTCCTATTTGACTTAGTCAGTCACTACTCTTATACCCGGTCAAGTAGAGGCCTTCTCTTATTTTCCTTGTAGCTTAGGTTCCACAGGATGGGGGTCACCAGCCCCCATACCAAGCCCTTCTCAGTCATCCCTTACGACATGCCTGGATAATTATAGTGTAATGTGTTTGCCATCATTTGGAGCACCAATAACATGTTGACAAACTTTTACACACATATATTCAACATTCTTGACTATTAAGACAAACAAACAAAAACAAATCAAATTATTCAACAAGACAAATATATACAAACCTTGACAGGTACAAACTCAGTGTTAACATGAAGTTGTTGATCAAAGCAGAATAGGTCAATGGCGAGGCTTGAGTCTGTGACCAGCAAATAGTGATCCACTTCCTCGATGCTACGTAACCTCAGACCACATGGAGCCCGGTAGATGACGTGGCGCTTTGTAGATGGACGGGTTTTACAAACTTGTCTGCAGAAAATAGAATAGATCATATATTAACTACGCTACCAATAATGACAGATTCAGCATGCTACAATGCAGTGTAGTCTTTTAACTTAAGACAGAACATATGTGATATAAGAAATACTTCAGCGTCAGACCCTGCACACAAACTTAACTGCAGCATTGGCGACTATACATACAAAACAGTGTCCAGGACTAACTACAGAAAAAGTAATTACCATGGTTCCCCAACATCCACTTCTTCGTTCTCAAACTCCGGCTACCAAGCCCTGAAAAGGGCTTTGCAAGTAGCAGGATGTAGTTTGGAATGCGTCGTGTCATAGTTTACAGCTTGACTGCAATATTCACACCTTTTGCTCCGACACATCCAACTTCAGCATTGTATTTTTGGGTACCGGGTTAGCCTTGCCTCTTCGACCCCTTCTCCTTAACCTGTCTGCCCTATTGCAGCCTGTTATCCAGGATCACCATGTGGAGGTGGAGAAGGATCTTGGCAGCTCGGAGTTGCTGGTGCTGCTACTAGCAGTCAGCTTTGGGTTGCTGACTGCTACAGCTCATGCATTGCTCAGCATTTTGATCATATATGTGCTCAGTCTCTTTTATTACTGACGAAAGAGCACGACCTCCATAGCTCGCACAGCGGATTTGAAATGTTCTCCCATCTGGTACCCATTTACAGAAACGATCATACCATGAAAAAACCAACCGACATGCTCTGTCTGTCAAACTGAGCAAGACATGATCTGAACCTGGTATGTTAGGCTTGTAAACCAAGCTCACAGCCTCTATACCACATGCCAATCCCTAAGATCTTATATGACTCTACTTATCTACTACGAAACATGAAATTCCATAATTTGACATTGACTACAAAAGAGTAAATGTCTCAGGAAAGCTAACTAACAACACAAAGACCAAAATACAGCTTTATAAGCTCAAATGCTTCATCAACCAAAAAGATTATAATTTTTAGATATTTATTATTATACATTTCTAATTTTCTACTATTCACACTTTACAGTATGAATGCGCCTGTTTGCAAAACATCAGTTAGTCTGTAACATCCATTGCCCGAGTGGTCTGCCAGCGTCTTTGTGTATGACAAGGACAAGAATAGTACCACTGCCTCACAGAGAGGCAACTAACTTGTGACATGGCATAACCCCGGCCAGGGTTAGGTGCTTTGTTTAGAGCAGCATAGATGGCACCTAACAGGCTGCGGGTCTACTTTGCTCTAGTGTTTTGAGTCTATTGAGATGAGCTCGCACATTGATTAACCACCTTCCACTGCACTTGAACACAAGGCAGCGGAGCAAAAAGCTGCTCGAGCCTAGCCCAATAAGCAGGAAATCCTCGCTCCGGCTCCATCCAGCTCATACCAGAGCTGAGACCTGCACAAGGGCATCTGCCCCTGTAGAAGTAAAGGTCAACTAAGAAAGTAATCCATTGCTAACCCCTAGTTACATAGCAATGAAGTTTTGTATCTTAGAAAGACTATGTAGAGACATCTAGTGCATGTGCAGCTTTCATTTAATGAATAGTTCTCTACAACTTCATCTGTAAAATGGCATCTCCAGACTCACACAGTCTTTTCAAGAAATTAAAAATAGAATACACAGAATGTGTGTGAAGAGAACAGAGAAACAGTAGAAGATGTTATCCAGGTTTAGCAACTCCATGAGAGGAGCAGGGTGATAGCATAGCCCTCTACAACATATTTAAGGTTTACCGTACAACCGGCATGAAATTTCGACGCGTTCGCTCCTTACCGTGATTAAAATTCTGCGCCAGCTCCAGGGTCATCGCTTTATCATATATAAACTACTGGGTTAATGCCATAGAAACGGCTGAACATACTGCTCTTTTGATTGTAGAGAGTTCTGACTTCCGTCATGTACGGTTATATATAAACAATGTCCATTTTGAAATGTGTATCAGACTTTTTGAAAGGATTTCTTCTGCGTTTCTCTTGGATTTGAAGATTTGCGCATTATTGAGAATGCGGCAGTCAAGTTTCTACAGCGGTTTTTCTGAGGTATATCTATTTAGTTTGTTTATGTAGATGCAATAATTATGTTTATAGTCAAAGTGACAGACATAGCTATTATGGTAAACATTGATAGTAGTAATCTGATAGTAGATCTGGCAAAGATGGCGCCGTAACTGGCTGCGAGTCTACATTTCTCTACTGTTTTGGATCATTATGGATGTCGCCAGACCACGGATTTGCCTGGAATTCACACTAGTCGACGACTTACACTTATGTTCACGGATACGTGGAGTTGTTTTCTGTCTGGACTTGTTATTTCGTTCTTTTTTTGTGATTTCTTCCATCCGTTTTTCCTGGTCTGGACGCCGGCTGAATGGCGCTACGCTTAAACTAGTTATACCTGTGTCGTATCTCACGGGTTAGTTCTGCCGGTTCACCTTCACGAATATGGCGTGTGGGAATTTTAGATGCTACTATGATGAACTGAATACAGCTGGGGAGAGATGCCAGACTCACTCACACGCTGAGTGTTGTCCATACGACCTCTTGTGGTTATCGAAAAGGCACGACAAACTGCGTTAGATGCCTTCCCACCTTTCTACCCTGCGGGTTACATGTTTACGGAAAGGCTTCGGTGGTAACCCTGAGGCTAAATCTGCATCCTATGCTATCTCCAGTCGTCTCGATGAATGTCTTGCCACTGGCAAAAGGTAGCTTAGACTGTGAGTGAGGTTGACAAAAGGCGCAGTTTCTTCCTCACTTTAATCCAAATCTCCGCGCAAGTCACCCATTTCAGCGGACACAGCAAGAGATACGACTGTCCACACGGCTGAACAAAGAGAGTGGTCTTCATCACTTGTGATGGACAAACTATCGATAGTAGTAATAGTACGTTTTCAGCTAACTAAATTAATTTTTTTTAACCAAGGGACGCCACTAGCTGGTGAGTCTATTGATGTGTGGAACTCCAACAAACAACTGCCACTCACCTTTCCCATCCACACAACAAAGGTATGGTGAGAGAACTGCGGCCTTTGAACTTGTCAGTATCATCATTGTGGTCAATTACACAAATAGGGCTACACTGATGGGGTTCTGGGATAAAAATAGGTATTTACTTCAACATGTCCTTATATATATCAATGTCAACATAAATTTACAGTGGGTAGGCAGAAAATAGATCAGGTCACTTATTTTGAATATCTGGCCTCCACGATTGACAAAAATGGCGACTGCTCGAAAGAAATCCGATGAAGGCTAGCTATGGCAATGCAGTGACTGATGAAATTATGGCAGAGCACCAACAAATCGACAAAAGTAAAAGTCTTGAGAGCCTGTGTTTTTGCTGTGGCAGTATATGACTGTGAATCATGAACGATTACCAAAACTTCTAGACACAGAATCAAATACTTTGAGTCAAAATGTTACAGAAAGATCCTCAGAATACCTTGGACAGAGAAAAAGACCAATATAGACATTCGGGGAGAGTTCAGCATAGAGAAGAACTGGTTTATCAATTCCATTTTGGCAAGAAAATGTAAATACTTTGGTCACATCAAGAGACACAACGGTCTTGAGAGAACAGTGATGGAAGGTTGGTGCCAGGTAAAAGAGAGCTCTGAAGACAGGGTTGCACGAAAAACATCAACCTACATTTTCAGCGGAAGTTGGCAGACTCATCTACCCAATTGTGACAAGGCTGACAGACACAAATCTCCTCCTTCGCTGTGCAAAAATGGGCATGCAGAATGCCAATGAAAGCTTCAACTCATTGATTTGGCAGCGCTGCCCTAAAACATTTGCTTCACTGTCAGTGGTAGAGACAGCAACTACCTTTGCCACTCCATCTTTCAACTGTAGTCCTGTAGGGCTTAAAATGGTAACGGACAGAATTGGACTGGAATGGGGTGTTGTAAATCACACACATGCTACTCGAATGGTGAAGACGACAAGAAGACGAACATTGGGTGTATCAAAGTGGAAAAGAAAAAAACCTTAAAAAAAGGCATCTTGGATAAGAATACCAGCACGAGATAGCAGAAGGCGAAACATATGTTGCTGGTGCATTTAACAATTAATTGTATTTGCAAATGACTATGTATATGTTGCATAATTTTTTTTTTTAATGTAAGAGTCCTTTTTTTTTTTATTAGATTTATTTTTATTTACTTTCAAAGTTTAAAATTGAATTATCTCAAAATCTTTTTTTTCCCATTTGTTATGTATCTGAAACCCTAAAATATCAACTAATAAAGAGGTTGGAAACTTGCAATCTGGTGGGTACATTTCTTATACACTTTTTGTAGATAATGTCCTATAGAAAAGCTAATTTGGTCAAAGACTTTTTATTAAAATACATTTTTTATGCCAAATGTTGATGTATTTTGTCCACTTTTCGTAGAGCTCAAATTGAAAAAAACAATATTTTGTAACATTTTTTTTCAGAAAATAAATATGCCCTCTCCCTAGAAATATGCTTAACGTTCATGTATCAATCATATTATTATTAATACATGTTATTTTTTTTTAATTTAAGGATTCTGCGAGAAAGTGTTTTTTCAAGGTCATCGCAGTTTTCATGGCAACCAAGTATTTTTTTTTTCCATCTACATTCATAGTCTAACATTACCATTATAAAATAATTAGTCTCACTTTATTAATAAAAAAAATATTTTTTTTGGTAGCCTGCCCCCTTAACAGCCACTGCCCAGACAAAAATTCAAAATTCTTGTTAAGAATCTACCCAAATTATTTGTACCTTCCCCTAGGCCTAGTAAGCCACAGGAAGTTTAAAATACTTACCACGCATAGCATTCTACTGCCTGGCAACAGACATTAACAACATGCCTGTTTGAATACCAGGATTCCAATTATTTATATTTTGGCATATCATCATCATGTAGCATGTCTATTATAGAAAGTCGCTCCCAACACAGTTTGTCTGAAAGAAACTCTTTCCCTTGCCAAAACTCCAGCCTGCACCACAGTCATACCCAGGCATTCCTGGATCCTGGATATCTTGGTGCCATCGTCTTCTTGGTCTACCCCTGCCGCTTTTACCTGGCATCATACCTTCCATCACTGTTCTCTCAAGACCGTTGTGTCTCTTGATGTGACCAAAGTATTTATATTTTCTTGCCAAAATAGAATTGATAAACCAGTTCTTCTCTTTGCTCAACTCTTGCCGAATGTCTATATTGGTCTTTTTCTCTGTCCAAGGTATTCTGAGGATCTTTCTGTAACATTTTGACTTGAAGAATTTGATTCTTTGTCTAGAAGTTTTGGTAATCGTCCATGATTCATATACATACACACAAACACACACACACACACAGGGGACAGTCATTAAGTATATTTATATATTTAGTTTCTCCATCGTTTAAAATAAAACATGCATTAATTGAAAATGCACCCGGGTTGAAAGGAACAGAACCACTGTTTCCTTCCAAGCACATCATAAAAGACTACTAATATATGGTGTGCTTGGGGCTAGCAAAAGCATCATATGGAACTATTGTTATTATTGTCGCTATACATGCTTGGATTTATCTTTAAGGGGTAAAACCAGTTCAATTTAACGTAACTATGAAGAAAAATTTTTCATATAGTAAACATAAAGGATTCATCCCACTTGGATGGGTGTGACTGCACACCGTATTAAAAACACTGATCAGACGATATAAGTGAACTGAACGGATAAATGAGACACTTACTGAACACCTTCCTGACTATGTCCTGTGTGTCCAGCTTCATCTCTTTTCTTTCCCCTGTTGCATTTTCTTCATCTGGTGAGTTAGATGTTTGACCATTAGGGTAAATGTGCAAGGAAATCAGTTTTTTAATTAATTTCTAGAAATCATTTATTCTAAAAGACATTAATACAGAGACTGATTTAACATTCTATCAAAGAAATATATTCTTCTTCGCACGCTTTCAGATGTTAACTTGAATATCTTAAGAAAGTAGTGACCAGTAGATAACGAATATCACCACTCAGCTTGTTCAGGAAAGATACTAGTGACAGCCACAGGTGCCATCTGTAATTCTCGTAAGCAGGACATCTTGCTGCAGATGTTTAGCAGTCATTTTATGCAGCACAGTGACTCAGTGATGACTGCTTTGCTTCAGGGTCAGCGAATCAGAGCTGATCAAGTCTCTAAAAGAAAGAAGAGATACAACCCTGAGGTACATAATGGAAAACTACCCAAGCATAGGCTGGACCCATGCATACACCGACGGTTCTGTAACAAACACAACACAGAACGGAGGGGCAGGGATATTCCTGAGCCTACCAAATGGTAGAAAAGTTACACGGTCAGTGGCAACTGGAAAATACTCAAGCAATTTCAGAGCGGAGGCAGAGGCACTGGGGGCTGCAGTAGAAGAAATGGTGACAAGCAAGACAAATAAAAGCCATATAGTCCTGCTTACAGATGCCCTGGCCGTAGTTACAGCACTAAAAAGCCAGAAAAATACTGAACTTAATGATTTAAGAGCAGTACTCTGTCAGCTATGCCAGCAGTCCGCACCAAAAAGAGTAGTGGTACAGTGGGTTTCATCCCACTGTAACATCCAAGGCAACGAGGAGGCAGACAGACTGGCAAAAGAAGGTGCAAGACTACCACAACCAGATACTAGTGTGACATACGAAGAGTCAAAAAGGCTTATTAGAGCTAGATACATGACCAAATGGGAAACCGAACATACTGGCTACACAAAAAATGATGCCTATTACCAGTTGAACAGAAGAGAGCAGGTCGTGGTCTTCAGACTTCGCACTGGCCACAATAGACTGAGGTACCACCTATTCAATAAATTGAAGATAGGTGGCACTGACGAATGTACGTGTGGTACTGGGAAAATGACCGCTGAACATTTGCTGCAAAACTGCCCGACATACGAGGATCAGAGAAAGCAGATGTGGCCATCACCGGTGGCCACACTTGACAAGCTCTATGGCAGTGTCGACAGCCTCAGGATGACGGCTGCTTTTTTAGAAAAAATTAAGGTTGATGTCTGACTGCGTACGATGAAGAAGAAGAAGATCAAGTCTCTAATCCATCTCCAAGTGGTGGACTTAGAAACAAGCTGCACTAGTGTAGGCGGCTAAGGGAATAGAGATCGTAGTGGAAAGGCAAACCCTGGCAAAGTGGTTAAGCCGTCGGCCTCGTGATGAGGTGGTGTGGGTTTGACTCCGGACTCGGCCGTCTTTTTCACGGGTGATTGATGCAGAGTCCCCTGCATCTGTAGTCCCCCCCCCTAGTTGTCTTGTCCTTGACTTGCCACTGGGGTCGGGTGGCACGAGACGAGAGTGAGGATAAAAAGTAGCGCAAAAAATAGTGCTAGCAAATAAATTATGCCTTCATCGTCTGCGATGGATCGCGGCCTTTACTTTACCTTTACCAAAAAAAGTCAACTGCAACTGATGTTTTGAGAGAAAAGACAGATATCATTGCTTCGCTGAAACTATGACACAACATCACAACGTCCTTTACAGGACACATGCCCAAGAAGAAAAAAAAAGTCATTTTGTCAGTGACACAGACACATTCATTAGTACACACCGCCTTGGGGATTAGCGAAATAAGGCGAACGCAAACAAACAAGAAAAAACAAACATTCATTAGTATGCTCTATGCTTAATGAATTTAATGGTATCTCAGTCTGTGATAACTGCACCTTTTGGTCAAATACGTCCTATTTCAGAACTCCACATATTTTGGGACCAGGTTTGATTTCCCTGTTCGAATCCTATTCTCTCTGATAGGCTGCAAGAACACAGGGCTGCCACTTGGAGGCAGAATATGGTCTTTGATAGCTCTGTTTCGCTGACATGGACACAATAAATAGGTTGGTGATTGAGTTCATTTCATGCACTTCGTCTTCGGTCCCTAATTATTGTGCGAAATTTAAGAGGATAGACATATTAGGTGACAAAGCCACTCACCATATTCCACTTCAGGGTTAGATGAAGCCAGCCTTTCTTGTAAAATACTTGCAATGTCTTTACTTGACTTGGTCTCTGTGTTGCATCCAGTTTGGTTTTTATCTTTGAAAAAATGTGGACATTCACTTAAAAAAAAAGGTCTTCTTCTTCTAGCTAGAAGAAACAAACACAACAAAGTGGTAATGTAAGGATTTTACTAATACACCGTTCTCACCGCCACAATTACTACAACTACAACAATACCAGGATTATCCTCATAATTACTACCACCACAATTATACCAACACCATCTTCATAATTACAAAAACCACCACAATACCAGCATCATCCCTTAGTTATGTCAACTACAGAAATAGCAACATCATCACCACAATTACTACAACTACAGCAATACCCCTCCGCCCTTACACATACACACAATTATTAGGACATCTCACCCAAACCAACAACATCACCACCACAATGACTACATCCACAGAAATACCATCACTATAATAGGCGACTATAACTATTGAAATAGCAATATGCTCAACCACAAACATACCAAAACTACAGTGATGTCACCCCCTACTATAAAACAATTACCAACAAAGCAGAAACATTATTTCATCTGTGAATTCACTTGAATTACAGTCCAGATAAACTGATGTTATGTGAATGTTAATGCCTCACAAGTGTTATACACATTGACAGTACATCAGTTGTTCCCAACCTGGAGTCAGTGAAAAGACTTATAAGACTCGTGTGGAGGTCCATGCTTGAAACCTACATTTTCAAATCAGACTATTGGATGTGTTTTTTTTCTGGCTTCTCATTCATGGTGGCAAATTGAGGCAAATTTCAAATAGACTGGGAACAAAGCAAATAACAAAGGGATTGGGAATGAGGCAAAGAACAAAGATGCTGGGAACTTGAGGCAAATAACAACGAGGTTGGGAACTTGAGGCAAATAACAACGAGGTTGGGAACTTGAGGCAAATAACAAAGAGGTTGGGAACTTGAGGCAAATAACAAAGAGGTTGGGAACTTGAGGCAAATAACAAAGAGGTTGGGAACTTGAGGCAAATAACAAAGAGGTTGGGAACTTGAGGCAAATAACAACGAGGTTGGGAACTTGAGGCAAATAACAACGAGGTTGGGAACTTGAGGCAAATAACAAAGAGGTTGGGAACTTGAGGCAAATAACAAAGAGGTTGGGAACTTGAGGCAAATAACAACGAGGTTGGGAACTTGAGGCAAATAACAACGAGGTTGGGAACTTGAGGCAAATAACAAAGAGGTTGGGAACTTGAGGCAAATAACAAAGAGGTTGGGAACTTGAGGCAAATAACAAAGAGGTTGGGAACTTGAGGCAAATAACAACGAGGTTGGGAACTTGAGGCAAATAACAAAGAGGTTGGGAACTTGAGGCAAATAACAAAGAGGTTGGGAACTTGAGGCAAATAACAACGAGGTTGGGAACTTGAGGCAAATAACAAGGAGGTTGGGAACTTGAGGCAAATAACAACGTGGTTGGGAACTTGAGGCAAATAACAAAGAGGTTGGGAACTTGAGGCAAATAACAAAGAGGTTGGGAACTTGAGGCAAATAACAAAGAGGTTGGGAACTTGAGGCAAATAACAACGAGGTTGGGAACTTGAGGCAAATAACAACGAGGTTGGGAACTTGAGGCAAATAACAAAGAGGTTGGGAACTTGAGGCAAATAACAAAGAGGTTGGGAACTTGAGGCAAATAACAACGAGGTTGGGAACTTGAGGCAAATAACAAAGAGGTTGGGAACTTGAGGCAAATAACAAAGAGGTTGGGAACTTGAGGCAAATAACAACGAGGTTGGGAACTTGAGGCAAATAACAAGGAGGTTGGGAACTTGAGGCAAATAACAACGTGGTTGGGAACTTGAGGCAAATAACAAAGAGGTTGGGAACTTGAGGCAAATAACAAAGAGGTTGGGAACTTGAGGCAAATAACAAAGAGGTTGGGAACTTGAGGCAAATAACAAAGAGGTTGGGAACTTGAGGCAAATAACAAAGAGGTTGGGAACTTGAGGCAAATAACAAAGAGGTTGGGAACTTGAGGCAAATAACAACGAGGTTGGGAACTTGAGGCAAATAACAAAGAGGTTGGGAACTTGAGGCAAATAACAAAGCGGTTGGGAACTTGAGGCAAATAACAACGAGGTTGGGAACTTGAGGCAAATAACAACGAGGTTGGGAACTTGAGGCAAATAACAAAGAGGTTGGGAACTTAAGTAAAATAACAAAAGGACTGGGAAAGAGTCAAATAACAAAGAGACTGGGAACTTGAATCAAATAACAAAGAGTCTGGGAACTTGAAACAAAACAAACAGGCTGGAAACTTGAGTCAAATAACAAAGAGGCTGAGAACTTGAGTCAAATAACAAAGAAGTTGGGAACTTAAGTAAAATAACAAAGGGACTGGGAAAGAGTCAAATAACAAAGAGGCTGGGAAGACGTGGATTGAGCTGGCACAGATGGTCCATGACAGGAAGGCTTGGCATGTATTAGTTGAAGATGTATTCTCCACATGGGGCAGTAAAAGCTTTGATTGACATGACAGTATGGATACATTGTGAGTTTTTGCTGGTTTCAGGAGTCAGTGATGTGGAAAAGGTTAGGAACCACTCAACTACTTTATTATCAGAGCTGGACAGATAATCAACAAACGGTATGTAAAATGGCTATAGTTGAAAAAGATAGCGTGCACCAATAAAGCTTTCTGTGAGATTTTGTTTGTTTTACTCTGTCCTTTTAGTGACCAGCAAATTGTAAGCATTTGATTTCACATTCTATGATCTTGTTGTTCTTGTGTCTTGGTCATGGTCAATGACTGACACTGAAAACAAGTTGATATGAATTCAATCTTGATGTGTTTTATTTATTATCTCCGTTAGTTATTTTTTAAAAGCTGATTTTTCACACACAAAAACAAAAACAATTTGACAATGTTATCTTTCTAATATGCAATTATTAACAAAGAACCAGTTAAGCAACGGGGAGAGTTATTTGATGATGTGTCCCAATGGACGCAGAAGAGATGCAGTCCAGCGGACATTGCACCTCTGCCCTATTGTGACAACGTCCCAGGTGGCGGGGAATGTTAGGCGTGCCATCACTGCAGATGAGCCGAGAAAATAAAGGGAGCAAAGAGATACCTCACTCACATGCATATGCTACGTTTCTGGCAGGACGTGACGATCCTGAGACACAGTCACACTGGACTCTTCCGAGATAGTACAAACTAGTACATAGTCCATCATATCATTGCCAAACTCTATAGACACGAGTGGGGAAGACTCGTTAGTCCTGCAAGACAACTTCCCTAAGAGAGACAACTCTGACCAAACACAACTGCTGCCTTGCAGATAGGCTGGGGACAGTCAAAGGCTAAGGAGGGCATCCCTACAGAAACACCTGTTGAAATCGGATGCACTGAGCCACAGACTTAACAAAATAAAACAGTGCAACGTAAATATCGCTGTAAACAGCGTACGATGAAGAAGAAGAAGATTTGATGATGTGGATACCTTTACCTATTTGGGCAGCACAATTGATACATCAGGGTGTATAGATGTAAAAATCAGAATTTGAAAGTCAAGAATGGTATTCCCAATACTAAACATCATATGGAGATCCAGAGAAATCAAGATTAACACTGATGGTAGAATATTCTACATGAGTGTCAAGTCGGTGCTGTTTTATGGAGCCCAATACATTGAGAACGACCATGGTGATAAAACAATGATATCAGCCCTTCAGTAACAAACTTCCGCTTTGCTGATGATATTGATGTATTGGCAGGCACAGAGAGGGAACTCCAGGAGTTGATTGGTAGATTGGATAGACCGGCCCTGAGTTTAGGTTTGGAAATAAATGCTGATAAAACAAAGCTCATGACCAATAACGTTGCAGGGTTTCAATCTGTCATAGAGGCAAATGGGCAGGTACTTGAGGTGGTGAAACGTTTCAAATATCTTGGATCGTTGATCAGCGAAGAGGGTTCGAAGCCAGAGGTAATTGCAAGAATAGCACAAACAACAGCGGCGCTGACTAGGCTGCAACCTATTTGGCGAGACAAGCGCCTCGCCCTCGGCATAAAAGTCAGACTACTGCGCTCTTTGGTGCTGTCAATATTTCTGTATGCCTGCGAGACCTGGACCATTACAGCAGATATCCAGGGCCAGAATACGTGCAATGGAAATGCGGTGCTATAGAAAACTCCTAAATATTACATATAAGGATCGTGTCACGAACGTAGACATCCATCAGAGAGTTGAAGACGCTATTGGTCCTTTTGAAGATCTGTTCACAACTATCAAAAGACGAAAGATGGCCTGCTGCGGGCACGTCGCGAGGTCCAACGGAATTCCCAACTCGATACTCTTTGGATCCGTACCGGGAAAGAGAGGGCGAGGACGTCCAAGAAAGAGATGGGTGGACAACATCGCTAAGTGGTCAGGCCTTCGTCACGGTGAGATACGTCAGGCGGCGACAGACAGAGAGAGCTGGCGTGAGATTTTCATGTCTTCATGTGTGCCCCAACGACCTGATGGGTTACGGGATTAACTGAACTGAACTTCAGTAACAGATGCTTTCAAAGGATAATGGCCACTGAATGGCAGGACATGGTGGGGAATGAAGACCTGTGTTCATAAAGTGGCAGGACATGGTGGGGAATGAAGACCTGTGTTCATAAAGTGGCAGGACATGGTGAGGAATGAAGACTTGTGTTCATAAAGTGGCAGAACATGGTGAGGAATGAAGACTTGTGTTCATAAAGTGGCAGAACATGGTGGGGAATGAAGACCTGTGTTCATAAAGTGGCAGGACATGGTGGGGAATGAAGACCTGTGTTCATAAAGTGGCAGGACATGGTGAGGAATGAAGACCTGTGTTCATAAAGTGGCAGGACATGGTGGGGAATGAAGACCTGTGTTCATAAAGTGGCAGGACATGGTGGGGAATGAAGACCTGTGTTCATAAAGTGGCAGGACATGGTGGGGAATGAAGACCTGTGTTCATAAAGTGGCAGGACATGGTGAGGAATGGAGACCTGTGTTCATAAAGTGGCAGGACATGGTGGGGAATGAAGACCTGTGTTCATAAAGTGGCAGGACATGGTGAGGAATGAAGACCTGTGTTCATAAAGTGGCAGGACATGGTGAGGAATGAAGACCTGTGTTCATAAAGTGGCAGGACATGGTGAGGAATGAAGACCTGTGTTCATAAAGTGGCAGGACATGGTGAGGAATGAAGACCTGTGTTCATAAAGTGGCAGGACATGTGGGGAATGAAGACCTGTGTTCATAAAGTGGCAGGACATGTGGGGAATGAAGACCTGTGTTCATAAAGTGGCAGGACATGGTGGGGAATGAAGACCTGTGTTCATAAAGTGGCAGGACATGTGGGGAATGAAGACATGTGAGGAATGCAGTCAACAATTGTCATTAGAACAACAAATTAAGAGAGAAAAAAAGGAGCTGGATAGGACATACACTGAGGAAGGCACAGTCCAACATAGCCAGGCAGGCTCTCACATGGAATACTCAGGAGAAGAGAGGTACACTTAAAAATATACGGAGACGAGAATGTGAAAGGGAACTATGACTAAATAGTTTCACCTGGAGAGAGTCAGAAAGAATAGCCCAGGACCATGTAATGCTGGCAAGATGTTCTCAATGGGTGTATGCACTGAAAGAATCAATGGACTTTGATTTGATTGACCTTTCTAATACATGAAGCTGTATAAGTCATCCTAAGTGCATCTTAATTATGATACTATTAAAACCTGCTCTCACCTCTAGGATGTGTTTTATCAGGCTCCTGGGGTACAGAATCAGTACTCTTTGACCTCTGACTGCCTGGTGGAGCTTTTCTCTGGTAGCGTATCCACGGAGCTTCCCACTGGCCAGTTTTCGACATGTCAATACTACTTGAAACAACCAAACCTCCTGTGCTTTTCTTGGCCACATTGGACTTTTTCTTGCCAACTTCCGTCTGTTTGGTGATTGTTCTGGCTATAAGGTAGAAACAACAACACTAAACAGTGTTTTTACGCACACACAATATTCTAATTTTAAAAATTAAATATTACTGTGGCATTCAGTCCAATCCCTGTGGTCCGCCAGGAGTATTTATGAGCTTAGGAATAAAGATCGCTTGAGTGCGCAGGTTAGGCTTTTATTTTACCATCAATTAAAAAAAAAACCTAGGCCTTACTGGAGTTTTGAACCTGCGTCCCCTAGGTCAGGAGAGTGCATTCAAACTGATTGGCCACTCTGTCCTAATATTCTGTGACCAAACTTTTTTTTTCTTTTCGCTTATCAGAGGCTTATCACCAAACTAACAATAGAAAAACCAGACATGAACACTAGTTGGGGGAGGGGGCAGCGCATGCGCGAGATCAGCATTGAGTCCCTTTGGAGATTGACGAAAAACACGGAGAACCTATGCACATGCCATGCATGTAAAAAACTCTTGACAGTTGAAAATTAATAATGGAAGTGTGTTAGCGGCTGCCTTGGCAAACTTATAAAAATGTAATGAAATTCAATATGCAATATGCTCAATATGCAATCTACCTTTCTCCAGGCAGCAGCAAGTAAATATTGCAAAATAAATAACATACTACGGATAGTTCTTGACTACCAGGTTTGAATATCAGGATTTCAAGTATTAAATACAAATCTAGTTATCCACATTTTACGCTTGGGGTTTACCTCCCTACATGGAACACATTCCACTGTTAGCTTTTCTAGAACTGTTTTAAAACTCTCCCAATCTTGTTCAACATCTGTACCTCTGACAATATATTTCCAGATTACGTGGCTCGCTGCCTCTTTCATCTTCTTAACATCTGCCTTAGAGTAGTCGTATGTTCACATGCTTATGTTTACTTCTTTCCCTGCTATAAGATCCCAACGGATGATTTTTATGGTCACTTGAGCTAAACAGTTCCCCAATGGTAATGTTTTCAATCATATTTTCCTCTGTAGTAAAAACTAGGTCAAGTGTGTTTTTGTCTCTGGTGGCTGCTTCTACATGTTGAATCAAAAAATTATCAGTTATGCACTTAACAAAAGGTATTGACTCTACAAGTGCTTCTGCCATGACCCATTTTAATTCATTGTACAGAATGCCACAACTTGAGAAAATCCCCGAAAATGTAAATGTCCTCGAATGGAATTAGCTTTTCATTTAAATGAAGACCATCTCTAGATCCATCTTCTTCTTCTTCTGCGTTTGTTCTCAATCTCCCACTACCAAGCCCTGAACAGGGCTTTGCAAGTGGCTAGATGTAATTCAGTGAATGGAATGCGTTGTGTCACTAGTTTACAGCTTGACTGCAATATTTACACCTTTTGTTCGGACACATCAGTCTTCGGCAGCTAGGTTCGTCTAAATATGTAAATGTTTGCTCTAAACTAATTGTTAGATACTGAATATCACTGAATTTGGTGATAACATGTTTTCCTGCCACTGATGCATATGAGAACTGACTGAGAAGTTAAAGAACAATTTTGTAAGTGTACTTCTTCCTAAATGAAACACCTTATTTCCAACACTCTTACATTTTGTAGATGAATTGCTGTCCTCCTCACTAGCACCTCTGGTGTATTCCACAGACGGCTTCTTAAGACCATCTGACGGTCTCATGTTCAGATTGTGTCTCCTGCCTCTAGCACTTCCCACTGCCTTGATAGCATCTGCATTAGCCTACAGGAAACATGTATACAATTTGTAAATTAAGAAAATATCCAACATATAAGGTAGAGGATATCTTTAAACCGGTACAATCATTGATGGCTGTTTGAGATAAAATAGCAATATTCAAACTGAAAACTTATGAATGTTCTTAGTTAAACATTTGCATCCACCAGTGCTACTTAGGTTGTAATGAGCTCAAGGTATCCTCTCCTCAGCCATTGTGTTACGCTGTTATGAGTGTGTATAGAATTATTTATATGTGTGTGTGTACATGCATTTATGTAGACTTAAATGTGCATGTTTGTATGCACACATCTATACAAGGTGTGACAAGAAAGTGCACAGATTGGCATCATAAATCTGGAACTGTAGAATCCAGTCGAAAGTTACTAGTAACAGGTTGACCTCTGAACCTAATGTGTATGAAGCCTGATCCACGTCTGTCCTGCCCATCTGGTTTATTTGTAGCAGTGTTTGTTTTTGTGGGTGTGAACTACATTTGTCACAGTATCATGACGGGAAAAAAATAAATCAACAAATTTTCTTCAGATTTTGTCCACAATTTTGGTGAAAGTTACAGAGGGTCTATGGTGAGGATTGTATGACCTGTACACAAGTTTATTACGGGTATAAATGTTTTAAAAATAGTCATGAAAGTGCTGAGCAGTCTGGGATGAGCCGCAGAAATGTCAAAACGATGATGACTGATTTTTATTATCCATCACGATTATGCTTCCTCAGGAGATCCAATAAACAAGGAGTACTACTGTCAAGTTCTGCAGCTTTTGAAGGACACGCTTCGTAGCAGCAAAAGACTGACACTGCACGAGTGGCAACTCCACGATGACCACGGACATGTCCCTGAATCGTAACTCGTGCAGCAGTTTCTTGCTAAGTACTTTCTACAGATCTGTCAATCATCCTTATAGAAAAAAAATTTGCAGGTAGTGAGATTATTCCCAAAAATCAAATACCAATTGAAATTAAAAGGATTTCAGAATGTTGAGGAGATGCAACAAAATGCGGAGAGATAATGGTACACAATTCCAGACGATGACTTCAAAACATGCTTTAAGAAGCAGAAACAGTGGTGTGCTAAGTGTATGGCTTTGGAGGAGGATTACTTTGAAGGTGATAAACTTACAAATCTGTAACTCTTGTATTTTTAAAACATAAATTTGAATACATTTCCTGCGTACGAAGAAGAATACATTTCGATCACAGCTTGCATACACTTGGTATGCATATGCATGCTGACATATTTGGGTATATCTGAAGTGCAATCAACTTTTAAAAATCTGGCCCACCTTTACTCTCTCTCTCATCCACTCCTGGTCACTTCCCTCAACCCCATCGGGTATGGCTGAATGGTGACGTTCTTTATCTACATATATCGGATAAGTACATTTCATATCTGCATTAATCACTGTTGTTGATTAGTTATTTATTATCATTTGTGTTGTTCTTTATCCCTGATGAAGACCTTTTGGTTACAAAGTTTATGTATCTATACTGATGCAGTTACTGAGCCTAATTGTAAAAGTAACTATCATCATTTGATCATTATTTCCACTATAGCACCCATTATTATTTCTACCATGCTGCAGAACTTGTGGGGTAGGATTTCCAGAATGTTATATATGCATCTACCCCATGGTCTTCATCTTACCCTATAATTAAATCTTTTTTTATAGTCACACAGTTGTAGTTTGTTGAGTTCCATTCTCATGAGATGAATGAAACCATCATATTTTCTGCCTCACTATGTAACCAACACCAGAAATAGGTCCCATAATACTTTTGATGTCGTCATATCATTCAAGTGACAATGATCTTGTCATATCATTCTATCCCTCCTGGTGACAATGATCTCGTCATATCATTCTATCCCTCCTGGTGACAATGATCTCGTCATATCATTCTATCCCTCCTGGTGACAATGATCTCGTCATATCATTCTATCCCTCCTGGTGACAATGATCTCGTCATATCATTCTATCCCTCCTGGTGACAATGATAGCTTATCTCTAACATTTAATTTCAAACATAATAAACATTAACGGAATCCGCAACAATTCTAATTTCAGTGGAAACTCACGCAAGCACCCATTCAGACAGAAAGCACCTTCAGTCGACAGAGACACAAGACACCAAACTGAAACTGATACACTACCAGGGCTTTGAATAAAGGCTCCAGTCTTGTGGAACCCCTGTAGATCCACTCTGTGCGTTTGTCAGCTTGGAAGTACATCTTCACTAAACTAGCGTCAGTCTCCTGAACTTTTGCAGTCCACCTTAAAAAATGTTTTATAAAGAAAACACAGACCTTCACAATGGTACAGTTCTAGATTTGTATAACATTTAAACATGTTTATGCAGTAGATAGAACAAAGGAGAAAGAACAAAGGAGATAGAACAAAGGAAGCACTTGCAATAAAACTTCTTGGATACTTGGAATCCTGGTATTAAAACAGGCATGTTGTTAATGTCTATTGCCAGGTAGTCAAAGGCTATGCATAGTAGGTATTTTAAATTTCCTGCAGCTTACTAGGCCTGGGGAAAGGTACAAATAATTTGGGTTGTTTTTTAACTAGACTTTTTGTCTGGACAGCGGCTGTTAAGTCTACTCTTTTCAATTTCTAACTACAAGGAATTTTTACTGTACACGACACTGAGCACAGAAGTCTGATGTCACTACCAAGAGATTAGGGGAATTTTTTTATCAGAAGATCTACATGAGAAAATCCTGGTCTCCACCATGATTCGAACCCGCGACCTCCGGCACCCATTCCAGACACCTTACCTCGAGACCACTGAGTCCCCTTAAAACTACATATTAACAGTTAACTTATCCCTATATTATGGAGTTTGAAATTGTGGCAAAGAATAATAACACTGTAACCTACCGGGAATGTCATAATTATTGACTATGGGTGGTTGGAGAGATTAGAATGCAGGGATAATGGTATATGTGACTGTGAAGCAACACAAGACCCAGACCACCAGATGATCTGCCAAAATCACATGGAAACATGCAATATGGATGAAACGTTGAGGCAATCAGCTGTAAGTCAAGTTAGCACAAAATTGAAACCGAAAGAGTCCAACTTTTTGGTACAACATTGTTGTTTGTCTATCGTAATCGATGAGGACTACTTTATCAATATTGACTGTAAACTGTTCTCATGAGTTCGAAGATGGCTAAATAAGCCAATCTGAGCCTTGAAAAGTCTGTTGCACTTTGTACAGGGAAATAAGACACCTCCTTCTACCAGTCATGAAGAAGGGGTGATGTGAGTTGACTTGCGGACCGATGTCTCTGGATCGCCTCATCTATTCTTGATGCCTCATGTCTCTGAACACCCTCAGCAATAGTGCTGCGCCAGTCTGTGTGATTCTTTCCCAAGGGTACAACATTATTACACTGTTTATCTATCCATATTCAGCCAAATATTATTAATTAATACACTATTCAGCAGTGAATAGATTACAAATCTAATTTTTGGTGCATTCTTTATATTCTTTATTATGCTAGTATAAATGATGAGACAGATATTATGTACAGAATACATAGTAAAACATTTAAGAAGATGGCTCAGTCATCTCAAAAGACAAATGATAATATTCACTTAGGCGTCTGGGGCCGTTGCATTGGTCGGCCACATTCATTACCCACTGCTGCGGCCTACTGTGTGGGGATGACCTCTTCTGCGCCTCCAGCTGATCAGGGAAGACTTTTGATGCTGTAGTATCTTATGGACCAAGGTTCCCATGACCGAACAAAGAAACTTGGCGGTAGTCAAGTGTTTCTGATAATGGGTGGCATCTTGTTTTAGCCGAGACTTCCACATTGGGGATATAGTCATGCCATTGGATGCCCAGGATACGCCTATGGTTGCCCATGTGGAAGCTCTCCAGTCTCAACGTCATGTTTCAGTAATGTTCAGGTTTCTGAGCCGTAAAGCAGGACTGGGACCATGCAAGACTGGTAGATGAGCATTTTTGTTTTAAGTGAAATCTTGCCGTTACTCCATACACATCAGGGGGCGTGAATAGCAAACGCATCTAGTCCGATCAGCCTTGACATATCGGGACCACTGTGCCCATCAGATGATATCATGCTGCTGAAATAAAGGAATTTATTGGTGCCCTCCGCAGTGTAACTGAGTTTCAATACCATGGGGTGTTGTGTGAGAAATGACGTAAGAGTGCAACCTGATAAACTTCCACTGCAGATATACAATGATCTGGCTACAATGCATGAGAAAGACCAGATGGCAAATGGATAGATGACATAGCAGAAATTCTACATGGGTATACTAAAGACCAATGGAACAACTTGTTATAAGAAAGGTAACTTCAGCTCCCCACGGCACTTAACGACACAAGTGAACGGAAAAGTAAGTCAAATAAGTTATTACAAAATTCTGATGGAAAACACTTTGAAAAAAACAAAACAAGGGTGGAATTGTACATAGAAGGAAATGAACTAGAGAAAGCACTTACACTGAGCTTGTCATAAGTCCTTACCCTGACCATGAAGGAGTAGGAGGAGAAAGATTAAATTTGACACAGTGCTTATTCCTTCTCAATGTAACTACCACCTGAATTTATACATTTCTGCCATCTCTACGTGACCTTGAAAAGACCTTCAGAATAAAGTAACCTATATTTTTAACTAAACCAGTTATCACAAGCCAGTATGACATCTTCATCACTGTCAAAATAATTTCCTTTAAGTTGTTTTTTTGGTTTTTTTTAAAGTTTTTGGAAAATAAAAAAGTCGGATGGAGCTAAATCCGGAGAATATGGTGGGCGTGGAAGAATTTTAACATTCAAATCGCTGGCTGTTTGCAGCACAAACCTTGCTTTATGGGAGGGCGCGTTGTCTTGAAGCAAAGGCAGAATTTGAGTGCGCCCTATCTCTCGTTTTCTGGTCAGTTTTTCTTAGTTTGGTAAGGATATCTGCATAATATTGAATATTGCCCATTAACTGTGTTGCCATGAGGTAGGTAATCTTTCACGTCCCAAAAAACAGTCAGCATCACTTTTCCTGCAGATTTCTATGCCCTTGGTTTGACATGTGTTGGTGAGCTCAAGGTTTTCCGCTGCATGCTGGAAATTTTTGATTCTGGGTCATAATGGTGAACCCAAGTCTCATCTACTGTCACCATGGTGGGCAACATGTTTTTCGACCAATACATTTTGAGCAACTGGCCACAGCAATCAACTCTCATTTGTTTCTGCTCACATGTCAGCAGACACGGGACCCAGCGGGCACACACTTTTCTAATGTTCAGTCTGTTGTAAAAAATTCTAAAAACTTTCATTCAGTTTTGCTGACCTAGATATCTCTGCAATTATCATATTCCTATCCTGGTCAATGATTTTCTTCACTCTTGCAGCATTTTCATTGCTGCACTCAGATGGTCTTCCTGATCTTGGAAGATCAGCAACATGGAAACGGCCACACTTAAACTGCCTACACCAGTTTTTTTACAGAAGCATACGAAGGACAGAATTCCTCAAACACTGGTTCCATCTCCCTGTGTATTTCTGTACGTGTTTTTCCCTGCAACATCAAGAATTTTATAACAGTTCTGGCCTCTGATTTCTCCATTGCTCTGACAAACCGTTAGAGTAGCATATCCGGTCAATAAGGTGTGTTGCGCCATGCACCATACCGTGTAACCCTGTCGAGGAGGGAAATTCATACTTCTCAAGTCCAGTACAATGAGCTTACACATGTGCCAAATTTAAACTTTCTCCTCCTTCATAGTCAGGGTAACGACTTATGACAAGCCCCTTGTATATATGAAGGCTAACCAGTACAAGTTGACATCTATATCTCATATGGAAATTACAGGAATTTGCAATCATTCTGCACTGCTTGCTCAAGGACAGCCATCTCTAACAAAATTACTTTTATAACCTATAAATAACTCACCATTTGCCATTCCATTCAGTTCTGACCACCTGACCCTTGGACAGCCTGACCATGGGTCTCTGGTAAAGAAAAGGACCCAATTGTTAAGAAGAAACAAGGATACAATACTTCTACGATCCAACATTCTGTTTAAAGTTTAACCATTGTCCAGCAATGACAAAACACACTCAGGTCTCTTAGGTAAAAAAGAAAAGGTAAGGATGTCACAAAGTAAACATTGCCATCAAAGATGAAGTGTAAGTGACTGCAGGTCTCGCTAACTTTATCTTAAGTAGATTTACCCTTCCATTCCTCACTACCTTGCCTTTACTAATTATAAGCCAGGCCATTACTTGTTGAAATGTAGGAGCCAAGGATGCAGCACAGTGAATGAGCTGACAGCAGCCGGCGAAGAATAGCCTATTCCCCCTCCAAGCAACTGAGCTGGAAAAAGGCTGCATGGGTGTAGTCTGGCAAAGAAAATAGGGATGACAAACCCGGTACCCAAAAAGATCCAGGTGAAACCAGATATGGTCGGCCGAAATGCGCAAAAATCACAGCATCACTGTAAACTATGACACAACATCCATTTCAGGACATTCACCAGAGAAAAAAGGAGAAATTGAAATGTTGGAACAAGTCGGTTAGTGTGTTTATGTAAACAGTAGGCCTTTGATAGTTGAGACGAAAAAAAACTACACATTACAAGCTATAGATTTAAATGTTAAAATGACTATCCACGCATGGTAAGTTTCACACTTGAGCACTAAACATATTTCTGGTTTTAAAATGCAGAAAACAGGATTTTCAAGAGCAAACTACCCTTCCAGATTAATAATAACTTCTCTATTTACCGCACTGAATTGTATCATGCCCTTATTTTGTGTTTATCTGATTGTTGTTGTTGACTGTATTCCTTGGTCATTTTCCAGCATCATAGTCTGAAATTACTATTATTTTTGTTACCTTGACAACTCTATTTCAGCTGCCCTTAACTTTCTCGTTTCACTCTCCGGACATTGCCTCAGAGTTTCTTATAAAACTAAAAGTAACTAAAATAAAATGGGCAGATAACTCCTATTGGGTATATTACTTGTAGACAGACAGTGTTGATTGACAAGAAATGAAGTTTCAGTTGAAAACCAAATGTTCCTGTCCATCTGATGTCTTGCAGCATGTCATGAAATACTTGTTCCCCCCCATCAATTTATAAAGAGTCCCCGTAACAGTTTAATGAGCTTCAAAAGCTAACCTCTGGGTATATGCGCAAATATTCCTTGATAAAAGCACTGGTCTCAATGTTAATATCCTCCCATACATTCTCACCTGGCAGAGAGAAAACAAAAAAATCAAGTCATTAGAAGTTTTTGATTAACTTATGTGGTACTTATTTCCCAAGCAAAGAAATTACAAGAAACAACATTACCTTTCTGCTCACTAAAAATTTAACAATTTATAATATCTGCTCTTTCGAGATAGTAAAGGTAAAGGTCAGTCCTACAGCAACAATTGCAGTCGAGGATGAAGACTAAGCCACAATCTATGAGAGTTGGGGGTGGTCAATTCTGTTCCTTGCTGTTTTTACCTTCCCCAGCTCATTAGTCAGGTACCCATTTACAGCTGGTCCACTTGTGCCAGGCATGAACCACGGCCCAGATTTATATCTGCCCGTCCGCGATCTCAAACTCTGGAACACTGTAATCCCAGCTCACTGTTGACTAGGCTGTATGCTCCGCTTCCAAGATAATCAATCTTCAAAACAGAAATTATCAGGACATTACAGAAACACGATCCCACAGTTGCAGCGATTGGTCTCCCTTACCAAAGGAGGCAAAACAGCACTTGCACGCACATCTTTTTTCTGCTAAAATATATGCTATTTTGGGGAGCCGCGTAGCGCAGTGGTTAGCGCGCTGGCTTCGCATCTGAGTGGTCCTGGGTTCATTCCCCAGTTGAGGCGGTAATGTTTTTCAGACCGCAATGGCTCCCGGGTCGACCCAGCCTTAAATGGGTTCAGTCCGGGAAGTAAAAGCGGTGAGGGATAGGAGATGGCTACCGACTTAATATATCCGAGCCTCTGAAATGTGAGATCGCTAACACCTCACACCCCTACGGCAGTAATGCTATGAGTTACTTTACTTTTACTTTATATGCCATTCAAGATTTGAATGCTGACAACTGCTCATCCAGTTGTTGCAAGATTCATTTGCATTTGACTGTGAGCTTGACACATTTCTGAACTAGCTTTCAGTAGCCCATTAGAGCTATGACTGTTCTGTATGACTGCAAAATGAATATTTAATCTTATTTCAGTTTTAAATTTCCAGTCTATTCTTCTTCTTTGTTCGTTCTCACTCAATCTCCCTCTACAAAGCCCTGAAAAGGGCTTTGTAAGTAGCTGGCTCTTGCACGGAGATTGAAATGCGGTGTTTCGTAGTTTTCAACTTGACTGCAATATTTGCACCTTTCGGTCAGACACATCTGACTTCAGGAGGCATATTTTAGTACCGGGTTAGCTTTCCCTCTTTGATCCCTTCTCCTTAGCCAGTCTGCCCTGATGCAGCCTGTTACCCAGAATCACCACATGGAGGTGTAGAAGGGTCTGGCAGCTGTAGTTCGCTGACCGATGCACTTCTCAGCATCTTGATACCAAGTCTATACAATGACTCAGTGGCAGTCTGTCACTGGGTATCCATTCTTTCACTTTGGTTAAACTCTTTAACACTTATCTTGTCCTTGTGCCATGAGGCGTCGTGGGGAGCCGCAGTTTTCTGTCCAGGGTTAGATGTGTTGCTGAAGTGGTCCTCAAGCCACGATTTAGAATATCCGCAACATTTCCTATCCATCTAGTTCTCGGTCTGCCACGGTTACAAAAACCTGAACGTCGTGTGTTATAGGCGCACAGAAGTAGTTGGTCAGGATGCATTCTCATTAAGCATCAGGTTGGATGTGATCCGGTTCTCCTCAAAGTTTTGCCATATTTGTGATGTATATCTTTCTTTGCAATTTCTTTTCTCTTTGAAAAGTAGGTACTTGAGTTAGTACAACAGGATGATGATCAGTGTCCATAATGATGTTGAGAAACACTCTTGAGCCTGTAATTTCTGGACTTTGTCTCCCTCTGACTAATATGTAGTCTATTTAGGATGAAATTCCAGTATCATTCCATCGATACCTTGTTCATATATTGCTTTTCTGGTGTTGGAAAAAAGTGTTTCTTATAATCAGCCCCTGTTCAGACCATCGATTAATCAGCTCTTCCCCATTACTACGTTTTGGTGTGCAATCACTAAACGCACCAAGACATGTCTCCCGTGTCGATATTTTTCCCAACTTGACCGTTGAAATTGCCCATCACTATCAATTCGTTCTTCTCATTCATCCTATTTAAGGCATCAGACAGCTGCTCTAAGAACTCCTTTTTATCTCCCTCACTGTAGTGTAGCTGTCATAATACGGAGCATACACTTGGACGACAGTTGTTGTTTTCGCCCGTTCTGTATATTGTAGCCGTTTAATTCTGTCCAATACTTACTCTATTTCTGTGATGTTTTGCCTTCTCCGGGTGTATTAAAAAAACCCACACCAAGCTTTGCTCTTTCACGCAGTCCTACTCCGCTTCATATAAGGACATTGCTGTCATGTAACTCCCTGCTATTTTGGCCTTTTTTCTTTAAATCTGACAGTCCCATTATTTCTATCCTTGTCTTTCTCATGAATGTGACTATTTCTACTGTCTTGTCACCTAAACCACTAATATTTAGTGTCGCCGTTCTGGTATACGTCTTCTTTCCTGCCCCGCCCTTTACTCTGACTATGTACGTACAGCTTCTTTGTATTGAATGAAAACAATTCAGCGATGTTACTCACTGCAGGTTCACAAGACCAGTCGCAGTGGCTCGATTTTAGATTAGTTACACTTGAGAATGTAGTTTTGAAAAACTTCCGTGCTGTAACCTATCGTTGACCAGACTACATCGTGCAAAATTTGTGCCACATTTCTGCCGTTATTTATCCAGAATTTTCACAAAGAACACACACGATCTTGGCCCAGTCATCAAAGGACATGCTGCCATATTGGCAACCAGAAACTAAGACTAGCAGGTCATAATTGTAGTATTTTCTTTATATACCATATTGTCCCAAATATAGTATGACCTTGCACATAATATGTGCCCTAGAGTTTTGCGTTTGTGTGTATGTGTTTTACATTAAAATGAATGGCCTTTTATATACCTCAAGATAAAAACTGAACAAACCTGAGTTTTCTTTTAGTGTAAAAGTTGAGTAACGCACATTACTTTAGTTCTTATTAACCTGTAATTCCGTCATCATCCTCATGTTCTTCATCTCCCAGCTCATCATCAGTACTGATACAGGAATCAAGATTCCAAGTTTCACACATTATATCAACTTCGCTCATCCATGGTATTAGAAATACTGCTTTTTTGTTTTTTTAACTCATTGCAATACATTCACTACTAATTCCAGGATTCTGCTATTTATTTCAGCGAAGAATGTTAGACTATACACATAATTCGAGGGCAGTTTTCAGGAGGACATTTAAAGGGAAGAAAAAAACTCAACATGCTAGGCACAATAGAGTATCTTGTATTGGTTTTATTACAGATTTTTGGCACAATAAAGTATCCACCATTATTTGACGAACCATCTGCCTCAACCATCTTCCCTGCTAACACTGACCATCACTTGCTGATGATCAGGTACTCCATCAGCCCATATGCCCCTCCAAAACCTGTGCTGACCCCTAGGTACAATATCCAGCTCCTCAAGGCAGAGAAATACACCGATGATGTCAGGGGTAACTTGGCTGCATCGGGCCCCCTACCAGATGACTCGGAGGCAGCACGGGCAGTCATAAAGAACGCCATATGTGAGGCCAACAAGCTAATCTACGGCTCAAGGACCTCAAAGCGTCCAGAAGAACTCAGCCCAACTTCACAATGACCACGCTGAACGACGATGACTGAAAGGCCAATTGCGAACACCAGTCAGGGCAGACAAGGAACGTTTTCTCAACTAAATTGCTGACGAAGTTGAAGCTGGTCTCAGATCTCATGACCTCAGATCTGCCCTTCAGGCTATCAGGCTCCTTCGCACTGGAGGCAAGCAGAATGAGAAAAAAAGTATAGAGTTCATCAATAAGACAGTACCTGAGGATATTGAAACTCAAAGTCACACTGCGAAGAGCACCAACGAATTCATCTATCTTGGTATGATATCATCCAATGGGCGCGGCGGTCACGATATGTCAAGGCGGATTGGACTAGCTGTGTCTGCTATGCACGACCTCCGCCATGTGTGGAGTAATGGCAAGATCTCCGTTGGGACACAAATCTGCATCTACAAGTCCTGCATGGTCCCAGTCTTTCTTTACGGCTCAGAAACCTGGACATTGCTGAAATATAACATGTTGAGATTGAAGGCCTTCCACATGCGTAACCAGCGGCTCATCCTGGGCATCCAATGGCATGACTGCATCCGCAACGTGGAGGTCTCTGCTAAAACAGGCCTTCACCCAATCTCAGAAACACTTGACCGGCGTTGAGTTTCTTTGTTCGGTCATGTTGTACGGCTGGACAAGAAAACCCCTGCCCAGAAGATACTACACAGATCATTCCTCGGCGTGTGGCTCAACCAAGTAGTAACCTCCTCCTCCGCCCTGGACGAGGCCTAGAACCACGCCAGCTGTGGGTCATGGATGTGGCCGACCGACGCCTAAGCAAACATTATTATTATTATTATCTGCCTAATTACAACATCTGAATCTCCTTCGGTCAGAGAGTTGAAGACGCTATTGGTCCATTTGAAGATCTGTTCACAGCTATCAAAAGACGAACGATGGCCTGGTGTGGGCACGTCGCGAGGTCCAACGGAATTACCAACTCGATACTCTTTGGTTCCGTACCGGGACAGAGAGGGCGAGAACGTCCAAGGAAGAGATGGGTGGACAACATCACTGAGTGATCAGGCCTTCGTCCCGGTGAGATACGACAGGCGGCGACAGACAGAGAGGGATGGCATGGGATTTTGGGAGTGTCTTCATGTGTGCCCCAACGACCTGATGGGTTACGGGATGAACTGAACTGAATTACAACATAAATTGTTCCATCAAGATGAAATGCTGCAGTTGTGGAAATAAGTAGATTAATATATAGTAACCCATACTTTGCATGTAAACCTTGTGGAGCTCCTTAGCATCACAGTACTGAGCATATCCATCATCAAAAAACACCAGAAACCTGGCAAAAGAAATAGAGCATTTAGAATCAACCACATCCAGCATTAGAACAATATGTACCTATTTTATTAGTGTGTCTCCATTTCACATATTTCTGATAGTACCTATTTTAGTAGTAAAGTATGTGTCTCCATTTCACATATTTCTGATAGTACCTATTTTATTAGTAAAGTATGTGTCTCCATTTCACATATTTCTGATAGTACCTATTTTATTAGTAAAGTATGTGTCTCCATTTCACATATTTCTGATAGTCTACGACAAAGCTTATAGATGTGGTCAGTATTCATGACATGGAATAGTATATTTTCAAAATGGTCAAATATCATGGCCTGATTATAGAACTGAGGCATATTGGGTTAACAGTTTCCGTCATGACTGTGAAAATAGTTACTGTGGTTGCTGAATTTCAGAACATGTAAACTTCTGTTTGTTGGTTAATAAATATGATTGTTTTGTGAACTTTGTATTATTGTTTTTGTTGTGTGTGTGTTAGTTTCTGAGATACAATAAGATGAAAATTTATAAAAACAAAGTATAAACATTTAGACTAGGGAACGTCACTCCTCAATAAATCAATTTAAATCACAACAAAATATTGGTACTGTTCTTTATGAATATCAACACAACTGTTGTTGTTTTGAATGCCCACAATGAGTAGGTTTACCTTCTCAATAATGGGCTGGCCCTGACCCTTGTAAAATAAAATTAATAAAGCATTTCAAATCCAGCTCAGAATCACGGTGCAGTGGATACTGTCTCACTGCAGAATACCATGAAATGAGAGAGCCGACACACTGGTGAGGGAAGGTGCCGCAGACGAGCTACCAGATGTACCAGTTACCTACCATCACAAGAAAAAGATGATTAAATCAATGAGAGAGCTTCCAACACAAATACAAGATGACTATCATAATAAAAGTAGGCAAGAGCAGATTGTCATACTGCGCCTCAGAACGGGACATATACGACTCCGCAGCCACATGTATACAAACTTTAGGATTGGCAGCTCAAGTATGTGTACATGTGGACAGGCACCCCAGAAAGCGGAGCATATTATTCAGGACTGTCCAGAGTATGAGATACTGAGGCAGACATTCTGGCCAAGAGAAACAACACTGGAAGGGAAACTATATGGACCTAAGTGTGAGCTGCAGAAGACAGTGAGGTTCATACAAGAGACAACTTTGCAGATGTAGACATACTCCAAGTGACCGAAAGAAGAAATTCATTTGTAATCAAACACAAAATACTTTTACCGGTTAAAAATCTGTGTAGATGTATGTTTGATATTCATCATAGCAAACTATCTATTTCTCCAGTAGCCCGGTTTGATCATTATATGATTAAAATGATGTATGATCTGCCATTTTACCACGTTTTTGTTATGGCGACATCAGAAAAATGGTATGATAAAGGTTGAATGGAGGCCAGCGAATCATAGCTGCCAAGACCCTTCTACACCTCCACGCGGTGATCCTGGATAACAGGCTGCAGCAGGGCAGACTGGCTAAGGAGAAGGGATCGGAGAGGGAATGCTAACCCGGTACTAAAAAAATGCTTGCTGAAGTCGGATGTGTTGGACCGAAAGGTGCAAATATCGCAGCCAAGCTGTAAACTACAACACAACGCATTCCGTTCTCTGGACTACATTCTGCTACTTACCCTTCCAGGGTTTGGTAGTGGGAGATTGAGAACGAACGAAGAAGAAGAAGAAGAATGGATGCATCTGTATGTGACCTACTGAATTAATTAGGCCAGGAAGGTAGACACAGACGAAAGCAATCAATGAACTTGTGGAAAAGATCTCAATTTGGTTGTGAAACAGTAGCTGACAATGGAGTGTTGTTTTGTCAGTTTGTGTACATCTAAAATTTGAGTCTCGACATCGCCAAAAACTGGTTTTAAAGGTCATGCAGTTACTGAGCTATTACTTATATATGTTTTTATCAACATTTGATCTTCAGTACTGCCACGTCAGTCTGGCAACCAGAAGGTTGTTAGTTCAATCTTTAAGTTTGGGAGGGATGGAACATTATACTGGCAACAGCAGGCTGACACTTGGAAGTCATGGCCAACTTCACAGTGTCGGGAAGTGAAGGCTTGAAACACTTGCTCAATGGGAACTCCTTAACTTAACGTCTTTATACTGGTTTAGAAGACTCTGCAGAGTCTGTAAACAACCAGCTTCTTTTACATTTCCTTTCTCTAAAAGCTATATGCTTCCAATCTATTTTAAAATGCATTCATTGTCTCTGCCTCCCCTACTTCATGTGGCAATGCATTCACCACTCTCTGAATAAAAAAAATTTCATAATATCTAATCTGGACCTTTCTTTAGTTAATTTGTAGCTATTTCCTCCCGTTCTTGTAGGTGGTTGTATTTTCAAAAACTTGTTATAGTCTAATTTATCTGTTCCTTTGATTATCTTATAAACCTGTATTGTCAACTCGAATTCTCTTTTCAAGACACAGTAGGCTGGGTTTTCTTAGTTTTTCCTCATAACTGTAATTCTGGAATCTCACTATCAGCTTTGTCGCTCTTCACAAAGATCTGTGCTATAAAATATAGAGCACACTTTTAGGGCCCATTTTCTAAGAAGTGGGTAACATTCATTTGGTAATAATTTCCACAAATCAGCTCCAGTTGCTTCTGATGTGTTGAGGAATGTGTCACATTGGAATTCACATAACTGTAATTACTGCTGGTTGAACTCTACTGTGCACTTGAATGAGCTGTTAAAAAGTTCCATTTGAAGACGAAACATCTCAAAATCAACGACACAACTCAGAAATCAGCTGTTCCATGTCATTTGTGTACCTCATGAAATTAATACACTCTTTCTCAGACAGCTGTTTACAACAAGGAAAATGAAACAGGTCATTCTTTTGTTTAGACAGACTTAGTTTCTTTTTGAAGCCATCAACATAGCCCATTATTTGAAAAATTGTTTGCCTTTTTTCTTGTAACTGCAAATTCAGTACATGCAAATGTGTTATATCTGTGAGAAATGCCAAGTGCTGACTGAACTGAATATCTTTGAGCTTATTGTGAAGATCAATTCCACGTGGTAAATTGGGTCACCGGAAGTAAAATATGTCACCCTTCAGTTCACAAAATCTTCTTAAACATTTTCTTCTACTAAGTAATCTCACCTCAGCATGAAATCACCGTTCAGAGAATCCCCTTCTAAAAATGCAAAGAACTTCCACGAGTTAGAGTGTTCTACTCTGATCAAATTCGTAATTGGGGAGATATTAATCGTACATTTTGGGTTTTCTGGTACTTGTGCGTGCTATTTTGTAATTATTTTTGTTTAGCACGGTGGTCTGAGTTTACAGTAATTTTCAATTAACCATAAGAGGCCGGTCAAAACTGGTTGGCTGGCTGGATCTTGCCCATTGTATGACCACCTCTGCTTTATACAGTTTGACTATGACCTCCTTGCTCATATGATTAATATTGCTTTTTATCATACCTAAAATTGCATTTTTCAGTGCTACCTGGACTTGCTCACCCACTTTACCTGTATGATCTATTATAACCCCTAGGTCCCTTTCCTTTTCTATCATTCTAATATTGTTCTCGCCTATACTGTAATTATGTTCCATATTTGATCTACCCATGTGGATGACTGTACATTTATCTTCATTAAATTCAACTTGCCAGCTCGCAGATCATTCTCAAATTTTATCTAAATCCGACCTCAATATATCCACTTCTGCTTTAGATGTGACACTACTGCATAGTTTTGTGTCATCAGCGAATTTTACAATCATGGATCCAATATCAATGTCCAAATCGTTTATATATATATATATTAGGAACAAAATTTAGCCCTGTGGCACTCCACACCACTCAGAGTACTCCTTATTTATGCCCACTCTCTGCCTTCTTCCCATTAACCAATTTTCAATCCATTTGGCAACTTCCCCACGTATTTCATGTGATTTTAACTTTCTAAATAATCTAAATTTACAGAATATGCTAGTTAAATTCACTGGTCTATAATTTACTGGGTCTGATTTTTTGCCCTTTTTGAATTAGGTTATCACTCTTGCGTCTTTCCAATCGCTTTTCCAAGTGATTGAGAACATAATATTGACAATGGTTTTGCTAGTTGGTCTCTAATTTCAAACAGCAATTTAGATGAATACCATCTTGACCTGGACATTTATCCCCTTTCAAAACCTCAAATTTTTTAAAACCATTCCCTCTGTAATACAGATTGATCTTAATCCCTGTGTATCCATTTCTCTTTGGAAAATGTTTATAGGCTCTGGGATCTTGGAGTAGTCTTCTACTGTGTAGACTGTGCCAAAGTACTGATTGAGTAGATTAGCTGCCTCCCTATTCTCACTTATTATTTTTCCTGTACTATCTATGAGAGGGCCTACTTTGTCTTTCGTTCTTTGTTTATCTATAACATAAAAAAATAAGTTTTTACTATCAGTTTTGATCCAATGAGCAATTTTTTTTTTAAATCTATTTTTGCTGCTTTATTCACTTTCTGAGCGATTTTTTGCTTGTCCAAATATTTTGTTAATGTTTCTTTTGATTTACCAGCCTCTATATATTTTTTTCCATGCTTTACTTTTAGCTCTTCTACATTTAACTACAAATCTAGTTATCCCCTTTTTACGCTTTTTACCTCCCAACATGGAACACATTCCTCTTTCATCTTTTCTAGAACTATTTTGAAACTCTCCCACCCTTGCTCCACATCTGTTCCTCCGACAATATCTTTCCAGATTATGTGGCTTGCTGCCTCTTTCATCTTCTTAACATCTGCCTTAGAGTAGTTGTATGTTCACATGTTTACATTTACTTCTTTCCCCTATAAGATCCTAACGAATGATTTGATGGTCACTTGAGCCAAACAGTTCCCCAATGGTAACGTTTTTACAATCAAATTATTTCCTGCTGCATTGTTCTGAACTGAGCTTCCTGCGTACTTAGAGCAAGGATTTTTAGTCATGTCTAATTGAAAGCATGTTTCATTGAAGTCAGCTTATTTAATTTACTAGCACACTTCAATATGGACCAAGTCATCAAACGTTGACCTGCCCACAAAAACAAAATCTTGTCACGCTATGCGACTCATAGGAAATATGGTGTTAGGCCCATATTAGTTTGTAACCCACAGCACTTAGTGGATGACGTGGTCAGCATCATGCCAGCCACCTTTACTATCCGAACTGAACCGGTACCGATTTAAGGCTGGGTTGACCCAGGAGCCGTTGTGGTTTGAAAAAAACATTTCCACCTCAACTGGGAAATGAGCCCAGGACCACTCAGATGTGAAGCCAGCACGCTAACCACTGCTGCTACGCTGCTCCATGACCTTCACATACCAAATGAAGTTTTTTGTGTCCTAACCTGTAACCTTTCCATACCAAATAAAGTATTTTGTGTCTTAACCTGTAACCTTTCCATACCAAATGAAGTTTTTTGTGTCTTAGCCTGTACCAAACGTGCTGTGATTGTTCGCATCAAAACAAATGTTCGCTTTACTTTTAATGATGCAAAAAGACTCCAGTCGATAAGAAAACTATTCTACAACATTGTCGTTCATTTACACCAGTTGAACATGTGGGTATTTTAAAACAGACATTTCCGTGATGGTAGATGTAAACAAGAAACATGGATGATTTAGTTTTAAAGAGAATTTTGAAATGATTTATTCTTTTTCACTCTGACTAGAAGAATATATCATTATTGATGGTGATAAAGTTAAGTTTTTGCAACAGATTTTCTGAGGTTGATCTGTTTAATTTGTTTATTTAGAATTAATAAATATGTTTGTAAGGGAAACTAATAAATATGACGATCTTGTAAGAAACATTATCAGTGTTCTGTGACGATTTTTAAATTCCAAAGGCACAGATTCCCCTTCAAATTGGCAAGTCTAAATGTTTGTGCTGTTTTTAATTTTCACCATCTTCTTGTATCTAAGAAACTAACACACACAACAAAAATAATAACACCATAAGTTCTTTATTCATTTATGTCTCTACACACAAACAAATCATATCTATAGATGATCAAATAAAAACAATACTCAAAAATCAACAACCTAGAAAAATGCGAAGTGCTGAAAAATAATTTGGTGACCGCGAAAATTGTGTAATTTTTTGTTATTGAGTGTTGTAAAGATTACAGTTTCTACAAAATTGAGTAACGTCCCATGCCAAACCTCATTAGTCACTCCTTATGTCTGACAGGCTACAGTGTTACTATTCTTTGCTCCCTCTTTAAATAGATATCTGACTTTGTTAAAGCAGAATGGAAGAGACTGATGACCACCTAAAAGCTGAGACTGTGAGATGAAGACTCATTTCATCCTTGACAGCTACGTCTTCTGTGGTTCCATCTTTTGTTACATTTAAAATCCAATTGTATAAACCAAGCTGAATGAATTCTTACAATATTAAGATAAAACATGTTAACCTTTACTGTTCTAGCATTGTGAGATTATGCACACCGCCAGGCCTAGATCATTGCTTTATCGTATATAAATTACTGGGTTTATGCCATAGAAATGGCTGAACATACTGTTTTTTTTTTATTGTAGAGAGTTCCAACTAACGTCATTAACCCTACCAGACCTAAGGCCCTGAACCCAACTTTCCCCCATTCCTGGGTTCCAGAGCATTAAAGAGAAAAAACCAACATGATATAGAAAAATGTTAGTTACATGCAAACAAGTGGTTAGAATAAGATGTAACTTGGAGACATGGTAGAAAATAGGTTTACCTTTCATCTAGCGTCAATATTCCACCTTTGTGTGCCAATCCACCCAGCAAAAGGCAAAGAATCTGTCTCGAGTCATAAAACATTTCGAAATCCGGGAGTAAACACAACAAAGAGCCCTCATATGTCCAATAATCCTGATAGCTGGGCTTTATACATGAGCATTCCATATAGATCCTCAGCAAAAGAAAAGCCTTCATCTCATCACTCGAGCTCTCACTGTCTGTTTCACTTGAACAGAGTCTGAATCAACCAAATTATTGATCACCTGTTGGACTGTCATAAGCCTAGACTTACTTTGCTTTCCTGTTGAAGTGCTTGGTTCATCAGCCGTTCGTTTCATTGTAAATTTTCCGAATTTGTTCACGTTAAACCCCACAAAATCAATTCAAACATGGGGGCAGCCATTTGCAATGACTAATCACGAGGATTGACCATGATTGGTTGGTTATTTTTAGATTCTGGCGCATTTTATGACGTACAATCCAAATTACAAAAAATTAGGTCCAGCGGTTTAGCGGTAGTTAAGGAAATTACCTAAAAATGGAGACAGCGGTCTGGTAGGGTTAATGGTTAGATGAAAACAATGCCGATTTCTAAATTTGTTTGAGATTTTTGGAAAGGATTCCTTCTGTTTTTTGCTTGGATTGGAAGATTCGCCCATTATTGAGAAAGGGGGAGTTAAGTTTCTGCAACTGATTTTCTGAGGTAGATCTATTTAGTTTGTTTATGTAGATACAATAATTATGTTTATAGTCGAAAAAGCAGACATAACCATTATGGTAAACATCAATAGTAGTTTTAGTACGTTTTATCTGTGATTGTTTTTATTACTTAGGGACGACCTACCGGGCGAGTGTATGTGTTTGTGCTATTTTTCACCATCACATTTATCTTCTTGCATCTCAGAAACTAACATACACACACTAACAACAATAACACCAACAAGTTCTTTGTTAATATATGTCTCTAGACACACACACAAATTTTTTAAAAAGATTAGGGATTCTCAAAATCAACAACCATGACATTACCCGACGTGCTCAAATATTATGCAGATGCAGGACATTGACGTAATTTTGTAATCTGGAAAGTTAAAGGTTAAGTAAAGGCATTAGCCCAACCCACCCAACCACCAACAAGTAAACTCCACCATCTTTTATGAACTGCACTCACCTTCTCGTATTCTTGATGCTGGGAGCTTCAGCAATGACTCCGGCAAAGAATGTGTTAGGAGCATCATCCTCTCTGTACAAGGCTGAAAGAAGAACACAAGCTTATCAATTAACATTCTGTTTTGTGCATGTCCGTAAGCAAAAGTTAAAGAAAATAATTCACTGTTTAGTCAAATGAATAGCTCTGTTCTCTGGGCAGACCAGAACGTGCTTATTCTCATTCAGCAGACAGTGATATGTAGACATTCCTGCAACTTCTCTTTTTTCTGACATCTGTATCCATGTTTTCTATTACGATCTAATGAAAATGTAGATGAGAAAGCATTATCTCTACTGCAATACTTCCGATCTGCTTTGGTTATTTCTAAAAAACTAAAAGGGAAAAGTTCTCGGCCATATATCATTCCATTCTTCAGAATCTCAGGAAAATAAGTAATTCACTATTTGATCAGCAACTTTAAATATCTAGGAGTGGTAATAGACAGCAGGGGAGGAATCAAGGAGGAGTTAACTGCACGAAGGGCAGCAGCAGGTAGACTGTTCCATGCAATAAACAGAGGTTTCCTCAGTAGAAGAGAAATAAGCAGGAAAACAAAGATGGATGTATACCGCTCGCCCTATGTGCCTGTCCTGACATATGGATGTGAGTCATGGGCAATGACTACAGCCCAAGAAAGGCAATTACAAACTTCAGAAATGAGGTACCTAAGAAAGGCGGTTCAGGTGACGAAAAGGGACAAGATCCGTAACCAGACAATACGTAGCAATCTTGAAGTTCAACCCCTGCAGACACGAGTGGAGCAGTCCCAACTACAGTGGTTTGGCCATGTCTATAGAATGGAAGAAGATCGGATACCAAAGCGGTCATGGGAGATCAAAAGTCAAGGACGCAGACCCCGAGGACGTCCCAAAGTACGTTGGGAAGACAACATACGACAGTCCCTAAGTGATAGAGGGCTGGATTGGAAAGAGGCCAGGAAAAAGACGGCGGATAGAGCAGTGTAGCGTTCTCTTTGGCAAACCTCTACACCTCATGGTAGAAGAGGAGCGACTAAGTAAGTAAGTACTATTTGATCATATAAAGGCTATTATTTTCAGAGGTGTCTTTTAAACTCAAGCAACTCCACACTCAGCTGACTTTTGACGTGTGTGATTGGCTAGGCGGGGAATGCCAAGTGTTAGAGTGTTTTACTTTACAGAGCACCTTCTACAACATGATCCCACGTGATCCAAGCGGTGGCAGTGGTTTTATTCACATTTCTATTCCACATAGAACTATTATTGTCCCCTGAAACTTTTTTTTACCCTGCTAGATTTTTCTGAAGTATAGTGGAGAAAAAAAACTGCTTTGGCTGATAGCCAAAAATATAACCTTTTTGTTCAAATACTTCAACTAATGAATTTAATTTTTTCTTGCTAACTTCAAATTTTAGACTTCTATTACACGCAAATTTTATTTCAAATATTTCAGTTTCTCTTTAACCTTTAGCACGCCACATTTTTTGGGAACAAAATTTGACCTAATTAATTTTCTTAATTTGTCGCTATGGTAGTCGTATTTCAAAATTTTTAATTTTTATGTTTGTTTGTCAATAAATATGATTTTCTTGCGTGTAGACACACAATAGCATAACGGACATGTGAGTGTTATTGTTTTTGTTGTGTGTTTGTTAGTTTTTGAGATACAAAAAGATAAAGTTGAAAATTTATGAAAATCTCAGAAAAAATTTGGGCTCGACCACTAGGCCTAGTCGCTTCGATAGAAAACCTCAACAACGTATCGATACTGTGTTTACAATATCGACACAACTGTTAGTTTCCAATTCAAACGTAGTTCTTTCATTTAAACAAACAAAATGAACAGATCTACTCGATAAAGATCTTTCCCAACAACCTACTTCCCCTTTCGCAAAAAGTCGGCTTGCTCCAAACGGCGTATACAAAATTAAAACTTTTCAAAAGCCATTTGTAATCGAACATACGATACTTTAACCGGCAAAATATTGTGTATATATGGAGCATGTATTCAGCAGTAAAAAATGGCTGTCGGGAGTGACTCCGTACAACAACAAAAATGTTTTTTTCGTACACCGTTTTTGTAGGCCTAGTAGGTCGGCTAGCACTCGACCATTGACATTAGTGACATAAAAGGTGCCATGTTTAACTTAGCTAGCAACAACCTATTAGTATTAGATACAAAAATCTGCCTTGGTTTTTCACTGCAACTCATCAGCAGCATTCAAGTGATACATCAAAGTGATGTCATAGCCAGTACTCAGCATTCATTTTCATCATATTTTATGTGATGACTTTTATGCAGTAGCTAGTGAGCCTAGTTGTTCAGTTTTCTTCCAAGCTTCACAGTTCCAGTAATTCTGTGTTGACCCGTGATTAGCATATTTTAAGTGAACATTTTTCAATTACAGTACCTAAAGATATTTAAGCACAAATTTTTAGAACGAATGGACAATAAATTATATATTCAACGCTGGTTATGTGAAATGGTTACCGATCCTAGTAGAGAACATTGTAAGCTTTCAAAATGTGAAATTACTGCAAATTATACTGACCACATAAATAAAAATAAAACATCATAAATGTAATTCCATTCAAAACACTGCCAGTGACTAATTTTTGTAGACCAAAGTGTAATTATATGCTGCTAAGTTTGAGAGAAACATTGTTTTGTGTGCAGCATGCCATTCTGTGATTATGAACACTGGATATGTGTAAAATACAAACATTGGCAGCAAAATGATATCAAATTTAGAAAATTAACACAACAAAATGTTCTGAGATAATTAATGTGTTTTGCTGGTGATTTTGTGCATGACCTGATACACGATACTGGAGTTGGAAAGTTTAGTCGACTTTCAGACAAATCTACTGACATTAGTTTTTATTAAATGTTTAGAATGGGGGGACGGCGTGGCCTAGTGGTTAAGTGGCACGGCTCACAACCAGAAGGTGCTGGGTTCGATCCCCATCACAGCACCGGCCGTTACCCCGGGGAAGCAAATCCTTAGAAAATGCAGGAGGAAGCAGACCCTTACATAAAATGCATGCTGAAGTCGGATGCACTGGGCCGACAGGCGCAAAATAAAAACCACAGTGTAACGCACACACGCCTTGGGGAATAGTTAAATAAGGCGAACGCAAAAAAAAAAAAAAAAAAAAAAAAAAAATGTTTAGAATTGCAATAATAAATTAGGTCCATGAACAAAGTCATTTCAATATTATTTAATCTTGTCGTTAGAAAAATGCAAAGCAAATGGGCAAGATAAACACTTTAAAACGTAAACTGGTTAATTAAGTAAATATCTGAACTTGGAACAAACTTGTGGCCATTGGGACTGACAATGCTAGCGTGATGGTCGGCATCAATAATGGTGTATACCAAAAAGTACAGCCGATAAAGTTTGACTTATGTTGTTGATCTTACAATGCTGATAAAATCTATAGGTTGCATGTGTTACATTCTACTACTAAAGTGGATCTACTTCCTTTGATTTTCAGGAATTGTTGGACACAAAACCACATCTAGGATTAGATCTGAAAATACAAATTGAAGAGCTGAACTTTCTTAGAAAAATAACTAAAAATAAAAATAAGTCCACGAGAAACAGATTTCAACATTTCCTTTAAACTTTTTACAGAGTTAAAACAAAGGGCCACAGATAATGTAATAATTCTACGAAATATCTCACTTATATCTGTGAGAAAAAACACTACAACCAGTTAAAGTCAGCTATTGTCAGTTTGTTGGGTCAATCTATGGGTACATCTGAAGATATCATATCCGCTTGTGAATACCAATGGCTCAAGCTACAATTAGTTGACTCGACTCACAAAAGTAATGCGGACGCTTTCTGGGCTGAACAGCTGTAATATAAAGATGCATCTGCAATCCATTTAAAGAAATAGGGCAATTAGCACCATTCATTAAAAAATTAATCCATTTCAATGCTGAAGTTAAGAGGGTATTCAGCAGTATGAATATAATCAAATCTTGAATCAAAAAGAAGATAAAAATGTTATAATGTTCATTAAATTTAGATTGAAAAGATACAACAAATGTTGTATTGATTATGAATTACTAGAAAATAAGTACCACTTAATGGTACAGTTGCATCATATTAATTTAAGGATGAACTTTGCCCTTCTACATCAAGTGTGTATGAAGGTATTCAACTCCTTGAAGATTAAATAGACGACTTTTGTTTTGAATATGATATAAAGAAAATATTTAGGCAAAAGTGATTTTATGGGGGGGGGGTGTGTGTGTGTGTGTGTGTGGTGTGTGCGTGCGTCTCTGCCAGGAGTCTTTTTTTGCTGCGTGGGTACGACAGAGTGGTTGCTGTGCTTCAGTGTTCGTCTGTCCTTCTGATTCTATGGCCAGCAGTGCTTGAAGTTGTTGACATGATGGATATCATCTTTGACGTGTGACAATGCCAGGATGCCACTGTTGTGTAAGCTCATCTAGCGATGTAGCCTAAGTGAGAGCCCACAAGACGGCACTCAAGCGAGGCATGTGTTGTCATTACTGGTTCTCCATGGCTCTTGTCAGAGACCAGAAACCTCATGTAGTCTGGCTACGAAAAAAAAGAATTGAAGAGGGAAGGCAAACCAGGTCCCAAAAATACTGTGCTGAAACCGTATTTGTTTGGCTGAAAGGCAAAGATTTTGTATTCCCTACGTTAACTACAACATGCATCCTTTTTAGGATGACGCAAGAAAGAAATGACATTTAACAAGTTACCCAGATATAATTGTACTTTTTTAATCAATGTGATTTCTTAATCAGTTTACTATACATATTTTTTGTTTAATATTTTTAATTTATGTTTGTTTTCATAAATAACATTATATTGACAAGTAATTAACATTTTTTTTAAATGCTAATGTTTTCTTTAGTCATCAATTTATTTCCAAATGTTGACAAATCAATGGATTTCAACTGCTTCTTAAAATATTTCTAGTTGGAAAAATCTAAGTTGACTGCAAGAGCCCTCTTGGAAACTCAGGCACATTAATCATATAATCAGGCTAAGAAAAATGAATAAGCATACATTCTAACAGCTGATATTATTGTATCCAAATTTACTATCTCTTGCAAACACTGAGAGCAAATAATTGAAATAGTGAAAAGAAACAAATCTTTATTCAGGATAACAAAAGTATCAGCTTGCTTCGTTTTTTCCCCGTCATTCATTTTTCAGTACATTAGTCACCACTATAGTTAGCCTCCATGCAAGACAGGAAGTATGGACCAATTGACTTCATGTGTTTTTGTAGAGGCTATTAACCTTTAGCACGCCACATTTCTTTTTCCAAAAATTTGCATCTCGCTATGGTAGTCGACTTTCAAAATTTGTAACTATACTGTTTGTTTGTCAATAAATATGATTTTCTTGTGTGTAGAGACACAATTGAATAAAGAACTTGTGTGTGTTATTGTTTTTGTTAGTTTCTGAGATACAAAAAGATAAAGATGAAAATTTATGAAAATCTCGGAAAAAATTTGTATCGGCCGCTAGGCCTAGTCGCTCCGATAGAAAACCATGGAAACCACAACAATGTATCGATACTGTGTTTACAATATCGACACAACTGTTAATTTCCAATTTAAACGTAGTTCTTTCATCTAAACAAAAAAATAAACAGATCTACTTGATAAAGATCTTTCCCAACAACCTACTTCACCTTTTGCAAAAAGTCGGCTTGCTCCAAACGGCGTATACAAAATTAAAACCGTTCAAAAGCCATTTGTAATCGAACATTTGATACTTTAACTGGCAAAATATCGTGTATATATGGGTAACGTATTCAGCAGTAAAAAATGGCTGTCGGGAGTGTCTCCGTTCAACAACAAAAAATGTTTTCCCGAACACCGTTTTTGAATGGAGCTTGAGTCCAGACATTCTTGACCAGTGAGTACTAAAGGTTTATAAAGCAATGACTATTCTTTGCAATCAAATACTAGACAATACAACATAATCAACATTCCTTATTCTCATTACACTCTAATAATAACATGTCCACTAGAGTGTGTAGTCTAGTCGACAGTGAGCTGGCTCGCTAAGACTGGGATTACACAGCGTCAGGGTTCGATATCACAGACGGACAGAAAACAATCGGGGCGTGGTTCGTTCCAGGTACAACTGCTCCCAGTCGACCCAGCTGTAAATAGGTAGCTGATGTATGGGTTGGTGAATGTATAAACAGCAAGGAAGGGAACTGGCCACCCAACCTCACATAGGCTGCGGCTTAGTCCATGAAGAGTTATCTTCATCCTTGACGCAATTGTTGCCATTGGACCCACCTTTACCACTAGAGTTTTACTTCCTTATGCATGGGTTTTATTTCCTTTCCCGCTTTTGCTAAAGTTTACATCATCCTGTTAAGGTTTTGCCTCCATTTGTTAGGATTGACTTCTCCTTTTACTAGGATTAACCTCATTTTGATAGGGTTTTATCTCATATTGCTAAGATTTACCTACTTCAGACAGGGATTTACTGTATACTGTTATGAGTTTTACCTCTTATAACAGCTAGAATTTTACACCCTTTAAATAATTCTACCTCCTTTTGCTACGGTTTTGCCTTCTTTTGGCAAGACATGATTCTTTAGATCACAGGCAAGTTTCTCTTGGTAACATTGAGGTTAGTTTACCTACTTAAATGTTGTGGTGGTAGACAGTCTGGGTTTTAGCTGTAGTGAGTGCTCATTCTGTTGTGGACAGTCTGGGTTTTAGCTGTAATGAGTGCTCATTCTGTTGTGGTGGACCGTCTGGGTTTTAGCTGTAATGAGTGCTCATTCTGTTGTGTACAGTCTGGGTTTTAGCTGTAATGAGTTCTCATTCTGTTGTGGACAGTCTGGGTTTTAGCTGTTATCAGAGCTCATTCTGTTGTGGTGGACAGTCGGGGTTTTAGCTGTAATCAGAGCTCATTCTGGGTTTTAGCTGTAACTAGGGATCATTCTGTTGTGGTGGATAGTCGGGGTATTTGCTGTAACTAGGGTTCATTCTGTTGTGGTGGACAGTCTGGGTTTTTGCTGTAACTAGGGTTCATTCTGTTGTGGTGGACAGTCTGAGTTTTAGCTGTAACTAGGGTTCATTCTGTTGAGGTGGACAGTCGAGGTTTTAGCTGTAACTAGGGTTCATTCTGTTGTGGTGGACAGTCTGGGTTTTTGCTGTAATTAGCTGGCTTATTCTGTTGTGGTGGATAGTCTGACAAGAAAAGGACAACTGTAACCTTCCAAGTTTGCTGTCATTTACATGATTATTAAAGAGGGTACATGGGTCTAGCAATGTCATCATGTAAGACCATGACTATTGCCACCATCACTAATTAGATACATGTTCCTTGTAATGGAACCAGTTGTAGTGGTGACTCTGTGCTTCATTTGGAACAAAAATAGCGAATCATCAATAATAATAATTGTCTGTTGATTCATTTTCATTTCACTCCTTAAATATATAACATCAAAAATGTATAGGCAATAACTTAATATCTTTATACTAGTTTAGAAGACTCTGCAGAGTCTGTATACAACCAGTTTCTTTTACATTCACTTGAAAAATAATTCAGATGCTAAAGAACTTCCGTACTTTTTTTATTCAGATTAGTAAAGGTTAAGGAACCACCCAGGGGCAATTTAAAGCAGGTCTTCATTAATGTTATACTGTCAGCCAGGCATGAAAGTATCGACAAATGTAATGTGTAATCCAACCACATGCAGCACCTACAAATATTGTACTTAAATAACCATAACATGATCACCCACCTACAACACGTGTCCCAACTCGAAGAAAGCAATTAATTGGATCTCGATATGCCACGTGTCTTCCAGGAAGGGTTTTCATTCCTTTCCCATCAAATTTCACCTTACACCGCCACTGTGGAAGTACAAACAGTTTGAGGGAGTTAATGCAGCCATCAAATAATTAAGACACATGACAAGAAGGCCTCTAAACTAGACCACATTGAGGCTGCGACTCAAAACGGCAGGGCTTCAGAACAAGAGAAGACCTAGAAATGGTGGATTACGGTGTTTAAGAAACACTGCAGTTATGGATTGAAAGACCATTAGATTTCCACTGATTGTCTAATTATGATTCATCCACCACATGTGATGAAGACCACTTTCTCTTTTCAGCTGTGTGGACAGTCTTTTCTCTTGCTGTGTCCTCTGAAATAGATGACTTGCGCAGTGGTTTGGATTAAAGTGAGGAAGAAACTGCGCCATTTGTCAACTTCACTCTCAAAGATAGTTCAGGATGCTGATTTTTTCTCAGTTTACTCCCGAAGCCTTTCCAGTAAACAAGTATCCCGCAGGGTAGCGGAGGGGGGTAACATCTATCGTTGTGTGTCTTGCCTTTCCCATAACCGCAAGAGGTCGTAGAGGCATCTCTCCCAGGCGACGTGTTCTAATTCATTATAACCCTGTGTCTACATTTCACAATCACACCAAAACCAACACTGCACACCGACACTGCAGCTAGAGCGAAGTGTGCCAATCTCATGAAGTTCAGGCTTGTGCACTAGACAGTAAAAATATGACACAGGTTTAAGCGAAGTATTAATTTATATAGCCAATGTCCATGCCAGGATAATCGGAGGGAAGAAAACAGAAAAAATTAATGACTTAACTAGTCTATATGGAAAACAGCGCCACGTTTCAGTGAACAAGTGTAGATCATCGACCAGTGTGAATTCCAGGCAAATCCATAATGAACTAAAACACCAGAGAAATGTTAGACCCGCAACTGGTACAGCGTCATCCTTGCTGCTCTTATTTCAACCAACAATCAAGAGTTGAAGGGTAAGGTAAAGAGACTAGAAAGACAGAATACTGGACAGTTACAGCTACTACTTACCTCCAGTTTTTCTTCAGGTTCAGCAGGGTATATGTCTAAAACAGTGCCACTATACCAAACATCGTTGAATTTCTTGCCCAAAACTTTGTCCTGCAATTTTAGTTCAGGCCTGTGGATAAATAGGGTAGATTTTTGTTATTGAATGCCTACGATGAGTAGGATTACTCTTTTGTGTACCATGAAAAGGACGTTTAGTGGCGGGTTGTTGTAGCTTTGCTCACATCTTGAGCATGCTGATCAAGGTGGACCTGAGTCCTCCAGGCGGTTTGTGCTATGCTTGGCTTCATCTACGTGTCACCCCTTACTATGGGATCACGTCGCTCCTTCACCTCATTAGCCAGGCAACTATGAAAACAGCTAGTTTCCAGAGATGACTACAGGGAAGTCGAGGTGAGTGTCTTGGCCAGTATATTTTGCCTCAGCCTAACAGTATGTTGTGCCTGATCAGACATTAGTTTTCCTCCGCAAACAGGGTAAATGTACCAGGTTTAGTGTCACAGCATGCCTAGAGTTGTTTCTGTATGTGGATGTAACATGGATGAGGAGTAAAATAACTGCCACACCCATAGCATGCATTAAGAGGCAGTTGACAGTGCAGCCTAGTTCCTCTGGCTCATGGCATTATGTGCCACCCCATTTACACAGCCTGTTGAGTGTGGAGTAGCCTTCTGTGTCTGATGTTAAGAACATTGAGTTAAGAGTTGAGTTACTCTTGACATTTTATTGGCAGTGGGTTAGTGTTTCTACATAAATTCTGAGGTGCACCAGAGTCCCCATTACTGTAGTACAATGGGGTCTAAATCAGTATGTTTCATCAGAGCCTGGTTACTCATTAATTCCTCCCCATTTGTTAGAAAGCTCTTAAAAACAATAACAAAAATATGAAACAAGAATAAAAAGAGCAAAAACAACTCATTTTCCAAAGAAGCAGATGAAGAAGTATCAGTGTACTCAGAGTCACAGACATCAATCACCAACATATTATCGTAAACATACTAAAGGAATGTGAAAATATTACTTGAAATCATAATGAAAAAATTGACATTCTTTGATAACATGTCTTTTATATAGAAATTAACTATAGTAAGATGGCTGCTTCGGACTGACTTCACTCTCCGGTGTTGTGTCGATTTTTGCTGTTTGCTAGTTCCTGTTCGGATTATAATTAACAACTACTTCACCAGGAGGTATCAAGGACTTTACTCTGTGGAATTTATGTGCTTTCGATCGGTTATCCTGTTTGTTATGCAGCATCTTGCTGCGGCTGTGCCTGGCTTAAGCTGTGGGAAACCAGTCCATTTTGGTGTTCAACCTTGCTCTTGACTGCACCCCAGAATTCAGACCAGGTTATCACTACTGAAAGAGAATCCCTGCTGGGACTGAAACCGCCTTCCTCCTACCCCCCTCCACCGGAGGTCGCACAATGCCTCTCCCAACTTAGTATCCTCAGCACAGCAGGAGTCACGCTGACTCATGGGCGGAACATGAAAAAAACAGGGAGTCAAACACGGACAAAGAAATCCTGGCACAAGCACTGATCCAACACACACTCTTCGCCGCCCTCATCCCTAGGCAACGGAGTACTCGGCTCCACCCGGGGAGTCAGTAGGGATTTCGGTCGACACACTACACATGAACAAGTGTCAGCAGTTGGACATGGTAGTGGTCGCTCGATGCAGCGGGCCTTAGATGCCTATGTGAACATTATTACTATTTAGAAATTGATCTATTCAGAAAAATATATCTTGTTCTTCTTCTGCGTTCATTCTCAATCTCCTGCTACCAAGCCCTGAACAGGGCTTTGTAAGTAACAGGATGTAGTCCGGAGAACGGAATGTGTTATGTCATTAGTTTACAGCTTGACTGCGATATTAGCACCTTTCAGTCCAACACACCCATCTTTGGCAGGAGAAAAATTTATAAAAATGAATATGAGCAGAGTGGAACACTATTTTTGTAACTGAGTAACCTTCTTCTTCTTCTTACGCTGTCAGACGTCAACCTTTATTTTTTCGAAAAAAGCAGCGGTCATCCTGAGGCCTGCAACACTGCCATAGAGCTTGTCTAGTGTTGCCACTGGTGATGGCCACACCTGCTTTCTCTGATCCTTGTATGTCGGGCAGTTTTGCAGCAAATGTTCAGCGGTCATTTTCCCAGTACCACAAGTTCATTCGTCAGTGCCGCCTATCTTCAATTTGTTGAATAGGTGGTACCTTAGTCTGTTGTGGCCAGTGCGAAGTCTGAAGACCTCGACCTGCTCAACTGGTAATAGGCATCATTTTTTTGTGTAGCCAGCATGTTCTGTTTCCCATTTGGTCATGTATCTAGCTCTAATGAGCCTTTTTGACTCTTCGTATGTCACACTAGTATCTGGTTGTGGTAGTCTTGCACCTTCTTTTGCCAGTCTGTTTGCCTCCTCGTTGCCTTGGATGTTACAGTGGGACGGAACCCACTGTACCACTACTCTTTTTGGTGCGGAATGCTGGCATAGTTGACAGAGTACTTCTCTTAAATCATTAAGTTCAGTATTTTTCTGGCTTTTTAGTGCTGTGACTACGGCCAGGGCATCTGTCAGCAGGACTATATGGCTTTCATTCCTTTTATCTGTCACCATTTCTTCTACTGCAGCCATCAGTGCCTCTGCCTCCGCTCTGAAATTGCTTGTGTATTTTCCAGTTGCCACTGGCAGTGTTATTTTTCTACCATTTGGTAGGCTCAGTATGCATGGGTCCAGTCCATGCTTGGGTAGTTTTCCATTATGTACCTCAGAGTTGTATCTCTTCTTTCTTTTTCAGTCTGGCTGTTTTTGTTTCCAATACGTGGTATATTTTCTTCCACCTTTCGAAATATATGCTGCCTCCAGGTAGATTTTCGTACAGTAGGGATGGGCTTTGGTGTTGTTAGTGCGCTCATAGGGTCTTCATTCATCTTTACTTTGGCTATTTCTGCAAAGTTTCTCCGCTTTAGTTTCCCATTTCCAAAATTTTTTAGTCTCTGATGCATTGGATGGTCAGTCAGTCTTCTGAGTTTCTCTGTTTGCTGCTGGGCTCTGCAGTCTCTTCTGTCATCCTGGATTGCAGTTTTGTAATCTTTTCAAGTTCTACAATTGACTGAGTAATCTGAAGCATATCATGATCAGGTCAGAAACCCAGACCTAAAGCAGTGGGAGACAAGCACTCTAGCTGCTCTGCCAAATGCACTACCATCAGCTAATACTTCTTAGGCACTCCTCATCTACCCTTGGGAGTGTAGAGGTCCTGTTTTGTATAGACTTGCAGCATTTGAGCGTGCCTACAAACAGATGATCTACCTTTTGTGCCTTTGTATGATGGAAGGGCTATCTCCTTTTAACCTTCACGCAGACCATTATTGGGTAGGAATGTTATCTTTAGGATTGTTGCCAGGACAATGACTAACAGCCTGCTCTTTTTTAATTTTCAACTGTCAAGCGATCTCACCTCCCCTTAGATCAGGTAACACTCGAACTAGAAGAAGCTAATACATGTATATTATCTTTCTTACTTTTGAGTTTCCAATAGAAGCATGTGACCACAACTGTAGCCTGCGACCAACATATTTATGTGACTGCGGAGTTGTTTCTATAGCCCATTGTCTGCTATGAGGGTGCCATCTCCTATTGTCAACTCTTCTAGTAACATAGTGCAAAACACCCAGCAGTATGCATTGGCCATATTCTTGAATATCTTGTCTTGCCACTGCACATTGTGGGGAGGTATAATCATCTTTCACAAGATTATTTGCTTGGTTGTTATTTGCTCTTTTCATGGAGGATGGAAACAGCTAAGCAGGAGATTCCTAGGACAAAGTATAAAGTTGGTCCACACCACAGTGATCAAGATACAGAGCAGTGCATGAGCTGCAACGGTCAGAGACCCATAGCTGACTGCTAGCGCCGGGGCCAGCAAACCTGAGCTGCTAAGACACTTCTACACCTCCACATGATTCTGGATAACAGGATGAAACTGAGCAGGCTGACTAAGGAGAAGGTATTGAATAGAGAATGCTTACCCGGTACTCAGAAATGCCTGCTGAATATGGATGTGTCAGACCAAAAGGTGCAAATATCGCAGTCAAGTTGTAAATTACGACACAACACATTCCTTCTTCTTCATCATATGCAGTCAGACATCAACCCTTAATTTTTTCGAAAAAAACAGCGGTCATCCTGAGGCTGTCGACACTGCCATAGAGCTTGTCTAGTGTTGCCACTGGTGATGGCCACATCTGCTCTCTCTGATCCTCGTATGTCGGGCAGTTTTGCAGCAAATGCTCAGCGGTCATTTTACCGGTACCACGCGGGCATTCGTCAGTGCCACCTATCTTCAATTTGTTGAATAGGAGGTACCTCAGTCTATTGTGGCCAGTGCGAAGTCTGAAGACCACGACCTGCTCTCTTCTGTTCAACTGGTAATAGGCATCGTTTCTTGTGTAGCCAGTATGTTCGGTTCCCCATTTGGTCATGTATCTAGCTCTTATAAGCCGTTTTGACTTTTCGTACGTCATACTAGTATCTGGTTGTGGTAGTCTTGCACCTTCTTTTGCCAGTCTGTCTGCCTCCTCATTGCCTTGGATATTGCAGTGGGATGGGACCCACTGTACCACTACCCTTTTTGGTGCGGACTGCTGGCATAGTTGACAGAGTACTGCTCTTAAATCATTAAGTTCAGTATTTTTCTGGCTTTTTAGCATGTGACTACGACCAAAGCATCTGTAAGCAGGACTATATGGCTTTCATTCCTTCAACGCATTCCGTTTTATGGACAGCATCCTGCTACTTGCAAAGCCCTTTTCAGAGCTTGGTAGCGAGAGATTGAGAACGAACAAAGAACATTTCACAACTAGCCAAGAAGGCCGTTCTAAGTCAGCCTAAAATTCTGGTCAACAGGGCTCTAGCAAGTAGATGGGAATATCCTATCAAGCGGCCAGTGAATTTTCGAATTACCCAGAAGACACGGAAGGAGCAAATAAAAATGAACTTATTCTTTTGTTTTGAAAAAGAGGACTATAGCATTCAGTTTATTGCATCAACCATTGGGGACAAGAGCATTCACAGTGAGATTCACTTCATTTTTTCAATCTTAATTTGGTACAAATTAATCACATGTTTTTCCTTACCAGCGGACTGGCTGTGGGGCTATAGGTCTTGGCTGCTGAGCTGTTTCTGATGCCTGAGAAAAATAAATTAGAAAGGAGGTTTAAATACAGCAGTTAGGTACCTAAAGCAGAGAAGAAAGGTGACATTTACAAGTTGTGATTATGTGCTTAACCCTTCAACTGTCAAGTACATTTGTTCTGTGGTGACAAGGCATTTTTGAGGATTTTGACATGTTCCAATAAAATACCAGAATCATATAGAAAATGAAATCAGATGTCTATATAAGTATACATTTTCTGAAAGCATATTAGACAAGGAATCTTATAGTATGAATTTAGTATGTTTGCGCATTACGTATGGTGACCTTGACCTGTACGGAGTGAGTTAAATTGTGCAACTCATCTTCTGCTTTCAACCTACCCACATATACTTACTGATTGGTTCCAATTACTATTGTAATGAGTTTTTCAGATACTGCAAGCGGTTGTGTGTCAGAAAATGTTTACTTATGTAGATTTCATTTGAAATATGTAATTTATGTGAATTTTTGTAATTCATAACCTAAATATTATTTCAACCATATCCAACAAGAAAAACTATAAAAACATTAAAAATTACCTGTATCTGTGTTTTTAATAATATTCTGAACAAAAGTTGACACAGAAGAATAAAATATTTTAATATTAATCTTTCTTTTTCTTTGTCAGTTTTATGAACAAGGTTTTCCTCGCAATGATCTTGGCACCAGACCTTGCATGTCAGACAGCAGTGTCATGTTCCATTTCTGCCTCTGCTGTTGTTACTGCTCTTGGCTTCTGTCAGTGTCACTGCAAACAAAGCAGTCTTTCTCCTCTTGCCACCCAACAGCCAAAGACAATGCACAACAGTATCAGCATCTGGCATGAGATGTCCAACTTGAGGCTGAACTGTTGGTGGCAGAAATTCTGGAAAGTTGCAGCATAGAGATTTCACCGTAAAATGATATTTGTTTCCTTAATCTTTTGTTTGGTACCAGTTATATTATAATGCATCTTTCTAAGTCTATATTTTGAGAGCTGACAGGATTTCTGCTTAACATCAGCAAATGTGGAACATTATGAAAGATATGGGCTTCCCAATACATCTGGTTCAACTAATAAAAATCCTCTACAGGGGGCAACAAGCAGCCGTCAGAATACATGGTGAAACCTCAGATTGGTTCAAGATATACAAGGGGGTCAGACAGGGCTGCATTCTTTCACCATACCTGTTCAACATATATGTGGAAAACATCATCAGAAATGTAAAGGCAGATCCAATTTCTACAGACTTCGATCCTTTCACAAGGAAAGGAGATACCTGCAAATACGATATGCAGATGACAGTTTTGCTCTCAAACAGCACCAAGGGCATAGAACAAATAATTACATCAGTCCAAAGATAATGACAACTGACAAGACAAAACTCAAACTTAAAAATCGAGATTGCTGGCGAAGATATTGAAAATGTTGCTCATTCTGAATATCTGGGATCAACACTGAACAATGGAGACTGTACAAAGAAGTAAGAAGACGACTGACTATGGCAATGCAGAAGATAAGGAGTATGCAGAACCTACAGCATAATACAAACAAGTAACTAAAACTAAAGATATTAAGAACATGCATTTTTCCTGTGGCAACCTATGGATGTAAAACATGGACGATTACAAAAGCAATAGAAGCAAAGATCAGTGCTTTTGAAACACAGTGCTACAGAAGAGCACTGGAAATCCCGTGGACAAAGAAAGAAACAAACAAACCCATCCGGCAAGACCTGAATGTGGAGGAGAATTGACCCGAAAACTGAGGTTTTTATGGACATGTCAAATGATACAATGGACTGGAGAGAGTGGTTATGGAAGGCATGGTCACTGCAAAAAGAGGCAGGGGCAGACCGAGAAGACGATGGACTCAAGACATCAAGGAGATGCTGGATTTGACATTGGAGTAGGCTGGAAGACAGAGACTTTCCTACAGACAAGCTGTCATGAGAGTGACGTTCTGAAATGGACATGCTACATGATGATGTTAGGATTTCTAACAATGAAATTAGGATTTAAAGTGTGGCCAATTCTCTTCAATATCCAACTTTTCCCAACCAAATTGGTCAGTGGCAACACTAGATCCACAGCTAAGCATATCCCTAATTCAATCTGATTCATCTTCACCACAAATCACTGTCATGTCCTCAAAATCATCCCCGATATCATTTTCGTCCATCGGAAGAACTTCAAATAATGAAGGTCTAGATTTATTATCTAGTCCTGATGGACCTTTTCCAGCGCCAGACATGATGTAGGCAGACAAATTTGAGAGAAAAATCTTACTCGGTTCAAATGCAAAACAACCATGGAATGTTACGATTAGACAATGCTGTAAGCTACAAACCAGATAAAAAACCAATTATTTATAGTAATCTCCCATTTGCTAACGTAAAAAATCAGATTCACAAATTTAATAACGATTTTTCTTTGTGGCCAATTTCAATGGCCGTAGATGGCGGCCGATCATCATCCGCTAGGACAGTTGGAGGGTTAAAATGTCTGGCATGGAGCCTGGCAGAGAAGACGAGAACAACTGCAGTACCACGGGTTGAAGAAAAGAAACCATCAAAGATGGAGGCCAGTGTGCGGAGCAATCACATGACTGGAATGCGGTAAATCCTAGATCAACTACACAAATTTCCAATTTGCATAATGGTTGGTAGCCCACTTAGGCCCGTCGCACCAGCTGGACATAGTGAGGATAATGTCTTTCAGATTTGACCTAACCAGGTGTTGCATGACAGCCGCATCGGTGGGACTATTATGGAGAGGGTCACTTTCCATCCTTGATGTCAAGATAGGGGACACGAAAATTAAACTAAAATGTAATTCTACAACAAAAAAGTAAATAAGAACACAGTGCAAAACAAACACTATGGCAGTAACAAAAATCCTTAGGCCTCGCTATTCTAGGAAGCATGTTCTTTAATATTACCTGTTGATTCTGTAAAGAGGATATTAAACCTGGTATTGATTTATTGACCGCAGTAGTAAACTGCGAACGCAGCTGGTCCATTGAAGGCATTGACTGACTGTTAGGACTCTTTCCAGAATTCGACAAGATTCTTGGTGCGGGAAGTGACTGGTTTCGGTTTGATGATGACCCTGGTTGTCCCCCTACAGACTTTGACTGATGTTCATTACTGGCAAATACAAAATAAAAGAATGTAATATAAGAACTTCCCTTCACCAAAATACTTTCAAAAGAACATTTTTACATGAAGTACAAATAAGAATTTGAAGAAAACAAAACAACTATCCACCCACTAGTTACTTTTAAAACAGAAAATAGACAATGAAGTACCACAACTGAAGATATAGAAGAAGAAAACAAAACACCTATCCATCTACCATTTTATCAAAAGATTTGGCAGCAAAATATCGAAAATAATGATTAGAAAGAAAAAAATATGAAAAGACCCTCTTCTTAATTTTTTTAGAAAAGAGAATGACAGTAAAGGAATTGAACAATTTATCAAAATAATTGTTTGGTATATCCATTTAAAAAAAAGTTTTATTTAGAATAAAAATTGACATTAAAGATCTTTAAAATAAGGATTTGAATGGATAAAAATATATCCTTTATTAATTTTTTTTTATTTTACATGTTTGCAGCACTAGTTTCTACTGGCGAAGGCGTGCCTATTCTTCTTCTTCTTCTTTCGTTCTCAATCTCCTGCTACCAAACCCTGAAAGGGCTTAAGTAGCAGAATGTAGTCCAGAGAACGGAATGTTCTGTGTCGTAGTTTACAGCTTGGCTGCGATATTTGCACCTTTCGGTCCAACACATCCGACTTCAGCAAGCATTTTTTGAGTACTGGGTTAGCATTCCCTCTTCGATCCTTTCTCCTTAGCCAGTCCGCCCTGCTGCAGCCTGTTATCCAGGATCACCGTGTGGAGGTGTAGAAGGCTCTTGGCAGCTATGGTTCGCTGGCCCTGATGCTAGCAGTCAGCGATGGGCCGCTGACCACTGCAGCTCTTGTGCTGCTCAGCATCTTGATCCTGCGCGCCTATTCCACCCCAGACCATAGTCAATTGGGCGATATTAAGATGCATAAACCAGTTCTTAGGTACATGTGTGCTTTTGTATATACCTATGCTAGATTTGTGCGCTCTCAGAAGGCGCGTGTGAAGGTTGAGAGAATTGACACTTAAAGGAAGAACACATTTTATTTACTGTATTTAGTAGTAACATTACAAGTACTTGAAAATATGTGGAAGTCATGTTATTCTGGAGTGGTAGTTTAAACTTTTCCATTCCTATGCTACGAGATTACGATGATTTAGCTGTTCCACTAGCGTTGCACACCGCCAGTTCTAGGGTCATCGCTTTATCGTACATAAATACATGGGTTAATGTCATCGAAACAGCTGAACATACTGCTCTTTGGGTTGCAGAGAATTCCAACTTCCGTCATGTATGGTTAGATGAAAACAAATTTTTAAATTTTGTTTTAGGTTTTGGAAAGGATTTCTTCTTTTTTTCTCACTTGGATTTGAAGATAACTCATTATTGAGAATGGGGGAGTTTCTGCAACTGATTTTTCCGAGGTAGTCTACTTAGTTTGCTTATACAGATACAATAATCATGTCCATAGTCGAAATGACAAACATAGCTATTACGGTAAACATCAATAGCAGTATTAGTACGTGTTTCGGCGGGTTTTTTCTTTCTAACTAAGGGACGCCGCTATTTTATGCCACTATCACCTTCCTCTTCTTGTATCTCAAAAACTAACATGCACACAATAACACCAACAAGTTCTTCATTAATATATGTCTCTAGACATTGTGGAGAAGGTTAATATGTTTCTAGACATATATATATATATATTTATTTTTTTTTTTAAACATTTATTTTAAATTTGAAGTTCTCAAATCAACAACCACATCAGGGCATGACGTGCTAACAAATTATGCAAATATAGGAAACAGACTTTTGTCATACATAATGAGGTTGCCAGCCCCATACACCAAGCACTTGTTTCTCACAACAAAGCTAAAAGTAAAGTAAAGTGGAAATTCAGCAGAATTAACCGCTGGTTGGAAATTACGTTTTTTAAAGACTCCATTGTACTAAGTCATGGCCTGTGAGAAGTGGGGTGGCCAGTGCCTTTCCTTGCTGTTTTTAACTTTCCCTAACTCATGCGTCAGGTATCCATTTACAGTTGGGTTGACTGGAGAAGTGGTCCCCAATTAAAATCACGACCCTAATTTTTTTAAGTCTCCGGACGCGATTCGAACCGAGGTACACTGTTACCACAGAAAATAGTGAATTGCTCGCTATGAACTGAGCTAACACGCCCATCACAAAGGTACTCGGTTTAATTCCCTGCCTCAACACACTCCATTCTACCTAGCTGTAAATTGGTACCATAACGACTGGTCACCCCAACTGAAAATAAAAAAGCTGAAATGAAATTTCTAGCATTTCATCCCCATGACAGTGTATGCTATTGACCACCTTTACTTGCAGAATAATTACATTCTTACCTTCCTTATTCTGTTTCTAAGACTCAACATCACTGTCCTGGTGCTCAGTCTCTCGCAACAAATGGCGCAGGGTCTGGATGCTGATGGTCCATGTAGCTAGCTGGTTGTACACTCTCCTGCGCCTCACTACCCTCAAACCTCCTTTGATGTCGAAACTTTGCAGTATGTGGATTGCTTATTAATCTATTTCTGTGTCCTCATCCAATAGATGGTCGCTGGTTGATTTCAAAATATCACTCCTATCTATCACTAACGTGCCCATGATGAGAGCTTGTGAAGCTAAGATGTCAGCTCTTTCGTTGCCCTGAACCCCAGCATGACCAGGACAGTAAGTCAACGGGCCCATGATGAGAGCTTGTGAAGCTAAGATGTCAGCTCTTTCGTTGCCCTGAACCCCAGCATGACCAGGACAGTAGACCCATGTCAACCCCTGGAGGTTTGAGGCCTCAACAGCTGCTATCCACTCATACCGCAGCCATCCCTTCTGTACCTTCTGAAGTATGGTTTGTGCATCAGCCACGATTGCCCTTGTTAACGGGGTCTTAGATAGCCCTCCATCAGCACGTGGAACCAGTTAACATATCATCCAATTCTTGGTACCAATCGCTGTTAATCACCATGCTGGAAGTGAAGAGTAATCAGGGCCACATGTAACATACTGGTCAAGATTCCACCTCACATCCTTGCTCATGCTCCTGGACAAGGCTATGTCACAGAAGTCGGACCAATGATGTAGGGATTGACACTGTAATCTCAATAGTGGTGAACCAAATCAATCAATCAATGTTCTTTAAGTGCCATATACGGTACATAGACAAGCAACAAGTGCTCTCCGGTTCGAGATGTATGACACCACTCTTTTTAGCTCATGGATGTTGTTAAAGTCCATAGCGGAACCCTCTCTGGCGATTGTTCTGCGGAGCTTACCAAAGAGCCTCGAATTACACTACACACTACAGCCAGAAGGACCCTGATACACCTTCACAAGCACACCTCAGGATATAAGTAGAGCTACTATAACTTGATACCAAAGTAGAGTTAACTCAAAACAAGTATCTTCGTACAACAACAATCCCGTTGGTTATATTTATTCATTAACAGGTCCCACAAACAGACGAATAGTAGCTTGTGACTCACCCTTCAGCTGCTTGAGGTGTCACAATGGTTACATCATCATCATCTTCATCGCTGTCAATCAGCACACAAGTCTGGGATATATTCTGCTCATGCTCTGCAATCCTAAAGAGCGAAAAGACTGACCAATTGAGTCAACTGTTCTCCTCTACATGCTAACTTATGAACAGACCCAGTCATGGTTTTGCTATTCCACTGCATCAACATGTGGGTGATGTGGGAACAACGGGTTGCAGTGTATTTAGCGAAATGTCACATCCAAAAAGTAATGATGACTTAAATAAACTACATAGAAGAGATCAAAGTCTCATCTTTCATTTCCGAACAGGACACACCAGAGTGAATAGCCATTTGAATCACATAATTCTCCAGCACCTGCCCATGTGCAGACATTGTTCTCACCCGATGAAACAGGCACTTACTCATTGAGTGCAAGGTGCTTGTGAACACGAAGAAAAGGTTCTTACACGCACTGTTGACAATTGCCAACGCACTGTACACAGCTGTGAAACAACTGAAAAAGACACATATCTATATAAGACTGGCATTGGGCTACTAAAAGCAGGCTTGCTCAGCAGCTATGGGATAATAACAACAACAAACATCAACTCCAGTGCAGTCCCTGCAGACCTGGGGTTTCTTTAAGGGAATTGCAAAAGGTATGGATATTTATAGTTTCCGTAGCTGACTGATTGTGCACACCACTTGCTCCATCATCTTATACAATCCTCCGGGGCAGAAGGTGCAGCAATGATTGGGCTGACGGAAGCCAGCAATTCATAACTGGTTGCTTGCATACCTCACAAAGACCCTATTCCGCCACCAAATTGACGACCATGAAAGCAAGTCTGCGACCATTAAGATTAGGAATCGAAGAAGAAAGGCAAACCTTGTCCCAAAAATGCCACGCTGAAAGGCATAGATATCACAGCCCCGCTGTAAACTGCGACACACATGTCCTTTTCAGGACGAACGTCGAAGAAGAATATAATCTCCCTAGTTTGACCCACATCTGATTTCACAGTTCTGTAGTTGTGCTATGGTTTACTGACTGCACTATCATCAAGAGTTTGTCAGATTACAAACTCAGCATATCAGGTTCAAATCAAGTCGTGCTTAGTTTGACAGACTGGCATGTTGTGAGTTTTTCATGGTATGACTGCTTCTCCTAGTTTACCCAGCTGTAAATTGGTACCTGATGAAGTCAGGGGTTAAACTCTGAGCTGCCATGGGAGCAATGGAGACGAGGGTCTGCTGTCCGCACTTGCAGTGTTGAAAGGGACTTAGCACACATGGAGGCGCCCAGATGCAATGCAGTCGGTTCTACGAGTCATTTTCCATTTTAAACACAGGAGTCTCAAAATATGCCAGCAAAACTATTTTCTGCAGCTCACAACCAAATGACGTTTCCATGTTTTATTAAGGATAATAAATGTTTGGCAAAAATTTAGAACATTATATAATAACAAAGCAGGTAATTTACATTTTTCCCAAAACAGAAAAACCATTTAGCTTTGAGCCAATGAAAAAAAAGAGAAGCCTTACGATTCACCTTGTCACTCCAGGCAGCAGAATATAGGCCCAACACTCCAATTGGCTTACCTTAACCAGCTTTTAGGGGATCCTAAAGCCCTTTGTTTTATGTGTGACTTCAGTGACAAGGTTTTTACATGGTGAGTTTGCTAGCCTCATGTACAACCTTTCCTAGTCTTCTATAATGACATGCCCAGAAGGAAAACCCATTAGCCATTTCTTTTATTGTGTCTACACGTCAAGTCCAGTTCTCTGGGTAAAGGTTGCTGTGGTAGAGTTCCTCTGGGATCCTAGATAGCTTTATTTAATTTGTGTTCCTTAACCATTTCAGTGACCCCTGAATAAATTTTTTGTGTGTGGGTAAAACCACATTTGCTTTAGTGTGTGTTTGTTGACATGTTGAAAAAACAAAACAAATATATAGAATAGACTTAACAAAAAAATTTTATTCAATGGACACTAAAAATGTAACCTTGAAAATGTATTAAGGTTTATTTTCTAAAATTATCTCTATGAAAACAGCATATGGGGGGAGGGTGGTGTGTGTGTGTCGCTGAGAGGTAAGACGCTTGCTTCTCAAAAGACGATTGAATGAAAGCACGAAACAGTGGGTGTTCTTCTTCTTCGTGCGCTGTCAAGCATCAACCTGTATTTGTTCGAAGAAAGCAGCGGCCATCCTGAGGCTGTCGACACTGCCATAGAGCTTGTCTAGTGTTGCCACTGGTGATGGCCGCATGTGCTTTCTCTGGTCCTCGTATATCGGGCAGTTTTGCAGCAGATGTTCAGCGGTCATTTTCCCGGTACCACAAGTGCATTCGTCAGTGCCACCTATCTTCAGTTTATTGAATAGGTGGTACCTCAGTCTGTTATGGCCTGTGCGGAGTCTGAAGACCACGACCTGCTCTCTTCTGTTCAACTGGTAATAGGCATCGTTTTTTGTGTAGCCAGTATGTTCTGTTTCCCATTTGGCCATGTATCTGGCCCTGATTAATCTTTTGGACTCTTCGTAGGTCACACTAGAATCCGGTTGTGGTAATCTTGCACCTTCTTTTGCCAGTCTGTCTGCCTCCTCGTTGCCTTGAATGTTACAGTGGGATGGAACCCACTGTACCACTACTCTTTTTGGTGCAGACTGCTGGCATAGTTGACAGAGTACTGCTCTTAAATCATTAAGTTCAGAATTTTTCTGGCTTTTTAGTGCTGTGACTACGGCCAGGGCATCTGTAAACAGGACTATCTGGCTTTCATTTCTTTCGCCTGTGAGCATTGCTTCTACTGCAGCCCTCAGTGCCTCTGCTCTGAAATTGCTTGAGAATTTTCCAGTTGCCACTGACAGTGTTATTTTTCTACCATTTGGTAGGCTCAGAAATACCCCTGCCCCTCCGTTCTGTGTTGTGTTTGTTACAGAACCGTCGGTGTATGCATGGGTCCAGTCCATGCTTGGTTAGTTTTCCCGTTATGTACCTCAGGGTTGTATCTCTTCTTTCTTTTTCAGTCTGACTGTTTTTTTTCCCAATACCTGGTATATTTTCTACCACTTCCGGAATGATATGCTGCTTCCAAGCGGGTTTGCGTACAGTAGGGATGGGCTTTGGTGTTGTTACGGTGTTCATAGGGTCTTCGCTCAACTTTGCTTTGGCTATTTCTACAAAGTTTCTCAGCTTTAGCTTCCCATTTCCAAATCTATTTAGTCTATCTATTTGTAATCTTTTCAAGTTCTACAATCGGCATTGACTTCATGCCTCCTGTTATAACTCTCATTGCTTGGTTTTGTAGTTTGCTAATTTTATCAAAGTTTGCCTTTGCTGCTGTTATCCATGCCGCAATGCCATACTCGAGAACTGGTCTCACTCTTCCAGTGTACAGTTTCTTTAGTATTCTTTCGTCTGCTCCCCAGCTTGTGCCAGCAAGTTTCCTCATGATTGCCATGTTTGTCTGGTTCTCATTCGGTTTCTCTCGATCTGACTTTTCCATGTCATGCGCCAATCAAATGTGACTCCCAAGTAGTTTGGGTTGTCGTTTGGCCGCAGGTATTTGCCGTTAAGACTTATTTTGGTGTTCTGTGGTTTATTTGAAAGCGAGAATATCGCACATGTTGTTTTTTCCTTCCCTCAAGTGTCAAGTATCCTCTGGTCCCAAGGGAGGTGAGATATGTGCCTAGTCCTATCGGAGACAGCTGATACACCCAGAGGTCCTGTGTGTATGTAAAAGAGCAGGCTGTTAGCCACTGCCTAGGGAAAATTCTAACAGTAACAAAATGGATACCCAACAGTGGTCTGCACGAATGCCGTCCATCATACAAAGACACAACAGACAATGACCTGTTTGTCTGCAAACTCTATTGCAAGTATATACAAAAGACAGACAAATTACACATGTCAATCATACTTACTCCTTCTCCATCTCAGATGTGTCACTGATAATACATTGTTTAAACTCCTTCAGCCGAGAGTGGCAATCCAAAAATAATTTAGATACTGCCTGATTGGCTCCTACAACAAACAGAAATGACAGATAACTACAGTGAATTTAATACATAAAGTAAAGAGAATCAAACCTTAATATTCATGAACTGTTAAAACATGGCACTACATAATGGCTGTTATGTTAGTGGTCTGCTGGGGTTTTTGTGTATGACATGGACAAAAATTGCACCCCTGCTTCACAGAGGGAATGTCGTAAGAGGCAACTAACTGTGTGACATGGCATAACACCGGCCATGGTTAAGTGGTTTGTTTAGAGCAGCATAGATGGCGTCTAACAGGCTGCGGGTCCTCTTTACTCTAGTGTTTGAGTCTGTTAAGAAGAACTCGCACATCTGTTAACTACCCAACGCAGCAGAGTATTTAGCTGCTCAAGTCTAGCCCGCTAAGCAGGAAATCCTTCTCCCACTATATCCAGCTCATACCAGAGCTGGGACCTGCACAGGCGCATCTGCCCCTGTAGAAGTACAGGTCGATTAAGAACATAATGGCTGTTATGGCTGAAGCATTCTATTCATGGATCTGTTTACCTACTATCCAATGGAAACAGACTATAAGGATTGGAATTATATGAGCAGATTATTAATGATGGAATTGTAGAAAAGAAATAAGATAAACAACAGTAGAACAGGAGTGAGGAGAAAATATTGGCTTTGGATAGGAAACCAGCCTATTGAATTACAAGACAGTCTCTGGTCTGGTATTCTGACAAGACAGTCTCTGGTCTGGTATTCTGACAAGACAGTCTCTGGTCTGGTATCCTGACAAGACAGTCTCTGGTCTGGTATTCTGACAAGACAGTCTCTGGTCTGGTATTCTGACAAGACAGTCTCTGGTCTGGTATTCTGACAAGACAGTCTCTGGTCTGGTATTCTGACAAGACAGTCTCTGGTCTGGTATTCTGACAAGACAGTCTCTGGTCTGGTATCCTCAGGTTAACAAAAATAGAGGACCAAAACATGTATGAAGAAGAGAGTTCACAACAAAAGAGATAAGGTAGACATGGAGATAGATGGAAGAGATGGCTCAAGACAGGAGAACTGGACATGTATTTGTTGAAGACCTGTGCTTCACTGAGAGTTGAAAGGTTTTGATGATTGTCACCCAACATCACCAGCAACCTAATTTCCAGTAAATGGTTGCCATCAGGTCGAATCACAAACATCAGCCAGAAGATATCTTCAAAGAGCTGATTCAACTGTATCTGTATTTTGAGAATTTACAGAATTTTCTGGTTTTGGGTTTGTTTGTCCTAACCTATCCCTGAATTCAGATAACCGACAAGCTAATTTGATGTTTTTCTCTATCTTGATGATCCATTCAGATGGTTGGTCCTGCCAAGAGCACAAGACTCTTGCTGACATAACTAATTAGATCAAGCTGGCCCACTATGTCACGGTAATGCACTTCGACAGCCTTTACACTTAATGACACTAAAATATTCCCTATAACAATTCTCAACACGTTTGTAATGATGGTTTCTGCAGCACCTTTTTTTTTCCATTATGAGGTTACCTGCCTCTGTGTTTTAGAGTTTAAAGATAGCAGCCTCAGTGTTCTATATTATGGAGATCCTAGTCTTAATGCACTACCATCTTTAGTCACCTCTAACAAGATTATATAGTTTCTGCACCACTTTTTTTTCATTATGAGGTTACCAGCCTCAGCGGTTTACATTATGAAGATACCAGCCTCCGTGTTTTACATTATGATGTTACCAGCCTTAATGCACCTCCATCATTAATCACCTCTACAATTGCTGGATGAGGCGGATATACCATTTCTCTACCAGGACAGGCTAGCCACTGCACATAATAATGATCCTCTTCCATATAAATAAGGGAATTTCCGCATTCAAAGTTAATGAATTACAGATAGCGTATCAGAAGAACAATTTTATAAGCACAGACGTATCCCCGCACAGTGCTGGACTGCTAACATAGATCGAACAATCGCCATAGATCGAATCACTTCATTTTTTCCCACTTGTCAGTGCATTTAAAAGCCTAACACCATAATTTAATAAGTGTGCAATAGTGCTAGACCTAAAGACATGATTTGAAAGTAAAATAAATTTTAGATTGCTTGCTTACCTAAAAATAGGTGTGTCTTTTGTTTATGGTGATTCAATAATGTACAACTAAAAATTAAGTTTATTATTGAGGTGATTCTGTAGGTGGTAGTGAAGATTCATCACATGAGATTCAAATGAATTTGATTCATTTTGATGGTGGAGAGCTAGATAAAGAAACTAGTTTTGGGCATTGTCCTGATATTGAAGGCTGTTCCTCACTAGGCCCACATGCTGCAGAAGGTTGCGGTGGCACATTATTAAAGTACGACAACAACAAAGCATTTATTGATGCTTCCTTACTCTAACAATTTCTATGTAACATGTGATGATGTTCAACACACTTCTATTCACTAAAGAACTTCTTTCGTAGTTCAAGTCAATCCTCTCAAAACATGTCATCCCTTTTCAACATATTTTTTTTTTTTTTGCGTTCGCCTTATTTATCTATTCCCCAAGGCGTGTGTGCGTTACACTGTGGTTTTTATTTTGCGCCTGTCGGCCCAGTGCATCCGACTTCAGCATGCATTTTATGTAAGGGTCTGCTTCCTCCTGCATTTTTTCTAAGGGTTTGCTTCCCCGGGGTAACAGCCGGTGCTGTGATGGGGATCGAACCCAGCACCTTCTGGTTGTGAGCCGTGCCACTTAACCACTAGGCCACGCCGTCCCCCTTTTCAACATATGAAATGTACTCTTGGAACAATTTTGTAGACATTTCTAAGATGGTAACTAAATAATCAGCCTCACCAGTTAGACTCCATTTCAAGCTGCAAACCTTACCTACTCGTTTAGCAAAAATAAATGATCTGCTAGAGGCAGACCATGAGATGCAACTAATTCAGTAACAACTTCAGTTGCTGAAGTGCAGCTCAGAGATACATGGGTGTGTTTTATGCTGAGTGTTAACATAGTTTTGTTAATAATATATAGTAGTGCATAGTAGTATTAAATGGGATTTATAGAATAATTTTGATTTGTTTAGTTGAATAGGTCAGCAACTTTAAATATCTAGGAGTGGTAATAGACAGCAGGGGAGGAATCAGAGGAGTTAACTGCACGAAGGGCAGCAGCAGGTGGACTTTTCCATGCAATAAACAGAGGATTACTCAGTAAAAGAGAAATAAGCAGGAAAACAAAGATGGAGGTACACCGCTCGACCTATGTGCCTGTCCTGAAATATGGATGTGAGTCATGGGCAATGACTACAGCCCAAGAAAGTCAACTACAAACTTCAGAAATGAGGTATCTAAGAAAGGCGGTTCAGGTGATGAAAAGGGACAAGATCCGTAACCAGACAATTCGTAGCAATCCCGAAGTTCAACCCCTGCAGACACGAGTGCAGCAGTCCCAACTACAGTGGTTTGGCCATGTCTGTAGAATGGAAGAAGATTGGATTCAAAACCGGTCAGGGGAGATAAAAAGTCAAGGTCGCAGGCCCCCAGGACATCCCAAAGTACGTTTGGAAGACAACATACGGAAGTCCCTATATGATCGTGGGCTGGATTGGAAAGAGGCCAGGAAAAAGACGGTGTATAGAGCAGTGTGGAAAACCTCTACACCTCACGGTAGAAGATGAGCGACTAAGTAAGCAAGTTAGTGGAACTTGGACCAATGAAGCCTCACCTTGACTTCCCAGCAGTCCTCTCTGGAAATAGGCTGTTTTCATGACAGCCTGGATAAAGGCTGTTTCCATGACAGCCTGGCTAACAAGGTGAGGTATCGATGTTATCCCCATAGTAGTGAGTGACATGAGTTGAAGCCAAGCATAGCACAACTGCCTGGAGGACCACGGACCACCTTTATCAGCACGCATGGGATGTGATGAAAGCTACTGCAACCTGCCACTCAACGTCCTTTTTCAGGGCGCACAAAAGAGTAAACCCACTCATTGTGGTCATTTGCAAACAACAACATCCTGTGTCTAATCTAGGTGAAGATTGTTTTGCAAAAGTGAGTGACTTATTACAACAGAAGCATTAGTTGTACAGCTGTACAGTCTACATTCACAGGTTTCTATTATATTACACATAGTGTGGCGGTGTATTTACATTTTTAGCTTCGCAGCATCATAAGCTTGAGTTTTGCTAGGTTAATGAAAACAGCACTGGTATATCAAAGCACTGCAGATCGAGGTACACTTGTATTTGGAACACATTTCTAGGTAATAAAATGAGTGACTTACTCTCAATAAAATGGGTGACTTACTCTCAATAAAATGGAGTTTATCATCATAGATCTCAAACTCTTCCTTAGTCAAATCCAACATCTCTTCAATGGGCAGACTTGCTAAGACAGAGTCAATCATCTTCTCCACACCTTTCACGTCCATTGGTACAGACACAACACTCTTTGGGTTGTCAATAAGATAGCGCAGGCTCTCAAACACTGACTCACTGAGATTTGCCTGTAATGTTCAACCTATGTTACAATGGATTCAAACTTGGGAAGGACTACTTTTATATTAGATCTTAAATAAGCCAGGTTCACTACTGATTACTATATTTGGTATCAAGAAAGGGGACAGTGTGGGTATAACATCAGATCTTGGGTTATGTGGTTAACGGAGTGATGTAGATGGTGCCTGACAGACTGCTGGTCTACCTTGCTCTAATTTACCCTTCCACGACCACCAGTCATAGAAATAGATGATCGCATATTCCAGGGGCTACCAACCTAATGATTGGTAACAGATACTGAGATTGACCTGGCAACTCACCAGCGTATATTTGCCTGACAAAATATATGAAACAAAGGAGGTTAAACCTTACTACGACATTTAATGACACAAGTGAACTGAAGAATCGTAGATATATCAAGAAAGGGTAGAGAAATAATCTAAGCCCTTCTTCTTTGGCGTTTATCGTGAAAAGGACATTATGATGTAGTTTACAGCAAAGCTGCGTCTTTCAGCACGACATATTCAGCTTCAGTTGGGTTTTTTTGTGCCAGACTTGCACTCCCATTGTGACCCCTATTCTCTTAACCAAACTGCAGGATCCAGAACTACTATTTAGAGGCAGAATATGGTCTTGGTCAGCTCTGGTTCATTGATCCTGATGCATACAGCCAGCTACGAGTCGCTGACTGCTGTCAGCTTATTCACTGTGTTGTATCTTCGATTCTAAACTAAAATTACCCTGGACAACTTGTGCTTTATTACATTATTTCTAGTTATGGTGACCAGGAAAAACAAACTGGAGTTGACTAACAAATGTAGATTAGATTTGACCAGTCTACACAACATTTGTTAAATTCTTGGCCATACAGCACAAGATAAAAACTAAAAATGTATAAAGGTTGTATAGTTTCTATATTGCCTTTGTTGTCTTTCAACATAATCTGTCTAAGGAAAATTCAGCTAGCCAAATACCACCAACAACCAAAAACCGCTTAGTAAGACCAATAAAAAAATATGTACTGCCGAAGACGGATGTGTAGGACCGAAAGGTGCAAATATTGCAGTCAAGCTGTAAACTAGCGACACAACGAATTCTGTTCTTCTGACTATATCACGCTACTTGAAAAGTCCTGTTCAGGGCTTGGTAGCGAGAGTTTGAGAATGAACGCAGAAGAGGAAATATGTACACCATTCTAACTAGTCGACATTAGAACTGGATCTGTTATGTCCTTAGGAGAGACTAAAACCATCACCAGAATTGGGGTCTAACTTTTCAGTACTTGAAATTCTGGTATTTAAACAGGCAGGGGGGATCAAGATGCTGAGCAGCGCATGAGCTGCAGTGGTCAGCGACCCATAGCTGACTACTAGCGTCAGGCCCAGCGAACCAAAGCTGCCAAGACCCTTCTACACCTCCAGGCGGTGATCCTGGATAACAGGCTGCAGCAGGGCGGACTGGCTAAGGAGAAGGGATCGAAGAGGGAATGCTAACCCGGTACTAAAAAAATGCTTGCTGAAGTCGGATGTGTTGGACCAAAAGGTGCAAACATTGCAGTCAAGCTGTAAACTACGACACAGCACATTCTGTTCTCTGGACTACATTCTGCTATTTAAGCCCTTTTAGGGTTTGGTAGCAGGAGATTGAGAACGAACGAAGCCAAGCAAAGCCATGCCAAACAGGCAGCGATATACCTGTTGTCAGGTAACCGAAGGCCATCTGTTTTTTTTGTTGCTATTGTTTATCTTCTACAGCTTACTAGGATTGGGGAAGGTAGATGGCATATTGGGTAAGAATTTTATCCCTTTTAGAAGTGACATTGGCTAACAGTCTACTTTTATCGATGGGCAACTGACCAATGGTTAATTTTACGTGCACCGCACTTACACTGGATCTCCTACATTTTGTTCCATCTCCAATAGGACTAGACATCTGTGCTAATGTCCAGGGACTTTCAGGATTTGAAACACAGCCGTTTTGTGCTTTCATTTCTTGAGACCTACTTCTCAGCTATATCATATATTTTACACATGTTATCAGACCATAGCAAAACAATCAGGTTTATAAATGAATGAATAAGTTTGATGTTGACCTTCTTTGTGCAATCAGCAAAAGATTTTCACAGGGAAATGATTATTGAGTAAAAATGTTATTATGTCTTAACAAATGCTCTGATGAAACAATTTTTTTACTTTTATGACAGCATGTTATACATTTTAAAAATGTATTTTATTTACAAATATTTACTTGAAATAGAATTTGTTCATCTCTGTGCCTTTACATGACTAAACCTGCATTTGTAAACATGTAAATATAGTTTACTGTAGCATTCAGGCAAGTGTGACATCAGTAGTGAAAACACAAAAATATAAATGATAAAGCAAAAATTGGAAATACAACAAAATAACAAACTAAAATGTTTTTATGCAAATGTGAGAAGCATAGTAAATAAAAGAGAAGAATTGGAATTGTATGCAGAAGAAGAAAAACCAGATATAATAGGGTTAACAGAATGATGGACATATGAGGACATTGCGGATAGTGAACTTGAAATAGAGGGATATACAGTTTTAAGGAAAGATAAGGTAGTGGAGACAAGGTTAAGGGTGGTGGTGTTTTATTATACTGTACGAATTCAGTTAATTGAACTTTCAAAGTTGATCTATTATCTGGCAACAAAAATGAAAGTGTATGGGGAGAAATAGAAAGTGGAGGTGAAAAAAACAGTGGTTGGAGTATGCTACAGATGTCCATCAAGTCTAAAAAGAGAAAGATGAGGAGCTGATTAGTGGCATAGAAAAGGTAAGTGCATGGAAGTTATTATTAATGGGCGAATTCAACATTCCAGAAAAAAATAGGATATGGCAGAAGCACTTGTCAAGTCAAAACCGTTTGCTAAGTGCACAACTGACAATTATTTGATTCCACATATAGAAGCAGCTACCAGAGGAAATGATGATTGAAAATGTTACTATTGGGGAACTGTTTGGTTTAAGTTACCATCAGATCATCTGTTGGGATCTTATAGCAAGAAAAGATGGAAACATAAACATGTGAACATACTGTAATGCAGATGTTAAGATGAAAGAGGCAGCGAGCCACATAGCCTGGAAAGATATTGTCGAGGAACAGATGTTGAACAAGTGTGGGAGTTTCAAAACAGTTCTAAAAAAGCTAAAAGAGGAATATGTTCCATGTAGGGAAGTAAACCCCAAGTGTAAAAAGTGGGTAACTAGATTTGTAGCTAAAAATTTAGCATGGAAACAATATATATAGGCAGGTAAATCAAAAGAAACATTTTTTTAATATTTTGACAAGCAAAACATAGCTCAGAAAGTGAATAAAGCAGCAAAAATAGACTTTGAGAAAAAAATGTGCTCATAGGATCAAGACTGATAGTAAAAGCGTCTTTTCTTTTGTTAGAAATAAACAAAGAACGATAGACAAAGTAGGCCCTCTCATAGATAGCACAGGAAAAATAATAAGTGAGAACAGGGAGGCAGCTAATCTACTCAATCAGTACTTTGGCACAGTCTACCCAAAAGAAGACTGCTCCAAGATCACAGAGCCTGTAGATATTTTTCCAAAGAGACATGGATACAGTGGGATTAAGGGGACGACGCTGACTAGTAGATAAGTGACACAGCGCACAATCCGAAGATGCTGGGTCCGATCCCCATCACAGCACCGGCCATTACCCCAGGGAAACATACCCTTACATAAAATGCATGCTGAAGTCGGATGCACTGGGCCGACAGGCGCAAAATAAAAACCACAGCGCAACGCACACCATCTTGGGGAATAGAGAAATGACACAAACACACACACACAAAAAGTGGGATTAAGATAAAGCTGTATTACAGAGGAAATGTGTTTTTTTTTTAATTACAGTGTTTGAAAGTGGATTAATGTCCAGGTCAAGATGGTATTCATTCAAAACTGTTGTTTGAAATTAGAGACCAACTAGCAAAACCATTGACTATATTATGTTCTCAATCACTTGCAAAAGAGAGTGGGCATAAATAAGGAGTACTCTGAGTGGTGGTGTGAAACTATTCTTCTTCATCGATCAACTGATGCTATGCTTCTAGTGTGAAGTAAAAAGTGGAGTGCCACATGGTTTGGTTTTGGGACCAACTTTGTCCTTGATATATATAAACGATTTGGACATTGATGTCAGATTCATGATTGCAAAATTTGCGAATGACACAAAACTATGCAGTAGTGTATGATCTAAAGCAGAAGTGGATATATTTAGATAAAATTTGAGAATGGTCTGCTAGCTGGAAAATGGAGTTTAATGTAGATAAATGTACAGCCATCCACATGGGTAGATCCAATATGGAACACAATTACAGCTCTGACGTGAACATTGTTACAATGATAGAAAAGAAAAGGGACCTACCGGTTATAATAGGTTATACAGGTAGAGTGAATGAGCAAATCGAGTTAGTAGTGAAAAAGGCAAATGCAATATTAGGTATGATAAAAAGAAATATTAAACATAGAAGTAAGGAAGTGATAGTCAAACTGCACAAAGCATTAATTAGACCTAGATTGGAGTTCTATGTACAGGTGAGTCGTTATTGTAGAGGGGACATAAACATGCTGGAAAGAATACAAAAAAGAGCGACAAGGCTGATAGTGGGATCCCATAATTACAGTTATAAGGAAAGACTAAAAAAAAACTGGTCTACAGTGTCTAGAAAAGAGAAGAATTCAATAGGACAATACAGGTTTATAAGATAATCAAAGGAACAGATAAATTAGATTATACAAAGATTTCCATAAAACAACCACATATAAGAACAAGAGGGCATAGCTACAAATTAATTAAGAAGGGTCCAGATTGGATTTAAGGAAATATTTTTTTTTAGTTAGAGAATGGTGAATGCAATTGCCACAGGAAGTAGTGAAGGCAAGGACAATTAATGAATTTTTAAATAGATTTTATACGCATAGCTATTAGAGCAAGAAAATGTAAATGAAACTGGTTGTATACAGACCCTGCAGTCTTCTAAACCAGTATAAAGATGTTAAGTTAACCCCAAAAGAAGGTGAAAACTCCTAACAAAGAAATAACAATTGTTCAAACCTGCATATTACTCAGCTCCTGTGTCAAAGCTGCAATCTCTGTATCAGTAGCTTTGACAATGTCCTTGGCATCATCAATGATCTTACTGATATTATGCAAAGTGTCCTTATTTCCGGAATGTCCTACATTTTCTTCTTTCATTATAACAACATCATCGTCGTCATCATCAACATCCCTTTTGCTTTGTTCGATGTTGTCTGAAACATCCATCGCCATCTCTTCAGTATTTGCTTTACTTCCTGCATTTGTTTTAGGTTTAGATGCCAGATTTTTGCCAGGTGAGACATCCATCTCCAAAAGTGATAAGACAAGTTCTGAAATGAATATTTTCAAACACTGAAATTCTTTTATAATAATATCAGCTAAAGAATGTTTTGCCTGACCAAACTGCAACATGTGAACATAAGTATATGCGCATGATGATGTTACTTCTGGCGTAAACAGCCCACAACAACCCTCAAGTTTGCAAAATTTCATTATCCTCCGACTCATAGTTTCCTCAGCAGACCGTTGAAAACATGGACGGTGTGATACGGTATCCGTCTAGAGTTGATCAGCGAGCGATTATTCGGTTTCTAACAGCTGAAGGATGTCGACTAGTTGACATTCATCGCAAATTGCAGGCAATGAATGGTGACAAAATTGTGTCAAAGACAACAGTGAAGAACTGGACAACGATGTTTAAAGAAGGACGTGAGTTGACGAAAGATCTACTGAATCACCGCTCACCTCTAGACGGATTCCGTGTCACACCCTCCATGTTTTCAACGGTCTGCTGAGGAAACTATGAGTCGGAGGATAATAAAATTTTGCAAACTTGACGGTTGGTATGTGCTGTATACACTAAAAGTGATGTCATCATGCGCATCATATGTATGTTCACTTGGTGCAGTTAGGTCCGGTTTCATTTGAACATGCCTCGTATATCAGCATACAATTAAGCATTAATACTGTGCAATTTATTTTCTTATTTCAGAAAATGCAGACATAAGACTTTAAAAATACACTTCAATTTATCCACAGATAGATAACATTTAAAACACTACCAAAATATTCAGCTTCTGTAGTTTATGTAAAATGGTAAAAATTAGTACTGAAAATATAAATATTGCCAATAGTAATTGATACAGGAAAAATAACTATTAATTATCACTAAAAAAATTATAAAGGGAATTCTTCAGCAGACTTATCCGCTTGTCAGGAATAAAGTGCTAGAGACTTCAGTATAACAAGCCACATCTTGTCTGAGGCGGGGTGACCATTTCCCTTCCTTACTGCCTTTTCCTTCTCTAACTGTAAGCCAGGTACTAATTTACAGCTGGCCTGACTGGAGTGTGCTAGTTGAACTCAGCTCCATGCTTCTGTTGTGAAAAGCGAGCGGACTACCATTACACTATTCAGTGTTGTCCTATCAATACACTATCTTATCCTATAATAAATGCTGATAAAAAGCAATAAAGAAAAGGCAATAGCAACTCTTATAGCAATTAAAATAAGATGACTGGAATGCATATTGACACAGATCTCAGGGGACAATTTAAGTAGTAGATCAAGCTTACATGGGTTATTCTATAAACATTCGAGGGGGCTTCAAATGAAAACCTTAAAAGTGTAATAGAAATTAGAAAAACCATGCCTTTGTATTGTAACTTTTTAATAACAATATGGTTGTTAAGGATGTCAAGCGTGTCCTGCATGTGTCATCACGGTCCAAACAAACATGACATCATAATTGGAGTTAGAATATGGCCACCCCACTATTGACATGCACCAAAGAGGAGCAGAGTTCTGCTATCTGTTTTTTTAGCAACGAAGGGGGTGAAACCTATAGAAATTCATTTGCGAATGAAAGTCCAGTACGGTGATGCATGAATTTCACTCTAGCAAGTTTATGAGTAGAGTAGGAAGTTCAAAACAGCGTGAGTTGTGTGACAAGACTGTTCACGACCGGGTCAGGCACACCAAGTAGTGACCTCAGAGTCAATTTCTGCCATTGACCACCTCGTAAAATCACCAATTGACTGTGAGTGAAAGGCATGCATCACTGTACTAGACTTTCATTCATCGATTTTCTATAGGTTTCACACTTCGCTGCTCAAAAAACATAACAGAACGCTGCTCTTCTTTGATGCATGTCAACAGTGGGACAGCCATCTTTTAACTGCAATTATAATGTCATGTTGTTTGTCTGCACTGTGATGGCATATGCAGGACACTTTTGTCTTTACATCTTTAGCAACCATATTAACAAGTTACAATACAAAGGCATGGTTTATCTAATTTCTGTCCCACTTTTAAGGTTGTCAGTTGAAGTTCCATCATTACTGTATTATTTTAGTGAATATATTGGCAAATATGTACTATTTTTACAACATAAACAAAAAAGATGTGGTCTCTTTCATGTTTTGGCGTAGTCATTTTGCTGTAGTCGACCTGTGCTGGGTAGCAGTGAAAACCTTTGGCGATAACATTTACATGATTGTGAAGTGTGAGTACTCAGTCTCTTTTGACTTTTAGTCTTTAATTTAACAATAACATGACAGAAGCCTACAAGAAAACATTAACAGGAGAGAAAGCATACACTAAGTTTCAATGAAATTAGATTAATGAGGCCTAGACCTTGCATTCTTCTTCGTACGCTCTTCTTCTTCTTCTTGGAACAGTCTAACACTGAAAACCATAGTTTTGTGAATGAACTTTAGCAATGCTCAGACTCAGTAGTATTACTAATACTACTAAACTTAACTTAACGTCTTTATACTGATTTAGAAGACCCTTCAGAGTCTGTATACAACCAGTTACATTTACATCACCTTGTTCTAAAAGCTATTTACATCCAATTTATTCTTAAATGCATTAACTGTCCCTGCCTCCCCTACCTCCCCTGGCACTGCATTCCAAGCAGTCACCACTCTCTGACTTAAAAAATATTTCCTAATATCTAATCTGAACCTACGTTAGTAGTGATACAGATACTCAGGATTTAAAATTTTAATTAAACTATTGATTGATAACTCAGACTGAGATTTGCAATTCACTAATTTTTCAGTATTATTATACTCAACTCAGTTGAGTATTCACTGTTGGATTTTTTTTTAATGGACAGATGTCGCCGATGGGGATAGACACATAAATATATAGGAACACAATAGATATTATCAGTGCTAAGCAATAATTGTTCCAAGTATACAATAGACTAACTACTATCGACTTTGTATGCAGATTGTAATTGTGAATTTGATTTTATTGTGATTGTTATTTGACTTTTGTAACGCGGGAGCAAGATTTATTGATACATCATGGGAATCATACATAGAAGTAACTAAATATTATTAATTATTGTTATTTTCACCTACTCAAAGCAACAACCTGATTATATGTGTATATCAACCATTGTTTATTAAGTTATGTATTATATTATATCAAATATTAAATGGTGCAAGATGTACATTAACATGGAATTTAAAAATCGTGTTCGTTATTTTACCTTACCTCTGTTTGATCCTAACAGGCAGACTATCCAAGCCTAGCTATAATGTTCTAGACTATTTTTGGTTTCCTAATACACAAGAGGAGGTGTGATCTTTATATTTGAAGTTCACTTTCAGCGCTGCGTCTTCACTTCCTCAGCAACTCGGTAACAAATGGCAGACGACGACGTTCCTGCACAAGTAAGAAATAAAAAGAGAGGTTTGAAGCCGATCCCTGTTCAGGATAATACTACAGATGGCAATGATATAGAAACACGACCAGCTAAAAGAAAACCAAAGAAAAGAGTGACAAATAGTGGCTTATCTTCTCCAACGCCAACAGAAGGAGACGAGGTCTTTGTATAAATGTATTATTTGTTGTTAAACAAATTTTAATATAATATAGATAATAGAATAGAAACTAGTATTGTATAACCTTCGACTGTAGCTATTGACATTGTAAAGGTGTTATTGAATGCCCACATTGAGTAGGTCTATTCTTTTGTGCGCCCTGAAAAGGACGTTAAGTGACAGGTTGCAGTAGCTAGCTTTCCTAACATCCCGAGCGCCTCCAGGCGGTTGTGATATGCCTAGCTGAGCTTCAAATCTGCGTGTCGCTCACTACTACGGAGGTCACGTCGATCCTTTTGGCTAGTATGTTTTTCCTGTCCAGACGTTAGTCTTCCTTCCCTGTTTGTAAAGTAAACTTTTGTATATTTATTTTGCTGATTATAGTTCGAACAAGTTAGTCGTTGTATATTAAGTTTATATAAAACTGTGAGAGAAAGAAATATTAATACATCTATTAAGATCTATTTTCATTCAATTTTAAACAAAGAAATAAACTCCAGAAGAGTCCTATATCGGGCTGACCGGCGTGTAATGGACTGGATGTGCAGAAATATACCGCAGTTAATAACAAGTTTTTTTTGCACTACTGATACTAATAAATAATTTTACAGAGCAAACCAATTCCGCGGCAGAGAAGAAAGCGATCACCAAGTCAGGGGAATGATAGCGAGAGAATAGAATCTCCTGCTTCACAGCTAACAGCAACTACACCTAGAAAGAAGAAGAAAAAACCAAGAACAGATGCAGGAGATACAACTATTGCAGATCCTGTAGATATCACACGGAGTCAGCAGGTAGTTTTATCACATTAAAAGTTAGATTTTTTAAATTATTACTCTCAGTTCATACACTATGTTTTGTATTATGCCTTGCCTGATTGTTATATTTTTAGAGCTATACTACAACAATCTTTTTTATCAACAATTTTTATAGAAATATTCAAAATGGAAAGGTTGGTTTCTTCTTAACCATCTTAATGCCATTGATTTTATTTTCAACAAGAACATTCTTTCATCACTTCACAATTATTTCAATCATATGCCTACATTTGATTTTACTAAATCTGTTTGCCCTTCCACATCAAAACCAACAGAAAAATACAAATAGACTGCAGTTTGTTTTTTTAAACCATCTTGGAGAAGAGAAAGACAGAAAGTATATCCAGATAATAAAGATGTACACAACACATCTTTCACATAAAACGAGTTTTCCCGGAGCGGATGAAGGAAGCGACGGCGATCTTATTGTGATGCCTATGAGTCTGCGATTGAAGAGAGTGGCAAAGAAGGAAGTGACTACACTAAAGTTTGATCTGGACATACTAAAAGACCCAAGAATCGAAGTGTTCCAATCGAGGATATGAGGGAGATTTTCTTCACCGTTGGCTCTCAGAGAGGGACTGGATACCGATACAGTACCAGTCTCTTAACTCAGCACTCATAGATACAGCAACAGATATCCTGGGGTACCACCAAACAAAAAAGAAGCCATGGGGGAACCAAAGAAATTCTAGACCTTTGTTATAGAAGAAGGTCACTGAAAAATTAAAAATATTCACCTAGTGAGGTCGACAGTTATAAAGAGGTCAAGAAAGCGATACAATAAAAGATGAGAGGGTCGAAAGAAGTGTGGATATGTCAGCAATATGCGACGAGGAATTAGATAGAAATGACCCTAAAGGATCATCCAAGGTGGTCAAGGAACTGGCAACACCTAGACATGGCAGGAAATTTATGATCCAGGATAAAAGCAGCAAGTGCTTTATAGTGAACAATGACGTACTGACACAATGGACAGAGTACTGTTCCAAGCTATACAACTATGAGGGATATGACGAGCCTGGAAAAACAATCCCTTCAACAATGATAAAGAATAACCAACTGATAGCGAAGGAGGAGGTAGCTGCAGTGGTAAAGACATTGAGAAGAGGGAAGACTGCCGATGTGGACAATATACTAGCAGAGCTCTTGCAGGTGGAGAGGTAGTGGTGGAAGGCCTGACACATATCTGCAACAAAATATGGGCGACCGGAAACTGGCCGGACTTATGGACGAAATCAATAGTTATACCGTTACATAAGTCTGGAAACCTAAAGCTGTGCCAAAATTACAGAACAATAAGCCTCATTAGCCACCCTAGCAAGGTCATGCTTAGATTAATCCTTGACCGATTGAAACCCCAAGCAGAGAACATTATTGCAGAGGAGCAAGCAGGGTTCAGACAGGGAAGAAGCACTACAGAACAGATATTTAATTTAAGGCGGCTAAGCGAGAAATATCTAGAACAGCAGCAAACACTGTATCATGTGTTTGTGGATTTTAAGAAGGCGTTTGATAGGGTAGGGCATAAAGCGCTTTGGGCAACCATGAGGATGTATAATATCAACGGAAATATTATAACGGTCCTCGAACACCTGTATAACAAGGCGTCTAGTGCAGTTCTTGTGAATGGGAGGCGAGGAGACTGGTTTCGCACATCAGTTGGTGTGAGACAGGGGTGTACACTCTCTCCAACTCTTTTCAATATATTCCTTTAAGGAATTATGAGTGAGGCACTTAGAGGTCACGTTGGTACTGTCAAGATAGGGGAGCCGAACGATTACCAACCTTCGTTTTGCAGATGATATTGGCGGGTTCAGAAGCAGAACTCCAGGAATGGGTCAGAAGGCTCGATGAAACAGCTCTTGACTATGGTATGGAGATAAACGCTGGAAAGACAAAATTAATGACCAATAACAGACTTGAGGGCGTCATTATGTGTGATTTGGATGACATTCTTATGGGCGAAGTTAAGAATAGCATCAGAATAGAGATACTTACGAAAAAGTAAAGCATCTCATGGGCTTTATGGAGAAAATCGTAATTTTCCTTACATGCAATGAAGGTTTAGCAGCTGAGAAAACAGGTGTGAGTCACTGCAGGATTGAGGGTAAGAAGTGTAAAGGAAATAGCTATGTGTGTCAGTAGGAATATAGTAGATGTCAAGGAAGACTCGTGAAAGAAAGATACTAGAAGGAATAACATTGATTGATGGAAATTATTGACAAATTCAATTATAATGAAGAGGTCTGCTTCAGACATTTTGCTATCACCTTTACAGTCATCGCTGTACCAGTAGTATATCAGGGGAAGGAAGACCAAATGAGATATCTCAAATGGCTTGTGAAGAGACATGCATATCTGGGCCACGTCCATATCTACTTCACTGATATGGTAGAATAAATATCAAATTCAAAGATGTTTAGAATAAGAACAAGCTCAGCAAGACAGAGGATAGTCGATGTAGTAATAAAGGGGTTGATCCTGCTGTCAATGAAAAACTGAACTGCTGCAAGGCCATCAGAATGAGGAATAGAGGTATAAAAGGAGCAAATAATGTAGATATCTATTTTGTATTTGTCCTGTTTGGGTCACTCAGCTGTTACCTTAAATGTTGTTTATTTTGCCTTGTCGGGTAGAGTTTTCACAAGCTCATGACATGGTGTTCTGTCAAGGTCATCAGACAATGTGTGTCAGATAAAACCGCTTTATTCCTTATATTTCTTGTTTTACATTCGCTTGTAAGCAAAGACAAATTGATTACAGATAAAGTAAAAAGTATTTATGATAATATTTTGTTATGCACACATACAGTAAATGCAGTATAGTCATCAACAGTAAACAAAATGTCACTGGTTCATTTTTCCAACTAAATGTGTTGTATGGGAACGGTCAGAAACTGAACATGTCACATTAATGAGGCATGCGTGCTATTGATACATAAGTAAAAGTTCTTGTATGATAAATAGCCCCCACTCTTGCTCTCTCTCTTTCTATCTATCTACCCTTCTCTCTGCATTCATCATTAGATGATTGTATTGTTACTGATGAAAGATTTTTGGTCGAGCGCCGTGACTAACAGCTGGCACGTCTGCTCTGGATATCGTCTTTCAAAACTTGAGTGAATTCAAGAAGTGTTTTATCGAAAGAGCAACACAGGTGAAATATGTGAAATAGTATACACCTATTTGATTAATATGCCATGTTCTAGTTACAGTCGAACCCTAACCCTATTCCCGACAACACGTGGGCACGTTAGCAGTTGATTCCAAAATCGCTGGAACAAGCCCACAGGAAGGAGAGGTGGGAAACAGAAAAGTATGGAGATGATCCTTAGGATCGGAAGTAGTGAAATCAAGAACAGGGAAAGTTTTTTTAGATTTGCCTTGCCCTGCTTAAGCCCAGCCAGCTAAGCAGGAAAGTCGTCATCAGGCTATCACAACAGCAAATGTGCTGATTGGTATGGACAACACAGCGACACACTTGAGCAGCCATGGTCATCAACTGCATCTGAGTCCATATCCAGTTGCCCTGAATTGTGTTGCCACTAATTTCAGTTGGACTCGGACGAGAGAGTGAGGTCGGCAAACTGCGCAACCCTTCCTCACTTAAATAAAATTCACTGCACACATCTGTCTCTTTTCGTTCATCCAGTAATAAAATGGTTGGTTGAACAAAATGAGAAAAGGTCTTCATCACTTGTGATGTACAAACAAACACACAGTTACTGATGTAATTGATGGAATGTTTTTCAATTAATATTTTTAACATAAGACATCAATTTAAAAGATTGAATCATTCTGTGTATTTTTATTATATTTTTGATTCAAGGAGGGTCAAGGCAGCAAAGCTAGTTTGATTTCAACTCCACGAAAGAAAGGAGGAAAGAAGAAAAAGAAATTAAAGAAGACAGCAGAAGATGGGGATGACTTCAGAGAGAGTCCATGGGCAGCAGACCTACGTACAATGAAGGATGACATTATCACCGACGATGGTCAGGCTGGAGGTGAAGGCGAGGAGGTAGAGAAGGGAAACAAAAATAAACCTATTATGTCATTGATTGCTGCTCCAATCTTAAGAAGTCAGCCCCTTGACAAGATCTTCATCGAGACGAGCAGTAAGTGATAGTTAAACCATTACATTCATTCTGCACTATTAGCTCATTTGGCTGTTACTCTAAGTCCCATAGCAGAAACTACCATTGAGGATGAAGTGTTCGAGATTCAATTGTTCTAAGCCACAGGTTGTGTGAGATGGGGTGATCAATCCCCTTCCTTGTTGCCTTTCTTTCCCTAACCCATTTACAGATGTACAGTTGAGTTGACTGAACCGTGCTGTTAGCGTGAATTGAACCCTGTACTTTTGCCTTGAATAGCGCGTGCTCTAACACGACACTAGTCAACTTGACTTTGTTGCTGCTATTCTACCATGTGATGTAGAGGTTTTTTTTCATTTTCTTGTGACCTATAGTTTCTACGAGGGGTCTGCTGAGATCTTTGTGTATGACACATAAGAATAGCACCACTGCCCCACAGAGAGCATGTCGTAAGAGGCAACTAACTGTGTGACATGGCATAACACCGGCCATGGTTAGGTGGTTTGTTCAGAGCAGTATAGATGGCGCATAACAGGCCGCGGGTCTACTTTGCTCTAGTGTTTGAGTCTATTAAGATGAACTCACACATCGGTTAATCACCCTCCGTAAGCACTTGTCCCAATGCAGCTGAGTGTTAAGCTGCTCGAGTCTAGCCCACTAAGCATGAAACCCTTCTTCCGGCTACATCAAGATCATACCAGAGCTGGGACCTGCACAGTGGCATCTGCTTTTGAAGAGGTACAGGTAGACTAAAAACTATAGTTTCTACAGAATTGGGTAGCTGGACACATTCCCAACCCTCCTCTGTCGCCTTTTATAACATTGCTGACATGTTACAGTGTAACTAGTCTTGGCTCCTGTTTCAGGCCTCAGTAACAAACAAGTAAGCTAGCTAGTAAAGGAGTTATATCCCTGAGGGAGAAGATGCAGTGGCCATCGGGCTATTCACAGCGTTCTGTGTTTGACATGTCGTGGGTCAGGTAACAATTTTTAAACTGCAGCAGTCTTCTTCTTCGTTCATTCTCAATCTCCTGTTAACAAGGCTTTGCAAGTAGCAGGATGTTGTCCGGAGAATGGACTGTGCTGTATTGCTAGTTTACAGCTTGACTGCGATATTTGCACCTTTTGGTCTGACACATTCATCTTCGGCAGAACTGCAGCAGTAACTATGCAGTTCATGTTCTGTCATCTGCACTTTCAGCAATGAAAGGGACTGAGCACATATGGGACCGCCCAGGTGTAATGAAGTCGGTTCTGTGAGCCGTTTTCCATCCCTAAGAAAAGGAGGTGTATTCTAGCCCAAATTTTCCTCAAACTACTGCGCAAAGGTCAATCACAATGTGAAATATGTAGCCTGGAATATAGATCTATTTGTAAGTTTCTTCTTTGTCTTTGTTTGCTCAATATATGTTGTCTCTCTCACAATATGGTAAAAAGTATGGAAACTGAAATTTAATCTAACATGTTGGTTGTATGCACACCCGCTCCTTTCTCTCGAGCAGCCCTCCCTGCTTGACCTGCTTTTGATGTCACTCTTGTAATATGTCAATCATCAATTCATCAAATTGCAGTATCATCATCTAGTAGCCATTCATTCATTGATTTCAGTGTATCCCTGTTATCTAGATCTAATTTTTCTTTAAGCACCAGCATGACTAGTGAATTAGATTCGCACAATCTTCTGGGGTTTTAAGTCCATGTCCGCCATCCACATGTAGGAGCCATCCATGATCTACTTCTAAAAGCAAGAAATGAGAGCCAGATATAATATTTGTCATGATTAATGAGGTTCTAGAGAGCCACCGTAGAGCTGAATTCATTGCTTCAGCCTCCATTCTCATACTGTATGCTCTTCTCGATAAGGGAGTTGCATATAACAAGAAATCAGATTCATTCTAAGTTCTTCATTACATAATACAGATCTACCAATATGTTGTTATTGAAATCCACTTGTACTGAGTGAATTTAACTCTTGACAACATTTCTTTAGTGGTGGTTACAATAGCTCTTCTTATATTCTGAGGTACGGAGCCGACGTTGGCTAGTGGTTAAGTGGACACCGCTCACAACCAGAAGGTGTTGGGTTCGATCCCCATCACAGCACCAGCCATTACCCCGGGTAAGCAAACCCTTAGAAAATGCAGGAAGAAGCAGGCCCTTACATAAAATGCATGCTGAAGTCAGATGCACTGGGCCAACAGACGCAAAAATAAAAACCACATTGCAACGCACACCGCCTTTGGGGATTAGAGAAATAAAGCGAATGCAAAAAAAAATATTCCATGGTGGGCTGGGGTTCTCATGGATGTAGTGCAGTGCGAGGCTCATTAATAAGCTCACCACCATGGGGATCACAGTGTTTATCCCCATCTCATTGGCCAGATTACTCTGACACAGCTAATTTCCAGGAACAAGATCTAGGTGAGAGGAGGAAATGTTGATCAGGATTTTTTACTAGACCCTACCCTGATGTTACTCTTTGCCCTCGTCCATCGATATATCCAGTGGCATCATCACTCGAGTATTTTCACTTATTAATTGGGAAAATATAGAAATCAATTGTATATGCCCTCAGGAAGCAGCCAACTGAATCAAATGATTGATAGAAGATGATTCATTATCCATTTTTTCTTTGTCTAGTGCAATTATTCTTTACTATTCATTCCTATTTTGGACAATCTTTTGGAAGGTGCAAGACTACCACAAACAGATACTAGTATGACGTACGAAGAGTCAAAACGGCTTATCAAAGCCAGATACATGACCAAATGGGAAACCGAACATACTGGTTACACCAAAAACAATGCCTATTACCAGTTGAACCGAAGAGAGCAGGTCGTTGTCTTCAGACTTCGCACTGGCCACAATAGACTGAGGTACCACCTATTCAACAAATTGAAGATAGGTGGTACCGACGAATGCCCGTGCGGTACCGGTAAAATGACCGCTGAACATCTGCTGCAGAACTGCCCGACATACGAGGATCAGAGAGAGCAGATGTGGCCATCACCAGTGGAACTGCAAGACAAGCTCTATCGCAGTGGCGACAGCCTCAGGATGACCGCCGCTTTTTTCGAAAAAATAATGGTTACTGTCTGACTGCGTACGAAGAAGAAGAAGAAGGACAATCTTTTTTCACTCAATCTGCAACATTCTGTTTGTAGTATGATTTTCCGTGGTCTCCTTGTTTGTCTATTCTCCTGTGTGTTCCTGTCAAGGTGACCATCATGGCTATACTCTTTCTAGATGAGGGTGTATCACTTCTATCATTGGTTGCTCTGAGCAAGCAGTTCTTGATTGGTGATAGTATTCAGTCAGAAAATTATATGAATCTTTCTCTGACAGGTTGTGTGGAAAGATGATAATTTGGAGTTTTCTTGTTTTGTTATTTCCAACACTGACCACCATACAGAAGCACAGAACGGGACTCAGCTTTTGCTTATTCTTAGCTCAGTGTCATGTATCATAATGCATTTAATTTTTGACTACAATGTTTTTTTAGTTTCTATATGAATGACAAGACTGCTTCCTGAGGAAAAAGATCAATGAAACTTACTATGCATCTTGTAAAAGGTGACTAAATAGGGTTGTGCATGATGGAACTTGTAACCTCATTATGTTGTAGTTGTTGGAAACCACTCATACTGAGTTAATTTAACTCTTGGTATTTCTTTGTCAATGGGCTACTGTGGATCTTCTTACATTATAAGGTGTACTTGAGAAGGTAGACCAGGGTCCTCCAGGTTGTAATGCAAATTGAGGCTCCTCAATAAGCTCTCTACTATGGGGATTACAGTGTAAATCCCCACCTCATTGACCAGACAGCTGTGATACAGCTTGCTTCTAAGAGCGTGATAAAGATGTGAGATGGTGGTCTTGATCAGTATGGTTCACCTGACCTTGATGCTGCTCTTCTCTCCCACCTTGATCAGTATGTCTCACCTGACCTTGATGCTGCTCGTCTCTCCCACCTTGATCAGCATGGTTCACCTGACCTTGATGCTGCTCTTCTCTCCCACCTTGATCAGCATGGTTCACCTGACCTTGATGCTGCTCTTCTCTCCCACCTTGATCAGCATGGTTCACCTGACCTTGATGCTGCTCTTCTCTCCCACCTTGATCAGCATAGTTCACCTGACCTTGATGTTGCTCTTCTCTCCCACCTTGATCAGCATGGTTCACCTGACCTTGATGCTGCTCTTCTCTCCCACCTTGATCAGCATGGTTCACCTGACCTTGATGCTGCTCTTCTCTCCCACCTTGATCAGCATGGTTCACCTGACCTTGATGCTGCTCTTCTCTCCCACCTTGATCAGCATGGTTCACCTGACCTTGATGCTGCTCTTCTCTCCCACCTTGATCAGCATAGTTCACCTGACCTTGATGTTGCTCTTCTCTCCCACCTTGATCAGCATGGTTCACCTGACCTTGATGTTGCTCTTTGCTCCTACCTTTATCTTCTTAGTCGACCTGTACTTCTACAGGGGAAAATGCTCCCATTGCAGGTCCCAGCTCTGGTATGAGCTGGATGTAGCCGTGAGAAGGGTTTCCTGCTACGCTCAAGCAGCTTAATACGCCGCTGCGTTGGGGCAAGCGATTACGGAAGGTAGTTAACCGATGTGCGAATCCATCTTAATAGACTCAAGCACTAGAGCAAAGTAGACCCGCAGCCTCTTAGGCACCATCTATGCTGCTCTAAACAAACTACCTAACCATGGCCAGTGTTATGCCATGCCGTACAGTTAGTCACCTCTTATGACATGCTCTCTGTGAGGCAGTGGTACTATTCTTGTCATTCACAAAGACCCCGGCTGACCACTTGGGCATATATAAAAAAGTAGTGCTACAGAAACCACCCTTAGAAGGGCACATAAACACTTTAAAATATGATTCATGTAAGGGGAATGGCTTTAGTGATAGCTCTTTGCTTGTTGCTACTAGAGCAAATTCAGGGGGACGGGGGTGTGTCTCCGTAGTCGAGGGGTAAGACACTCACAGTGGTGAACAGAAACGGTAGAATCCGGAAAGTTTCAAGTGACCCCTCAAGGGAGATAAGACCAGAGTGCCTGCACACTGAGTTACATGAGAGTGAGGTTGATCACCAGCGCCGTTAATTCCTCGCTATAATCCAAATGTAGCATTGCTAAATATTACTTGTTGGTGAACATATAATATTGCTAAATATAACTTGGTAACAGTATCACGTGAACTTTCACCCATCTTCTGAACACCTTTCATTTTTCAGACAAGTTCAAAGGGCAGAGAAAGAGTACTTTAATGAGACAGAGAGTTGAGCAAGCAAGACCAGTTGAGCCAGCACCAATAATCAGAAAGACCACCATAGATTTTTCTGTTGGCACACACAGAATCTTCCGTGTCATCGCATTATTTTTGCATGGTCTAACAGCAGGACTGGCTCTGTGGCAGTTGGTCATTGTTTTTCTATTGTCTTCATTCTCCAATGATGATTTTCTGGAGCACTATTACAGATTGTCATTGCCCCTACAAAGTGTATACTACTTCCTGCTGGTGATATGTACTGTATCTGCTTGTGACAGGTGAGGTTTAATATTGTTTGAGATCATGACATGTTTCAGAGACTTGACTTAACATCTTTTTACAGGTTTTGCAGAGTCTGTAAAAAACCAGTTTCATTTACATTTCCTTGCTCTAAAAGTTATGTGCATCCAATCTATTCTTAAATACATTAATTGTCCCTGGCTTGACTACTTTCTGTGGCAATGCATTCGACATTCTCTGACTAAAAAAGTATTTCCTAATATCCAATCTAGACCTTTCTTTAGTTGATTTGTAGCTATGCCTTTCTTGTTCTTGTAGGTGGTTGTATTTTGAAAAACTTGTTATAGTCTAATTTATCCATTCCTTTGATTATATTATAAACATGTCACCTCAAATTCTTCTCTTTTCTAGACACTATAGGCCGGTTTTTCTGAGTCTTTCCTCATAACTGGAATCCCACTATCAGCTTTATCGCTCTTCTTTGTATCCTTTCCAGCATGTTTATATCTCCTCTATGATAAGGACTCCACACCTGTACACAGTACTCCAATCAATGTCTAACTAATCCTTTATACAGTTTGACTATCACTTCTTTGCTCCTATGTTTAATATTTCTTTTTATCATACTTAACATTGCATTTGTCTTTTTCACTGCTACCTGGACTTACTCATTTACTTTACCTGTATGATCTATTATAACCCCTTTGTCCCTTTCCTTTTCTATCATTCTAATACTGTTCTCGCCCACCAATAATCAGTACAACATGATCTTCTAGTCTGTTGACTCCAAAAGAACAGCAAATGGAAAGCATGACCCTCTCCAACCAAGAGCAGTTATAAACTGTATAATCACAAGAGACTTCTGAGATAGATCATCAAGTTTATGAGGGAAATAGATGTGAATATTTGAGAGTGAACAAAGATGACTTAACTTAGTCACACCTCTTCTACCATGATGTGTAGAGGACAAGCCTCACTAGTCACCTCTTACAACTTGCTTTGAAGGCTACAGTGTTACTGTATTTTGCTCCCCTTCTGGGTCCAGGAACACATGAGTAAGAAGAAGGGAAAATGTTAAACGGACTGAAAAATTATGTTAAATTGGTTTAAATACATAGATGTACATTTTCTGTCACACAAAGTATTTGTAATAAAAACACATATTAGTATAATAATAACCTCTACACCTCACGGTAGAAGAGCAGCGACTAAGTAGGTAAGTATAATAATAAAAACTATTAACTAGTTAAATTAAATGTATGCACATTAAATTGTTGATTAAAATCAAATGCTCTGATGTGGTTCAAATGTATCATTTATCTCATTTACGAAGAATTGCTTGATTTACAGTGTCTTGTTCTATTCTCAGGTTTGACATAGGTAATCCCACACCTAGGTTTGTTTTGCGAGCACTAACAATGCAGAATGGAGCTGTATCTATTGTGTTTTACCTTACTGCCTTAGTTCTTGATATTGTGTCCATACGTTACGATGATCGAATGTATCTGTACAAGGAATTTTCGGACTTATACCCGGACAGTAACGTAAGTGTTGTGTATATTTAACTATCACTGTTCTCAAACATGTCACTATTACTTTCCAGCCTTACTTTAGCTTAGCACTTGATAACTAGATGATGATCACGAGGTCAGAAATCCAAAGCTGTCGCAGTATTATTGTGAGCTTGTGTCTTGATTCACACATATTTTTAGTGCATATAAACTAGTCCGTCACTATTCATACAAATATGCTCTATGAACAGATGGAAGAATGAATTGTATGCTAGTTAAAGTCCCAAATGTGTAGCCATTTTTGTTTTCTTTGAAATGTTATGTAATGTATTATAAAAATGAGAAAATAATTCCATGTCAGGTGACCAGTTTCAAACATATAAAAGTCAGACTTGCCCTCCACATATCCTGTCTGTACTTGGCGCACATAATATTAGTAATCTACAAAGTTTGGTGATTATATGAATGAGCTAAATGCAGGGTTGAGTGACAGGGTACCCACCAAGAAAACTACACAGTAAAAACTAGGCTGTTTAAAATAAACTGTTTTTATATACTTGTATGTTTGTATACATTTATCATAAGCCCTTTTATGCTGCCAAAGACAGATGTGTCAGACCGATAGGTGCAAATATCGCAGTCGAGCTGTAAACTAGCGACACAACGCATTCTGTTCTCCGGACTATATTCTGCTGCTTGCAAAGCCATGTTCACGGCTTAGTAGCGAGAGATTGAGAATGAACGCAGAAGAAGAAGAAGCCCTTGAAGAAATCAATTTTTTTCCAAATTTAGCATTAAATACTGTTGAAAACGGATGTGTCGGACTGAAAGGTGCGAATATCACAGTCAAGCTGTAAACTAGTGACACATCACTTTCCATTCTTCGGACTACATCCTGCTACTTGCCCATCCCTGTTCAGGGCTTGGTAACAAAAGCATAAGAAGAAGAAGACGCTTTAAATGACTACAAATGTATTTTTATATATCTACTGTAATGAACAGCAGCTGATTTCTTGTATTCCATGTGTTCTTCTTCATGTTTTCTCTATTTTGCCCCTTGCAAAGCATAGGGCCACCATTGTGGTTGGTCCCTTCGAATAGTCTGTAGAAAAGCAGTGTGTGTGTGCTGTTGCAGTAATGGTTTCTGTAGCTTCTTCTTCTGCTACGTTCAGGTTCATTGATGAAGCTAGGTCTGCAGGGTCACCGCAGGATGATGCCCTCAGTGTTTTCTAGGTCAAGGTGACCTAGCACCTCTACCTCAGTTCAACGCCATGTCTGGTATTGTTAGTGTTTCTTTAGCAACTTGTTTGACATGATGAGGCTGCTAGCCCCCAAGCACAACCTTCTTTAGTTACCTTCTACGGCATGTTTGAAAGCGTGCAGTAATCATATTCTTTGCTTATAAAAATAACGCATGCAAGTTTTTGACTTGCGATATAATAAAATATAATATTCTGTTTCTTTCCTTCCTTCGCAGATGAAGACAGATGAGATTAGCACATTCAAAGGTATCAACACAGCCCGCAGTGTTCTCATCATACTCTCCTGGTTTGTATTGTCCCTCACACCAAACTCTGACAGGCTTGGAAAGAGCCTGAAATCTGGAGAGACCGGTTTAGAGAAGGACCATGAACTGTCAGGTGTATCATCTGCGTAACGGGGTTGCTCAATCGTAAGCATGAATTTAAAATTGAGAGGCATCCATCTTTGATACTTCTCATCATCTTATTGGTATTTGATCAGTTCCCTTAACAGTGGTCATGCTCTTGAGTATTCCAGTACAACAGATCTGATTATTAACTCTTTCAGGACTTGATTCTTTTTAGGTTTGGACCAAATTAATTTTCAGCTGTAGCAAAATTTAACTGCATCCCTTTTACAACTGACTATTACACACCATATCATAGACAAATATAGTACTCATTATATATCATTGTAAAGAAAAATGGGTACAGAAAATGCAAATATCTGTAAATTGCTGATATTTCATTATTTGAAAAAATAATTATGTTGTACAAAAATAATAATTTAAAGGGCAGACAATTTATAAGTAAAAATATTGTAAATAAGTCAAAATATTGTAACTCACCATCCTTTTTCATTGGACTGAATTGTTGATTTCAATTTGTCTGGTAATTTTGCAGAATAGTATCCAAAGTCCCTCAAAACGCTGTTTATTTGATGCATTTATCTCCAAAAACGGTCTAGTAGAAGCAGTGGGCGTTGCCATTATTTTTTAGGAATCAACAACACAGTTTAGCTACTTCAAAATGCAAATATATCACTTATTCAGTACCAAAACACGTGTGGCTCGACTCAAATGTCATAAACGAAGCTGTTCTAGTTCTGGTTGTAATTTTTAAGTAGTTTGGTTAACACAAAACCCGAATCACGACTCTACAAAACAAAATCCGATTTATCGGTTAATTGCCCTCTAGGGTTTAAATCAGAGTCCGATATATCGGTCATCGGTCCTGAAAGAGTTAATCATCTTCCCTGAGCGATTAGCTCTTGTGGATTATAGTTAATAGTGCTGGGGGTCCCGCGGCTTTCCTTCTGACCCAAGCAGGTAACATAAATGTGTCTGGCCACATCCCGATCACAGAGAAGAACAATTATAACAAATATGGGGGCCAATCAAAATAAATCATCAGCATAATGCAAGCATTTTGTTACCATTCCCTCTTCCATGTCCATCTTTGTCCATCTAGATAAACCCTTCCTTTACCTGTGGATGTCCACTTGGACACAAACTGAAATGTGATAATCACCTTCCTATATTTGGATCTTAGTTTTGTTCTATACAATACATCATTTGTATGCAGATAACTCAATTTAATTACCTGAAACACGAGTCGTTGCATAGTTTCTTTATATTATAAATTTTGTATCTGTTCTAGATACTTGTAAGGCCTGAGAAGAGGGATTCACATGTTCCTGACTAGTTCTTGGTAATGGTTGCCAACTGTGTATGTAACCATGCATTATTGTGAGGCTGAGATATAAATGTATGTAACCATGTTTTATTGTGAGGCTGAGATATAAATGTATATATTTATTGACCTTTGACTATATACACATTTTTTACAAATATATGTTGACCTTTGACTCCAATGAGCTGGTTTTATTAAATGTATACTATTTTTACCTAGGCTATTCTATGCTTCATATCTACATATAGAACTGATAAAGTTGAAATTATCAAACAAGACAAGATAGTACTCAACATTACTACCAAAGGGCAGCATTAACAAAAATGAATATGTAAGATACTACTGTTGTAGATGAAGCTTTAAAACGGCACTTTACAAACAGATAGATCAAATCAAAGCCAGTCGCTTCCTCTCAGTGCATAGGTCCTCAACAACATCTCACCAGTATGAATGGTCCTGGGCTACTCTTTCTGCCTCTCTCCATGTGTAATAATTTAATCTTAGTTACTGGGCAAACTAGTCCAGTCAAGCACAACATACTGACCAGGACGTCGCGTCAGGTTCAGGCACAATACACTGACCAAGACCACAATCTCTCTTTCATGTAGCGTTCCCTGGAAACAGGCTGTTTTCAAGGCAGCCTGGCTGACGATATGTGGATTGATGTGATCCCTGTAGTGAGCGCCTCGCAGATGAAGCCAAGCATAGCACAACTGTGGTCCACCTTCATTAGCATGCTAGGATGTGATGAAATCTACTACAACCTGCCACATAACGTCCTTTTGGGGCGCACAAAAGAGTACACTTGCTCATTGTAGGCATTAAAACGCAAGAACAACAATCTTAGTTTCTTCTCACATTCTCTTTTTTGTGTATTTTTTTTAGTCTACCTCTCTTTCTTGTTGTAGCTATGTTGGTTGGTGCTTTCCATATAGTTTGTCCTATCCATCCCCATTTTCTTCACTTATTTTGTTTTTCCAGTGGCTGTTGTTGGCTACTTTATTATAGGTCTTCATTTCTCATCATGTCCTGCCACTTTATGTCTATTACCCTTTGTAGGCATCTGGTAATGAAGGACTGGAATCTTTGTTGTTTGGCTCTGGTCGTTCTCCATATTTCGGCTAGATACAGCAGCTAGCTTGACTTTGGCATTTAATATCCTAATTTTAAGGTGAATCTTGATTTTTTTGGATCACCATATGTGTTTAATGTCAAGAATGCCATTCTTGACTTTCCAATTCGGATCCTCACATCTGCATCTGTACCTCCTGATGTGTCAATTGTGCTGCCCAAATAGGTCAAGGTATCCACTTCTTGCAACGGCTCTCCCTCCAGCATGATTGGTTCTTTGTTAAAAGTGTTGAATTTAAAGATCTTGGTTTTCTTCATGTTGGTATTCAGCAACAGATAAATAGCAAAACATATTCTCCACATCAGTTGCCTCCAATAGATGAGCAGAATGACAGCATGACTCTATCAAACTCAGATGAGGTATAAACTTTATGGTCAAGGGAGAAACCAGAGACTGGTTGATTTGTTTTGTCTCTCCAAGTGAAGCATAAGTCACCACTACAGCTAGTCCCTTTACAGAAAGCCTATATCTGAGCATTTGCAGTGGTAGTTTCATAGAAATGATTTTACAAGTTGCTAGCTCCATGCACACTCTTCTTTAGTCATCATTTATTAAATACTTTGAATGTTACAGTAATCCTATTTTTTCAGCCACTCAGGTAAGAAATGTGACAGAGTTCAAGAAACTGGTCTAAAGTAATTATCTGCGCTGATCTACATTTGCATTATTCTCTACCAGGAACAAAAGAATAGATGCGCAGTAAATGATGTGGATAAATGTGTTTAATATGATAGATTATCAGAGTGGAAGACACAATCTCAGTGACGGGAGTGGCTTGCTGGTACTCCAATAATAGAAGAAATATGTGACTAGCAAGGGTTTCATAACTATGTTTGACATGGACAAAGATCAAAAGTACTTAAGGAAGTATGTTAAGGAAGAATGAAGTTAAATATGGCAGCGTTAGAGTGACTTGGTGGTGCTTCCATAATAACAATATGTGGTGAGAAATTATTGAAATATGGGATGAGCAACGCTGTGCTGCACATGGAATTGATGACCAAGAATATGGTGGAATAACAGCGGAGTGATGGACAGCAGCGGTAAAGTACATTTTGGCTTCGATATCTCGCGTGCCCACGTATGTCTTGGGGATGTGCCATTTTCTTGTGTTTATCAGCTGTGCGGTCATTGTTATTTGTCAAACAATGTTTGTTCAGTACAACGATCATAAACACAAGTATTGACCTGCACTTGGAAAACATATATAAGGAACAGCAGAAATGAGAGTGAAATAATAGGCAGCTCAAATTCGAACACTCGGCCTCTAGGTGACGGAGGCACCTTGCCACAAGAGAGTGATGAGTTAAGGTACTAGACCAGTGAGACATCCCTCAGAAAGTATCACAACTGGCCAAGCCTTTCATCATTCAGCACTTGCAACTTTGGAATATATACTGGGTTTGATCCATACATATTTAAAGACTCAATGACCTCCTAGCTTGGAGGTCCGGTGTTCTAATTCCAGATTGCCTAGTACTTCACTTTCTGGTCTGCTGTTCATTATATATGTTTTCAGAGTGCAGGTAAATACTTGCTTTTGTGATCATTGTCGCATTGTTTATAGCTTGCTGTCTCAGGGCTTCCACATATTCCCTTAATGTGTTATTTGTCAATACTTGCATCCATAGTTTCTTTTTTTAAAGACCTTCAATTGATAATTTTCTTTGATCTTTCCCTTGGTATAAAACCCTTCTGTCTGGTGTTATTGGATAGTGTGGTGTGTAGATTTGGAAGAATTCTTGCCATGCATCCAAAACCATTTCATTATCTGTCTAGTATTATTGTGGAGCCACGTAGCGCAGTGGTTAGCGCACTGGCTTCCCATCTGAGTGGTTCTGGGTTCATTCCCCAGTTGAGGCAGTAATGTTTTTTTCAGATCGCAATGGCTCCCGGGTCGACCCAGCCTTAAATGGGTACCGGTTCAGTCCGGGAAGTAAAAGCGGTGAGGGAGAGGAGATGGCTACCGCCCTCATACAGCCGAGCCTTTGAAATGTGAGATCGCTAACACCTCACACCCCTACGGCAGTAATGCTATGGGATACTTTACTTCACTTTTTTACTAGTATTATTATACATTCAGATTTCTTAGTTTCTTCTAATGACCTTGAAAACTTTTCATAAACATCTTCTATTTTGTTCTTAAACTCCTGCTATCAAGCCCTGAAAAGGGCTTTGCTAGTAACAAGTTGTAATCCAGAGAACAGAATGTGTTGTGTCATAGTTTACAGCTTGACTGCAATATTTGCACCTTTCAGTCCGATACATCTTCTTCTTACGCTGTCAGACGTCAACCTTTATTTTTTTTTAAAAAGCAGCGGTCATCCTGAGGCTGTCAACACTGCCATAGAGTTTGTCTAGTATTGCCACTGGTGATGGCCACATCTGCTTTCTCTGATCCTCGTATGTCAGTCTGACACATCTGACTTCAGCATTTCATTTTTGGGTACCGAGTTAGCCTTCCCTCTGCGATAGCTTCTCCTTAGCCAGTCTGCTCTGCTGCAGCCTGTTATCCAGGATCACCACGTCAAGTTGGAGAAGAGTCTTGACAGCTATCTGACCCTGTCAGTCGCTGACCGCTACAGCTCATGCACTGCTCAGCTCATAAACATCTAATTGTGCACGTAGTGATGCTGTAATCACTGCACGTAGTGATGCTGTAATCACTGCACGTAGTGATGCTGTAATCACTGCACTTAAAGGTGCTTTGTACCATATGAAGACAGTTTTAGATGCCTTTCCCTCAAAAACACAAAATGCAATTTTTATAGACTCAGTATCAGCCCTTCAAGTATTAGAAGATGCTGGACATTATAGACCTGATCTTTTCCAAATAGCCACAGATGCTAACCAGATTATCACTTCTCATATCATAAAAATAGTTATGCAGTGGATCCCTGGACACTCAAATACATCTGGCAAAGACAAGGCAGACATACTAGTATAGAAGGGCTCAAGACAAGAACAGTCACACACAGCAACACCTTTATAAACAGCTTAACAACTTATAAGAACAGAAGACAAAGAAACTTGGCTGAACAGATGGGTCATGAGAAACATGGGTAGGGAGGTCTATAGACATATGGCAGGCACCACTCCAAATGACAGCATCATTCAACTCACAAGGAAGGATCAGAGCACCATTTTCCGACCGAGAATCCAACACATCCAACTTAACAAGCACCTACACAGAATCTCACAACGATATACTCTGTGTTCACACACCAATGAACATGTTGATCATCATCTCTTTTGAGTGTTTGACACTCAGCGATGTTAAGAACAGGCTTCTTTCTCCAAGGCCATATTAATTAAACACTTTGTATGGTACTAAACAACAAATAACAAACATGTACATATATCATTACATGGCATTGGGCTGAAGGGTGAGAACCTGAATGCTGCTGGATCCATAACATGTTGTGATCTGTTGTTTTTTGTACTCTGGTCAGAGTTCATGTCAGACACTTATAACAGAGAGCTAGTATATCCATATATATGTGGATTACACACAAAAGCAACACAATTTGAATAGGGCTTGTGAATGAATGCAACTCAATTTTTAATGTTCTTTCTGACATCTGGATGCATGACAAAACACTATCCAACATAAATATCATTTATTCTGGTTTTTTGTCCCTGGAAAACATGGTTGTAGTTTTTGCTTGACACCAATTTATATTTTCTTATTATCTTTCTTGAAGTGATTATGTCTTTATATTAAATCTTCAATACAGCAGGAGGTATTAACAAATAGGGACTTGTGACAACATTAATACATCTTTATTTTTTTTTTTGCGGTCGCCTTATTTCTCAATTCACCAAGCTGGTGTGCGTTGCACTATGTTTTCCCTTTGCTTGTTTGCCCATTGCATCCGATTTCGGCATTCATTTTATATAAGGGTCTTGTTCCTCCTGCATTTTCTAAGGGTTTGCTTTCCCGCGGTAAAGGCTGGTGCTGTGATGGGAAGCGAACCCAGCACCTTCATATTGTGAGCCGTGTCACTTAACCATTCCCTCACGCTAATAAATCTGAATATCAAGATGGGAAAGTGATGGATTGGGCACACCCTGAAAAAGTGGGATGGGCTGTCTGACTTCCAAGAAAAAATATAGTTACATAAAAGCATTGCCGTACAGGATCCACTATTTCAGACAGCATTGAATCTTTTATATCTGATTTTAGGTCATTCAAGTGACAACTATGTCATTGTTGAGTCATTATTATGGTCTCTATATCTGATCTTGAGTCATTTAAGTGACACTTATATTACATCAATATTGAGTCATTCCTGGGAACATATCATTAATGAGTCATTTCTAGGACCTCATCTTATCTTGGAAGGAGTAATCAGGGTCAGTTGAACCATACTGATCAAGACCCCCACCTCACATCATCATTCATGCTGCTGGAAACAAGCTGTGTTACAGCAGTCTAGCCAACTAGGTGGTGATAAGGATGAGTTTACTGAGGAGTCTCACTTTACGCAACATCCATGTGGATTGTGGATCATCTTCATAAGTACGCCTCACACTTGACACTACTGGACACTAACATCAAATACGAACTGGCACATTGTAACAGCAGAAATGAAATGCCTTCAAAAAATACTGGGTGTAACAAGGAGAGACATGATCAGAAACGATGACATCAGGAGACTAGTTGGAACAACACCAGTATTACACTACATCAAAAGACAGCAACTAAAATGGTTTGACCGTGTAATAAGGTTTCAAGGCCAAAGGCAAACCACGAAAAATGTGATTTATGGAAATATCTGAGGCGGTGAATGCCGCTGTGCATGAGGCATACAGTCGTGCTTGCTCTAGAGATCTCTTCATAACCATACGCTGAAAAGCATAACTGGATAAAAGAAAAGAATGAAAGAAGTAGAATTAAGGATGCCAGAAGAGTGTCACTGTAACCCACTACATAAGAACCATCATCAAGAGTTAACTCAGTACGATTAGTTAGTTTCAAACAACAACATCTTATCTATGAGTCATTCAAATGACAGTCATATATTTTTTTTCATTCAAATTGCATTTACTTATATTTATACTAGTTTTGAAACCTGTCTGTGACCGACCCAGCAGTTCGGCGAGTTTTTTTCATGTGACTCTTGGGCTTTGAAGCTGATTTCATGTGGGCTTTGGATTATCAAAGTTTTTTCATGTGGTTCTTGGACCATTGAAACTGTTTTCATTTGGCTCTTGGATTATTGAAGCTGTTTTCATGTGGCTCTTGTATTATTGAAGCTGTTTTCATGTGGCTCTTGGGCTTTGAAGCTGATTTCATGTAGCTCTTGTATTATTGAAGCTGTTTTCATGTGGCTCTTGGATTATTGAAGCTATTTGCATATGGCTCTTGGATTATTGAAGCTGTTTTCATGTGGCTCTTGGATTATTGAAGCTGTTTTCATGTGGCTCTTGTATTATTGAAGCTGTTTTCATGTGGCTCTTGGACCATTGAAGCTGTTTTCATGTGGCTCTTGGATCATTAAAGCTATATTCATGTAGCCGTGGATCATTGAAACTGTTTTCATGTGGTCCTTGGACCAGTGTAGTTGTTTTCATGTTGCTTTTGTACCACAAAACTTGTCTTGTGGCCTTTCTACCATAAAACTTGTCTTTCTACTGCTAATAGACCATCAAACTTTTCTTGTGGCACTTGGATCATGAAACTTGTCTTCTTGTGCCTCTTGGGCGATGAAACTTTTTTCTTGTAGCCTCTGGACCACTGAACTTTTTTCATGACCTTGGACTGTGAAACTTGTCTTCTTGTGGACATTGGACCATGAAACTTAATCTTGTGGTTTTGGACCATGAAACTTTTTTCTTGTGGCGCTTGGACCACTAAACGTGTATTTCTGCAGCCGATGTGCATCTAATATTTCTTGTGGTCCTTAAGGTGGTTGGTGTTTGAGACGCCTAGTACAGATTGAGTTTTACAGCTACATTTATATCTACACTCATTTATTCATTCAAGTAGACTTTATATTTAGTCAGTCGAGTGACCTTTATATATCTTCAATAATACAATCACATTATAATCAATAAATTGTCCCCCATTTGCTTCCAAAAAAGCCAAGTAAATGAACGTAAAAGCAAGTGAAACCTTTCTTGTGAACATAATACTGGGTGATGGCATGTTCTCCAACAAAAATGAAGAAGAATGTAAATATGGTAACAATTGCATTCAACAAGATAAGGCAGATTTAAACATACAATTCAACAACAACCATAGTGTATTTCATCATGTGTTGTACCTCGTGGAGCTCCCAATCAAAGCCTCTTCATACCATCTGTCTTCTATAGAGAATTTTAGATGTTTTTTGTCCAACCATCCTGTACTGCCATCCCAGGACTTTCTTCTGTGTTGACCACTGTCTCTCTTGATCCTTTCCATTTTATTTATAATATTTATTGTATTGTGCAAAAATATCATTAGAAGTTGGATGCAGAACTACCACGCTTAAATATTAATATACATGAGAATGTGGGGTGTTTTGTTGAAACAATGACACAAATAAAGAAGTCATGGAAACGGGAATAAAAAGAGAAATAATAACATATAGCACAAATAGACACAATAATAGCTGAGAGATATAAAGAGGTATGCCACTTTGTTGTAAGGGATCAAATCCAAAAGTATAAGGAGACATTGCTACAAATGATTAAGGAAACAAGTATGTCAGAGAAACATTAAATTAATGACAGAAAAATAAGACGGGCTAAAATGCAGATTTGCATGAGAATAGTAACAGATATGAAGTTATTTCAAATTATAAAGGCCATTATAAATTACCAAAACAAATATGACACAAAATAAAACTACGATTTAAGATAAGTTATACACTAAATATACAGTATTATATTTGTAAACTCAAAAGCAAATTAAATTTTCATGCGATTACAAAGGTATTATGTCTGTTCGACTGATATTCGTTTAGCTTGATCACTTTATTTGTTTGTAATATTTTCTTTATCCAGTCGTTCATAAAGCCCGGAACACTAAAACAGGTTTGTAAAATGTAAAGTGTTTTCTAAGCTTACATTTCAAACTTATTGCCTGGGAAAAAAAAACATGAAAAAAATGTTAAAGTTGATTAAGGTTGAGTCTAATCAAAATTTTTAATGGGTATGGTCAGATACCGCACCGAGACGAGAACACAAACAAAACCTACGTTACGACCAATAGGCCTTCATCAGGGACAACAATACTGAACTAACAAATCAACATATAAGGAAAAAACGGTCAACTTATCTGATAGTAGACTCAGTCTGTCTAAGCGACCGGTTGGGCCAGATGCTTGACTGAAAATGAAGAAGAGCGGTCAAACACAAGGTTGCCAGGAGAGCGTAAGAAGTGGAGGGGAATGTGCCGGATAAGCCAATGGTGGCCAAATATGGAAACGGCCAAATAGCGATCCAGATGGGAGAACAAAGTGAAGGTGATATAAGCCGGGAGGGCGTGACATTAATATAGGGGGGGGGGGGGGCAAGAACTGATAAAAGAAATGGGGGGGGGGGGAAGACAAATAGATGGGGGCCAGTATAAGGTTTTAAGAAAAAGTATGGAAGATATTAATGCCATGCAGTTGGAGACAACCCATGCTGGATATAAGTCTATTCTCAAGGGTGAATTGATGACGATTGTTAGAGAAGCAAGAAACTAGACCAGTAACACTAACGTCAGCCTTGCTCAGGGCCATTGAAGTGGCTGGCAATTGGGGAACCAGTACGGTTGCGAACATCATTGAGGTACAAATGGAGACTTATTGCCTGAAGTGAATAGTCTGCGTTTCTATCTCCTGTCTGCAGATCTAGATAAATTTTCAGTATTAACATTTTGCAAAAAACATTATTTTCTGCTACGTATAAAATAAACTGCATATAATCCAAAATCATTTTGGAAACATTCTATTGTAAAATAAAATAACTCTATTTATTGTTCGCCACATGTTAATTATCACAGATATACATTGAATTGACTGAAACCTGATATCAAACATAAAATCAAATGACCTAACACAGTTTTCTATCAATGCTCCCTCTATAGATTAGAGGCTTGCATATAGCATGTTTATCCCTGGGTTAAAATATATCCAGTTATCTAACAATAATACAATACATAGGTGTGATTTTGCTCTGTGATGACGGATGAGCGGAGTACTTGATTTAAATTACTGTTAATACAATTAACTCCTAGACTACCTGAGCTACTCCAGGTGGCGTATTTTTGGACTCATTTTAACCAGAAACACTAGAGTGGCTAATCATGTTAGATCTCTATTAGGAATGTTTAGAAAACAATTTTCGAAGCTTAGACCAATCCACCATTTTTAATGTCACTTCCTTTTGATGAACTTTACAATTTAAGAGGCATTTGTGCTTTTTTTTAGTAGACAAAGAGGTTCAAATTTAAGAAATTTAATCGATTTGCTCCAGCAAAATTTGTTTCATAAAATGGCTTCCAGTGATCGTAAGTAAAGATTATCATAACAAGCACTGCAGCGTATTCATGGAAAAGGATAAAACTGACATATGTTGTCTATAAATTGATATTGTTAGTGAGGATCAGTGTTAGGAGCTTCAGTCCTGTACAAATATATTATGATATAGTATGGTCAGTTCAAGCATTTTAAAAAATGTTTTGTTTTAAATGTATTTGCAATATATGTGGGCCACTATTTATCTATTGTTCCTTATGTTAAGACAAATTGGTTCTATTTTATAGCCTATTCAGTTTTGTACATGAAATACATGATCAAAATATTAAAATAAGAAAATTATGTTATAATATATTATGGTGTCATAACCTCAACTTATATAGTTTTCCTTGCTGACATTTGTTTTCTTCACAATGTCATTTCAAAGATACAAATGGAGACTAAATCTTTATTTACTGACACAAAATGATACAACGTGTATATGTTGTATATGAATGGATATTCTATCAGTTATGACTAATATTGGGAGCTTCAGACATGCACAAAGCTTTATATATATATTACGGGAAGTTCAAACTTTAATTTATTTAGAATAAACGTAAATTACTATTTATCTATTTTTTTTTAAAAATAAAGCCACAAAGTAGTTATGTTTGATAGCCCATTAAATTCTACACATTTCTATATGAGATAAATTAATGTAATGTTTAAAATTAGAAAATTATGATAAAATATATTATGTAACTCTAACCTACAAAAATAATTATGAAACAGACGGTGTAAAAACATAGTTTTAGTGCCGGTATACTCAGAGTTAAGAGTTATTGTTAAAGTTATTGCCCATCGCAAGTGATGATGGCTACCACATCAGACGGATTTGTCTTAATAATGTGATGTGCGCTGTATTTGGATTATAGTGAGAAAAATCTCACTTATCCCGAGTTCCTTGGATCAGTGGTAAGACTATTGGTCGAGACGACTGGAGGTAACTCGGGGTGCAGGCAATCTGGCCTTACCTCCCGTGAGAATACAATTAAAGGCATCTGAATATAGGCCCTATATGTATTATTGTATATCAACATTAATATGCAAGTAATTATAGTATACAGGCATATCCTGTATTAGAGTGGTATTGTTCAATGCACTTGGCACAGGACAGACGACTTTTCGAACTTAAGCTACTCACTGCTGTCAACAACACAAGTGGAAAGAAAACTAACTATCCTGCATTTCATATACGCTCAGATCACCCAACATCAGTTCATAGGAGAATTTTCTATTGAGCCCATCATCGACCGAAAAGTTTCAAATCGCTTCAAACACACATTGTTACCGTCAAATTGTCTTCAAACAGATCTCTTGTGTTATCGTTTTACACTCTCATTAAGTGGGAAGATTGAGCTGTTCATTTCTTGTATTTTATGGGTTTTCTGACATTTCAATAACAATTTTAATAACATTATATAAAAGGCTGTTAGTATTGTATTTATTATAGTAAAATGTATCAAGATGCTGAGCAGGGCATGAGCTGTAGTGGTCAGCGACCCATAGCTGACTGCTAGTGTCAGGGCCAATAAACCAAAGCTGCCAAGACCCTTCTACACCTCCACGCAGTGATCCTGGATAACAGGCTGCAGCAGGGAAGACTGGCTTAGGAGAAGGGATCGAAGAGGGAATGCTAACCCGGTACTCAAGAAATGATTGCTGAAGTCGGATGTGTTGGACCGAAAGGTGCAAATATTGCAGTCAAGCTGTAAACTACGACACAACGCATTCCGTTCTTAGGACTACATTCTGCTACTTAAGCCCTTTCAGGACTTGGTAGCGGGAGATTGAGAACGAACAAAGCCAAGCCATTATAGTAAAAGTAAAAAGTAAATATCCTGCCATGCCATGCGGCGCAAAGGAAATTGTTAGGCCCATATTATTTTGTAACCAACGGTACATAGTGGAAGTATTTGTATTTGTTATAATAGCATATTTTTTAATGGAACATACCGTATGCTCTGGTTAGGAAAGTAGTCACGAGGAAAGACTCAGAAGAACCAGCCTACGGTGTCTAGAAGAGAGAAGAATTCGAGGTGACTTAAGACAGGTTTAAAAGAGAAGAATTCGAGGTGACTTAAGACAGGTTTAAAAGATAATCAAGGGAAGGATAGATCAGACTATGACAAGTTTTTTCAAAGTACAACCACCTACAAGAACAAGAGGACATAGCTACAACCACCTATAAGAACAAGAGGACATAGCTACAACCACCTACAAGAACAAGAGGACATAGCTACAACCACCAATAAGAACAAGAGGACATAGCTACAACCACCTACAAGAACAAGAGGACATAGCTACAACCACCTATAAGAACAAGAGGACATAGCTACAACCACCTACAAGAACAAGAGGACATAGCTACAACCACCTATAAGAACAAGAGGACATAGCTACAACCACCTATAAGAACAAGAGGACATAGCTACAACCACCTATAAGAACAAGAGGACATAGCTACAACCACCTATAAGAACAAGAGGACATAGCTACAACCACCTATAAGAACAAGAGGACATAGCTACAACCACCTATAGGAACAAGAGGACATAGCTGCAACCACCTATAAGAACAAGAGGACATAGCTACAACCACCTACAAGAACAAGAGGACATAGCTACAACCACCTACAAGAACAAGAGGACATAGCTACAACCACCTATAAGAACAAGATGGCATAGCTACAACCACCTATAAGAACAAGAGGACATAGCTACAACCACCTATAAGAACAAGAGGACATAGCTACAACCACCTATACGAACAAGAGGACATAGCTACAACCACCTATAAGAACAAGAGGACATAGCTACAACCACATATAAGAACAAGAGGACATAGCTACAACCACCTATAAGAACAAGAGGACATAGCTACAAATTAACTAAAAAAAGGTCTAGATTAGATATTAGGAAATATTTGATTAGTCAGAGAGTGGTGAATGCTTAAAATGCATTGCCACAGGATGTTGTGGAGGCAGGACCAATTAATGCATGCAAGAATAGATTGGCTGTGCATAGTTTTTAGAGCAAGGAAATGAAACTGATTGTATAAACCAGTATAAAGAAGTTAAGTTAAGATAGAGTGTGCCTAGGTTTCGAATGCTACAATAAAGTTATGAATAACATAGACATCGAATGTTAAAAACACAAACGTCCTAAAAGAGCTGGGTGTATTTTTGTTACTTTGTATGGTAAACAGGATTACGTCTAGGAAACTGACAAACTTTTGTAACATCAAACATCTGGAATAAACTATACTGGAAGATATGTTACCTGGAAAACGGGACAGTGGAGGCAGACCATAGAGAAGTAAGACAGAACATCAAAGATGTTCTGAAGGTGACGGTTATTTATCTTCTTCTTCTGCGTTCGTTCTCAATCTCCCGCTACCAAGCCCTAAACAGGGCTTCGCAAGTAGGAAGTAGTCTGGAGAACGGAATGCGTTGTGTCACTAGTTAACAGCTTGGCTGCGATGTTTTCACTTTTCGGTCCGACACATCCGTATCAGAGGCGGTTATTTGTCTAAAGATGAAGTCTTACATGGTGGCTATGATGAGTGCGACGTCCTGCAAAGGACATGCTACATTTTTTTTTTTTTCTTTTGCGTTCGCCTTATTTCTTTAATCTCCAAGGCTGTGTACGTTACACTGTAGTTTTTATTTTACACCTGTCGACCCAGTGCATCCGGCTTCAGCATGCATTTATGTAAGGACCTGCTTCCTCCTGCATTTTCTAAGGGTTTGTTTCCTCTGGGTAATGGGCTGGTGCTGTGATGGGGATCGAACCCAGCACCTTCGGATTGTGAGCCGTGTCACTTAACCACTAGCCCACGCCGAAAACTTCTAAACGTCACATACAAAGATCGAGTTACACATGAGGAAATACGAGAAAGAATTACAAAAGTAATAGGGCCTTTTGAAGACCTCTCGGTAACTGTCAAAAGAAGGAAACTCGCTAGGTACGGTCACATATCGAGTCAAATGGTCTTGCAAATACAATTCTCCACGGAAAGGTGCAAGGCAGACGACGAAGAGGTCATCCCAAAAAAGAGGTGGGAAGACAACATAAAAGAATAGACCAATCTCCGACCAGAAGAGGCAGATGCAGCGGCCGCTGGCACAGAAGGGCGACATGGGGTTGTGAGGATGTCTTCTTGTGTACCCCAACAACCTCACTGGTTACAGGATGACCTGACCTGACCTGATAACTTCTCTTTTAGTGGGTAATATTTTGTGTGTGATTATGTTTTAATTGTCACTGATTAGTATACTTATCTTTTTTGTCTTACAATAAGGTCTATAGTGTTAATTGAGCTGTAACTGTTATTTTAGTATGTAAAAGCCGGTATATGATTATTGTAGCGCGTTTATATGCATTAGGTGGAGAATATGGTAGTTTTTCGTAGGCCACCAAATACATCAAGAAGATTTATCTCAGAACTGACTATGACCTATTTTGTGTGTGTTCCATAAGCTGTTTATACATGTGCACCCATTTTTTTACTTCTTTTTAATTTCAGATGCTGGGTCTTCCCACGAGCAGTATCTGCACTATTATGAATGATACAATATTAATGTCAAGGGAAATTTAAGACCACATGCAACAATTCGTTGGTTACATGTACAAGGGTTCTGAAGATCTCAGATGAAATATTGAAATATAAGGGCATAAGTTTGATACGCATTGTAGCTTACCAATCACGTCTGGCACTTTTAGATTTTCAAAAGACTTGCCAGTGAACGTCTAACATTATGACGTCATGCAAATAACACTACAACCTTTAGAAACACTGTTATGGCGTTCGCTGTAAAGTGACGAGGAAAGCTACCACAACTCTACACTTTACGTCCTTTTCAGGGCGCACAAAAGAGTAAAATTACTTATTGTGGGCATTAAACAACAAACAACAAGTAAATAGTTCTTACTGATTTCATGACTTGGCGAGGCATGACATTTCAATCAGTCTTTATTGTGATGTTAGGGCCGGTTTCTGCCAGACATATTCAATGCTCTTAACTTAACTTAACTTAACGTCTTTATACTGGTTTATAAAACCCTGCAGAGTCTGTATACAACCAGTAACATTTACATCACCTTGCTCTAAAAGCTATGTGCATCCAATTTATTTTTAAATGCATTAACTGTCCCTACCTCCCCTGCCAATGCATTCCAAGCAGTCACCACTAAAATAATATTTCCTAATATCTAACCTTGTTAAGATGAGGAAAAAAAAACCATCAAACATACTGTTGCAGTTTTCTGGGCAATGTATCTTGTTTCTCTAATATTATGGTTTTACGTAGCGAGACATGCACTGCCACCCAAAGATCAGCACCTTCGGTTTATTTTATAAATTGTTAGTCATTATACGTCATTGCGACGACAAGTGTCTCAACTGTTTGCCAGTTCTGGAAAGCATTTAGTCCTGAGATATTCTTTTGTAAATGAAAATAAGGTAATTCAGTATGTACATATTTTCCACACAAAATAAATACAAATAAATAAATACGTGTGAATGTGTGAGGAGTATGTATGTCTGTTAGCTGTGCAGATATTTGTTGCTTGTTTAGAGTATTAGGTTAAGGAAACCTGTTCTAACTATTTCCCCCACCCCCTTCCCTTCCCAATCCTAGGTCAATATTCCATAGTTGAAATTAATTGGCGCAAAGTAGACTAGGTTGATAATCACACCTTTTTTTTTATTGTACCTTTTTTTTTTAGGTTTATAGTTAGCTGAGTTCTCTAACTTATGCTTTTATATGCAGCAATGCGTACCTGTCACCTGGGTGTCCGTGGTTCGAATTCGGATGGCTTATTACTTCATGTTCTTGTCTGTTGTGTATGTTTTTTTTTTGTTGTGTGGTGTACATGTTTTCTGTTATTTGGTGTACCTGGTTTATGTTGTCTGGTGTGTATATTTTCAAAATACTTAAAATATTTGTTGTGAGTGTTGTCGATAAAAATATGTATAAGTGTTTGTATTTGTCCAGATCATCATGTCTGATACTGCTGTTAATAAATTAGAACTTGTAAATTTACACAGACTGAACATACACACATACAGATATAACAGACATACAGATATAACAGACATACATGGCTCACGTCCAGCAGTTCTTGTCTGAGGGAGACCACATAAATAGAACATACATTAACTGGCTTACACCTAACAATTATTGCCTGGTGGAGAGCGCACAAATAGAACAGACATAAGCTGGCTTACACCTGGCAGTTATTGCCTGATGGAGAACGCACAAATAGAACAGACATAAACTGGCTTACACCTGGCAATTATTGCCTGATGGAGAACGCACAAATAGAACAGACATAAACTGGCTTACACCTGGCAATTATTGCCTAATATAGAACGCACAAATAGAACAGACATAAACTGGCTTACACCTGGCAATTATTGCCTAATATAGAACGCACAAATAGAACAGACATAAACTGGCTTACACCTGGCAATTATTGCCTAATATAGAACGCACAAATAGAACATACATTAACTGGCTTACACCTGGAAATTAATACCTGATGGAGAATAGACACATATCAATCGTAACCCCTTAAGCTTGTATCTCAAACAGAACGTTTGCAAACATCACAGCTGAGAATTGTCCTTATTTTAGACACACAAACAGAACAATAGAAATTCAAGCATAGCAGCCCTTGTCAGAAAAAGATGACGGTGTAAGAGACAGACATCCAGCATCTCGAACACGTGACTTTAGCAGCTCGCACACAGCTTGGCTTGGACTACAACTGTGCCACAAGCAGAGCTTGAATGCGTTTATACTTTTGCCAGTTGTCTTTTCTGAAATCGGAAATAGAGTAGTTAAGAGTAAGGTTTCATCGCTTCTCTCTCTCTCTCTCTCTCTCTGTGTGTGTATGTGTGTTGCATTTGTTGATGTGTGCAACGGATTTACTATTTCCTTGGCGAAAGTACGCTCCTTGCAAAGTATTTTTGTTTATATTCATAACACGTTAGTCATTTTTTTAAAACAAACAATAACTGGATAAGTAGCCATGCCTGAACTATTAATACATAACTAAAAAGCACTTCGCACCGAATGGACTCGGGACTGCAATCCGAGTGGACCACTGAATTGAGTTAGAGCTTTTTCAGTTTTCACTAGTGTATATTTTATTAAGAGCCAGTGACAGTATAGATAGACATCTGCGTCACTGCTGTTCGAACGATATCCAATCGAAGCTTGAAAACAGCGTAACTTGCTTTATGGTTAGGGTGTCCATGGGTACCGCTTTGAACGAGACAGTACCGTTTTTCACCCATATTTTCCGTCCGTCCCGTCGTTTTCATAAAAATGTCAGTTTTGTCCCGTTTAAAAAAATAACTATAAATATACTTTTATATTGATCAATCCTAAACTATTACTCATAATCGCATATCAATATTAGATACCAGTTACATAACCCTGTACCAGAGCCAGCCTATTTGACGGAGCTCTGTCGCAGACGGTAAAGGGGTCTGCTCTATTCTATTGCACTCTACACTCATTCTGAACAAATTCAAGAAACACTTAATCTAAACACAATAACATATTGTTTATTCCAGTAACACTACCAACCATAAACTCTAACAACTTAAATTCTTGTTCTCACACGCTTATCTAAAACACTCCTACCGTTAAACATAACCTTATCGATACTGTTATTTCCCGGTCCTCTCTCCTCTCCTAATCTGGTCTGCTGCGATCGAATTTAGTAACGGATTGCCGCTGATGGTGAAGCTCGTAGGTTCTGAACCCAGGTACGACGTCCGTGGCATTGTTCCTTTTTATCGGCGGTAGATCGAAGTGGTCTGCACGTGGCCAGGATAGACTGCATGAAATTGATCCATGGGATCACTTTAAAACTGCCTCTAGCTGCGACTTGAGAATTAAATTCACATGATCAAGGTGATGTCGACGTGATCATTGGGTCTGCGTCAATATGATGAATGATGAAATATGTGAAGACTGCTTCTATTTGTAATCACGACCACTACATAAAATGAAGGTAGTTACCTTGCTTACTGCGTGTCTATCTCGACTGCCTCTCTCCGTCGCCCGAATCTCAACTCAAATCGGCCTCAACTGCATATCTCTCCGTCGTCTGCTCTCCACTGAGCGTCTCTTTCCAAAGTACCTCTTTCTCTGAAGTCAAGTCTTTTCTATAGCCGCCTGCTTTCAACTCTCCGTTTTTCTTAAAAGTGTTCTCAGGTAATGCTCTGAAGCGAAGTCTTTACTCTCAACCGCTTGCTCTGAACTGAGCATTCTTTCGAATGTCTTCCCAAGTAATCTCTGAAGTGAGATGTTCTCTCTCTGTGTCTATCTCATCTAATCAAATGTTCTCTCTGTGTGGTTCTATCGTAATGTTCTGTGAAATGTTCTCTCTGTCTCTGAAGTAAAGTCTATTCTCTCCGCAGCCTGCTCTCACTCTCCGTCATTCTCTCGAAAGTGTTCACTCTCTGTCTCTGAAGTAAAGTCTATTCTCTCCGCAGCCTGCTCTCACTCTCCGTCACTCTCGAAAGTGTTCTCTCTCTGTCTCTGAAGTAAAGTCTATTCTCTCCGCAGCCTGCTCTCACTCTCCGTCACTCTCGAAAGTGTTCTCTCTCTGTCTCTGAAGTAAAGTCTATTCTCTCCGCAGCCTGCTCTCACTCTCCGTCACTCTCGAAAGTGTTCTCAGGTAATCCTCACGTTTCTTTCTGTCGGGACGGCGTGGCCTAGTGGTTAGGTGGCACGGCTCACAACCGGAAGGTGCTGGGTTCGATCCCCATCACAGCACCGGCCGTTACCACGGGGAAGCAAACCCTTTGAAAATGCAGGAGGAAGCAGACCCTTACATAAAATGCATGCTGAAGTCGGATGCACTGGGCTGACAGGCGCAAAATAAAAACCACAGTGTAACGCACACACGCCTTGGGGAATAGATAAATAAGGCGAACGCAAAAACAAACAAAAATATCTCCATCCCCAGATCACGTGATTTCCAAAACTGCGCTCGTTTTTGTCCGTCTGCTTCCCATTTTCACCCTGTTCGCGTGGTTTCCAGGCGACGACGACAATAAACAGAACTAAAGAAGGAGATTATCTGTATTGGTTGTGTGGCACACATTATACACACTTGTCTGCAGTGTGCTGTCGACTGTTTGCCATTTTATATTGAATGTTTTGCATTGAAAGTATACAAATACTTTCATATATACACAGTCAGAGTCGAGGAATTGAAACACTTTGGTGACTTTGCAGGAAACAATGGCGCTAAATTGTTACATCATTGGAATACACAATTTCAGTCCTTGGGTATATCAATTGACATAATTTTAAGCATGTTTGATGGACCTAGTTTTTATTTTGATTCTCAAGAAAAAGGCCCTGTTATGTTGCAAAAGGTGAATCGAAATGATCGTAGCTATGTACCCTATGACTACTTCTGTTAACACTGATATCTTCAACAAGTTCAATGTTCATAGTGACAACCATTACAAAAAGTTTGTTTCTGCACTTGGAAAACAGAAACACGTTGAAGAAAATGAAGTTTTTTGCAACCTTGTATTGAGCCAATGACTTCCAGAGGACAACAGCGCCTTGTCACAAGAGACAGTTGAATTAAAGGATTAGACCAGTAGAAAACATCTTGCTTGATGCTGACACTCGTCTATCTCTTGTAGCAAGCCGTCTCTTGACTTGGTCGCGCTGAGTTCAACTCCAGGCTGCCTAGAACTTCATTTTCTTTCCTGTTGTCCGTCGTACATTTTTATGTGTTCTTAACTTAACTTAACGTCTTTATACTGGTTTAGAAGACCCTGCAGAGTCTGTATACAACCAGTTACATTTACATCACCTTGCTCTAAAAGCTATGCGCATCCAGTTTGTTCTTAAATGCATTAACTGTCCCTGCCTCCACTACCTCCCCTGGCAATGCATTCCAAGCAGACACCACTCTCTGACTAAATAAAATATTTCCTAATATTTAATCTGGACCTCTCTTTAGTCAGCTTCTAGCTATGCCCTCGTGTTATTGTGGGTGGCTGTATTTAAAAAAAACATGTTATAGTCTAATTTATCCATTCCTCTGATCATCTTATAAACCTGTATTAAGTCACCACGAATTCTTCTCTCTTCGAGACACTGTAGGCCGGTTTTTTTTAGTCGTTCCTCATAACTGTAATTCTGGAATCCCACTATCATCTTTTTCGCTCTTTTTTGTATTCTATCCAGCATGTTTATAACCCCTCTATGATAAGGACTGTACACAGTACTCCAATCTAGGTCTAACTAAAGCTTTATACAGTTTGACGATCACTTCCTTGCTTCTATGTTTAGTATTTCTTGTTATCATACCTAACATTGCATTTGCCTTTTTCACTGCTACCTTAACTTGCTCACTCACCTTTCCTGTATGATCTATTATAACCCCTAGGTCCTTTTCCTTATCTATCTTTCTAATATTGTTTTCTCCCATTCTATAATTATGTTCCATATTGGATCTACCCATGTGGATGACTGTACATTTATCTACATTAAACTCCATTTGCCAGCTTATAGACCATTCTCGAATTTTATCTAAATCCGACATCAATATATCCACTTCCGCTTTAGATGAGACACTACTGCATAGTTTTGTGTCATCAGCAAATTTTGCAATCATGGATCCCATATCAATGTCCAAATCATTTATATATATCAAGAACAAAATTGGTCCCAAGACCGAGCCCTGTGGCACACCACTTTTCCCTTCACACCACTCAGAATACTCCATATTTATGCCCACCCTCTGCCTTCTTCCCGTTAACCAATTTTCAATCCATTTCTGTGTCCAGAAAAATACTTCCCTTTCGGTTGTTGTCACGGTAAACATCTAACTTGTCTAAAACTCACTACTTTGAAGTTTCCCAATTTTTCTTACCCCATAACATGGTCCTGTAAGTTCACAAGGCAACAAGTGTGCGAGTAGTAAATGTGTGTTTGTTGACATAACTCGAGCTAGAAAAGGGTTGTATCTAACAGTCAGAGATACTCATATCTTGGAAATATAATAACGGAATGTTGAAGATGTAAAATAGAAAATAAGGAGTATGGACATCCAAAACTGTTTTTCTCATCATGAACCAAAGGTGAGGAGCGCGTGGCCGAGTGGTTTCGAGGCATGCCTGTTGACATAAAGGGCAGCGGTTTGAATCCCTGGTATGGCATATGTTGTTTTTCTGCTGGAGGTGAAATAAACAAACATAGCCAGCACACGACGTGGCGACAGCAGTGGGGAAGCGGCCTGTAGTCTTCAGCCTTCAAAACCTCTCGACTACTCCAGCAACATATACATGTTCGAGATATCAAATTAAGAATAAAGAAGGTGAGGGAGGCTTTTATTGCATTATGCTATTTGTGGAAATCAACAGAAATTAAGGTCATCAGAAAAATTAAGCTTCAATGTCAAGTCTGTCATATCATATTGTGGCATGGGACCTGGACCTGATGGGGCATGTCAAGAAGACATGGTGAGTATTTGTTGAAGACGTATGCTGTACAAGAAGTTGAAGAGTTGTGATTGACTGTATAAACACGAACATTCAATTGGAAAGGAGAATTGAACATTTCAAATGTAGATAAATATATAAGGATGAGGTTCCTTCATGTGGAAATAAAAGAGAACAAATAATGAAGATTTTATTTGTGTGTCATGAATAGAGTATTGTTTCTAGAACCTTCTTTCAATTACATAATGTCGTTCACACTCAGCGGGCATGTGGTCCTAGTGATATCGTTCTAAATGGGATCAAGATGCTGAGCAGCGCATGAGCTGCAGTGGTCAGCGACCCATAGCTGACTGCTAGCGTCAGGGCCAGCGAACCAGAGCTGCCAAGACCCTTCTACACCTCCACGCGGTGATCCTGGATAACAGGCTGCAGCAGGGTAGACTGGCTAAGGAAAAGGGATCAAAGAGGGAATGCTAACCCGGTACACAAAAAATGCTTGCTGAAGTCGGAGTGTTGGACCGAAATATGCAAATATCGCAGCCAAGCTGTAAACTACGACACAACGCATTCCGTTCTCTGGACTACATTCTGCTACTTACCCTTTCAGGGTTTGGTAGTGGGAGATTGAGAACGAAGAAAAAGAAGAAGAAGATATCGTTCTAAATTCAGCGGGCTTGTGGCCCGTGTGAATGGTGGCATGTGCTAAAGGAATGAGTTTTAGAGTCTTCTACACTAGTGGGGGCTAGACCACATTGCTAGTAACACTTACGACTTGCTCTCATCGTACCTGTTCTCAGTCACACGCTGAGTCCTCCTATAAACCCCTTCGGCTATTCCACATCACCCTTATTTACACCATCTGCAACCACCCAGTCAATCATACATGCTCACCCTTCCTTAACAGCTTCTATTAATATAATCAATAAAGCGAGGTTCGATACCTTCTCACGTGACGATTTAAAAAATGTGGCTGCGTGATAAATTTGTTTAATATTTTTCTAACACGAAAATGTCGGCCACTGATAAAATCAATGACAAAGTAGGCATAAATGTGTAAACATTACCAGCTTATTGTAGCATGTTCAGGGTGTTGTGAAAACTTTTCCAGCAAAATGATATATTGTAACACATGCCATAACATATGGCTCGAAAACGTGATATGTGATAATAAGAGTATCACATTCAGACTGCAAACTTTTACCAATATTGTGATAATGTGAAGTTCTTTTCTAAGAAATCTTCTCTTGTGGCACATAAAAAGTTATCGATACTGTGATATGAGATATTGATGTCATTGTTATAGGTCTCGGTGTTTTGATAAGATTCGATTGTTTCTTGCTGTCTGTCCTCCCGTAGCAGTAAGCGAAGTACACATTTACAGTTGGGTCGAAGGCATGGTATTGATAATGGGGATCGAACTCCGTACCTTTGTCATTAGAAGCGAGTGCTCCGGCATTTTGTACCTAAATATGTGTCTGGTCTAACATTGGCTCTCTTAATATGTGTCTGGTCTAACAATGGCTCCCTTAATATGTGTCTGGTCTAACATTGGCTTCCTTAATATGTGTCTGGTCCGACATTGGCTCCCTTAATATGTGTCTGGTCCAACATTGGCTTCCTTAATATGTGCCTGGTCCAACATTGGCTCCCCAATATGTGTCTGGTCCAACATTGGCTCCCTTAATATGCCTGGTCTAACATTGGCTACCTTAATATGTGCCTGGTCCAACATTGGCTCCCTTAATATGTGTCTGGTCCAACATTGGCTTCCTTAATATGTGTCTGGTCCAACATTGGCTACCTTAATATGTGTCTGGTCCAACATTGGCTCCCTTAATATGTGTCTGGTCCAACATTGGCTCCCTTAATATGTGTCTGGTCTAACATTGGCTCCCTTAATAAGTATCTGGTCCAACATTGGCTCTCTTAGTATGTGTCTGGTCCAACATTGGCTCCCTTAATATGTGTCTGGTCCAACATTGGCTCCCTTAATATGTGTCTGGTCCAACATTGGCTCCCTGTATATGTGTCTGGTCTTACATTGGCTCCCTTAATATGTGTCTGGTCCAACATTGGCTCCCTTAATATGCCTGGTCTAACATTGGCTACCTTAATATGTGTCTGGTTCAACATTGACTCCCTTAATATGTGTCTGATCCAACATTGGCTCCCTTAATATATGTCTGGTCGAACATTGGCTCCCTTAATATGTGTCTGATCCAACATTGGTTCCCTTTATATGTGTCTGGTCTAACACTAACATTGGCTACCTTAATATGTGTCTGGTCCAACATTGGCTCCCTTAGTATGTGTCTGGTCCAACATTGGCTCCCTTAATATGTGTCTGGTCTAACACTAACATTGGCTACCTTAATATGTGTCTGGTCTACCATTGGCTCCCTTAATATGTGTCTGGTCCAACATTGGCTCCCTTAATATGTGTCTGGTCCAACATTGCTCCCTTAGTATGTGTCTGGTCCAACATTGGCTCCCTTAATATGTGTCTGGTCCAACATTGGCTCCCTTAATATGTGTCTGGTCCAACATTGGCTCTTTGTATATGTGTCTGGTCTAACATTGGCTCCCTTAATATGTGTCTGGTCCAACATTGGCTCCCTGTATATGTGTCTGGTCTAACATTGACTCCCTTAATATGTGTCTGGTCCAACATTGGCTCCCTTAATATGTCTGGTCTAACATTGGCTCCCTTAATATGTGTCTGGTCCAACATTGGCTCCCTTTACATGTGTCTGGTCCAACATTGGCTCCCTTAATATGTCTGGTTTAACATTGGCTCCCTTAATATGTGTCTGGTCTAACACTAACATTGGCTACCTTAATATGTGTCTGGTCCAACATTGGCTCCCTTAGTATGTGTCTGGTCCAACATTGGCTCCCTTAATATGTGTCTGGTCTAACACTAACATTGGCTACCTTAATATGTGTCTGGTCTACCATTGGCTCCCTTAATATGTGTCTGGTCCAACATTGGTTCCCTTAATATGTGTCTGGTCCAACATTGGCTCCCTTAGTATGTGTCTGGTCCAACATTGGCTCCCTTAATATGTGTCTGGTCCAAAATTGGCTCCCTGTATATGTGTCTGGTCTAACATTGGCTCCATTAATATGTGTCTGGTCCAACATTGGCTCCCTGTATATGTGTCTGGTCTAACATTGACTCCCTTAATATGTGTCTGGTCCAACATTGGCTCCCTTAATATGTCTGGTCTAACATTGGCTACCTTAATATGTGTCTGGTTCAATATTGACTCCCTTAATATGTGTCTGATCCAGCATTGGCTCCCTTAATATGTCTGGTCTAACATTGGCTACCTTAATATGTGTCTGGTCTAACACTAACATTGGCTCCCTTAATATGTGTCTGGTCCAACTTGGCTCCCTTAATATGTGTCTGGTCCAACATTGGCTCCCTTAATATGTATCTGGTCTAACATTGGCTCTCTTAATATGTGTCTGGTCTAACATTGGCTCCCTTAATATGTGTCTTGTCCAACATTGGCTCCCTTAATATGTGTCTGGTCCAACATTGGCTCCCTTAATATGTGTCTGGTCTAACATTGGCTGCCTTAATATGTGTCTGGTCCAACATTGGCTTCCTTAATGTGTGTCTGGTCTAACATTGGCTCCCTTAATATGTGTCTGGTCCAACATTGGCTCCCTTAATATGTGTCTGGTCTAAAATTGGCTCCCTTAATATGTGTCTTGTCTAACATTGGCTGCCTTAATATGTGTCTGGTCCAACATTGGCTCCCTTAATATGTGTCTGGTCTAACATCACTGCCTTCTTCTCGAGAAACAATATCCCGCACTAACAAGTAAATACCCCGATTTCCCAACTTTGTGGCGTATTGGGAATATCGCGTTAGGGCCAACTTGTTCTTGACCAAAAACACACTATGGATGATGTAATCAACTGCCCTTACTTTCTCAGATTTTTTCGAACCCAATTTTTAGGCTGGGTGAACCCCGAGTGCTGTTCTCCATCCGGAAAAAATCCCGTACCAACTAGGTACCGAACCCCGGTCGCCCAGCAAGTGCACCAACTGCCGCGCTACCTCGTAGCGTCAATAATTTGTTTTGTAAGGATCGGTAATTATTCACAGACATCAGAGAAAAACACATAGTAGATAAACATACACTTCTCTACCAAAACCCAGGAACAAATACAGAATAATCTGGAAAGATTTTAAAATAATTACCGTCTGGTGTATCCATGCAGGAAACTAAATCTGAGTTTTCTAAGAAAAATGAGCAAGAGTTCAAGGCTGCCGCTTTCTTTGTCTTGTTCTGACAATATGATCTGTATACAAGAGCAGTGTCCTCGCATTCAAGTCCTTCTTGAGTACTTGATAATGTGGAGAAAAGGTGCAAGAGGTTATTGTTAAAAAAATTGATGTAAAATATAGGTAGCTAGATATACATAGATATATTGACAGACATACAGACGTACGCAGACTTATAGACAGACAGTTATAGAAAGTCAGACGTTTATATATATATATATATTGCACTAATGGATTGCAATTATAGATGGATTTACCTGTATTGCCTAGCCGCGTATTCCATGACACTATGCAGTATCTCCTGCTCTGCTCTCAGTCCTTCCGGTCTAACTCTGTCGCCTAGCACCTCCCCAAAAGGCGATCCGGCCAGGTACGTGTGTGGATTCTTGAAATGGGTTTGTCCTGAAATAGAACGATAAAAGTAGACCCTTGTTGGGGATAAAGTAACTAATAACGATGCCAAGCTTGTAATGCAATGATGATCACCAGTCCTTTAGAAACAGTAAGCCAGGTACACTTTTACAGCTGGATCGACTCGAGCGTATCGATAACGGAGATCAATCCGGTACCTTTACCGTGAAAAACGAGAAACTAGAGCGCTACCACTACGCTATTCATACGCTCTGTTCTGAAATGCTTCCCAAACTATAACTCATCCTGACGGGGTGTCAGGGATCCCTTACTTTGGCAGTAAGAAATGGGACTACTGCACTTTATTATACATGCCACGGAATCGGCTAAGCAGGGTTGTGTATAGAGGCTGGCGACCTCTTCATGTAATATAAAGTGCCAAGGAAACCGCCTCTATAGAAATACACAATGATTGAATGCAGACGTAGGTGTGATCTCATGCTCCTACCGGAAGGCATATGTAGATATGGTGATGATAGTTCATCTAGTCAGAAAGCTTAAATTACAGCAAGTCAAGGGAGAGTCTTTCACAGAGCACAAATAATTCTACAGATTATCACTGAGCACCACACCCACTTTTCACAGAGCACAAATAATTCTACAGATTATCACTTAGCACCACACCCACTTTTTACAGAGCACAAATAATTCTACAGGTTCACATGGGCGCTGCCTCCACCGATGTGTAAGTAGTTAGAACGCTGGCTTCTTGTGACAATACCACCTAATTCAACCCCTGGTTTCCACACACTTCAGACTACCCAACCTTGTGGTACCTGACTTACATTTAGTGACGACGGGCTCGATAACTGTTATCGCTATTTTAAAAAAATGCTGTGACCAAGTACCGGACCATCTCTAACACTTCATCCCCTACGGCACTCCTTGACATGGGACCACGTTCACATTTTTACCCGGGAGAGGAGACTAGCGCCTGATCATGCACAACATACATTAATCGAACAATGTTAGTCAGGATATGGTAACATTTATTAAACTGCTTGTTTACAGACTGTGGAGCCTTCTAAACCAGTATTATGAAGTTAAATTAAAATATACTGAACAATATGTTCTTCTTGGAGACATGCTGTTTCATGACATTCTGGCTAACGATGTGGGGGGATGGACGTGATCCACACAGAGGAAGCCAAGCATAGCACAACCACCTGGGTGACCATGTTCACCGTCACCAGAACACACGAAAGGTGAGGGAATTCTACTGCATCCCGCCACAAAACGCTCATTTCATTGCGCACACAAGAGTGAACTTATATATTGTAGGAATTCAACAATGGCCTTATTACTGCGCCTATTGGCTTAGACGATCATATCTCTCCCCAACCGCCAGTACCTATTAGTTTGTATCAAATACCGTCCATACATTGCTGGCGTTTCTCTATGATTTGTATCCAAGTTAGAAGGATCTACCTCGATTTTTCCAGCAATTAAGTCCATCGTCCCGCTATACTGGTACTTCCCACTTCTGGCGACTGCCGTTTCTGATATGTTTAATGCGTTTGCTTTCTGCATTACGCTCCTTCATTGTAATCTCATTATCTGTCTATGGGACTCGTACCATTTGTGCATGCCTCTCAGCGATGTTAAAATCTATAAGTGATATGAAACAAAATCGCTTTTGTATGACACGACAACGATGGAGACCTCTCTTTCACCAACATCTTTGTATTGCAGAAGATGCTAATCACTTTCAGAGCAGCTTTTCTTTCTATTATTAACTTTTAACATTATCTTTGTACCTATGTAAATAACTTTACAGACTTGAAGTGACGATACTCCAATTACATTTGGGTAGCTTTCTGAAGCCTTTTCTTTCTATAGGTTACTGTTTGTTTCAATTGCTGTTACAAGCGGTAGCGGAAGACGAACTCTTAACTCTTGCTAAATATTCACATGACGTAATCAGCACGAGATCTCAGCCAATAGAAGATCAGTTCTTGACATCTCGCGACTGTATGGTTCATACTAACAGGTGTAGGGGCGGCTCTCTAGCGCCCTGAAACAGAAGAATATCATTAAAGGAAGATTTGGGGGATGAAGATGCTGAGACGTTTTTGAGCTGCAGCAGTGACCCAAAGCTGAGTGTTGACGTCAGGGCCAATATACCAGAGCTGCTAAGACCCTTCTACACCTTTACATGGTGATCTTGGATAACCGGCTGCAACAACGCAAACTGGGTAAGGAGAAGGAATCGAAGAGGGAAGGCTAACCTGGTACCCACAAATGCCTGCTGGAGTCGGATGTGTGGGACCGAAAGTGCAAATATCGCAGTAAAGATTTAAACTACGAAACAACGCATTCTGTTCTTCTGACAACATCCTGCTACTTGCAAATCCATTTTCGGGGCTGCTAGCGAGAGTTTGAGAAACGAATGAAGAAAACAAAAGAAAGGTTTTGAGGAGAGAAGACTAACATAAGGTCAGGTGAAACATACTGATCACACTATTTTAGTCAGGGTCAGGTGAAACATACTGATCACACTATTTTAGTCAGGGTCAGGTGAAACATACTGATCACACTATTTTAGTCAGGGTCAGGTGAAACATACTGATCACACTATTTTAGTCACGGTCAGGTGAAACATACTGATCACACTCTTTTAGTCAGGGTCAGGTGAAACATACTGATCACACTATTTTAGTCAGGGTCAGGTGAAACATACTGATCACACTATTTTAGTCAGGGTCAGGTGAAACATACTGATCACACTATTTTAGTCAGGGTCAGGTGAAACATACTGATCACACTATTTTAGTCAGGGTCAGGTGAAACATACTGATCACACTATTTTAGTCAGGGTCAGGTGAAACATACTGATCACACTATTTTAGTCAGGGTCAGGTGAAACATACTGATCACACTATTTTAGTCAGGGTCAGGTGAAACATACTGATCACACTATTTTAGTCAGGTTCAGGTGAAACATACTGATCACACTATTTTAGTCAGGGTCAGGTGAAACATACTGATCACACTATTTTAGTCAGGGTCAGGTGAAACATACTGATCACACTATTTTAGTCAGGGTCAGATGAAACATACTGATCACACTATTTTAGTCAGGGTCAGGTGAAACATACTGATCACACTATTTTAGTCAGGGTCATGTGAAACATACTGATCACACTATTTTAGTCAGGGTAAGATGAAACATACTGATCACACTATTTTAGTCAGGGTAAGATGAAACATACTGATCATACTATTTTAGTCAGGGTCAGGTGAAACATACTGATCACACTATTTTAGTCAGGGTCAGGTGAAACATACTGATCACACTATTTTAGTCAGGGTAAGATGAAACATACTGATCACACTATTTTAGTCAGGGTCAGGTGAAACATACTGATCACACTATTTTAGTCAGGGTAAGATGAAACATACTGATCACACTATTTTAGTCAGGGTCAGGTGAAACATACTGATCACACTATTTTAGTCAGGGTCAGATGAAACATACTGATCACACTATTTTAGTCAGGGTCAGGTGTAACATACTGATCACACTATTTTAGTCAGGGTCAGATGAAACATACTGATCACACTATTTTAGTCAGGGTCAGGTGAAACATACTGATCACACTATTTTAGTCAGGGTCAGGTGAACCATACTGATCACACTATTTTAGTCAGGGTCAGGTGTAACATACTGATCACACTATTTTAGTCAGGGTCAGGTGTAACATACTGATCACACTATTTTAGTCAGGGTCAGGTGTAACATACTGGTCACACTATTTTAGTCAGGTCAGGTGAAACATACTGATCACACTATTTTAGTCAGGGTCAGGTGTAACATACTGATCACACTATTTTAGTCAGGGTCAGGTGTAACATACTGATGAAGACCCCACTTCACCTTGAAACGGTTCTCCCTGGAAACAAGCTCATTCATGGCAGTCTGGCTAACGAGTTGCGCATTGGCACTGTCACTCTCATAGTGGTGAGCTTACTGAGGAATCTCTTATTGCACTACGGCCAGTAAGACACTTGTCCATCTTCTCAAGTAGGTCTCGGGACGTGATGAGAGCTACAGCAACCGCCCCCCCCCCCCCCCCCCCAAGAAAATCGTCATGAGTGATTCATTCAAATACTCGTGGCAACAACAACAAATCAAAATCATAGTCATAGGAGAAGGAAACCTGATTTCATGCTACCTGCTATCTTACAGGTAGTCTGGTCACAGTCAAAGGCTATGGAAAATTAACATGCATAAAAAGACTTGCCGAGATTGATTATGGCGGATCAATGTGCCACAGCGTGTCTGTAAAGGTATAGGTAATCTGATAGCAGACACTGCTGTCGGTGATAAAGTGTTATGGACTTTATTGTACTAGACTATCTGGATTCGTGAGCCGGAATTGCTTCTCTGCATTTCCTTCCCTAACTGTAAGACATTTTTTGTTGTTGTTGCGTTCGCCTTATTTCTCTAATCCCCAAGGCGGGTGTGCGTTGCACTGTGGTTTTTATTCTGCGCCTGTCGGCCCAGCGCATCCGACTTCAGCATGCATTTTATATAAGGGCCTGCTTCCTCCTGCATTTTCTAAGGGTTTGCTTCCCCGGGGTAACGGCCGGTGCTGTGATGGGGATCGAACCCAGCACCTTCCGGTTGTGAGCCGTGCCACTTAACCACTAGGCCACGCCGTCCCCACTGTAAGACATGTACCCAATTACAGCTGAATCAACTTTAGCGTGTCAGTAACGGAACTCGAACCTCGTACATTTATCTCGATAACCTCTACGACAATAAATGTTCATGTCGCTAAAAAAAAAAAAAAAAAGCAAAACTAAGAAAGAGAAACAACATTAAAAGGAAAAACAAGAATAATAGAAGAAATAAAAAGGAAGAAAAAAAAGAAGAACAAAATGAAGTAGAGGAAGATACTATATGAAACATTTTCTAAAGAAGAAGAAGTAGGAAAATAAAAAGGAGAGGACAATGAATACGGAACAAAAGGAGATACCATGTCAACAACATGACTAGTATAGCGAGCGCATGTAATTTTTTATCAAGTTACACCAGCGTGAAGTGTGGGTTGGAAGAATAGACCATTGTAACCTTCCAAGCATGTCTGCAACGCCAAGCAAAGAGGGTTGTGAATTTGGCTTGCAACCCCATCAAGTAAAGCCATTAATATTGACACTACCACTACAAATCCCCGGATATAGACTTCTTGTCAAGGGACCAGATGTAGTGGTGGTCCTTTGCTTCCTTTGGCGCGAAACGCTGAGCCGTCATCAAGTAATACAGCTGACACGTCCTCTGAGGGCCAAACGATGTCCACTAAGCAGAGAGAACAGATCAGATCATCAAGATACGCTCATCTGGGCAGAGGGAACAGATCAGACCATCAAGATACGGTCATCTGGGCAGAGAGAACAGATCAGACCATCAAGATACGCTCACCTGGACAGAGAGAACAGATCAGACCATCAAGATACGGTCACCTGAGCAGAAAGAACAGATCAGACGATCAAGATACCGTCACCTGGGCAGAGAGAACGTATCAGATCATCAAGAAACGATCACCTGGGAAGAGAGAACAGATCAGATCATCAAGATATGGTCACTTGGGAAGAGAGAACAGATCAGACCATCAAGATACGCTCATCTGGACAGAGAGAACGTATCAGATCATCAAGATACGGTCACCTGGGCAGAGAGAACAGACCAGACCATCAAGATACGGTCACCTGGGCAGAGAGAACAGATCAGATCATCCAGATACGGTCACCTGGGCAGAGAACATTCGCTTGACTGCACCACATAATTCCGCCCAGGTTTTTACTACTCAAGGGTCTTCCTGCTTGGACTAAAGCTGACTTCTCCTGTTCTACCCCCCCCCCCCCTCTCCTCCACCAGAGGTCACACCATACCTCTCCCAACCCCGTATTCTCAGTACAGCAAGAGTCACGCTGACCCGAAGGTAGACACAGTCAAGAGGCCACAGGGGCGGAACGCGAAGAAACAGGGAGTCAGACTAGGTAAGACGACACCGGTTCAACACACACTCCTTGCGGCCCTCATTCCGAGGCTGTAGAGTACTGGGCTCCACCTGTAGGGATTTCGATCGACACACTACGCATGAACAACCCTCAGTAGTAGGACTTGGTAGTGGTCGATCGTCGCAACGGGTCTTTGACGCCTAAGCGAACATAATTAATATATGCTGAGTAGTGGCTGGCCGAGTTGTTTGGATGTCGCAATCTTTTGATCACGAGGACGTGCATTCAAAACCTCTGAAAGGCATCGGTTCAGGCCCGGATTTCCAAATAGGCTGACTAGACTGATTAGGTCTAGTCCTGGACCATAATAGTGTTTTTATAATTAAAGGGCCACAACTCTACTTCCAGCCTAGGGCCGCATGAAGGGCAAGCCCAGTCGTGTATAAGTTATCTTCTATCTGAGATCAAATACAAACATCTCCATCAGCGTGATTGGCGACTGCACAAACAAAAGGACTTTATTCCTCAGCTCTATGAATCCCCCCGATTGATTCAGCAATTGACATCATCTCGTAAAAGCCATAAAGATAATTGAGCGATAGTTTCATTTATATATCTTGGCTTTTGCTGTTAAAAAATCCACACTACCCATCACCAGTTGTAGCAGAAACTTTCCGCCATAATCTCCATATTTCTTAACAGTTCATTTCAGATTATTTGTTATGCATTTTAACCTGAATGACACCTGTCTGTTTGGCAAAGATACGAATATTGATTTGAGACAAATCAATAAGTAACTAGCCACAGGTTATAAATGCCTTTCTCGAGTGTTGTTATCGTCATCATTATACGGTTTATATTTCCTCCATGGTTACATCATCTCGTTCGCAAGCTTTGCCTTCATCAATGTGTATAAACATGTAGTACAAATAACCTATGAATGATGTAACGATTTCTAATAACACTGCCACACGCTGTACTTGAGGATACGTAACAAACAAACCTATTTCTTCTTCTGCTTCTTCGTTCGTCCTCAATCTCCCACTACCAAACCCAGAAAGGGTAAGTAGCAGAATGTAATCCAGAGAACGGAATGCGTTGCGTTGTAGTTTACAACTTGGCTGCGATATTTGCACCTTTCGGTCCAACACATCCGACTTCAGCAAGCATTTTTCGAGTACCGGGTTAGCATTCCCTCTTCGATCCCTTCTCCTTAGCCAGTCTGCCCTGATGCAGCCTGTTATCTAGGATCACCGCGTGGAGGTGTAGAAGGGTCTTGGTAGCTATGGTTCGCTGGCCCTGATGCTAGCAGTCAGCTATGGGTCACTGACCACTGCAGCTCATGCGCTGCTCAGCATCTTGATCCCAAACAAACCTATTTGATCTTTATCAACGTAATTAATTACATTATAAAATCGTCTGTCTCAGGAAGTAACTATCTAGTAGATGAAACTGTGCGTGAATCGTGTAGAATAGAGAATAACGTCTCTGAAACCTGCTAATGAGATGCAAAAGGATTTAGCATCTGGCTAGTAACATGATCATGACAAATACATAACTACATAAATCACTATTGCAACAGTACATCAAACACTTTGGTACAGGCTTCCCATTAGGAACTAATATGCAGTGATGGATCTGGGTTTTGTATGGGATACAGATGAGACAAGAAGAAGAAGAAGAAGAAGAAGAAGAAGAAGAATTCAGCAATTTAAGGCGATCATAGATAAACTAATTCAGCAAGTGAAACGCGTAAACATTCTATTCATTTACAGATACCGTTTATTTTCTAGTACAAGTCATTCAACAATAACACACCGTAAACTAACTGAATAATAATAATAGTAATAATACGAGGGTCGTTCAAGTCAATCTGGGACTTTTGTTTGTAAAGGAAAAGCAATGTGTGTTAAGTCAGGCCAGGTCATCCCGTAACCAGTGAGGTCGTTACGGCACACATGAAGACATCCTCAAAATCTCACGCCATCTATCTCTGTCAGCTGTAGCTCCCTGTGTCTCTTCTGATTGGATATTGGTCTATTCTTGTATGTTGTCCTCCCACCTCTTTTTGGGACGGCCTCTTCGTCGTCTGCCTTGTACCTTTCCGTGCAGGATCGTATTTGCAATACCATTTGATCTCGATACGTAACCGTACCAAGCTAGTTTCCTTCTTTTGACAGTTGCCAGTAGGGCTTCATTTGTAAATCGATCTTTGTACGTGACGTTTAGAAGTCTTCGGAAACATCTAATATCCAAGGCCTGTATCCTCCGCTGCAGGTCAGCTTTAATTGTCCGTGTGTCACAACCATAGAGGAATATTGACAGGACCGATGTACGCATTAATCTGATTTTCGTGAATAGTGATAACCGTTTATCTTGCCAGATTTTGTTAAGCCGTGCAAGCGCCGCTGTTGTTTGTGCTATGCTGGCCAAGTACCGGTGGTCAAAATGCCATTAATTTTTGTTTTATAATCTCTTGTAACGTTTAAGGACGTATCCCAGCGTTTAGTTAATACTCGAGAAGCATCAGCGTAGAAAGATTTGTCAGTATATCTGAGCCAATCTAGGACAGCCTGTTTCACTTTGTCATCAGTGCTGAAATATTGACATTCCATGAATTCTTTTACATGTCCAAACAGGTGAAAATCGTTTGAAGCGAGGTTCTGCCTGTAAGAAGGATGTGGCAATACCTCCGAGCCGAATTGCTGCAGATGGCACATAGTGTGGTGAGCCGTGTGAGGTCGAGCATTATCTTGTAGGAGCAGGACGCCGAATGTGATCAAACCCAACGAGCACTAACCTCCCGACAATGTAGATTGTCATGAATAATATTGTTTATAACGTTCTCAGAGAAAGACTTATCTCTTGTGCAATTTCGCAACAGGTTATGCGACGATTTTTCAGGATACGGCGTTTCACGATCAGAACCGTTACCAGTAACAAACCGTAAACTAATTTAACAATATGACAATTTTATGAATAGCGTTAAAAAAATGGGAATGTGTACCAGACGTATGAAAAGGAGTTTAAAGAATTAAGTGACAGTTTTTTTTCTCCTATATGCAACAATGAAGCAGCGTTTCTGTAATTGCATAGTCTGTCCGTGGTCTAAGTGTGCCACTATTGTATAGTAGAAGTATTGATAGTCAAAGCATAGTCCGTCTGACTCCCAGGGAAACCATCCTGAAACGTTACCGAGGACTATATGACACAACTTAAAGTTTGCCAAGGTGTATAGTCAATCCATGCTCCACACAGAGAAATACAAGAAATTCACGGTATAAAACACAGCAAACCACAGTAGAGAGTAATCCTTTCACAGAATCCTGCCCAGAAACCAACTGCATATCTATCTTTGTTTTCCGATTATGCTACTACAGTTGCATTGATAGTTGACACATGAAAGTTAAGTCATTTAGTTAGCCTAAGAATGTGACGTTTCAAAGCGGTTTTCCGTGAGTCAGAATGCCTGTATCTACAGTAGGCTGTAAGTCAAAAGTGTCTTTTGTAGTAGATCGTGTCAGTGATAACATGAATAGTGTCAGAACAATGTGAGGACAGTAAGATAAATATACAAATAAATGTGTTGACAAGTAGTGAGCAGATCTGCACGCGAGGAACATAAATGGTTTAGAGACCTGGGATCAACAAAGAGCAGGTCGCCAGGTGTGTAGTGCGAGTAGCTCTATTACGCTTGGTGTTCAATGAGTCCATGACCTGGGATCAACAAAGAGCAGGTCGCCAGGTGTGTAGTGCGAGTAGCTCTATTACACTGGATGTTCAATGGGTTCATGACCTAGGATCAACAAAGAGCAGGTCGCCAGGTGTGTAGTGCGAGTAGCTCTATTACACTGGATGTTCAATGCGTCCATGACCTGGGATCAACAAAGAGCAGGTCGCCAGGTGTGTAGTGCGAGTAGCTCTATTACGCTTGGTGTTTAATTGCGTCCATGTCCTGGGATCAACAAAGAGCAGGTCGCCAGGTGTGTAGTGCGAGTAGCTCTATTACACTGGATGTTCAATGGGTTCATGACCTAGGATCAACAAAGAGCAGGTCGCCAGGTGTGTAGTGCGAGTAGCTCTATTACGCTTGGTGTTCAATGAGTCCATGACCTGGGATCAACAAAGAGCAGGTCGCCAGGTGTGTAGTGCGAGTAGCTCTATTACGCTTGGTGTTCAATGCGTCCATGACCTGGGATCAACAAAGAGCAGGTCGCCAGGTGTGTAGTGCGAGTAGCTCTATTACACTTGATGTTCAATGGGTCTATAACCTTGGATCAACAAAGAACAAGATGAAGCAAAAGATCGGTGTCAGGTCTATTACACAAACTCCGCTAGAATATAAACAAGACTTATACTTACGGAATGTGCAACTCGCCCTTAACACACACTAAGAGTCTTGTGAGCGTGGAATAGTCTTCTGTGCATGAACGGAATCTATGAAAATAGCACCACACATCTGACACAAGAATACAAAAGCGAGCTACTAGTGTTAAACACAAATTTGAATCGGGCGAAGACAAGAAAGAGGACACAACTAACCATTGCCTTCTGTGATGGTCACTGAAAGACCAGGGACATGCGTTTGCTGTGACAGATCAACATTAGATGCTCTTAAACGAATGACAGTGCTGCAGTCGGGCACAGAAACTGTAGCAAAATTGTCGTCATCAATCTCACAGCTCACTCTCTCCCCTCCCCCGATGTACAGCTCTTCTAGTTGTCCCCAGCTGTACTCATCATCCTGATCCTCATCGTCCGGTACAATGCCATCACCGCTTCCGCTTCCGTCAATGGGGGGCAAAAACTCGTCTGTGTTCTGGCGGGAAAATGTAAAATTAGAAAACGTTGTTTTGTTATGTTGATTAAAAGTTCTCTCTCTCTCTCTCTCTCTCTCTCTCTCTCTCTCTCTCTCTCTCACACACACACACATACACACACACATACACACACACACTTAAGGAGAGCTTCAATTACCTTCACGTTGTGCCATCACCTTCTAGGAAGAGGCGACCTTCATCCACGTCATTGGGAAAATCGACTATTGACAACTTTCTATTTTTATTGAGCAGAGAAGGCGATCCTGTTTCATATCAGAGCAGAGGGGACGGCGTGGCCTAGTGGTTAAGTGACACGGCTCACAACCGGAAGGTGCTGGGTTCGATCCCCATCACAGCACCGGCCGTTACCCCGGGGAAGCAAACCCTTAGATAATGCAGGAGCAAGCAGATTCTTACATAAAATGAATGCTGAAGTCGGATGCACTGGGCCGACAGGCGCAAAAATAAAAACCACAGTGCAACGCACACCGCCTTGGGGATTAGAGAAATAAGGCGAAAGCAACAACAACAAAAAACAACAAAATATCAGAGCAGGACATCGCAGGTTGAACAAGCACTTACACAGGCTAAATTGGCCCTGTCACTCGCGTGTACGAACGGACAAGTACAGATAGCAAATCATATCCTGCTTAGGGAGCAGCGTACGAACTGCAGTGGTCAGCGACCCATAGCTGACTGCTAGCGTCAGGGCCAGGGAACCAGAGCCGCAAAGACCCTTCTACACCTCCACGCGGTGATCCTGGATAACAGGCTGCAACAGAGCAGACTGGCTAAGGAGAAGGGATCGAAGAGGTAATGCTAACCCGGTACTCAAAAAATGCTTGCTGAAATCGTATGTATTGGACCGAAAGGTACAAATATCGCACTCAAGCTGTAAACTACGACACAACGGATTCTGTTCTCTAGACTACATTCTGCTACTTAAGCCCTTTCAGGGTTTGGTAGCGGGAGATTGAGAACGAACGAAGCCAAGCCAAGCCAAACGAAGCTAAGCCAAACCAAGCCAAGCCAAGCCAAACGAAGCTAAGCCAAACCAAACCAAGCCAAACCAAGCCAAGCCAAACCAAGCCAAACGAAGCTAAGCCAAACCAAGCCAAGCCAAACCAAGCCAAACGAAGCTAAGCCAAGCCAAGCCAAGCCAAACCAAGCCAAGCCAAGCCAAACGAAGCTAAGCCAAACCAAACCAAGCCAAACCAAGCCAAGCCAAGCCAAATCAAGCCAAACCAAGCCAAACAAAGCTAAGCCAAACCAAACCAAGCCAAACCAAGCCAAGCCAAGCCAAACCAAGCCAAACCAAGCCAAGCCAAACCAAGTCAAGCCAAACCAAGCCAAACCAAGCCAAGCCATATCCTGCTTAGGCAACTGCTTACTGGGCCCACGGAGCCGAACCTCCCCACACAACATCCATGTGGAAGCCTTGAAGAACACTCTACCACACCAACCTTTAACCAAAGGACTGGTTTTCACATGTAGACATAATAAAAAACGTAACAAAGAAGAAGAAGAAGAAGAAGACACACTTCATCTAAGTATCACAGCTACCTGTTTACATACACACACAGCAGCACTTGTCCCGGCGCAGCGGAGAAAATAGCTGCTCGAGCCCAACCCACCAAGCCGGAAATCCTCCTCCGGACTATATTCAGCTCACTGCAGAGCTGGGGCCTGCACAGGTACATCCCCCCCTCCCCCCCTCTCCCCCCCCCCCCCCCCCCGTAGAAGTACAGGTCCACTAAGAATTCAGAACACTGTTTCATGCACTGACGCACACACACAGATAACAGCCTACACATAGTACACACACACATACACACACACACACACACACACACATATACATACACACTAAGACACACATAGTTTGACATAAGCAGTCACACCCGTCACGCATACACACAAAGACAGACACAAACACACCTTCATGCACACGCTTCTACAAGAGATTATAGCTTACACATCCGATACCCCTCTCTTCAACTGAACAATGCTATAGCATGATTGAAATACTGTGCTTTTTCTCCTGAGTGAATCTAAGCCTGGCTTCATTTCTCTTGAGTGAATAAAATCCCGGCTTCATTTCACCTGAGTGAATATAAGCGCGGCTTCATTTCTCCTGAGTGAATCTCAGCCTGGCTTTATTTCTCCTGAGTGAATATAAGCGCGGCTTCATTTCTCCTGAATGAATCTAAGCCCGGCTTAATTTCTCCTGAGTGAATCTAAGCCCGGCATGATTTCTCCTGAGTGAATCTAAGCCCGGCCTCATTTCTCCTGAGTGAATCTAAGCCCGGCTTCATTTCACCTGAGTGAATCTAAGACACAAAGCCCGGCTTCATTTCTCTTTGGATTAATCTAAAACACAAAGTACTGCATTTTCTTCAACAGCTAGCCAGCTACCCATTTACAGATGGATCGACTATGACATATCGATAACGGGGATCGATCCTCTTATTTTGAACATGAGAAACGAGCGCTTCTTCAGTCGTTATGTTAAATACGTATACAACCAGAACGTTTTCTTGATAGAACAGCAAGTGAGAACATGGAAACGGTTGCTGATAGACCAGCTCTCACGTGGCTATCTGAGACCTTACTAACCAGGACAGTCCTTGTGTCCGACTCACAATAATTGCTTGTTCGGGTACAGAGGGGATCGCTTCGGGATGATTGGATAGTGGACATAGAGGATTGGGGTGGGGGAGGGGGGGGGGGGGTATGTGTATCTACTGTTCTGATCATCCTGAGGTTTGTGGAGCGTGGTTATTATCCGGATTTCCACAACGGCAATAAACAGAATATTATAAATGTATGAATCAATCAATCAGTGACCACGTAAGCCCAAAATAGAGCACAGGCATTCAACAAATACTCTCTAACTGTTGCAATCATTGGTCATCCCTTCTGGGCACTGGATGTCCGAGTAGAGCACTCGTTTCCACATATTTCCAAGTGTGCCTCTTGCACTTTTGCCGTGAGGCAGTCAGAACAGAGGCTGTCGGGTAATGTTATTTGAACGCTTCCTCAATGTGTGACCAATCCATATATTTATAGAGGAGACCTTCCGAAACTAATTAATGACCGCTTCTTTGTGATAACATAGTTTGACATGAATTGGCAATAAGCAGGCTGCAGGAGTTTGACACACCTCGTGGTTCTTCTTCTTCTTCTTCTTCTTCTTCCTCTTCTTCTTCTTCCTCTTCTTCTTCTTCTTCTTAATCTTCTTCTTCTTCTTCTTCTTCTTCTTCTTCTTCTTCTTCTTCGTTTGTTCTCAATCTCCCACTACCAAACCCTGAAGGGGCTTAAGTAGCAGAATGTAGCCCAGAGAACGGAATGCGTTGTGTCGTAGTTTACAGCTTGGCTGCGATATTTGCACCTTTCGGTCCAACACATCCGACTTCAGCAAGCATTTTTTGAGTACCACATTAAGCATTCCCTCTTCGATCCCTTCTCCTTAGCCAGTCTGCCCTGCTGCAGCCTGTTATCCAGGATCACCGCGTGGAGGTGTAGAAGGGTCTTGGCAGCACTGGTTCGCTGGCCCTGACGCTAGCAGTCAGCTATGGGTCGCTGACCATTGCAGCTCATGCGCTACTCAGCATCTTGATCCCCACCTCGTGGTTCAAGAAAGAACATAATAGAACCGAGTATGAGCATATATTATCAGAAAACTGCAGAAATAATGAATGTACATTTGTAGAGAGAGAGAGATAGAGAGAGAGCGAGAGAGAGAGAGAGAGAGAGAAGGGTTGGGGGGGGGGGGGAGAAATCGATATTGGATACATTTAGATCTGTCGAGAATGCAGTGTTGTCGAATATTTATAAAATAACTGACTGCATGAGAATGAGATAGCCAGACTTGAAATACACGAGTTTACATTCCATATCGATATCTTTGTAGAAAGAGGCAAAGGGAGAACATAGTGGACATCTTGAAGGCAAGGCATGAGAGGCGATCAGCGGCGGAACTGATAAACGATACAAGTGGTAAGAGGAAATGGAGGTCCATGATCGCCAACGTCAACTGTCAGAGTACTTGACGATGGTGATCGATACCTTAATGAGTGCGCCCTTACTGACAGAGTACTTGACGATGGTGATCGATTCCTTAATGAGTGCGCCCTAAATGACAGAGTACTTGACGATGGTGATCGATTCCTTAATGAGTGCGCCCTTACTGACAGAGTACTTCACGATGGTGATTGATTCCTTAATGAGTGCGCCCTTACTTACAGAGTACATGACAATGATGATCGATTCCTTAATGAGTGCGCCCTTACCGACAGAGTACATGACAATGATGATCGATTCCTTAATGAGTGCGCCCTTACTGACAGAGTACTTGACGATGATGATCGATTCCTTAATGAGTGCGCCCTTACTGACAGAGTACTTGACGATTGTGATCGATTCCTTAATGAGTGCGCCCTTACTGACAGAGTACTTCACGATGATGATCGATTCCTTAATGAGTGCGCCCTTACTGACAGAGTACTTCACGATGGTGATCGATTCCTTAATGAGTGCGCCCTTACTTACAGAGTACATGACAATGATGATCGATTCCTTAATGAGTGCGCCCTTACTGACAGAGTACATGACAATGATGATCGATTCCTTAATGAGTGCGCCCTTACTGACAGAGTACTTGGCGATGATGATCGATTCCTTAATGAGTGCGCCCTTACTGACAGAGTACTTGACGATTGTGATCGATTCCTTAATGAGTGCGCCCTTACTGACAGAGTACTTGACGATGATGATCGATTCCTTAATGAGTGCGCCGTTACTGACAGAGTACTTGACGATGATGATCGGTACCTTAATCGGTGCGCCCTAAAACCTGATAAGAACAAGACATGATGTCCACTACCAAGAAGTTTCCGGCGGTGTCAACTTTTTGTGGTCTTACAATCAGAAATGGGAAAACTGAGGTACTCTTCCAACCAGCTCCAGTGAAGCTTAATAGGGAATCACACATCACTATAAATACAAGGAACGTCTCCATTTAGTTGATTGCTTCATCTACACACGCAGCACCCTCATCATGGAAGCGAATATTACTGTTTACAAAGGCAATATCTGCGTTTAGGAGGCTGCAGGCGAATGTTTGGAACTGACAAGGTTTCTGTGTGGCCACCAAGACGAAAGTGTGTGGTGCTGTATTGCTAATCACTATTATACATGTATGCGAAACATGGACAGTGTATAGCAGTCTTAACAGACAGCTAAATCCCTTCCACGTGAGTTGTCTTCTTAGGCTGCTCAGGATTAGATTGCAAGACAAAATAACACACTCTGAAATTCTCAATAAGTCAAACATACCGAGCGTAAATACGCTTTTGTAAAAAGACCATAATATAAACGTGACATGTAGTGCGCATGCCCGATGAGCGCCTGCTCTAGCAGCTGATGTGAGGTGAGATCAGAACAGGCAGACGCTAGTCAGGGGACAGAAGACATGCTACACAATCTATAAAAAAAAAGCTCTGAGGAGAAACATCCTTGATGCCACCACTAGAGAGACACTTGCACGCAACCGCTCCGCCTGGCACACAAGTATCGCACAAGGTGCTCAGATTACCTAGTTGGGATATCATCGGAGAAAACGTGCTGCCCGAAAAAAACCAGAACACACGATCACCCCAAGCCGAATCCCCACATGTGTGTCCCACATGCGACAGAGTTTGCCGAGCCAGGATTGATATGTACAGTCACATGTCGTCTTCACTTACGAAGGACAACTACTATTATGTTATTAATGCTTACAGTCGGAGACGGTACGAAGCAAACAGAACCACGCATACGCTGTTCCTCAAACTAAAAAATTAGTCCCAATTTCCGTTATGTCTCGTGTCGTTTGAACTAGCGGACGCTTCCTATCTGTTCTAGCATATACGTCACTTACCACGTTTGTTACAGGGTTCTCTGTGACAAATTCGTTCCTTCCCCATTCTGTGTACTGAAATGGAAACATTAGTTTTATCCATAAGCCAGGGAAACATGTACATTAGACATTCAATTAGAATTTTTAAATCCGTGCAATGGAGATCATATCCTTTTGGACAAATATTTGGAATATTTCATTTCTCATATCACATAACTAATATTTCGTATTTCAAATGTCAGCATTCGAAATGCAATCCTACAAAATATCAAATCATAACGAACGTACTGCTTTATGTCAAAGTAGTCAAACTCAAATTGTAAAGTCTTGTACCGATACTATGTACGCTGCCAAATACTACTCTCACGAAAACTTCTTCTTTTGTCGTTTCACTTACTACCGGGTTGTAGCCCAGTGTCGTCTCACCCCCTACCGGGTTGTAGCCCAGTGTCGTCTCACCTCCTACCGGGTTGTAGCCCAGTGTCGTCTCACCTCCTACCGGGTTGTAGCCCAGTGTCGTCTCACCCCCTACCGGGTTGTAGCCCAGTGTCGTCTCACCTCCTACCGGGTTGTAGCCCAGTGTCGTCTCACCTCCTACCGGGTTGTAGCCCAGTGTCGTCTCACCTCCTACCGGGTTGTAGCCCAGTGTCGTCTCACCCCCTACCGGGTTGTAGCCCAGTGTCGTCTCACCTCCTACCGGGTTGTGGCCCAGTGTCGTCTCACCCCCTACCGGGTTGTAGCCCAGTGTCGTGGTATGTATTTGTCTGTCGCCACTCTTGTGGTCCGAGTAACATTTGTCCTCATTCTACGGCAGGTCTCGTTTACGCTGTCTATCCATCTTTTCCTTGGTCTACCTCTCGCCCTTCTTCCTGATGTTCTCCTGTAGAAGGTTGCATGAACAATATGGTCTGGTTGCATTCTCACAATGGGGCCAAACCAATTCATTCTCTGTTGCTCGATGTACTGTAAGCAGGGAATTGTTCCAACCTTCTCCCGGATACTCATATTTGTGATTCTGTCTCTTCGGGTGTTGTTAGTTACCTTTCGTAGGCATATCATTTCGCAAGTTGCTTTACACAGGGACTTTTGTTCCTGAGCCTAATTCAATGCCCAAGTCAGGCACTTGTCGATCTCTAGCCAAATCTCCAGCCTGCTTCAAAGTCGTACTCAAGCATTCCTTGACATCTTAGTGCGATCTTCTACTTCGTGTGTTATTGTATATCCAACATTGATATTCTCATTCCTAATCTCGCAAGGAATTCCTTATTTGTTTGCCGTTTTGTTTCATGGAATGGGTCACATTCTTCTGTTCTCCACGCTTCAACGGCCTCTATTTTGTCCTTAAACTTTTTGATCATCGTCCATGTTTGCGGACGGTTTAGTAAAGATGAATAAATGTAGCACCTAACGACTCTCAATATTAGTTTATTTCTTATTTTCCTGAAGATTATTATATTTCTCATGTTGTTAAATGTGAATTGAGCTATTTATATTGTTGTCTTCACTTCCCCTTGACATAAAACGTCACTTGCTATTTTCTGTCCTAGGCCCACGTAATCCTTTACTTGTTCCAGTTTATCCTCGTGTCCTATGATTGTTATCGTGTTTGTTATGTTAATTATCACAGTTTTTTTGTGGTTTTCCTAATACTGAAGTCCAATCAATGTTATTTACTTCTATTGCTGACTGTCCCCTATCAGTTCCTGTAACTCTTGCTACATGGCAGCCAACAATTATGTGACATATCTCAGGTTGTTGATTATACCTCCTTTGATGTTTACCTCCAGCATCTCTTCAATATGAAAATTATCTCCATGAAGATTTTAAACAGACAAGGTGACAATACATCCCCTGCCTCACTATTTCCTTACATACATGTGACTACTGAAACACTGTATTCCAGTAATGACTAACACTCCATACAAGTAATGACTAACAACACTTTAAACCAGTAATGACTAACAACATTTTATACCAGTAATTACTAACAACACTTTAAACCAGTAATGACTAACAACACTTTATAACAGTAATTACTAACAACACTTTATAACAGTAATGACTAACAACATTTTATACCAGTAATGACTAACAACATTGTATACCAGTAATGACTAACAACATTTTATACCAGTAATGACTAACAACATTGTATACCAGTAATGACTAACAACATTTTATACCAGTAATGACTAACAACATTCAATACCAGTAATGACTAACAACATTTTATACCAGTAATGACTAACAACATTGTATACCAGTAATGACTAACAAAAAGGTTAAAAAGTAGTTTTGCACGAAAACAGTAGCAGTCATCAACTATCACATCAACCTAAAGTGACTTTAGTTAAGGATTAGACAAACACAAACAGCACAAAGAAAGTGAACGAAGTTGAACTAATATAAGTGTTGAAAAAAATACACACTTTCTCCTACATTCACTCGGCATTACACAAACACACATTAACACATAGTTCATAACACACACGTGCTCTCTTTTACACACACACTCTCCTGTTTTTATTCATACACACACACGAACTACCTCACACACACGCATTCGCTCTTACACACACACACACACTCTCCTGTTTTCATTCATACACACACACGAACTACCTCACACACACGCATTCGCTCTTACACACTCACACACTCCCCCACACGCACACGCACTCGCTCTTACACACCCACACACACTCTCTGACACACACACGCACTCGCTCTTACACACCCACACACACTCACACACACTCACACACACACCCTTTCGCTCTTTTACAAACACAGACACACACACACACACACTGTATGACACCCACTCTCCCACACGTCCCCCACAACCTCAACCACCCATACAAAACACTTCCTTACTTTGAACACGCCCTTCTCCACTTTTCCCACTTTCCTAATTCCGATTCCGGGCGTTGTAGTGGAATTAGTAGTTACCGACAGGTGAACTTCTACACCAATCAGTACTGTTCGGCCTCTCAGAATTTGGTTCACTCCAAACACCTGAGGAGACATAACTTAATCATCAAGTGAGCATAACTTAATCATCAAGTGAGCCTACCTTAATCATCAGGCGATAACAACAAGACATAACTTAATCATCAGGCGATCACAACAAGACATAACTTAATCATCAGGTGAGCACAACAAAACATATCTTAATCATCAGGTAAGAACAATAAAACATAACGTAATCATTAGGTGAGCATCACTTAATCATCAGGTGAGCATAACTTAATCATCGGTTGAGCATAACTTAATCATCAAGTGAGTGAGAACGAGACATAAATTATTCATCAGGTCAGCATAACTTAAATATCAGGGGAGCATAACTTAATCATCAGGTGAGTACAAGACATACCTTAGTCATTAGGTGAGTGAGAACAACGAGACATAACAAGATCATAATGGAAATATATTAAAAGTATAACGGTGGCTCGATAAACTTAGAAAGTATAAAAAGAGTTGATACACATTTATAAAGTATAAACATTGCTATTTTATACAAATTTGGAACATATAAAAATAGTTTAATATTTGACAAGCTTAGATAGTATACATATACGCACAAACATACACACACATACACACGCATACACACACACACACACACATACACAAACACACACACACACACACATATATATATATACTATGAAGCAACACGAAACTAAAAAATAAAAGGCAAAAGAAGAGAAGAATGGCATTGACTACTATGATATATAGATCATATTTGAATTGTGCATTGTGACGCACATATTATCCTTAAAATTCAGTCCAACTCTTTTATAAGAATCTGCCTGACAACACGTACCTGGAAGTGACATATCTGTCCGCTACTCTTTCTGACTGTGGTGAACTCTGTCAATCTGAATCTGCCTGGCCAGCACACCCTAGCACTTGTATTGTTGAAGGTTCTCAGCTTTAGTTGGGCGCCAGCTATTTCAGCACGAATGCTTTCTGATGAAGATTACCGACAGTTGGATCGGGATGAGACAAACCATGCTTATGTATTGTAACTTGCGAATGTGGTTGCTATGGATGCCAAGAGTGTCCTGCATGTGCTATCACGGTGCAGACTAACAACATGGCGTCTTAATTGCAGTTAAAATATGACCGCCCCACTACTGACATGTACACAAAATAGATGCGTTCTGATATCAGTTTTATTTAGCAGTGAAACCTATAGAAATTCACCTGCGAATGAAGATCCAGTTTGGTGATGCATGTATACATGTATATATACATGAATATATACATACATACATATATATATATATATATATATATATATATATATATATGTGTGTGTGTGTGTGTGTGTATATATATATAGAGAGAGGAGAACTGGTTTATCAATTCCATCTTGGCTAGAAAATGCAAATACTTTGGTCACATCAGGAGACACAATGGTCTTGAGAGAACGGTGATGGAAGGTATGGTGCCAGGGAAAAGAGGAAGGGGTAGACCAAGAAGACGATGGCACCAAGATATCAAGGAATGCCTGAGTATGACAGTGGCGGAAGCTGGTGTTTTGGCAAGGGAACGAGTTTCTTTCAGACAGACTGTGATGGGAGCGACGTTCTACAAAGGACATGCTACATGATGATGATGATATATATATATAACGACAAATCACAGAACATACATAGTCATCTTCGCATATTGCCCCTCCAGGCCCATGGAAGCTAAATCCCAGTATCCTAGGCCCCCACCTCTCAACAAAGTCTCTCAGCAAGGAAAGGAACTGGCCACCCCGTCTCACAACAAAGTCTCCGCAAGGAAAGGAACTGGCCACCCCGTCTCCCAACAAAGTCTCCGCAAGGAAAGGAACTGGCCGCACCGTCTCCCAACAAAGTCTAATAGCAAGAAAAGGAACTAGCCACCCCGTCTCACAGCAAGAACAAGAACTGGCCACCCCGCCTCACAACAAATTCTCTCAGCAAGGAAAGGAACTAGCCACCTCACTTCACAACAAAGTCTCAGCAAGGAAAGGAACTGGGCACCCCGCCTCACAACAAAGTCTCAGCAAGGAAAGGAACTGACCACCCCGCCTCACAACAAAGTCTCTCAGCAAGGAAAGGAACTGGCCACATCGCCTCACAACAAAGTCTCTCAGAAAGGAAAGGAACTGGCCACCCAGCCTCTCAGCAACGAAAAGGAACTGACCACCCCGCCTCACAACAAAGTCTCTAAGCAAGGAAAGGAACTGGCCAAGCAGTCTTCCAACAAAGTCTAATATATATATATAGACGCACACACACACTTACACATACACACACACACACACACACTTACGCACGTGTACTTAAATATAGAATATGTGTGTCACACTTACTTGTAGGGTAGCAAACAAACTCCCCGTTTCCATAGCTTCCCTCAGGACACCTGCACAATCCGTGACGTGAACAGTGAGATTCAGACGTGCATATCCTTGATGGAGGAGACCCACACTGTGTGGTATCAGAACCTGGAACAAGAGAACAAATCAATCGATATATGGCTTTGTGGTGCTACTTTTGTCTGCTTAGTAATATAGTGAAAAAAATCTGGCAAAGATGGCGCCGTAACTGGATGCGAGTCTACATTTCTCTACTGTTTTGGATCATTATGGATGCCGCTAGACAACGGATTTGCCTGCAATTCACACTAGTCGACGACTTACACTTGTGTTCACGGAAACGTGGTGTTGTTTTCCGTCTGGACTTGTTATTTCGTTCTGTTTTTGTGATTTCTTCCATCCGTTTATCCTGGTCTGGACGCCGGCTGAATGGCACTACGCTTATACCTGTGTCGTATTTCCCGGGTTAGTTCTGCCGGTTCACCTTCACGAATTTGGCTTGTGGGAATTTTAGATTCTACTATGATGAGCTGAATACAGCTGGGGAGAGATGCCAGACTCACTCACACGCTGAGTGTTGTCCATACGACCTCTTGTGGTTATCGAAAAGGCACGACAAACTGCGTTAGATGCCATCCCACCTTTCTTCCCTACGGGTTACATGTTTACGGAAAGGCTTTGGTGGTAGCCCTGAGGCAAAATCTGCATCCTATGCTATCTCCAGTCGTCTCGATTAATGTCTTGCCACTGGCAAAAGGTAGCTTAGGCTCTGTGAGTGAGGTTGACAAAAGGCGCAGTTTCTTCCTCACTTTAATCCAAATCTCCGCGCAAGTCACCCATTTTACCGGATACAGCAAGAGATACGACTGTCCACAAGGCTGAACAAAGAGAGTGGTCTTCATCACTTGTGATAGACAACTATTTATATAGTAATCAACTTTGTGTTACCAGTATCTGTTACAGGCCATCATTAAAACACATGCTTCACAGATCCCAGCGAGGAAAATTAGATATTTGTGAAAAACAAACAGGATCATTAGAACAGACAGAATGAAAAAGGAAGAAATAAGACAGAAGGTGAGAGCAATGCATGACTTACACAAATAGACAGAACACTAAATGGTTTTGTCACATGCCAAGATTTGGCTCATATCTCCCAGCAGCTCTAGCGTAACACATCAGCCATCTGGGCTTAGAGCAAGTGGAAGACTAAGGATAAGCGGAATGATGGGGTTAAAGAAGCACAACAGAGGCAAGGATTGAAAATATTAACGACCACACAGATAGCACGTGAAAGATGATTGCACCTTCCCTACGTCGTCTGATGAGATGACGAGATGAGAAGGCGAGGTGTGGTACAATAACTTTATATCCACTTATCTAACTACCTTACTATCTATATCTCCATCCATATATATATATATATATCCACTTGCCTATCCACCTCTCTATCCTCCACCTAATTGACCTACTTGTCCCCCATTCTATCTGTCCACCTACCTGTTCACTTATCTATCCACCTGTCTGTCAATGGCCATATCTACATCCATAGCCATATACCTATCCACGTATCTATGCACCTCTCTTTAACCATATATATTATCTGTCCGCCTCTCTATCCACATATCTATACACCTCTCTACCATCTCTCTATCATCTCTCTATCCATGTCTCTATCCACTTCTCTATCCATACAACTATCCACACTCGTGATCTACACGAAGAAGACACGCAGAAGAAGTCAAACTAGCACAACCGTTTGGAGGACTCCGGTCCACCTTCATCAACACGCTCTGGAAATGAGGAAAGCTACTGCAACCCGCTACTAAACGTCATTTCCAGGGGGTACAAAAGAACAAACCTACTCATTGTGGACACTCACAACAACAACAGCAAGGACAACAACAATGACAACAACAACTACGTGCTGGCGTAGACGATTCTACAGTTTTTATGCAACCAGTTTCTTCTACTCCATTTGATCTTAAAATACCTATATTCATTCAATCTATTCTTGAATGCATTCACTGACCCTGCCCCCCCCCCCCTATTTCCCGTGGCAATGTATAAAAAGCATTCATCACTCTATGACTACAAAAATAAAATAATTTATAATATCTAATCTGGACTGTTCTTTACTTAATGTGTAACTGTCTGCACTTTCTGAATTATTCTTTTGAAACTTCAATGCAGAGTAAAAAGTAAAATATGAGAAACCATGTCTGCTATCATTTCAAAGTACACGAAAACGACAAAACACAGAACATACCAAGTTATCTTCGCATATTCACCCTCTAGGCCCATGGAAGCTAAATCCCAGTATCCTAGGTCCCCACCTCTCAACAAAGTCTCACAGCAAGGAAAGGAACTAGCCACCCCGTCTCACAGCAAGAACGGGAACTGACCGCCACGCCTGACAACAAAGTCTCACAGCAAGGAAAGGAACTGGCCACCCACCTCACAACAAAGTCTCAGCAAGGAAAGGAACTGGCCACCCCGTCTCACAACAAAGTCTCCGCAAGGAAAGGAACTGGCCAAACAGTCTCCCAACAAAGTCTAATAGCAAGGAAAGGAGCAAGCCACCCCGTCTCACAGCAAGAACGGGAACTGACCACCACGCCTGACAACAAAGTCTCACAGCAAGAACAAGAACTGGCCACCCCGCCTCACAACAAAGTCTCAGCAAGGAAAGGAACTGGTCACATCTTCTCTCAGCAAGGAAAGGAACTAGCCAGTCCGTCTCACAATACAGTTTCTCAGCAAGGAAATGAACTAGCCAGCCATCATCACAACAAAGCTTCTCAGCAAGGAAAGGAACTGGCCACCCCGCCTTTCAGCAAGGAAAGGAACTGGCCACCCCACCTCTCAGCAAGGAAAGGAACTGGCCACCCCACCTCTCAGCAAGGAAAGGAACTGGCCACCCCACCTGTCAGCAAGGAAAGGAACTGGCCACCCCACCTCTCAGCAAGGAAAGGAACTGGCCAGCCCGCCTTACAACGTCTCTCAGAGGTTATCCCCGACTAACGAGTATGCCACTACCTTGACCTACACGTCACAGTAACTGTGGCACGTGCACACGTGTTATATCCGTAACCTCAAACACAGCACAGACCAGATGAGTGACACTCGCCGAGTGCGTGCCATTGTCACGTGTCGGAAGTCAAACGGATTTAGTCATAAAGTATCCAAAGACTAATATGATACGTTCTGACTTTAAGGTACAATTGGATGACATCATATGAAGTTATGAGGGCGACGAGAAAGGGGGGGGGGTGGGGTGGGTGGGACGGTTCCCAAATCAAACATGCTTGTTTTTGGATTCATGGCCGTCTCCCAGATGCTGTCAGGGGTCTTCAACCTTTAATGCCCCATGCTCCTTATGTCAGGGGTCTTCAACCGTTAATGCCCCATGCTCCTTATGTCAGGGGTCTTCAACCGTTAATGCCCCGTGCTCCTTATGTCAGGGGTCTTCAACCGTTAATGCCCCATGCTCCTTATGTCAGGGGTCTTCAACCGTTAATGCCCCATGCTCCTTATGTCAGGGGTCTTCAACCGTTAATGCCCGTGCTCCTTATGTCAGGGGTCTTCAACCGTTAATGCCCCGCGCTCCTTATGTCAGGGGTCTTCAACCGCTAATGCCCCAATTCCCCGTTTTTATTTTAGGTAAGAATGTCATTCCGACCTATCCCAAGATTGTATGTTTCAAAAGATGCCTTCTAAACAATGTCCAAATATTATTGAAGATCTTGTATTTTTCTGTATTAGTAAATATTCCAATGTTGTGGCAATAGATATAAATGTTGATGAATAAAAGTTGACTTTGAAAAGAAACATTCACAGCCTAATTACTAAACAGATCCAACTAAAACTAAATTCATTATATGTAACGTTAAAGTCCCCTCCACCAGAGTGGTAGTGGAAAAGGGGGAATTGGTAGAGGGGAGGGGAGCACTAAACAGTCGTGCAGCTATCCGCTCAAAATACATTAATTTCCACTTTGCTTTAAGAAAATAGCATACGAGAGAGTAAAGTGTGAATAAAACAGCAGCAAGAGAAAGTACATAAACAAATGAGAAAAGGTGACAAAACAAGAATTGAGGGGAAAAGGGGAAAGGAGGAAAAAATGGAGGAAAGAGTACAAAAATGGGAAAAGAGGCAAAGATGGGGGAAAAAGTACAAAATGGGAAAGGCGGCCAAAATGGGGAAAAAGAGGCAAAACTGAGAATGGGCAAACAAGGTACAAATCGGAAAGGATGTACAAAAATGGGGGAAATTCGGCAAAAAGTGGGGAATGGACATATTAGGGGGGGGGGGGGGCTGGGGGAGCCACAAATGGGGAAAATAAAAGAGACAAAATATGAGGAATGGTTTTAAAAAAGGGAGAAGGCGGTAACAATTGAAGAAGGAGGCAAAAATGGGAGAAAGGAGGCAAAAATGGCAAGTGGGCAATAAAGGGGAATTAGGCAAACATGATGGGAAAATATGCAAACAATGCAGGGGTGGGGGGTGGGGTGGGTGGGGGGGGGGGGGGTTTAAAGTGACAAAATATTTGTAAGGAACAAAAATGTAGAAAGTAAACAAATTAAAAGTGAACAAAACAAGTGAGGAAAAATGGTTGTTTCACTGTTTTTATACAGTTGCAATAACATACCTTGCGTCTGTTGTGCCTATAAACAGAACTGTTGACTGCCAACCACCGATACAGAAAATATACTCGCGTGTGTGTGTGTCCTACACTAACAGCTGTTAGAAAGTATTTAAACTCATTTCCTTCAAAACATCTCACATATCAAAACATATGCACATTCAGGCACGATCAAAAACCACATATAAAACGTATACCCAAACATATGCTTCCAATTATATAACCATAACTATACTAAAAAGAATATATCCAAATATACTACAAACAGTATAATCAAACATATACTACAAACAGTATACTCAAACATATACTACAAACAATAAACTACAAACAGTATACTCAAAGATGTATTAGAAACAGCTGGTAAGTAAGCAAAGATCCCGTCATGCCATGCGGCGTATAAGAAATATGGTGTTATGCCCATATTATTCTGTAACCAACGGCACATAGTGGATGAAGTGGTCAGCATCACGCCGGCCGTCTTTACTTCCAGGAACAAACAGCTTGTAACACAAGATAAAGATATCCACCAAGAAAACATAGTATTCCTGACTGATGCCGCCTCAGTTTTATAAGCGCGGAAACAAAACAAAGATGAAGATCCCAAGCAATGTATGTTCTCCCTGACACAACTCTCAGAAGAGCATCAAAGCTTGGCCATACAGTGGATTCCATCCCATTACAATATTGAAGGTAATGAAGCTGCAGACAAACTAGCAAAGAGTGGAGGAGCATCCAAACAAACAGACCTGAGTATTACATATAATGAGGCCAAGACCTTAATTTAAGCCAACTTCAGGGTAAAATGGGCTAATCAACACCCCGACTGCCGAAAAGAAGACAGCTACTTTAACTTAACTAGACAGCATCAAGTCATCATCTTCAGACTGAGAATTAGGGGACGGCGTGGCCTAGTGGTTAAGTGACACGGCTCACAACCAGAAGGTGCTGGGTTCGATCCCCATCACAGCACCGGCCGTTACCCCGGGGAAGCAAACCCTTAGAAAATGCAGGAGGAAGCAGACCCTTACATAAAATGAATGCTGAAGTCGGATGCACTGGGCCTACAGGCGCAAAATAAAACCACAGTGCAACGCACACCGCCTTGGGGATTCGAGGAATAAGGCGAACGCAAAAACAAAAAAAAAACAACAACAACAACAAAACTGAGAATTAGGGATAACAAAATCAAGGTTCATCTTTACAACAAAATCAAGGTTCATCTTTACAACACAGTGAGAATTGAGACAGATGACAAGTGTCCTTGTGGGGAGCATACCATGACAGGTGTCCTTGTGGGGAGCATACCATGACAGTGGAAGACATCCTACAAAGCTGTGTGCTCACGCAAGAAAAGAGTGATGGCTAAAGCACAATGAATCACTTGACAACAAGTAAACATGTTCAGTTAGCAAGAACCTTCTTAAGAGAATACGGAAGGTGTACAACAAGAATACACATAAACAGAATCCACCGAAAGTCGCCTTTACTGTGGTGTGACTTTTCAGTGACCGAACGTGCACTTAGTGACCGTTTGGTCATAAATATGATTTTCATGCGACCTGTGTCCATTTACACGATCCCCATGTGACCTGTGTTCATTCACACAATCTCCATACGATCTGTGTCCCTTCACACGATCCCCATTCGACCTGTGCCCATTCACACGACCCCCATGTGACCTGTGTCCATTCACACGATTCCCATGTAACCTGTGTTCCTTCACACGATCCCCATGTGACCTGTGTCCATTCACACGACCCCCATGCAACCTGTGTCCATTCACACGATCCCCATGTGACATGTGTCCATTCACACGACCCCCATGCGACATGTGTCCATTCACACGACCCCCATGTGACCTGTGTCCATTCCCACGATCCCCATGTGACCTGTGTCCCTTCACACGATTCCCATGTAACCTGTGTTCCTTCACACGATCCCCATGTGACCTGTGTCCATTCAGACGACCCCCATGCGACCTGTGTCCATTCACACGATCCCCATGTGACCTGTGTCCATTCACACGACCCCCATGTGACCTGTGTCCATTCACACGATTCCCATGTGACCTGTGTCCCTTCACACGATTCCCATGCAGCTTGTGGGCCATCGACGTGATTCCCATGTGACCTACGCATCCATACCACCCCCCCCCCTTCATACGCACACCCACACATCCCACCACAAAATAAACCCCCTCCACCTCCCCCATACGCACACCCACACATCACACCACAGAATAAAACCCCTCCACCTCCCCCATACGCACACCCACACATTCACACCACACAATACCTCCTCCTCCCCCCCCCCCCTCCTTTCTACCACAAACACACAGTCAAATAATACACATACGTAACTTATCAAGAATGTACAGGCTTATGTGTTGTTAATATATTGATCTTCTTGTTGGTATCAATCAATTTCCCACAAACACAACTAATGTACAGGTGTTAACCTTTACAAAACGCTCTCTTTTGCCTAATGTGTTTAATACCTTCAAGGGATGGTTGTCTTAATTCTTCAAGTGTATATCTTATTTCAAATGTGACAGATTAGTTGCAGCGGTAGAAATGAGGTTCACAATGAGAATGTGACAAATTAGTTATGTAGATAGAAATGAGGTCCACAAATGAGAATGTGACAAATTAGTTATGTAGATAGAAATGAGGTCCACAATAAGAATGTGACAAATTAGTTATGTAGATAGAAATGAGGTCCACAATTAGAATGTGACAAATTAGTTATGTAGATAGAAATGAGGTCCACAAATAAGAATGTGACAAATTAGTTATGTAGATAGAAATGAGGTCCACAAATGAGAATGTGACAAATTAGTTATGTAGATAGAAATGAGGTCCACAATGAGAATGTGACAAATTAGTTATGTAGATAGAAATGAGGTCCACAATGAGAATGTGACAAATTAGTTATGTAGATAGAAATGAGGTCCACAAATGAGAATGTGACAAATTAGTTATGTAGATAGAAATGAGGTCCACAATGAGAATGTGACAAATTAGTTATGTAGATAGAAATGAGGTCCTCAAATGAGAATGTGACAAATTAGTTATGTAGATAGAAATGAGGTCCACAAATGAGAATGTGACAAATTAGTTATGTAGATAGAAATGAGGTCCACAAATGAGAATGTGACAAATTAGTTATGTAGATAGAAATGAGGTCCACAATGAGAATGTGACAAATTAGTTATGTAGATAGAAATGAGGTCCACAAATGAGAATGTGACAAATTAGTTATGTAGATAGAAATGAGGTCCACAATGAGAATGTGACAAATTAGTTATGTAGATAGAAATGAGGTCCACAAATGAGAATGTGACAAATTAGTTATGTAGATAGAAATGAGGTCCACAAATGAGAATGTGACAAATTAGTTATGTAGATAGAAATGAGGTCCACAATGAGAATGTGACAAATTAGTTATGTAGATAGAAATGAGGTCCACAAATGAGAATGTGACAAATTAGTTATGTAGATAGAAATGAGGTCCACAATGAGAATGTGACAAATTAGTTATGTAGATAGAAATGAGGTCCACAATGAGAATGTGACAAATTAGTTATGTAGATAGAAATGAGGTCCACAAATGAGAATGTGACAAATTAGTTATGTAGATAGAAATGAGGTCCACAAATGAGAATGTGACAAATTAGTTATGTAGATAGAAATGAGGTCCACAAATGAGAATGTGACAAATTAGTTATGTAGATAGAAATGAGGTCCACAATGAGAATGTGACAAATTAGTTATGTAGATAGAAATGAGGTCCACAAATGAGAATATGACAAATTAGTTATGTTGATAGAAATGAGGTCCACAAATGAGAATGTGACAAATTAGTTATGTAGAATGTGACAAATAATAACATGGACACGGAGTAGATAATAACAGGAAATCTTGAACAAACAAAAAAATTGCCAATCTACTACCGTGTTTATAAAACAAACATCGAGGAAAGTCATTGCCTAAGGGTTTAGTGAGATGTGAGAACATAGTGAGAAATGAGGCGTGCAAGTGGTTTAACATTGCAGAGGAAGGCATCGATGAAATATGACAACACAACCAGATGGTTTGTAAAACATTAACTGACTGCGCAACAGAAGATATTTGTAGAGATTACTGATTATTATCAGCGCCACTAGGTACCAAGCATGATGATGGTGTATAGTTAATATATGGTGTTGATTGACAATATTGGTTGTTATGTTATTAAATGTGTGGGGTTTTTTCTCTGTACAATCGCCTAAAGCTAAGTCAGCGCTGGATTAGAACCCACTGGGATGGCAGGAGCGTGGAGGCAGCGAAATAAAATAGGCAGAGCGAAAGAAACCAGTCTACATTAGGTGGGGGTCATCAAGGCATACAGTGACAGAAATCAGCGTAATAGTTGCAGTAGCTTTAATAGTCTTAGCAGTGGTAGTAGTAGTAGTAGTAGTGGTAGTAGTAGTAGTAGCACGTTCGTAGTAGTAATAGTAGTAGTAGTTGTTGTAGTAGTAGTAGTAGGAGTTGTAGTGGTCGTAGTAATAGTAATGGTAGTAATTGTAGTAGTAGTAGTTGTAGTAGTAGTAGAAATAGTATTAGTAGTAGTAGTGGTAGTAGTAGTAGTAGTAGTATGAGTTGTAGTAGTGGTAGTAATAGTAGCAGTAGTATGAGTTGTAGTAGTAGTAGTAGTAATGCAGAAGGAGTTGTTGTCGTTGTTGTTTTGAATATGTGGATGTTGTTGTTGCCAGTTTAGTAGAAGTAATTGTAATTATAGTCACAGCTGTAGTATAAGGAAGATAGTATTTCTTGTTGTGTTGAGGAAGGGGGTCGGGTGTGTTAAAGCATAAGCTGTACATTATGTGGAATGATACACACTGGGACAGTTGACTGGTGGCTAACACATATTATTGAAATGTACGTAGTGAAAATATTTAAACAATTGTTGAAGTACTTGGACAGAAAAGTACACTTATATTAGGAAACATAGGTAACACTAAGAGAACATTTTCCTATTTCGAATTCATGTTCTAAAATTGTGCATTTCGTGCAGTTTTATGCCTGACCGGCGGAAGTGCATTCAATTTTACATTCGTCTGCTGCAAAATGGCGTTTATCGGAAGGAAAAAAAATAGCGAGCAAATGTCTTCGAAAAAACAAACATTATGGTATTAAAAGACTGCTTAAGGAGTTTTAAAAGAAATCAGAGACTTTAAACGGACTATCTGTTGTGAAAGACCAGACAGTCACTGTCACATGTCGTAACGGGGCAGGTTGAAGACGCACTGTGCGCCTACCGATGACAACAATTTCAATGATGCTAACTAATGTTGGAACTCGAATTATAAGATGTTCACAGACATCGGGTGACCAGAGTTAACTGATCGCAACAAACATCGGGTCACCAGAGTTAACTGACCGCAACAAACATCGGGTGACCAGAGTTAGCTGACCTCAACAAACATCGGGTGACCAGAGTTAGCTGACCTCAACAAACATCGGGTGACCAGAGTTAGCTGACCACAACAAACATCGGGTCACCAGAGTTAGCTGACCACAACAAACATCAGGTCACCAGAGTTAGCTGACCACAACAAACATCGGGTGACCAGAGTTAGCTGACCACAACAAACATCGGGTGACCAGAGTTAGCTGACCACAACAAACACCGGGTCACCAGATTTAGCTGACCACAACAAACATCGGGTCACCAGAGTTAGCTGACCACAACAAACACCGGGTCACCAGAGTTAGCTGACGACAACAAACATCGGGTCACCAGAGTTAGCTGACCACAACAAACATCGGGTGACCAGAGTTAGCTGACCACAACAAATATCGGGTGACCAGAGTTAGCTGACCACAATAAACACCGGGTCACCAGAGTTAACTGACCACAACAAAAAGTTATGGCTTTCCCGCTGTTAAGATCTTTGACCTCGCTCCATTGAGCGTAAAGGCAGTTCCGTATTTATTACGGATGATATGTGTTGTTATTGCTCGACCCACCAATATCCAGAACGATCAAGCCAGCCCACCATTAGCCAAAACGATCGTGCCAGGCCCACCAACAGACAGAACGATCGTGCCAGGCCCACCAACAGACAGAACGATCGTGCCAGGCCCACCAATAGACAGAATGATCGAGTCAGGCCCACCAACAGACAGAACGATCGAGTCAGGCCAACCAACAGACAGAACGATCGAGTCAGGCCCACCAACAGACAGAACGATCGAGTCAGGCCCACCAACAGACAGAACGATCGAGTCAGGCCCACCAACAGACAGAACGATCGAGTCAGGCCCACCAACAGACAGAACGATCGAGTCAGGCCCACCAACAGACAGAACGATCGAGTCAGGCCCACCAACAGACAGAACGATCGAGTCAGGCCTACCAACAGACAGAACGATCGAGTCAGGCCCACCAACAGACAGAACGATCGAGTCAGGCTCACCAACAGACAGAACGATCGAGTCAGGCCCACCAACAGACAGAACGATCGAGTCAGGCCCACCAACAGACAGAACATCGTGCCAGGCCCACCAACAGACAAAACGATCGCGTTAGGCCCACCAACAGACAGAACGATCGAGTCAGGCCCACCAACAGACAGAACGATCGAGTCAGGCCCACCAACAGACAGAACGATCGAGTCTGGATGTACTTGTATCCGTCGATTGACATCAGAAAACTAACGCTAATTGGTGGCTTCAAACAAAACTAACGCTAATTGGTGGCTTCAAACAAAACTAACGCTAATTGGTTGCTTCAAACAAAACTAATACTGATTGGTTACTTCAAACAAAACTAACGCTAATTGGTGGCTTCAAACAAAACTAACGCTGATTGGTGGCTTCAAACAAAACTAACGCTAATTGATGGCTTCAAACAAAACTAACGCTAGTTGGTGGCTTCAAACAAAACTAACGCTAATTGGTGGCTTCAAACAAAACTAACGCTAATTGGTGGCTTCTAACAGAACTAATGCTGATTTATGGCTTTCAACAGAACTAATGCTGATTTATGGCTTCCTACTGAACTAATGCTGATTTTTTAACCAAAGTTACACAAATCAGTAATATTATCTGTTGGTGTCTTCTCACTGGGCCACTGCGGTTAATACCGTCGTCATCTTTTTCTTTTTTTTCTTCTTTTTTTTCTTCTTCTTGGTCGTTTGTTTTCAAACTATCGCTAACAAGCCTTAAAAGGACAGCAAGTAGCAAGATGTTGTCCAGAGAAGTAAATGCGTTCGTTGTATAGTAATTTACAGTTTGACTGCGATATTTGCACCTTCAGTCGGACACATCTAACTTAACGTCTTTGTACTTGTTTAGAAAACTCTGCAGTGTGTATACAACTAGTTTCTTTAATTTCAGTTGATCTAAAAACTATATGCATCCAATCTTTTCTTGAATGCATTAATTGACTCTGCCTCCACTATTTCATGTCGCAATGCATTTCCATTTTTCACCACTCTATGACTAAACAATTTTTCCTAATATCTAATCGTGATCTTTATTTAACTAATGCCTTTTAGTTTTTGTAAGCGGTTGCACTTTGATAAATTGGTTATAGTCTAATTTATCGTTTACGTTAATCCTCTTATAAATCTGTATTAAGTCACCTCGAATTCTTCTCTTTTCTAGACACTGTTGGAGTCCCACAATTAGTTTTGTCGCTCTTCTTTGTATCCTTTCCAGCATATTGATATCCAATCCACGACAAGGACTCTACACCTGTACACAGTACTCCAATATAGGTCTAACTAATGCTTTTTACTGTTTGACATTCACTTCCTTGCTTCTATGTTTAATGTTCCATTTTATCATACATAGCATTGCATTTGCCTTTATCACTGCTACCTAGACTTGCTCACTCACTTTACCTGTATGATCTATTATAATACCTAGGTCCCTTTCCTTTTCTATCATTCTTACTTTTGTTGGAGTGGCAAATTTTGGCGATTACTATAACAAATGGCAAATAAAGTGTATTTTACGGACATAAGAGAAATGTCAGAATTCGTTATTTTCAACAAAACATGTTCATCATGATATATATCTATCTATATACAGTCTATCTACAGTCTATCTACAGTCTATCTACAGTCTATCTACAGTCTATCTACAGTCTATCTACAGTCTATCTACAGTCTATCTATCTATCTATCTACAGTCTATCTACAGTCTATCTACAGTCTATCTACAGTCTATCTACAGTCTATCTACAGTCTATCTATCTATCTATCTACAGTCTATCTACAGTCTATCTACAGTCTATCTACAGTCTATCTACAGTCTATCTACAGTCTATCTACAGTCTATCTACAGTTGGATTATTCAGTCAAGAGATGGCACCGTAAAGAATAAGGGTATTCAAGACTTTCAGACTGATGATCTTACGTGGCAGAAGACATATGAAAACAAGGGTGAAGCTCTACTCGCTCACCACCTGGGACAGTGTGGCCAGAACAACAGAGCGATAAGTGTAGGTATGTGCAGAGGTACTAAAATGGAGGCTAACTTTATGACGGTGAAGGAGATTAAGCTCGTATTACATAGGGCAATGAGCGGGGGACCAGGTAAAGATGGGATCCGGAATGAGGATATCAACAAGATATCCGATGAGGAACTGGAGGAATTAGCCCATGTCTACAACAGAAGCATTGAGAAGGCTGAGATCAAAGAAAAATAGCTGCATTTGTATCTTATACCTTCGCCGAAGCCGGACATAGATCATGTACAAATTCGGGGCTATAGGATGATCAGCATACAGAATACGACAAGCTTTTGGAGGACATAATCGCAAAGAAAATTGTCTCTAGACTTGAATCTAGTCTCCTTCCACCAACCCTGGGATGGTACCGCCCCAATGTAGATACCTGGGCCAATGCGGCAGTTTGCGAAGGCTTCCATGCAGGTAGTGAGACATGTATGGTTGCAATTGACTTTGAGGACGCGTATAATAGATTGGCTGGGATTGCCTGGTGGATCGGCTTGTCAAGCTTAAGATCGGTCCATTTCTCGTGAACTGGATCTCTGTGGCTCTAGTCCAACTGGATCTCTGTGGCTCTATTCCAGCTGGATCTCTGTGGCTCTAGTCCAACTGGATCTCTACGGCTCTAGTCCAACTGGATCTCTGTGGCTCTAGTCCAACTGGATCTCTGTGGCTCTAGTACAACTGGATCTCTACGGCTCTAGTACAACTGGATCTCTGCGGCTCTAGTCCAACTGGATCTCTGCGGCTCTAGTCCAACTGGATCTCTGCGGCTTTATTCCAGCTGGATCTCTGCGGCTTTAGTCCAACAGGATCTCTGCGGGTCTAGTCCAACGAAAGGGGGTTTCTAAATGTGGCAGCTAGACATCTGCACCACAAACGATCCACCAGGGTTCCCCTTTATCTCTAGTGCTTTTCAATGTATATACAGTGAGGATTACAAGCGAGCAGTTTGTGTGCCAGGGGAGGACGATTTCTTATGCTGACGACCTGTTGGTATACCGCCAGGGCAGGGAGAGAAAACAGGTTGCTTGAGAGTTGCAGACAGAATTGGATCGCATAAGTAGGTGGTGCTGGGAAGGCTCGAGCATGTCAACGGCAACTGTTACATTGTTCTCTCTGAATAACCGTATAGCCACTATACCAATACCTACGGTTAATCTGTGTTCAGAGGTTATGGAGAGGACCCATGTAATGAATTACCCAGGAGTGCGGTTTGTTCGGAATCTTGCCTTCACCGGGCATGTCGACAGTAGGGTTATGAAAGCTAGGAATGGTTTGACCGTACCCTCACCGGGCATGTCGACAGTAGGGTTATCAAAGCTAGGAATGGTTTGAGCGTACCCTCACCGGGCATGTCAACAGTAGGGTTATGAAAGCTAGGAATGGTTTGGCCGGACCATCACCGGGCATGTCGACAGTAGGGTTATGAAAGCTAGGAATGGTTTGACCGTACCCTCACCGGGCATGTCGACAGTAGGGTTATGAAAGCTGGGAATGGTTTGGCCGGATCCTCACCGGGCATGTCGACAGTAGGGTTATGAAAGCTGGGAATGGTTTGGCCGGATCCTCACCGGGCATGTCGACAGTAGGGTTATGAAAGCTGGGAATGGTTTGGCCGGATCCTCACCGGGCATGTCGACAGTATGGTTATGAAAGCTAGGAATGGTTTGGCCGAACCATTACCGGGCATGTCGACAGTAGGGTTATGAAAGCTAGGAATGGTTTGACCGTACCCTCACCGGGCATGTCGACAGTAGGGTTATGAAAGCTGGGAATGGTTTGGCCGGATCCTCACCGGGCATGTCGACAGTAGGGTAATGAAAGCTAGGAATGGTTTGGCCGGACCCTCACCGGGCATGTCGACAGTAGGGTAATGAAAGCTAGGAATGGTTTGGCCGGACCCTCACCGGGCATGTCGACAGTAGGGTAATGAAAGCTAGGAATGGTTTGGCCGGACCCTCACCGGGCATGTCGACAGTAGGGTTATGAAAGCTAGGAATGGTTTGACCGTACCCTCACCGGGCATGTCGACAGTAGGGTTATGAAAGCTAGGAATGGTTTGACCGGACCCTCGCCGGGCATGTCGACAGTAGGGTAATGAAAGCTAGGAATGGTTTGGCCGGACCCTCACCGGGCATGTCGACAGTAGGGTTATGAAAGCTGGGAATGGTTTGACCGTACCCTCACCGGGCATGTCGACAGCAGGGTTATGAAAGCTGGGAATGGTTTGACCGGACCCTCACCGGGCATGTCGACAGTAGGGTTATGAAAGCTGGAAATGGTTTGACCGTACCCTCACCGGGCATGTCGACAGTAGGGTTATGAAAGCTGGGAATGGTTTGACCGTACCCTCACCGGGCATGTCGACAGTAGGGTTATAAAAGCTGGGAATAGTTTGGCCGTACCCTCAACGGGCATGTCAACAGTAGGGTTATGAAAGCTAGGAATGGTTTGGCCGGACCCTCACCGGGCATGTCGACAGTAGGGTTATGAAAACTGGGAATGGTTTGGCCGGATCCTCACCGGGCATGTCGACAGAAGGGTTATGAAAGCTAGGAATGGTTTGGCCAGACCCTCACCGGGCATGTCGATAGTATGGTTATGAAAGCTAGGAATGGTTTGACCGGACCCTCACCGGGCATGTCGACAGTAGGGTAATGAAAGCTAGGAATGGTTTGGCCGGACCCTCACCGGGCATGTCGACAGTAGGGTTATGAAAGCTAGGAATGGTTTGGCCGAACCCTCACCGGGCATGTCGACAGTAGGGTTATGAAAGCTGAGAATGGTTTGATCGCGATGAGGAAGATGGTCCCGGGAGACTGTGAGCAGCCTCATCTCGTTCTATTAAATCAGGGAGTAGTCCTTCCGGTGATCAAGTATGCTGTGGTGATCCGGACTCTCAGTTACACGCAAACGGATAGAATAGAGTGGATACAGAATGGAGTGGATACAGAATAGAGCGGATACAGAATAAAGCGGATACAGAATAGAGTGGATACAGAATGGAGTGGATACAGAATGGAGCGGATACAGAATGCGGACATGCGAATCATACTTTGGTGCACAAGAGACACGCCGTGTAGGGCAATGTGGTATCTCTGGATTCTCCATTCATGGAAGAGAGGATAAAGATTTGTCGTTTACGGGCCTACCTCCGAGTCAGCGCTGACACACAAGATCCAACATCCACTACACGGGGATATTGGGAGTGAAAAGGGCTGCAGACTTTACAGAGGAAATTCCTGGATAGGTTAGGCCGAGGACATTGTGCAACAGGTTCGATGATATAGAACCTGGTGAAGAATGGGTATGAGTGACAGCAGAATGTGACACGTCCTTTTCAGTATGTGTCACACTGGACAAAGAGTGTAGACAGACAAATCCAGAGGTGGTTGGAGCGCAAGTTCAGTCCCTTATTTCTGAGTTTGGATGAGTCTGTTGTGCGGCATACATACATGCGCTTTCACTGCTCAGGTCGGAGGGGAAAACGGTGAGGGAGGACAGCAGCGTGTATGCAATATGGACACATAGTCTGACCATGGATTTCCTTGCAATGGTTTGAAGGAAGACCTTTACACAAGCATGCTTTCTCATCGACTCTATGACCATGCTCAGAAAGACTGAGATGGGCTGGTGTAGAAGACTGCGGGTTGAGTCTCTGACAAGAAGAAGACTGACAACACGATGGTTCTTCTTCTTCTTCTTCGTACTCTGTCAGACGTCAACTTGTATTTGTTCGAAGAAAGCAGCTGTTATCCCGAGGCTGCCATAGAGTTTTCTAGTGTTGCCACTGGTGATGGCCACATGTGCTTTCTCTGTTCCTCGGACAATTTTGCAGCAGATGTTCAGCGGTATTTTCCATGTGCCACACGAGCATTCGTCAGTGCACCATGGTTCATTTTCGTATCACGTGACGCGGGTGTAAAGGGAAATGAACGTGCTGACATGTTTACAGGTAGTGCTACTGTGGGAAACGAACGTGCTGACATGTTTACAGGTAGTGCTACTGTGGAAGGGGGCGAGCGGACATGTTTACAGGTAGTGCTGCTGTGGGAAACGAACGTGCTGACATGTTTGCAGGTAGTGCTGCTGTGGGAAGGGGGTGGGGCGAGCAGTGGGCCGGGCTGATATCCTGGTTGCCGTTAGGGACCCTAGGAAGCCGGCACGGTTAAATGATTCGAGCAATGACGCTGAGTCCGGAACTTTGACCAGGCTGCAAGAAAGTCAGATCACAAGAGAGAGAGAGAGAGAGCCAAACAAGACCGCTACACTGGAAGTCAAAGGAGACTAGTCAACCAACACAGAACTGGTGTCATGAGCCGACATACGCTGGAGGATATACTGAACAAGGGAGCTGAGCACCTATGGACTTGATCGATGTACAGTGAGGCTGATCTGTCGACTAACTAACTAACTAACTATCTAACTGAATTCATTGAACCATGACCAAGATATGATGTAAAAGTAGCCGTTTAAGTTCCCCGAAATACTAGGATGTTCACCTGGCCCGCCTTGTTATGATGACGAATTTACACCACCCATGTTACATCATTTTACTTCGTTTTAGCTATAGCGATTTCTTAGTCGTTTTCGTACGTTCTCGTTTCCTGACGAAGGTCTTCTGGCCGTAATTTAGGTATCGTTTTGTTTTTCTCCTGGTCCGCTAACTGAGCTATTACCAATATGTAATTGTATCGACTTTTGACATTCAGCTGCGTTACAGCATCAATACATCTATGTCTCCAATATCGGTACAAACATCTCTAGAGAAAAGAACCGAAAATAGTCGAGGGAAACTCATTAAACCTGAAATGTAATGTTCGGGGAATTACTTCTAGTTTTCTTTTTCAAACTCAGTTAACTATGTCTCCTGCATAGGCGAGGACGTGTTATAGTTTAGATTAGGATAGTCGAAGAATCAACGTCATTGCGCACAGTTTAACCACGGTTTAACCACGGTTTAACCCATAAGTGCTCTGTTCTTCTCCACATTTTTGGAGAATCTCCGCACAATGTAACGAACGAGGATCCAGTAATAGATTGAATAGATTTGTAACATAGTTTTGAATTTTGCCCGGGCAACTTACTACTATTTTCTATTACTAATGTGCTTTTTAACGAATTTTTAACGTGTGTGACACTGCACACGGGCGCCCGATCTCTACTACCTAGAGATCCGAGTAAATATCAGAAAGTCCACGCGAAGAAATCCCGGTCTTCCCAGTGATTGGAACCCGCAGTCTCTAACACCTCGAGGCCACGTAGTCCGGGTTTTATGATAAGCTAGGCAGACCGTTCTTTCCTGAAAGAATTATTGAGGGTACAGGATAGGCTAGTGGTTAAGTGACACGGCTCACAACTCGAAGGTGCTGTATTCGCTCCCTATCACAGCCCCGGCCGTTACTCCAGGGAAGCAAACCCTTCGAAAGTGCAGGAGGAAGCAGCTCTTACATAAAATGGATGCCGGGGTCGGATGCACTGGGTTGACAGGCACAAAATAAAAACAAAGTGCAACGCACACTGCCTTGAGGACTAGAGAAATGAGGCAAACGCAAAAAAAAAATGTTTTTAAAGAATTATTGAGCATATTACAGTAAAAACATAATATAATAATATTTTCTAATGTTTTATACATTTGAATCCACACACTTGTTTGCTTTCTGCGGCTTTTTGCATAGCTCACACTTCTATACACATACATTGTTATGTGTTTAAAGTCGTATCTTGTGTGACAATTTTACTGGCAATGCAAACTTATACATGTGTCAATAAACACTTTCATAAAGGATTGTAATGGCTGATCTCGACAGACATATTGTAGTCGTGTGGTAAATCAATGCGCCTGTTGTGTTCATTCAATGTTCGCTGGGTTTGTGTTCCTTTCTCGCGAGAAGTGAGTTGGTGAAAAATTTGTTCTTTTCATTTCGTGTATATATATATTACGTCTGTCTGTCAGTCAGCATATCTGCCTGTCTGTCTATCTGTCTGTCAGCTTATCTGCCTGGCTTTCTGTCTGTATATCTGTCAATGTGTCTATATATGTCTGTATGTTTGTCTTACTGATTTATGTCTGTCCATCTAGATGTCTGTCTGTCTGTCTGTCTAGTTGTAGTTTGAAATGTCTGTCTTTCCATCCATCCCTGTTCTTGTATGTCTGCTTTGTCTAACTTTTTGTATCAATATACGAGTAGCAAAAACACATAAACACACATACACCAACATACACTCACACACCCACACACACACACACATACACCAACATACACTCACACACCCACACACACACACACATACACATACACCCACACACACATACACCCACATTATACACACACACACCTACACTATACACATATACACCCACACTATACACATATACACCCACACTATACACACATACACCCACACTATACACACCCACCCTATACGCACATACACCCACACTATACACATATACACCCACACTATACACATATACACCCACACTATACACACATACACCCACACTATACACACACACACCCACCCTATACGCACATACACCCACACTATACACATATACACCCACACTATAAACACATACACCCACACTATACACACACACACCTACACATTACACACATACACCCACCCTATACACATATACACCCACACTATACACACATACACCCACCCTATACACACATACACCCACCCTATACACACATACACCCACCCTATACACACATACACCCACACTATACACACATACACCCACCCTATACACACATACACCCACCCTATACACCTACACATTACACACACCGATACACCCACACGACACACCCGCATACATTTACACTATATACACATATACACTCACACTATACATAAATACATCCTCAACCATCCACACTATACATACACCCACATACATTTACACTACACACACATTTACACCCAAACACATAAACACATACACACACATATACTATACGCATCCCCACACACCCACCCTTCTACACTATACACAAACTACACACATGCACCCATACATATTCACACACCCACACACTCACACAAACACCCACACATACACACAGACATACACACACATACACACACATATACACACACACACACACACACATAAGTCAAACATAGACGACGCTATGCGACATAATGATCATGAAATAAGAAGCCACAGAAATCCCTTATTAGCGACGTCAGTAGCAGACGGTAGACATGAACTTCCGAACATAACACCACAGCTACAGAGCGTCATAACACCACAGCTACAGAGCGTCATAACATCACAGCTACAGAGCATAATAACACCACAGCTACAGAGCGTCATAACACCACAGCTACAGAGCGTCATAACACCACAGCTACAGGGCGTCATAACACCACAGCTACAGAGCGTCATAACATCACAGCTACAGAGCGTCATAACATCACAGCTACAGAGCGTCATAACACCACAGCTACAGAGCGTCATAACACCACAGCTACAGAGCGTCATAACACCACAGCTACAGAGCGTCATAACACCACAGCTACAGAGCGTCATAACATCACAGCTACAGGAGCGTCATAACACCAGAGCTAGAGAGCGTCATAACACCACAGCTACATAGCGGCAACAAGTACCAACTTACGGTCCGATGATGTGGTCACAACACCTGGTAGATCATTCCCAACAGCTGTCGGCAGCAAGAACAGGAAGCCAAGCACTATTGGCCATTCTAGCATTATCATCTGATTCAGATCTGGCTGAAATCGCCTGTCGTTTGTTCGTCCTTTTTAGTTTATATTCCTCTTGTTCAGCTTATTATTGTTGCTGTTGTTGTTGTTGTTCTTGTTGTTGTTGTTGTTCTTGTTGCTGCTGTTGTTGTTGTTCTTGTTGCTGCTGTTGTTGTTGCATTTGAAGACGTGGTGATGCAACCTATACCTTCTTATGTCACACAGCAGTTTTTTGAGTTGGTCCACGAGTAACGCGAGACAGACGAATCGTGGGCAGGCGACCAGATGTTCCGTCAGTGAAGGACCTCAGTGAGACTAGCGCTACACGACGGCTGATTCTCCTTTTATACAACAAAGTTGCTGAGCTTTCGATGTTTATCAACCCAGTAGTTGATCAACTCCTGTCAAACATCTTGGCCTCCCTCGCCACGACACACACGATCTATTCTTAATGTAATATTGTTTTATGAGTTATCAATGTTTCGGTAGGAAATTTCGCCGAGCGAGCTGTGCTTGTGTGTTTAAGCTCTCACAAGCACCGATCATAGACAAAGAGGAAGTATGACAAACGTCCGGGTGGCACAGAGGATGAGTGCTTGTCTCTTGCGACAAAGGAACGTGAATCGATCTCAGGTCTTTGCATACCCAGTTGTAAATAGGTACTTCACTTAGACCTAGGGACAACAAACCGGCTAGGAAGAGAACTTGAACAACCTAAACAAAAATAAAATCTGAGGCACACTATAAATGTGTCTATTGCGTCTGGCCTGCATGCTTTTGGGCTGCTATCTCTAAGTATATCAGACGACATTTCCAGGTCACAGGGCGGAAAGAATGAAGGACTTTGAAGATGGCTCAGCTTGGCTCCATAATAAATATTTATAATAAATGTGTTGCTAATGTGCATGTAGATGTGGATCGGTGAGCACACAAGAGCGATGTGAGGTTGGTGTTGGATTTACCATAAAGTCCACAATAGTACAGCAATTGAAAAGTCTACGAACGGGAATTAGCCATCGCCTCATAACAATGCCGCTTCCTCTGAACGTCAGCCTGAGAACCAACTGACAAATCCGAACTCAGCCAAAGATAGATTCTATGAAGATTCCGAGTCCCTTATAGCTACGGTTCCAACATCTGACAAACTGATTCTGCTAGGAGTTTTTAACTCAAGCGTGGGATGACATCATTGGTCGAAATGGCATAGGTAAATATAACGGCAACGGTCTATTCTTACCGAAGACATGTGCCACAAATGAACCTATCACAACCATCGTCCGATTCCAAGCTAGAAAAAGGACAACGTGAATGCATCCCAGGTCTCGCCACTGGCATCTTATCGACTACATCATTGTCGAACTTCGGGACCGAAGTGATGTCAAAAAAACTAAGAGTTTATGTAGTGCGGAATGTTGGACTGAACATCGTCTCGTGATAGCCAAATTGATTCTAAAAGTCCAACCAAAAAGGCATCCTCGGGGGACAAAACTACCGGGGAGACTAAATGTGAAGAAGTTGAAGTGGGAATCTACTAGAAACAGTTTCACTGCTGAGCTAGAAACCAGACTGAATGGGATTCAGCTTGGAAACTCCAGCATCGATCAAAAACTGAGCGACCCTAAGGGGCACTGTTTACTCTACAGCACTAACACACCTTGGTCCATCCACACGAGAGCACAAAAACTGTTTCGACGAAAATGATGGCGAAATTCAGATTCTTCTCAACGCACATCGCCAAAGGCACAGGGCTCTTCAAAATGACACATTGTTCTTGTTCAAGAAAACAGCCGTGACTAGCGCTTGAAGAACAGTTCAGAAGAGTTACACGATTCCGGGCTAAGCAAAGGGGCAGACGTGATAGAGGTGTATGCTGTGCGATATGACCACAAAGGATTCTGCACGACTCTGAAATCACTTTAAAGTCCATAGTCTTTTGGTAAATCTCCAGTTCGCAACGCCAACTGTCCATCATAAATAAATGAAGAGGTAACCCAACGCATGTCCCAGGTACAAATGAACACGGCCATGGATGATATCATTACTAAAGATGAAGTAGACGAGGCCATCAAATCTTTTTCTCTTAGAAAAGCCCCTGGAGCAGAGGTGTATACAACAGCAGGAACATGCCTCAATAGGAGACTTTTCTGCTCCATGTGTGTTGAAAGATTAGTCTCACAAGAAATAAAGGATGCGTCGATAGTGCATATCTACAAGAGAAAACGTAATCGTCAGGAGTGTGACAGTCACCGCAGAATCTCACTGCTATCTAGTGCTAGCAAGATCTTCGCTCGTGTGCCAGCCAATAGGCTGAACAAACATCTTCAGCTAGAACATCATCTCCGAGAAAGTCAGTGTGGATTTAGATCTGGTTGCGAGACTGTGGACATGATATTTGCAGATTGTCAGGTACAGGAGAAATGTCGAGAACATAATCGCGTTCATTGACCTCATACAGACATTTGATACGGTCAGAAGGGGTGGGCTATTGCCGATCATGTCTAAATACGGTTGTCCTGGCAAATGTGTAACCGTGGTGAAACAGCTCTACTAGGGCATTCGCGCACGTGCACTTAACAGCGGCGAGTCCTCTCCACCATTCGAGGTCAACAACGGTGTGATACAGGGATGTGTACTTGCTCCGACACTGTTCAGTATGATGTTTTCAGCTATGCTGACGGATGCCTTTAAATCAAGTATATCATACCAATAAAGTACCGCATGGATGGTGGTCTATTCAATCTCTGCAGACTGAATGCGAATACCAAGGTGATGTACGACACGACATGCGAACTATTGTTTGCGTGTAGCTGATCTGAACAGTTGCTCAGGACGGAAAAAGCAGGAGGGTACTAACTAGTTCTCTGCTGCTTGTAACAACTTTGGCTTGACAATCAGCACAAAGAAAACTGAGGTAATATATCAACCGGCATCAGGCACATCGTATAAACATCCAGTAGTTACAGTGAGTGGACATAATTACAAGCGGTTGGAAAATGTGTCAACCTCGGAAACACGCTGTCGAGATCAGTGACTATTGCTGATGAGCTGGCTAAAAGAATAGCAAAGGTCAGCACAGCTTTTGGTCAAATCCGTCAACAGTATTGGAACGTCGAGGAATTGGCATATGATTAAACTGAAGATCTACCGTGCTGCCATTGTCCCCACAATGCTCTACACGCGTAAAAGATGTACTGTCTTCGCCAGGAGGCTAAATCGTTTTCACATGAACTATTTAAGCAAGGATCATTCTATCCAGGTAGTTCAGGACAGACGTGCAATCATTAAGTCTACAGCAGAGAAAATATCAGAGACAACTGCGGACTTCGTCTGCCAGTAATGCCATAGACCTTTCCACGCTCGAGCTGGCCCGAGCAGTCACGAGCGCACATACAATCAAGGTTGCTTTATGATATGTGGTGATGTTGGTGGTACTCGTGTACGACGATGTACGAGTCATTATTATTACTGATGTCAGAAATATAGGTCTAGATCGGTAAGGAATTTGTTACTGATGTGAGATATATATGTCTAAATCGATAATGAATGTGTTACTGATGTGAGATATATAGATCTAAATCGGTAATGAATGTGTTACTGATGTGAGATATATAGATCTAGATCGGTAATGAATGTGTTACTGATGTGAGATATATAGATCTAGATCGGTAATGAATGTGTTACTGATGTGAGATATATAGATCTAGGTCGGTAATGAATGTGTTACTGATGAGTGTGTGTGTGTGTGTGTGTGTGTGTTCGCGAGCGTGTGTGTGTGTGTGGGTGTGTGTTTTGTGTGTGTGTGTGTGTGTGTGTTGATGTAAGTAAGTAAGTAAGTTGCCCATCGTAAGCGAAGATGGCGACATCATCAGACTGTCCTCGTCCTGAAGATGTAACGCGCTGAATTAGGATTATAGTGAGAAAGAAGCTGCGCTGGACATCAATCTTACTCTCTCGTCCTGAGTTACCGAGAACCAGTGGCAAGACATACAATCAAGACGACTGGAAGTAGCTCAAGATGCAGACATTCAGGTCGTACAATTCGTGAGACCAGCGGTCGCTTGAAACTTGTGGAAGTCTATCGTCTACCGTTTCCTTGACGATTTGAGAGGCGAATGGTGTGTTGATGTAGATTTCTAATGAATATGTTATTTATGTGAGTGTGTGTGTGTTGATGTGGATCGGTAATGAGTGGTGTGTTACTGGTGTGTGATATGTAAATGTAGATCGATAACGAAACTGTTATTGATATGTGTGTGTGTGTGTGTGTGTTGATGTAAATCCGTAGTTAATGTGTCACTGCTGTGGGTGGTATGGATTCTTGATGCCACAAAGAATTAATACACATTATAGTCGGCACACTTATTCCTCCATACTTACGTGACACACGAGCAGGAACACCAGGCAGCATTGTTGCAGAGGAAGTGTGAGACCAAGAAGCAGATGGTCATTATTCTTAGCAGGTATTAGACATAACATTGGGAATGCAAATGACAGAATCGTGCAGCTCCCCTGGACGCTAAAGAGATAAACGGATAAGTAAGATAAGTTGAAGATGAGGATGATTAGACAGGCAGACTGACAAACGGATAAACAGACAGAAGTACGATAATGACAGAGAGACAAATGCCGTTAGATGAGACCGTCACTACATTCTGGAACTTCAAGCTCACATGTATACTTTAATTACATTTCTTCATATTTATTATTGATGTGTTTGTTTGTCCCTTTTTTGGATAAGACTTTGAACGTTTAAATACTGTACAACTTCTGATACTGTGCTTAAGTGAAAATTAAATAGAATCTTTCTGGTTTTAGTCACTATTTGTAATCAGTGTTACTGTAGTCTCTCAATGTTTTAGTTAGCGTTTATTGACGAGAAAAGTGACATAGGGATTAGAGCCCTTGCCTCTAGCCCTTGCATGGAGGCCAAACCAGTCTGGTTGGTAAACGCTTCAGTCTACCCAGCTGTGTGCTACCTGACATATTTAGGAAAGGTAAGCCGGCAAAGAAACGAACTGTAAAGTTTTGTTCTTTTATGGATAGTTAAGACAAAATTGGTGGCCATTGCCCTGATGTAAAATGACCATTCATGTGTTGTTTCTAAGTTTGGGAGGTGAGTAATGCATGGGCGTTGAGAGCAGAGGAGATTGGGCTGGTGACTCTAAGAAACAAAGGTTGGACAAACGCAGGTCACGCCAGGGTCAATCCCCGTTTTAACACTAGGTCAACAAAGGAAACGAGGGGTTTAGGTAGAAGATTTCTAATACAGCGGTGGGTGTCGGACTTGGCGTTAATGGGGGTTGGTGACCATCTGATGCTGCCCCGACCGGCTACGGCATGTAAAGTGACAGTGACTCGTGGAAAGTCAACCAATGACAATTTAGATGGGGGTAGTTCCAAATTGGAGTGATGGCTAAGTCAATCAACCCACGGAAGACCATTAGGCAACCATGTTGATGCTTGAGACTATAAAATACTCTGCAAAGAAAAACTCTGAAGACTGGCAGGAGGGCTGACAGTGAGTTAGTTGCAGGGAGATTGTCCCATCATACACCCCGAGTTTTGGTTAGTCGCTCTCAATAGGTGCTTATGATGGACACCCTGTGAACAATAAGAGATCTGAGTGTGTGTTGTATATGCAGGACACCATGTGAACGATGTATGCACTGAATGGTTACACGAGTGTACATATTGCCTAAGGACGAGATCTGAATGTGTGTTGTATGTTCCGGACACTTTGTGAACGATGTGTATTATGATTATGTGTTTACGTACAGATTCGCGTGAATACGTGAAGTGAGCTAAGTATTTGTGAATTCACGGATCGTCTGAATACGTGATCTGATTATGTGTGAGCGTACAGATTCGTCTGAGTACATAATCTGATCGTGAGGATGAGTTTGTTGATTATGTGGTGAGTGTGAAGGGGAGTACAGCAGCAAGAATTCTGGGTAATTAAATTTTTGAAAGAAACATCAAAAGCTAGTGCTTACAACTTAATATGGTAGTTAAATATTTATTTGATGATTATTTAGTTTAAATGTTCTTTAGTTTTTGTTGGTACTGTGCATCGATTATTCTTGTGAAAAATTGTTTTGTTTCATGATCAGAACAGTGTTTACTGTGTTTTTCTGTGTTGAAGTCGCATCGTGGTGTAGATACATATTGTAACTCTTTAGGTAAGTAGACTACACAACTAAACCTAAACTAGACTCTCCCAAACTTCCCCTGAAATGGGCTTCTATCATGATGTTGTTTGGAGAACGAAACGCGCTGTGTCGTAGTTTACAGCTTGATTCCGATATTAGCACCTTTCGGTCCAACACATCGACTTCAGCATGGCATTCTTCGGTACCGGATTAGCAGTTCCTCTTCGATCCCTTCTCTTTAGGCAGTCTGTTCGGTTGCAGCCTATTATCCAGGATCACCCAGTGAAGGTGTAGAAGGGTCTTGGCAGCTATGGTTCGCTGGACCTGATTCTAGAATCCAGATTTGGGTCGCCGGACCTGATTCTAGCAGCCATCTATGGGTCGCTGGACCTGACTAGCAGCCAGCTATGGGTCGCTGGACCTGACTAGCAGCCAGCTATGGTTCGCTGGACCTGATTCTAACAGCCAGCTATGGGTCGCTAGACCTGATTCTAGCATCCAGCTATGGGTCACTGGATCTTCTTCTTCTTCTTCTTCTTCTTCGTTCTCAATCTCCCACTACCAAACACTGAAAGGGCTTAAGTAGCAGAACGTAGTCCAGAGAACGGAATGCGTTGTGTCGTAGTTTACAGCTTGGCTGCGATATTTGCACCTTTCGGTCCAACACATCCGACTTCAGCAAGCATTTTTTGAGTACCGGGTTAGCATTCCCTCTTCGATCCCTTCTCCTTAGCCAGTCTGCCCTGATGCAGCCTGTTATCCAGGATCACCGCGTGGAGGTGTAGAAGGGTCTTGGCAGCTATGGTTCGCTGGCCCTGACGCTAGCAGTCAGCTATGGGTCGCTGACCACTGCAGCTCTTGCGCTGCTCAGCATCTTGATCCCGGTCGCTGGATATGATTCTAGCAGCCAGCTATGGGTCGCTGGACCTGATTCTAGCAGCCAGCTATGGTTTGCTGGACCTGATTCTAGCAGCCAGCCATGGGTCTCTGAACCTGATTCTAGCAGCCAGCTGTGGGTCGCTGGACCTGATTCTAGCAGCCAGCTACGGGTCGCTGGATCTGATTCTAGCAGTCAGCTATGGGTCGCTGACCGCGTCAGCTTATGCATTGCTCAGAATCCTTCTATTTTGGGCAAGGACTCATTGTTATTTTTGCCGTTCTCTATGTTTCAGAGTCAAAGCGCTGCCGAAGACGGATGTGTCGGACCGAAAGGTGCAAATATCGCAGTCAATCTGTAAACTAGCGACACAACGCATTCCGTTCTCTGGACTACATCTTGCTGCTTGCAAAGTCCTGTTCGGGGCTTGGTAGCGGGAGATTGAGAACAAACGCAAAAGAAGAAGACAAAAAAAAGAGCTTTAGAAGAGAACGGATATTACTTTAGAGTAGAACATGTGTGTTGGAGATAATTTTCTTTGATTTGCATACATTTCCCCAATGCAATGGAAGCTCGTCTTGCCGTTTGTATTGTTATTTTGATATCTTTATTTTTATCCCCTTCTTTGTCTGTATTTGCTACCAAGATATTGGAATTATTTAACATCTTGTAGAGCATCGCAAATGCAGAGTAGCTGAGCACTCTCTTCTCATTGTAAAAGTTCTGCATTTGATCCACGCTATCGATACGATCCAAAAGACCCAGCTGTAAATGGGTACCTCCCTTTCTGTTATGGAAAGAAAAAGCAGCGAAGAATTTAACTAACCACCCCACATCACAAGAAGCTGAAGTTTAACGTTTTGTAATCTCTGGCACATCATCCCTGACAACAACGTCTGTTATAAATTTACAGTTTAACATCTGGCAAGAGGTCGTCGTCCATGGTAATTTGATTGTCGAAAATGTCTCATTGCGCTTAAAAATTATCTCCTTTGTGCAGGATGTACGTGACAACGATGTTGTTAACGTACACAGCGAGGGAGCTTAGAGTTCAGCTAACCTACACTTGTTATAACGTGCGATCTTGTTTATATTATATCTCTTGAATGTTATATTGAATATTTTAAATTGTTTTTGCACATTTGTTGCAGAGTAAATAAAAACTTTCTTAATATATATTGTTTTTAAAAATATGTTCACGTTCCAATACCCGCCTAGAGTCAGTTCAATAATGTTTTTAATGTCCGTCGTGATTTGAAAACATGTCAACGTCGATCGATCTAAGGCAAGGAAAAACAAAATAGGAATCAACCAATATGATCAATGAGATAATAAACTTGGTTTGATAAATTCTTGCTATGAATGTTAGTAAACGGGTTTGAAGCTATAAATAAAAGTACAGGATATAAGGACATGGGTCTAAAGCGAGGACTAAAGGTACGAGATATTAGGACACGAGTCTAAAGCGAGGACTAAAGGTACAGGATATTAGGTCATTGGTCTAAAGCGAGGCCTAAAGGTACAAGATATTAGGACCCGAGTCTAAAGCGAGGCCTAAAGGTACAAGATATTAAAACATTGGTCTAAAGAGAGGCCTAAAGGTACAGGATATTAGGACAGGTATCTAAAGCGAGGCCTAATGGTACAGGATATTAGGAGATTGGACTAAAGCGAGGCCTAAAGGTACAAAATACTAGGACAGGGGTTTAAAGCGAGGCCTAAAAGTAAAGGATATTAGGACATGGGTTTAAAGCAAGGCCTACATGTACAAGTGCTTTTAACTTATCTTTTATGCACTATTCATCTTTGTTTTATCAATCTGCGAAAACATTTAGTTAACAAATCACTATCTTAACCTTACAACTGTCACAATGACCCATCATGTACGCGAAAACAAGTTGCATTTCGGATAGATAGTGTAATTGCTGGAGGTACGTGAAACATTAGCATGCAATATCTTGCATTTTAATCATGTATTAAATCCTCTTGCATTATAATCCCGTATTAAATCCTCTTGCATTATAATCATGTATTAAATCCTCTTGCATTTTAATCATGTATTAAATCCTCTTGCATTTTAATCATGTATTAAATCCTCTTGCATTGTAATCATGTATTAAATCCTCTTGCATTTTAATCATCTATTGAATCCTCTTGCATTTTAATCATGTATTAAATCCTCTTGCATTATAATCATGTATTAAATCCTCTTGCATTATAATCCCGTATATTGAATCCTTTTACAATACTCACTTTGCTGACTGTTTCTAGCCACGTGCAGTTACACGCCATGTTGAATCGGTTGCATTATGGGGCCAGGTGAGTAGCGTCGGTTGTAAATCCATGTTGTGATTTGTCATGTGGTCTTGCTCATGTCTTCTAACTATGTCTTCTTGTGCTATATGCGCACAATGGTAGTTCGTCAGGTACGTTCGCATGGGATTTACTGTCGCAGCGTAAGGCTTTTATGTTGAGTAGTTTACTTATTTTATGAGTTACAACATAAATAGATACCACGACACGACTTCAAGACAGTAAACACTATCCTGACCATAACACAAAAACAATATAATTTATTACAAGAATAATCGATGCACAATATAAACAAAAAGCAAAGAACTTCTAAACTAAATAATCACAATTTGTGAATTTAGCTACAACAAAAGATATAAGCAATATATGTTGGTATCCCTTCTGTAACTATCTACAAACTCAGATTCTACGTCTATATCTGCAACAATAAAACTTCATAACCTCAAGACATATTCTTGCCACAAGTTAATGACTCCAGTTAGCTCGCCGTCTTTCTTCTGCACCCTCAATACACAACCACAAACTCGTCCTCACGTTCGGATTAGGTACTCAGTCGATCTGTGCATTCACATATAATCAGATCACTTCACATACTCGAAGGAATCTGTACGCTTACACATAATCAGAACATACATCATTACTAAGGTAGCCTGCATATACACAGACATTCAGAGGAAAGGCAACCCTGTATCCAAAAATACCTATTAGTACATGAAATACCTAAATAGCGACAATGTAAACGATTTCATCGCGCCATTGTGTACGGTTTTCCTCAACGTTGACAAAGGCAGTAAATAGAGATATCTAATGTGGGGCCAATTGGGCTCGTTTTCTTCAAAACGAGAGTTGGTACGAGACGTGCTGAGAAAGGTGAGCAACCCAGACTCTGTCGAAGTGATGCATAACCTGGACGATTGGGGGAGGGGGGGTCATGTACAGTCAATGGGAGGTGAGGGTGACTAGTACCCATTCTTACTAATCTTAACTTGCCTAACTCATACGTCAGGTACCCATTTACAGTGGTCGACTGTGGGAGCGGTAGTACCAAATACGAATCACCACCTGGATTTGTTTCTATCCGTCCGTGATCTCGAATCCTTGCACGCTGTAATCTCAGAATAGCAAGCCAGCTCACTGTCAAGTAGGATACACGCTCCACATGGGAGATTGACGGGGTTCGGGGAGGGAGTGTAGTAAGGAATGTATCAGCACGCACGTACGCGAACACCCACACGCACACCCACACGCGCACACCCACAGTCAAACTCATCTAAATTAAAAGAACAAAAATCAGAGAAATGACCTAAACTGAAAGAATCAGAGAAATGACCTAAACTGTAAGAATCAGAGAAATGACCTAAACTGTAAGAATCAGAGAAATGACCCAAACTGTAAGAATCAGAGAAATGACATAAACTGTAAGAATCAGAGAAATGACCTAAATTGTAAGAATCAGAGAAATGACCTAAACTGTAAGAATCAGAGAAATGACCTAAACTGTAAGAATCAGAGAAATGACCTAAACTGTAAGAATCAGAGAAATGACCTAAATTGTAAGAATCAGAGAAATGACCTAAACTGTAAGAATCAGAGAAATGACCTAAACTGTAAGAATCAGAGAAATGACCTAAACTGTAAGAATCAGAGAAATGACCTAAATTGTAAGAATCAGAGAAATGACCTAAATTGTAAGAATCAGAGAAATGACCTAAATTGTAAGAATCAGAGAAATGACCTAAACTGTAAGAATCAGAGAAATGACCTAAACTGTAAGAATCAGAGAAATGACCTAAACTGTAAGAATCAGAGAAATGACCTAAATTGTAAGAATCAGAGAAATGACCTAAGTTGTAAGAATAAGAGAAATGACCTAAACTGTAAGAATCAGAGAAATGACCTAAATTGTAAGAATCAGAGAAATGACCTAAATTGTAAGAATCAGAGAAATGACCTAAACTGTAAGAATCAGAGAAATGACCTAAACTGTAAGAATCAGAGAAATGACCTAAATTGTAAGAATCAGAGAAATGACCTAAACTGCAAGAATCAGAGAAATGACCTAACTGTAAGAATCAGAGAAATGACCTAAATTGTAAGAATCAGAGAAATGACCTAAAATGTCGTAACGCGACCCCACTAGAGTCAATGACCATGCCAGTTTACTCCCTTCTGAGATCCGTCTTGGGTGTTGACAGCGCATTCCCTAACCGCCACGGCCACACGCGGCACGTTCCACGCAACGCCTCAACAACATGTGCAACTATTTACTGTATATTTTGAACAAACGTATCGACAATGACATGTGAAAGACAAAAAGCTTGTCGAAGTCTAGGATACATGGCGCACAATAAGACACAAAAACTCAAATATGCTATCATTGAGTGGAGGTCAATGACCTCAGTGGTCCCATGTCTGCCTCCACTGGCCTGTGGAGTGCCTGATCGTTGGAAAGGCTCGGGAGAAAACCCTAAGAAAAATCTGCATCCTCTTCTGCCTTCAGCCATATTGACCATGTCTTGTCACTGAATGAGAATAGATGAGGACGAGAGAGAGAAGCTGATGTACGCAACTCTCCTTCAATATAATCAAATTCACCCACAAGTCATTTTGTCACGAACTTCCACGAACGCAACTGTTTAAGATGACAAAAAACAAAAAGAGTGCCCTTGATGTTTTGTGCATTCGCACAATCGTGTATTGTGCAGAGATTAACAGACCTAAGAGAAGATCAGCTCTGATTACCAAAAAGCTTGCCAGATACATAACGGATATAGCAGCTCTAAGTGAGACTCACTGGGCAAAAAAGCGCCAACTTCCAGAACTTGAAGCCGGCTATAATTTTTTTCTGGAACGGTCGTGCAGTCGAAGACCGGCGTAAGTCAAGTATTGTCTTTGCTATCAGATCAAGCTTGGTTAGCGGGCTCCCAAGTGCTCCAAAGAGGATTAATGCCCATCTGAGGGTACCGAGGATCGCCTTTGACCCGAAACAAACAAGCCACCGTCATCAGCGTATATGCACCAACTACGAGCAGATTGGAAGACACCACAGAAACGGTGTACCATAATTTGGAGACACTGATCGACGCTAAACTAAAGAAAAATAAGTTGATAATTCTCGGGGACTTCAATGCTCGAGTGGGAGCTTTGTTTCATGGGACGGGGTGGTTAACAGGAATGGCGTTGGTAGATGCAATAGTATCGGACAACTACTCTTGAAGAGATGTGCGGTGAACGAACTTCTGATTACCAATTCAGTATTTCGTCTCCCTGGTCGCAATAAAACCACTTGGGTGCGTCGTTGGTCACGTCACTGGCACCTAATTGGTTATAACATTGTTCGTCTTCTTCTACTTCTTCTTTCAGGGTCTTTTTGGTCATGCTGTATCTGCAGGCCAGTCGCCATGATGAAGTCTGTAGTCTTCACCAGGTCGGAGCGGCTGCCCCACAGCTTTTGTCTCAGCTCCGCACCCTCTGGCCGGGTCTGGCATCTCATTTCCCTATAGATTGGGCATTCTTGTAGAATATGCTCAGGGTTCTGGCATCCTGTTCCACATGGGCACTCATCAGTGTGTGAGACAAAGGCTATGTATAGAACAGAATGTTGGAGTAAGTAGTCTCAGCGGCTACGGTCATTTTTGTTTGTTTAAAGGACCAGAAGCAAAGGATACACGAAATAATATGCAACAGCTCTGGGAATGATGGAAGCCATTAATTCAAGACAGCCTGCAAATTGGGGAGCTAACTCTGTGTAAATATACGCTTAGAGGAGTCACCTCGGAGTAAACCACAAAATTGGGGTAGAACTAAATGTAAATCTCAAAATGAAGACGTTTAATGTCAATATAGAATTGAAGGTGTTAACTCAATGTAAATATAGAAACTGAGAAGTATATTTACTGTAAAAATAGACGTAGAGGAGTGTAGGTTGAGAAATGGAGAAGTGAACTTAATATAAGCATAGAAACTTTTCCAGCTGTGGTTGAATGGGACATAACTTATTAGAAGTAAGTAAAACCTTCAAAACAAAACAAATAAACGTATTTAATAAGAACATAGAGCTCTGCTAAATTTAAACGTAGAAATGAAGAAGCGAATCTAATAAAAACTTACAATGTGCGTAGTGCACTTAGTATAACGTAAAAATAGAAAAGTGAACTAATTTTACACGTAGAAAAACAATGGCATTTATATTAAAATATGCAGAATAAATTTTACATTAATGGAGATACAATATTAACACAGACGTATTATGGTGCTCTAAACATAATAGTTGATATGGAGAAGTGAATTAAATTCAAACGTAAAATTGGAGAGCAAACTAAATTGTAATATAGAAATTGAGAAGTGTTCTAAATATAGACGTAGTAATGGAGAAATGAAGTAAATATAAAAGTTGGAATTAGAGAAATGAACCAAATTTAAACGTTGAAATAAAGAAATCAACTAAAAATAAATGTAGAATTTGAGAAGTGAACAAAATATAAACGTTGGAATTGGAGAAATGAACAAAATATAAACGTTGAAATTAGAGCAATGAACAAAACGTAGAATTTATTAAATGAACTAATTGTACATGTAGAAATGAAGAAGTGAACTTAACATCGAAATGGATAAGCAGAGCTAGAAAACGCAACAGCGAGTAAAAGCAAGAAATCTAAAAACTTTTTAGGGGATCATACAAACAATCAATACGTAGAGTGGACACTAAACATGCCAAAGGAAGAAGTAAATCTTGGGGAATCTGTTCTTGTCGCAAGCAGAGAATAGAAAATGCGATTGTCTCAGAGCAGCAGTTGGTGGTCAAAATATGAGCATGGACAGATAACTCAAGAAAAGCATTTACATTGATAAATATTGACGCAGCTACTTCCCTTACACCATAGCCGTAACTTGAAACACACGCATACCATTTTAGCCTGTCCGAGCTGGTTGAATGTTTTCGGACGAGACGATATGCGTTCAAAACCTAAGTAAAGCATATGCTATATTTTTGCTTTCGGAGGTGTAATAAAAGCCTATGCTGTATTGTTCGTGGTCACTGTAGGCGCAAGTGGTTTTTATTCCTCAACCATATTAATCCATCCGCGGAATCACAGCAATGAGAATAAACGCTGTAATGGTGTATTTTGTAACGGTTTAGGTGCTGCTGAGTGTGGAATAGCTTGAAAGAGGAAAATATCAATCTGAAGAACACGTTTTTCTAGGCACCAAGAGAAGAAGTTATTATAACAACAATAGTATATGGCCTTATTTAAGTTTCCGGACCTCGACAAATGAAAGCTTGGATACAAACAACCAGGGAGATTGGGTTTAGTCTTAGAAATTATACAGAAGCAGATAAGAAGACGCTACACCTCTTTTATGGATTTGTTGATACTACAGTACTTTTTCAAGTATTTGATGACTACAGTACTTTTCCAAGTATTTTATGACGCTATGGTACTTTTCCAAGTACTTCATGACTTTACAGTACTTTCCAAGTATTTGATGACTCTACGGTACTTTTCCAAGTACTTGAGGACTACAGTACTTTTCCAAGTACTTGATGACTTTACAGTACTTTCTAAGTATTTGATGAAGCTCCGGTACTTCCCAAGTACTTGATTACTACAATTAAAATAAGACAAGGCTACGGCGGCACTGTTGATGACTACAGTACCTCAACGCCCCCACGACAGAGTACAAGAGTTGTACACTGCTTGCTTCTCGCGCTGAGAGTACCACTCGTTTCCCCATTATGGACACGCTCCAGCTGATCGATACGTAAAGTGGTTATGAACTTTCTGATCGGTGGGAAGGAAAACCACCGAAGAAGGGAACTGGCCCCTCCTCTTATATTCATCAGTGTATTTGTGAAATTAATTCTCTACCACGTCATCCCTGACAGCAGAATCTGCTATGTAGATAATTTTATATGCAGAAACACAGTTGTAAGCTGTTACATGTACATCTAAACAATATTAACATCAACAAATAATCAAACTTTTCCAGCTTCCTGTGAGGCACATGACTCTTCAACAATCACGTACCAAGTGCTCTTGTCATGAACCATTCGATTCATTAATCCCTACCTATTGCTAATGCATGTTATGTCTGCCTCGGCCCCATGCTCCGCGTGGATCCAGTTATGTATCTATTTCTTGCACTCTTGGGATTTCAAAACATATTATAAATATTAAGTGTGTGCTCGTCTGGATAACTGTCAAATGTGTTTTCAATATTATGTCAAGAGTTTGTATGTCAGTACAAGTATCAAGTTTGGTTTCTAGACTATGTCAAGACTTTGTATATCCGTACAAGTGTCAAGTTTGGTTTCTAGAACATGTAAATAATTTGTATGTCCGTACAAGTTTCAATTTGGTCTGTAAATGGTGTAAATAATGTATATTTCCTTTCCAGTACCATGTTTGGTTTCTAGATTGTGTAAAGAATGCATATTTCCTCTCCAGTACAAAGTTTGGTCTGTACATTGTGTAAAGAATGTATATTTCCTTTCCAGTACCAAGTTTGGTTTTTAGATTGTGTAAAGAATGTATATTTCCTCTCCAGTACCAAGTTTTGTCTGTAGATTGTGTAAATAATGTATATTTCCTCTTCAGTACCAAGTTTGGTTTGTAGATTGTGTAAATAATGTATATTTCCGTCCCAGTATCAAGTTTGGTCTGTAGATTGTGTAAATAACGTATATTTCATCTTCAGTACCAAGTTTGGTCTGTAGATTGTGTAAAGAATGTATATTTCCTCTTCAGTACCAAGTTTGGTCTGTAGATTGTGTAAAGAATGTATATTTCCGTTCCAGTACCAAGTTTGGTTTCTAGATTGTGTAAAGAATGTATATTTCCGTTCCAGTACCAAGTTTGGTTTCTAGATTGTGTAAAGAATGTATATTTCCGTTCCAGTACCAAGTTTGGTTTCTAGATTGTGTAAAGAATAATTACGTTCGTACAACTGTCAAGTTTAATCTTTCTTTGTAATTGGAGTATAGCACTTGACCCACTCCAACAGTTTGCCACCCATCAGGAAGTCCGTCCCAAGCAGTATGTGGTCGTTGCTTTAGCCCATCGTTTTGCATGGTGTGTCTGCCAGTCTTAAGCCTAACCCTCTTTAGTCACATATAAAGACACGAGAGACCAATGATCGCCTGGTAGATGCTGAGACTACATTCTTTAAGCTGGCAGTCCGCACCAATGATCGCCTGGTAGATGATGAGACTACATTCTTTAAGCTGGCAGTCCGTACCAATGATGGCCTGGTAGATGATGAGACTATATTCTTTAAGCTGGCAGTCCGCACCAATGATCGCCCGGTAGATGCTGAGATTACATTCTTTAAGCTGGCAGTCCGCACCAATGATCTCCCGGTAGATGCTGAGACTACATTCTTTAAGCTGGCAGTCCGCACCAATGATCGCCCGGTAGATGCTGAGACTACATTCTTTAAGCTGGCAGTCCGCACCAATGATCGCCCGGTAGATGCTGAGACTACATTCTTTAAGCTGGCAGTCCGCACCAATGATCGCCCGGTAGATGCTGAGACTACATTCTTTAAGCTGGCAGTCCGCACCAATGATCGCCCGGTAGATGCTGAGACTACATTCTTTAAGCTGGCAGTCCGCACCAATGATCGCCCGGTAGATGCTGAGACTACATTCTTTAAGCTGGCAGTCCGCACCAATGATCGCCCGGTAGATGCTGAGACTACATTCTTTAAGCTGGCAGTCCGCACCAATGATCGCCTGGTAGATGCTGAGACTATATTCTTTAAGCTGGCAGTCCGCACCAATGATCGCCTGGTAGATGCTGAGACTACATTCTTTAAGCTGGCAGTCCGCACCAATGATCGCCTGGTAGATGCTGAGACTATATTCTTTAAGCTGGCAGTCCGCACCAATGATCGCCTGGTATATGCTGAGACTACATTCTTTAAGCTGGCAGTCCGCACCAATGATCGCCCGGTAGATGCTGAGACTATATTCTTTAAGCTGGCAGTCCGCACCAATGATCGCCTGGTAGATGCTGAGACTACATTCTTTAAGCTGGCAGTCCGCACCAATGATCGCCTGGTAGATGCTGAGACTACATTCTTTAAGCTGGCTGTCCGCACCAATGATCGCCTGGTAGATGCTGAGACTATATTCTTTAAGCTGGCAGTCCGCACCAATGATCGCCTGGTAGATGCTGAGACTACATTCTTTAAGCTGGCAGTCCGCACCAATGATCGCCTGGTAGATGCTGAGACTATATTCTTTAAGCTGGCAGTCCGCACCAATGATCGCCTGGTATATGCTGAGACTACATTCTTTAAGCTGGCAGTCCGCACCAATGATCGCCCGGTAGATGCTGAGACTATATTCTTGAAGCTGGCAGTCCGCACCAATGATCGCCTGGTAGATGCTGAGACTACATTCTTTAAGCTGGCAGTCCGCACCAATGATCGCCTGGTAGATGCTGAGACTACATTCTTTAAGCTGGCAGTCCGTACCAATGATCGCCCGGTAGATGCTGAGACTACATTCTTTAAGCTGGCAGTCCGCACCAATGATCGCCTGGTAGATGATGAGACTACATTCTTTAAGCTGGCAGTCCGCACCAATGATCGCCCGGTAGATGCTGAGACTACATTCTTTAAGCTGGCAGTCCGCACCAATGATCGCCCGGTAGATGCTGAGACTACATTCTTTAAGCTGGCAGTCCGCACCAATGATCGCCCGGTAGATGCTGAGACTACATTCTTTAAGCTGGCAGTCCGCACCAATGATCGCCCGGTAGATGATGAGACTACATTCTTTAAGCTGGCAGTCCGCACCAATGATCGCCCGGTAGATGATGAGACTACATTCTTTAAGCTGGCAGTCCGCACCAATGATCGCCCGGTAGATGCTGAGACTACATTCTTTAAGCTGGCAGTCCGCACCAATGATCGCCTGGTAGATGCTGAGACTACATTCTTTAAGCTGGCAGTCCGCACCAATGATCGCCTGGTAGATGCTGAGACTATATTCTATAAGCTGGCAGTCCGTACCAATGATCGCCTGGTAGATGCTGAGACTATATTCTATAAGCTGGCAGTCCGCACCAATGATCGCCCGGTAGATGCTGAGACTACATTCTTTAAGCTGGCAGTCCGTACCAATGATCGCCTGGTAGATGCTGAGACTACATTCTATGACCTGGCAGTCCGTACCAATGATCGCCTGGTAGATGTTGAGACTACATTCTATGACCTGACAGTCCGCAGACTGCAGAATGTTTTAACTCACAGTATACCGAAACTAAATCCACCATCTGTGTCGTGATTATAATTTGAGGTTAGAGTACCAGAACATATTTTATCATCATTTTCTTATTTTAAACACAATATATATCATTTAAAAATTGCACAATTTAATGGGTTATCAAATAGAATCATTTTGTATGTTTGCATAAAGAAAATATATAAATAGTAGTCGACATTTATTGTAAATACATTTTTTATAAACAAATTAATTTGAGAAAAATAGTTACAACTTCTCATAATATATTAAGCTTTGTACATGTCTGAATCCTTAACATTAGTCATCCCCAATAAAATATCTATATAAACACAACACATATAAGTTTGATCAATTTTTGTCAGTAAATCAAGATTTGGTGTCCATTTGTATCTTTGAAGTTTTGTTGTGGAAACAAAAGTCAGCAAGGAAAACTTTAGGGTGAGGTTAGGGCATAATAACATTGCACCATAATTTTATATATTGTCAATACATTTAAAACAAACAACATTAATTTGATAAAATAAGTGAACTTCCAATATAATATTATAATAAATGTGTACACGCCTGAAGCTCCTAACACTAATCCTCACCTCGATATCAATTTATACCCAAGATATGTCAGTTTTATCTCATTTTCAATGAATAGATCAACGGTTTTGCTTGTTCTGCAGATAATCTTTGCTTACATTCACTGGAAGCCATTTTTACCAACAAATTTTGCTATAGCAAATCGGTTGATCAACTAACTTCTTAAATTCGAACCTTTTATCACACAAAAAAAAAGCATAAATGGCTCTTAAATTGAATAGTTGAACCACAGAAAGTGACATTAAAAATGTTAGATTCAAAAATTGTTCTTTAAACTTTACTAATAGAGATTTAACAAAACACGCCACTTTAAGTGACTCCTGTAAAAAAAAGTACTGACAATAACCCACTTGGGTTAGCTGAGATAATCTAAGGCTGAATCATAGGTTAATTAGGAAGGGCTGCATGCGAGGACGGAACAGATGTATGTGCAGACAGTCTTTTACTAGAACCATCACTATCCACGCTCTTTTCCATTTGCTGAGAGAGAAAGATCACCTATGGGTGTGTCTGGAGTTCAGTGACAACATATCTGAATAGAATATAACTGTAACCACATGCATAGTAGAGTCCAATGTCGAGAGAACATTTCTGCCTCTTTTAATAAATGATTTCATTTCATAGGGCCACCACTGCAGTTGGCAAATTACAGCAGCCTGTTCCCAAGCTCTTTATGTGGTCTTGCACCGCTGGTTCAGGGAGCAATTTGGTTTACATCGTGAGGTTGCTAGCCACAAGCACAACATTCTTTCGTCGACATACTTACCGTAGGTCTATTCTTTGCTCTCCTGGATTATTAACGGCGTATCTGGTGACACAGTGTTAGATGAAAACAAAGGACATTTCAGTCTGAAAAGGGAGGGAATGGGTGGAGGGGTTGGGGAATAAGCTTTGTTTAGGAAATCAGCTATGACCTTCTCAGACCAGACACGCTGGTTAAAATATTCCCCTGAACAGATTGTGAAATGTTTATTGGGTTTCTCCAAATATGAACGGTCTGAAAGCGTACTTGTGATTCTCATTGTAGGCCAAATGAAATGTTTATTGTTTTGGCTCCATTTGTGACTCTCATTGTTGTTCACATTCGTGGGTGACACATGACCCCAAGTTCAAAGTTCACGTACTCAATTACACGTGCCTGTGATATGCCACGTACACAAGGCGCGTGCTGGAAGTTTAATGTTTAAAATAATATATATTACAGCACGTGGCAGCTGGAGATGACGTGGGGAAGTTAGGCTGTGGATTTATGATCATCTTAATGTTTGTGTCTCAAGGTTGAAGGAGTTAGATGCGATATGTCGTCGTTATGGTATGTTTAGTGCGTAAGCCACGTGATATGGGAATGCACGCTATCTAATGAATATTAAAGTAGACATATTTAGATAATTTGGTTCCACTATTTTTGTATTGACTTTTTAGTGGTGTCGCCGATGATCTTCATACAACTATGTTGATATTTTCAAGAGAAATTAAAGTAAACTTTCTTTGTTGGCCGTTTCTGCTGTTTGTCTGTGGAGTTATATTTTCTTAGGCGAAGGTACATTCTTTCCTGTCACAGTCGTTTTGGTTATAACGTGACTTGTAAACTACCTGCAGGCAAGCACACACGCATATATGCATACACACATACATTCATACTTACATACATGCGTGCATATATATATAGATACATAGACACACACATACAAACATACATACATACATACTTATATACATACATACATACATACATACATACATACATACATTCATACATACATACATACATACATACATACATACATACATACATACATACAAACAAACATACATACATATATACTTATATACATACATACATACATACATTCATACATACATACATACATACATACATTCATACATACATACATACATACATACATACATACTTATATACATACATACATACATACATACATACATACATACATACATACATACATACATACATACATACATACATACATACATTCATACATACATACATACATACATACATACATACATACATACATACATACATACATACATACATACATACATACATACATAGATGTAAGGGAGTGATACCAATTAAAACCTTAAAATAGCCATAGAAATTCGAAAGGCCATGGCAGTATTTTTGCAAGTTGACAATATCGTTGGTAAGGTCTCCAGGAGTGTCCTGCTGGTAGAGCCACGGTACAGAACAGTCACGGAACATCATAGTAGGCGTTAAAGAGGAACAATATAATGACATCCACGAAAGCTATGAACAGCAGTCTATTTTCCGTTTGTTATTTAGCACCGAAGGCGTGGAGCCTATCTAAGTTCATTGGTACGATAAAGTATGTCTGTCACCCCAGGAAGTGTTTGAGTGGAGTAGGAAGTTCCGAAACGGTTTGAGACTTTTCTCGATTAAGTCATACATCGAGTAATGGCACCTTAGTTGCATTGTGATGAAAGATCACCGAATCACTGTGAATGAAGTAAGTACACTTCCAGACATCAGTCAAGGCTAAACACAATATCATCCACGATGTGCTCCAGTCATCAGTCAAGGTTCAACACACCACATCATCCGTGACGTGCTTCAGTCCTCAGTCAAGGCTCAACACCACATCATCCGTGACGTGCTCCAGTTATCAGTCAAGGTTCAACACACCACATCATCCGTGACGTGCTCCAGTCATCAGTCAAGGTTCAACACACCACATCATCCGTGATGTACTTTAGCCCCACAAAATGTTCGCAAGGTGAGCGCCATGGCAGATGACTCCATCATTGAAACAACGACGCCATGACACCTGTCAAAAATTGTTGAAGAGCTTTAGGCAGAAAGTGAAAGGTTTCCTCATGAGAATTGCCACTGGAGATGAAGCATGTGTTAACAACCGCCAACTGAAACCCAAAAGAACGAGCAAGGAATGGCATCAGCCCTGCTCATCAAAACCATAGAAGTTCCGCAAGCAGCCAACTTCAGGGAAGGTTTTGCTGACTGTGTTGTTTGGGAATAAACGAGGCGTTAGCTGAGTCCACTACATCTCCAGGGTGAACACAGGTACTAGTGTGATGCATACGTATTCCCTCACGTATTTCCTCCACCAGCAATACGCTTGAAACGTCGTGGACTTCTGTATACTGGTACCTTGCTGCAACATGGCAATGTTTGGTCTCATACTGTCCGTGCAACGGTTGAAAGCAGATTGTATCAAGCGTTATGGCGACTACGTAGACAAATGATATCGTTTTGTTCTACATTTTATTATTGCATTGGGCAGAAGAAATCATTTCTGAGTTTCATTTACAGCACCAGAACATATATATATATATATATACGAGATTAGTTTGATATACATATTGGAGGCAGCATGGCTTAGGGGTGAAACGTATTTCACAATCCCAACACACCGAGTTCGAATCCCGCTGTTTGGCAGACACGTGATTTATTTCTCGGTGGGATCGCTTCTCCACGTAAGGAAAAATAATGGCAACCGAGGTACTGCCTAGGAGCTTAAAACAGATAAATAGGTTGGCAGTTGTAAGAAGCCACGTTCTGCGAAGGGCATGCCACAGGACATGTAACTTACATTCACATATACAAGTCAGTCCTTTCTCTTGTGAGAAACGGTCCGTTGGTCTTTCTTTGATTTGTGCTTCCAAGAGGGATAGGAACTTCATTTTATCTGCAGTTTGTGCTGGTATAAGCTTTAAATGTTGCTTGCAGAGAACTCCGGTGGTGTGGTCTATAAACGAGCTATGTGAGTAACACAGCCGAGAATATGGCAACTGCCACACTGAGACCATGCGACGATTACCAGTCATGCCTAACCTCCTAAGAGAAGACTCCTCTACAACTAAGTCTGGTTATCTGGGATCTATATTACCAGTGATGCCTAACCTCCTAAGAGAAGTCTTCTCTACAACTAAGTCTGGTTATCTGGGATCTATATTACCAGTGATGCCTAACCTCCTAAGAGAAGACTTCTCTACAACTAAGTCTGGTTATCTGGGATCTATATTACCAGTGATGCCTAACCTCCTAAGAGAAGTCTTCTCTACAACTAAGTCTGGTTATCTGGGATCTATATTACCAGTGATGCCTAACCTCCTAAGAGAAGTCTTCTCTACAACTAAGTCTGGTTATCTGGGATCTATATTACCAGTCATGCCTAACCTCATAAGAGAAGTCTTCTCTACAACTAAGTCTGGTTATCTGGGATCTATATTACCAGTGATGCCTAACCTCCTAAGAGAAGACTTCTCTACAACTAAGTCTTTTTATCTGGGATCTCTTTAATGAGACAAACAGTCGGAACCTTAGTTCCGACTCTGGTCCTCATAACATAGTTGCCCGTGGTCCAACTGTAGAGGGTACTAGTGGATTCCCATACCTGGGGAGTTCTTTTTCATCAAATGGAGACGGTACTCCTGACATGTCAAGGCCGATCGGGCTTGCTGCCTCCGCTATGAACGACCTTCGTCGAGAGTGGAATAACGGTAGACTTTCTCTCCAAAATACGAATCTATCAGACGTATGTGATGCCTGTCTTCCTGTATGGTTCGAGACTTGGACTCTACTTAAACAGGACAGATCAAGACATAATGCCTTTCACGTGTGCAACCAGCAACGCATCCTCAGTATACGATGGTTTGATCTTGTCCACAATGTCAATGTCTCTGCATTGGCATGCCTTCCTTCCATTTGGGAGACTTTGGTCCGCTGCCTGTTTGTGTTCGGACAAGCGGTTCGACTGGACCAGGATTTTATGTTGTTTCTATCAGATGTCTCCTATTTTTGACACTAGATTTTATGTTATTTCTATCAGATGTCTCCTATCTTTAAAACTATATTTTATGTTGTTTCTATCAGATGTCTCCTATCTTTGAAACTAGATTTGTCTGATGTCTTATCCTGCATCGTCTTTACTGGAAACTTGAAGTTACACTTTTCTAAGAACCATGTTCGCTGTTTTCCGATCATGTGACCATGGTGGCAGATGGCATGCAAGCAGGAAGTCTGTGTCAAAGCTCTTATTTGAATCATATTTCGTTAGTTTATAATTGTCTTAGTCGACCTGTACTTCTACAGGGACAGATGTCCCTGTGCAGGTCACAGCTCTAGTGTAAGCTGGATGTAGCCAGGACGAGGATTTCCTGCTTAGCGGGCTAGGCTCGAGCAGCTTATTACTCCACTGTGTTGGGAGAAGTGCGACAGATGGTGTTTAACCGATGTGCGAGTGTCTTAATAGACTCAAACACTAGAGCAAAGTAGACCCACAGCCTGTTAGCCCCCTTCTATGCTGCTCTTAACAAACCACATCACCATGACCGGTGTTATGCAATGTCACACAGTTAGTCCCCTCTTACGACATGCTCTCTGTGAGGCAGTGGTGCTATTCTTGTCCTTGTCATACACAAAGATCCCGGTAGACCCCTAGTTTATATTACAGCATATATACACATTGAGATTGGCTAACCATTCTCTTGATCCTCTGTAGCAGTCTTGTATTGCATGCTCCATCGGAGCTACAGTAAGCCTATTATTGATTCCACAAAATCTGGTGCAAATATTCACTGTCCTTCTGCCATTGAAAGATTTTGTGACAGCTACAATGCCAATAGTTTTAGTGAGGGGATTAAAAGAAATTGCTAGACTATGTACACGGACTATTTAACTTCTAGTGGTCTATTTGTACGAACTATTTAATTTATAATGGTTTATGTACACGAACTATTTAGCTTCTAGTGGTCTTTTTGTACGAACTATTTAGCTTAAATGTGTCTGTGTACACGGAATATAGAACTGCTGGCGATTTATGAACACGAGAAACTTGACTGTCAGTGATTTATGTACACTAAACATTTTACTGCTGGTGGACTATTAACACGAAACATTTAACTGCGTGTGGACTATTAACACGAAACATTTAACAGCTTGTGGGCTATTAACACGAAACATTTAACTGCTTTTCGGGCTATTAACAAGAACCATTTAACTGAAGGTGACCTATTAACACGAAACATTAACTGCTGGTGGACTATTAACACGAAACATTTAACTGCTTGTGGGCAATTAACAAGAACCAGTTAACTGAAGGTGACCTATTAACACGAAACATTTAGCTGCTGGTGGACTATTACCACGAAACATTTAGTGGCTGGTAGACTATGTCCACGAAATATTTAACAAATGCCAATTGATATGACTGTGCTTAAAGATTGTGAGATAAACGGGTGGTCCAAGATTTAATATTTGTCGTGTGAGTGAGTGGTGCAGTGAATGATTGGGCTTGTACGATCCGGAAAATGTGAGTGAATGAATGAATGAATGTGTGGATGTGTGCGTCTCTGAAACGATTAGTGAGTGAATGATTGGGCTTGCACGATCCGGAAAATGTGAGTGCTTGAATGAATGAATGTGTGGATGTGTGCATCTCTGAAACGATTAGTGAGTGAATGATTGGGCTTGTACGATCCGGAAAATGTGAGTGAATGAATGAATGAATGTGTGGATGTGTGCGTCTCTGAAACGATTAGTGAGTGAATGATCCAACGATTGCGAGAATGTGTGGGTGCATGAGTGAGTGACTCAGCACGGGAAAGTGTTGGCGTGCAATCAATTTGACTAACCCGTTCCGCTCTCTCGGTCGCATATCTCCCCACTCACTCCTTATGCACCCACATCATCCCTCCCCACAACACAACGACATATCACTGTGGTATCTCTAATCTACCTCAAACGGAAGTGCTCGGCTAAAAACTCGAAGTGCGCATGCGTAATACTATCCAACCTAATCCCGGCGAACAAATCCTGGAGATCTCAGCGAGTGCCACTATTAGCTCTACCAAGGACCAGCATCTTGTCCTCTACCATCATTACGTTACATCCAGGACACGGTCCTATCTGGCTCAACTGCTTCTCTATCTCCTTCTTGTCTCACTCATCGGCCAATCGTCAGCCCTTACTTCCGCCTGGTGGGTCACCCTATCCGCGCGCGCTGAGATTAGCTCCAGCTGACGGTCTGAGACTCCAGACACCAGCCCACGGATGCGTTGAAACACAGGCTCAGGTTTTGTTTTTAATGGGCCGATGAGAAGGGCCCAGGATTGAGTCTAAGATTTAAGAGTGCCAGAATTTGAGACACGACAGTCTGAAGATTAACACTTGCATCGTAATTAAGCTGAGTTTCGCAGTACTGTTCCATAGGTCAAAGGTCAATGCCCCCATTTTACTACGTTAGAATAGTGATGCCAGGTTTTCAGAATAAATGTTTTGTAAGTTTTACCATTTTCAGCTCTCACTACAAGTCTTCGTGTCTTCTCGGTGTCTAAATCATTTCTAGAAAGCATTGGCTTCATGATCTAAAAAATAGATCTCGTTACAGACAGTTATTATTTCAATTGTCTGAAGTTATTCACCCTTTCATTCCGGTATCATACACGACATTGGTGGTCCTGCCCACCTATCCGCAGGCCCAATCCTACAAAGCGTTTCTCATCCGACTCCACAGTCATTGAAAATGTAAAACTTCAATGTCATCCAGACACATACTGTAGGAATTCCGTCAGGATCACTTTAGAATCGGTGCTGTGCACTCAGTGAGATAACTATCATTGGTATACATTTATCTTTCCACATTATACACATAATCACACGATTATAGTATACTACACTACACTACACTACACTACACTACACTACACTACACTACACTACACTTTACATACACAAACACACAAACATACATACATACATACATACATACATACATACATATATACATACATACAGACACATGCGTACATATACACACCCTGACTTCATCAGGTACCCATTTACAGCTGGGTGGACTGAGAGAACCGATCATACCATGACAAAACCCGTCACATGCCGGTCCGTCAAACCGAGCCGGACGAGATTTTAACCTGGCACGTTAGTTTGGCAGGCACGCTCACAACTCCTTGTCCACCCCCGGAAACGCCCTCCCCCTCCACAAACCCCCCCCCCCCCCACCCTCGGCACACACTTCATATTATTTTGGTCACGATCTGAACCCTAGAAGTCTGCCCTACTCTCAGTAGACTGACTCTACTGCCGAAGACGAATGTGTTGGACCTAAAGGTGCAAATATTGCAGTCACGCTGTAATCTAACGACACAACGCATTATGTTCTCCGGAGTACACTATGCTACTTGCAAAGCCCTTTCCATGGCTTGATAACAGGAGATTGAGAACGAACACAGAAGAAGAAAACATCTGACTCTGTACCTAATGTGTTACTGGCGAGGTATGCCATCCCATGAGTTGGAAAGTCTTCTACTTTAGAGTGTTTAGACATCACTTTTAACTGGCTCTTATCACACGCTCCTAGTTTTGTAGTGGTCCTATTTTTATCTGTGTCAAACACAGCGCCCTCCGATTAACTATTGAGGCATGTTACATTTAAGGAGAAACTATGTATTTGAGATTGTGCCCTTTATTTTGGCAAGGCACGACGCCTTTAACTACAGACCGAGTCCCCCTCTAGTTATATCAGGGAGTGTGGGGAGGAAGATGCAACAAGGAATGAGCTGAGGGCATCAACTGACTCATAGCTGGATGACTGAACCAGGATCAGTGACCCAAAACTGGCCAAGATCCTTCTCCGCACCCAAGTGACGGTCCTGGAAACAGACTGCAAACATGCAAAGAGAGAATTGAAACCCGCCCCAAAAATGTGTTTCAATGTGTTGGGCCGAAAAGGGCAGATAAGGCAGACTCGCTGTAAATTGCGACACAGCTTCACAAACGTCTTTTTCAGAACAAATGCAGAAGAATATGTTTGTGCTCTTGTATCATTTTAGTGGTGTGCGACTGGGTCTGGATCTAGAAACGTTTGAGTCGATATTCACATGGCGACTTCAATTGATCTGATTTGATCTCACGTAAATCATAACTAACTCCATCACTCAGTTGATCTGATCTCGCGTAAATCATAACTAGCTACATCACTCAGTTGATGTGACCTCCCGTAAATCATAACTAGCTCCATCACTCAGTTGATGTGATCTGATCTCGCGTAAATCATAACTAGCTCCATCACTCAGTTGATGTGACCTCGCGTAAATCATAACTAGCTCCATCACTCAGTTGATGTGACCTCGCGTAAATCATAACTAGCTCCATCATTCAGTTGATGTGACCTCGTGTAAATCATAACTAGCTCCATCACTCGTTCATGTGACCTCGTGTAAATCATAACTAGCTCCATCACTCGTTGATGTGACCTCGTGTAAATCATAACTAGCTCCATCACTCAGTTGATGTGACCTCGTATAAATCATAACTAGCTCCATCATTCAGTTGATGTGACCTCACGTAAATCATAACTAACTCCATCACTCAGTTGATCTGATCTGATCTCGCGTAAATCCTAAATATTTCCATCATTCAGTTGATGTGACCTCACGTAAATCATAACTAACTCCATCACTCAGTTGATCTGACCTGATCTCGCGTAAATCCTAAATAGTTCCATCATTCAGTTGATGTGACCTCACGTAAATCATAACTAGCTCCATCACTCGGTTGGTCTTATCTCGCGTAAATCATAACTAGCTCCATCACTCAGTTGATCTGACGTACTCTATCACTCGCTTTATTGTTTGTATTTCCTAACTCTTTTCTGTTATTCTATTAATCCTTTCTTCACCCTATTTACGCATTCTGACGTATGTTCCCACATCCATATCTAATGTCCTCATTATACATACCTAAGACCAGATACAAAAGTATATTTGCTTCTATCCATCAAAGTTGCAGGCTCTTATGTCTGCAAACCACTCACGAGAGTCCTACCTGATTACTGTCCTTGTGAAAGATGTCTGAGATAGCCTCCTTAGAACTGAAGTTTCTGTCTCAGTTATCATTTCTCATACTAGAGGTTGTTGTCATGTATGCACCGCTCATTTCGATAGCGACCCTGCCTCTCGCTGTCGCCAGGAAGCCACCGTTAGATTTCTTACCTCGCTGCACAGACCCGTCGGCACACTTGCACGTGAATGTAATTACACTGAGAATGTTCACACAACAACTGTTTTAGCCTCGAACTTCGTTTCCCTCATGACCGCATTCTTCACATTTCTGTCAAGGGCAATGATGACTCGAAGGTCGTCTATCAGTGCATGGCTAGCATTTATCCATCCCTCCTCTCTAATTATATTCTCAACAGTAATAACTGCGCCATTGCCTTCTTTGCCCGTGCCAAGAGTCTTGGTTACCGTTCTCTTGATGTCTAATATGTTCCTCTAGAGTCTGCACATGGCTTCTTGCAGATAAGCTGTAGACTAGACGAACACATTTCTCCATTTTACTGAGGTATGTATCTCATCTTGACATTGGGGGTATCCTTGCAGCAACCCTAGTTCAGCTGTTTTCCAAAATTCTGATTATTTTCCAGCTATTGATACTGAGAACTCGAAGTTTTAGGATGCCCATCCCATAATCAATAACTGACACAATCAGCTGCTTATATAGGATGCCAAGCAGATGTCATTGTCTGAAAACAGTGTCACGCTTTGGCTTGTGAATCAGTACGGCTGTATCGTCACGGTACTTAAATAACATGTTGGGATCACATGAAATGCAGAGAATTTAATAGAAGAGTTGGTCCCGTGTAGGACAGTAAATCACACACAAAAGTGGATAATTAGATTTGCAGTTAAATGTAGAAGAGTTACAAATTAAGCATGAAAACATATTTAAGAAAAATCGAAAGAAACTTATTTAAAATATTTGGGCAAGCAAAACATAGCTCATAAAGTGAAAAGAGGTGTATAAATAAACTTTGAAGAAAAAAATTGCTAAAAATACAAGACTGATAGTAATAGCTTATTTTCTTATGTTAGAAATGAACAGAGAACGAAAGGCAAAGTCAGGTCAGATCAGGTCATCCGGTAACCGGTAAGGTCGTTGGGGCACACATGAAGACATCCTCACAACCCTACATCACCCCTCTCTGTCAGATGCCGCTGCCTGTGACTCTTCTGGTCGGAGACTGGTCCGTTCTTTTATGTTGTCCTCCCATCTCTTTTTGGGCCGGCCTCTTCGTCTGCCATGCACCTTCCCGTTGAGGATTGTATTTGCAAGACCATTTGATATGTGACCGTACCAAGACCATTTGATCTCGATATGTGACCGTACTAAGACCATTTGATCTCGATATGCGACCGTACCAAGACCATTTGATCTCGATATGTGACCGTACATAAAGACAAAGTAGAACTTCTCAAAACTAGCGCTGGAAAAATAAAAAGTGAGAATAGGCATGCAGATAATCTACTCAATCAGTACTTCGGCAGTCTACACAAAAGAAGACTGCTCCAAGATCTCAGATACGATAGCTATTTTTCAAAGGGACATGAATACAGAAGGATTAACATCAGTCTGCATTACAGAAGAAGTGGTTTTTAAACATTGGAGGGGTTGAAAGTGGATAAATGTCCAGGTCAAGATGGTATTCATCAAAAATTGCTTTTTGAAATTAAACACCTGTTAGCAAAACCATTGGCTAAATAATGTTCTCAATCCCTTACGAAGGGGACTGTGCCATGTGATTGGAAAGATGCAGGAGTGATCCCCCTATTAAAACAAGGCAAACAATCAAATCAAGCAAATTATAGACCAGTGAATTTAACGAGCATAGTCTGTTGATTGTTCAATAATCAAATAAAACTTTGTAATGCATTGACAAGTTTAATCTAATCAGAAATCGTCAGCATAGGTTTACTAGAGGGAGATCGTGCTTAACAAATCTATTATATATATATATATATATATATATATATCTATATGTATATATATCTATATGCATATATATATATATATATATATATATATATATATATATATATATACGAGACGTGTTCAAATGAAACCGGACCCAGTGGCTGTGTTAAAAACATATGAAAGTTACATCATCTTGTGTGACAACAAATATAGCAATTCTAATGAAGAAAACATACCACACGGTTAGTTAGAAGTCGCCATAGACATTCAGACACGCATCCCACTGCTCGGGTAGACGGCGGATGCCGTCCGATAAAAAAATTACCTTGGTTCCTCTTTGAACCACTTGGTCACCGAGGCCATGACGTCTGCATCGGAATTGAATTTTGTCCCTTCAGAAATTATTTTAATGGTCAGAACAAATGGAAGTCACAAGGGGACATATCGGGCTATAGGATGGGTGTGGCAGTACTTCCCGCCTTTTCTGTGCTAAATCTTTCTGAACAATTTTCGCGACATGTGATCACACATTGTCGTGCAACAGAATCACACCACACGAAAGCATTGTTTGTCGTTTATTCCTGATTGCTGTATGCAGCTTGTCTAGTGTGTTATTGTACCGGATGGCGTTGATGTTCACGCCAGGCTCTTTAAAGTCTACCAACAAAAGTCCCTCATGGTCAACAAACTCTGTCAGCATAACCCTACCAGCGGAAATGTGGGACTTGAATCTTTTTGGTTTCGGTGATCTGGGATGTTTCCATTGCATGCTAGCAGTTTTGCTGCTCGGCGACAGCCCACCCGAATTGCTGCATCAATGTTGGCGATGGCATATTTGACGCAACAATATGGGCCTGACCTGGTCTCGGAAGACATTTCGTTAAGTCACGTCCTTCTTTAAATATCGTTGTCCAGTTCTTCACTGTTGTCTTCGAAAAATGTTTGTCACCGTACACTGTCTGGATTCTTCGATGAATGTCAACTGGTCGACATCCTTCAGCTGTTAGAAACCGAATCACCTCTCGCTGATCAACTATCGACGGATTCCGTATCACCCCCGCCATGTTTTCAACGATCTGCCGTGGAAACGATGAGTCGGAAAATAGTGCAATTTTGCAAACTTAACGGTTGGTATGTGCTGTTTACACCAGAAGTTCATGTTCACCTTGTATATATATATATAGTAATGTTCTGTTCGATGTACGGCTCCCTAGGGGCAGGTACCGTTTTCCCAGCGTTGATCGTGAGACCAAAGTTACTGCATGCCGCCGACAGCTCCGTCATGGTGGGCTGCATATCTTTTTCTGGGCCAGTTTTGAAGTTGCAATCATCCGCGAATGGGAGATCTAGGATCGTTGCTTCACGCAACCTTGGTGTAGATTTCAGGCGTCTCGGAAGGAATAGCTGACCTTCCGTTCTGTACCTAGTATATCGTAGTCTTTTGGAAGTATCAACATGGTAGATAGGATACAAAGAGGAGTGACGAAACTGATAGCGGCATTCCAGAATGATCGGTATGAGCAAAGACTCAGAAGATGCGGTCTACAATTTCTAGAAAAATGAAGTATTCGAGGCGATTTAATACAGGTTTATAAGATGATCAATGGAAAGGATAAATAAGACAAAACAAGTTTTGCAAACTACCTCAGAGAAAGAGAACAAGAGGGCCCCGTTTCAAATTAATTAAAGAAAGGTTCAGATAAGAAAGTAAGAAATATTTGTTTCTCAGAGTGACGAAATGTTTGGAATGCATTGCCACAGGAAGTAGTGGGGGCAGGGTCAGTTGGTGCATGTAAGAGTGGATTGGATGCATATACTTATTATAATTAGAAGAAATGATCTGTATACGTACTTTGCAGAGTCTTCTAAGCCAGTATAAATAAGTCAAGGTCAGTTGTGACGTTTTCACGCCTTTCATTTGGGTAAATGCAAGGGAGATCAGCCATGACCAACTGTAATAGGTCATGGGTCAGCGCTGTCTATGAAAATGTTCAAGAAACTCTCAAAACAGAGAGGCCTTAGTGGGGCTATTCTGAGAGCTCAACTCTGCACGCCACCGGGAGATTGAGTGCAAGTCCTCTTGTAGATCTATGTATCAATCTCAGTCAGCCAGTGTGTGAGGATGTCATCTCCAACATTCATAGTCTGTCTGACATGTTGGATTGGATTAGGGCAACTTTGGCCGTGCAGATTTTGAACAGTACCGGTGAGATCGGTGAATGTTAGGGCAGTCCCAATCATCTACGCATAGGTTCAGATGTAAACAGTGCGTAGCTTACTTATCTCCTTAGTCGCTCCTCTTCTACCGTGAGGGACTGTCGTATGTTGTTTTCCCAGCGTACTTTGGGACGTCCTCGGGGTCTGCGTCCTTGACTTTTGATCTCCCATGACTGCTTTGGTATCCGATCTTCTTCCATTCTACAGACATGGCCAAACCACTGTAGTTGGGACTGCTCAACTCGTGTCTGCAGGGGTTGAACTTCGAGATTTCTATGTATTGTCTAATTACGGATCTTGTCCCTTTTCGTCACCTGAACCGCCTTTCTTAGATATCTCATTTCTGAAGTTTGTAGTTGCCTTTCTTGGGCTGTAGTCATTGCCCATGACTCACATCCATATGTCAGGACAGGCACATAAGTCGAGCGGTATACATCCATCTTTGTTTTCCTGCTTATTTCTCTTTTACTGAGGAAACCTCTGTTTATTGCATGGAAAAGTCTACCTGCTGCTGCCCTTCGTGCAGTTAACTCTTCCATGATTCCTCCCCTGCTGTCTATTACCACTCCTAGATATTTAAAGTTGCTGACCTGATCCAGTGCTCGTGTTCCCAGGGTTATCTGATATCTCTTTTCATCTCTGGCGATCACCATGGTTTTTGTTTTGGAGTTGCTGATGTGCATTCCTCTCTTCTTCAATTCTTCTTCCCAGACCTGCAAGTTGATCTGGAGATGTACCTCGGATTTTCTGATCAAGGCCACGTCATCTTAACTTAACTTAACTTAACGTCTTTATACTGGTTTAGAAGACCCTGCAGAGTCTGTATACAACCAGTTACATTTACATTACCTTGCTCTAAAAGCTATGCGCATCCAGTTTATTCTTAAATGCATTAACTGTCCCTGCCTCCACTACCTCCCCGGCAATGCATTCCAAGCAGAAACCACTCTCTGACTACAAAAATTTTTCTTAATATCTAATCTGGACCTCTCTTTAGTCAGCTTGTATCTATGCCTTCTTGTTATTGTGGGTGGCTGAATTTTAAAAAAAACTTGTTATAGTTTAATTTATCCATTCCTCTGATCATCTTATAAACCTGTATTAAGTCACCACTAATTCTTCTCTCTTCTAGACACTGTAGGCCGGTTTTTCTGAGTCTTTCCTCATAACTGTAATTCTGGAATCCCACTATTATCTTTGTCGCTCTTATTTGTATTCTTTCCAGCATGTTTATATCCCCTCTATAAGGACTCCACACCTGTACACAGTACTCCAATCTAGGTCTAACTAAAGCTTTATACAGTTTGACTACCACTTCCTTGCTCCTATGTTTAATATCTTTTTATCATACCTAACATTGCATTTGCCTTTTTCACTGCTACCTTAACTTGCTCACTCACCTTTCTTGTATGATCTATTATAACCCCTAGGTCCCTTTCCTTATCTATCTTTCTAATATTGTTCTCTCCCATTCTGTAATTATGTTCCATATTGGATCTACCCATGTGGATGACTGTACATTTATCTACATTAAACTCCATTTGCCAGCTTACAGACCATTCTCGAATTTTATCTAAATCCGACCTCAATATATCCACTTCCGCTTTAGATGAGACACTACTGCATAGTTTTATGTCATCAGTAAATTTTGCAATCATGGATCCCATATCAATGTCCAAATCATTTATATATATCAAGAACAAATTAGGTCCCAAAACCGATCCCTGTGGCACACCACTTTTCACTTCACACCACTCAGAGTACTCCTTATTTCTGCCCACCCTCTGCCTTCTTCCCGTTAACCAATTTTCAATCCATTTGGCAACTTCCCCACCTATTCCATGTGATTTTAACTTTCGAAATAATCTTTGATGAGTTAGCCTATCAAAGATCTTTGCAAAATCTAGATAAATTACGTCCACTAGCTCCCCTTTATATATCATTTTAGTAACCTCCTCCATGAATTCTAATAGATTTGTTAAGCTAGATCTCCCTCTAGTAAACCCATGCTGACTATTTCTAATTAGATTAAATTTTTCTAAATGCATTAAAATGTTTTTTTTAATTATTGACTCTAACAATTTACAGACTATGCTCGTTAAACTCACCGGTCTATAATTCGCTGGATCTGATTTTTTGCCTTTTTTTTAATAAGGGGATCACTCCTGCATCTTTCCAATCTCGTGGAAAAATCCCTTTTGTAAGTGATTGAGAACATAATATAGCCAATGGTTTTGCTAGTTGGTCTCTAATTTCATACATCAATTTTGAATGAATACCATCTTGACCTGGACATTTATCCACTTTCAACCCCTCCAATTTTTTCAAAACCATTTCCTCTGGAATACATATTGATCTTAATCCCGCTGTATCCATGTCTCTTTGAAAAACATCTAAAGGCTCTGGGATCTTGGAGCAGTCCTCTTTTGTGTAGACTGTGCCAAAGTACTGATTGAGTAGATTAGCTGCCTCCTATTCTCACTTATTATTTTCCCTGTAGTCTTTGAAAGGGCCTACTTTGTCTTTCGTTCTTTGTTTATTTCTAACACAAGAGCAAGTTTTTTTTAGAAGTCTATTTTTGCTGTTTTATTCGCTTTCTGAGATATGTTCTGCTTGTCCAAATATTTTAAATGTTTCTTTTGATTTACCTGCCTCTATATATTTTTTCCATGCTTTATTTTTCGCACTTATACATTTCACTACAAATCTAGTTATCCACATTTTACGCTTGGGGTTTACCTCCCTACATGGAACACATTCCTCTTTTAGCGTTTCTAGAACTGTTTTAAAACTCTCTCACTCCTGTTCAACATATGTTCCTACGACAATATCTTTCCAGATTATGTGGTTTTCTGCCTCTTTCATCCTCTTAACATCTGCCTTAGAGTAGTTATATGTTCGCGTGTTTATGTTTACTTCTTTCCCTGCAATAAGATCCCAACGGAAGATGTGATGGTTACTTGAGCCAAACAGTTCCCCAACGGTAACGTTTTCAATCATATTTTCCTCTGTAGTAAAAACTAGTTCGAGTGTGTTTTTGCCTCTGGTTGCTGCTTCTACATGTTGAATTAAAAAATTGTCAGTTATGCACTTAACAAAATGTTTTGACTCTTCAAGTGCTTATGCCATATCCCATTTTATTTCTGGAAAGTTGAAATCGCCCATTAATAATAATTTCCCTTCACTTGCCTTTCCTATGCTACTAATCATCTCCTCATCTTCCTCTTTTTGACTGCAAACGCTAGTTCCGATATGTAACTTAGTCTCATCTTCCAGTACCATATATCATACTTTTTTTTGACGTTCCTTCCAGACTTTGATGACTTCATCCATGAGGGGTATGAAAAGGTACGGTGACGGTGCCAAGCTAATCATCGTTATCCTCTTCAGGGCAGGGCTATCCAGCTCACCAACTTCGCATTGTTTCCACATGTCCTCTAACAGAACACCCTGTGTCCAAAAGTCAACTCGACTGTATGCATCTTCCAGGTCGCGAGTCCCAGCAAGTGTTTATGGCTTGAGCTGGTAGCTCACATAATAGCAAATGCAAATGTTATATCATTAGCCAAGCTCTCCTTCGTTTGTCTGCATCTCGCCAAGTTTCGAGTAGGTTGTGTTCAGTCCATAATTATGATATTACGTTTCTACCAACTATTGTCTCGTGTAACTTACCTTAGACATAACCAATAAAACACGATCTTTGTCCAACTTTTACAAACATCATCATTTTTTAACCAATCAGAACACGGTCACTGACCAACAAAACAAGTGATCAACCAACCACAAAAGCCCAAATTATTTTATTTTCTGTGTCCTGGTGCAGTCTATTTTAACAATTACTTTGTCCACGTAGAAATCGAATCATGATATTGAGATTTCACAAACATTAACCTAACTCGATATCAGTTCCAAGCGATAATAATGGCGGTTGAGACGATGCATTATGTATATACTTTTGATGAAAATCGATATTCAATGTTTCGATTGAAAGACCACAATACGCCACATTTTTGGGGCGATATTTTTTCCCTCTTCATCTTTCGTGTTTAATCGACACTGACGTTGTCGCTATCGTCTGATTCATGACCTAGTCAAGAGGTGTATAAATCTGGCCCAGATTCTCGAAATCCGTCTAGAAAGCCAATATTAACGACTTCTCTTGTGCCGTGAAGCGGAAGTGACCCCCTCGATTTGCATTTCCCGCTCGTCTTGACTCCCAGCATCATGTTTCCGGTATCGAAGTTTACGTACACAAAAAAATAGCCAGGACGCGGTGAAGTGCTTCCGAGAAAGTCATTGATTAGAGAGTGATAAAAGACGGAGCAGACGTAACTGTGGCTATCATTGCATCCTGGGGCAATACAAAACAACAACTGATGGAAGAAGACGAGTGTAGCAGAGCGGAGCCAGAAACAGAAAAGAAACGGGCCTGCTCAAAATGCAAGCAACAGTAAAAGCCCGCGCGTTTCTAAGATAATGCCTACGTTAGCAACTAGAACAACCTGAAGCCTGCTGCCTTTGTCGCAGACTGAATAGACCTACGCTTCGGCCTTGATTCTCCTGTCCCCAGAAATCGAACCAGAAGTCGAATATAATGGCTTCTTGTTGGAGATCGTGAATCAAAAGTAGATGATTGTTGTGAGCGCTGAAAAACGTTTCTTTGACAGCGAATACTCGTGTTATTATGATGATTCCTCTGTAAGGTGCCTTCGCCTGAGACGGGAAGCGATACAGGTTGATGAATGGACCAAGGAAAAGTATCGGGCACATAGATGAAGTGTAAAGGTCCACAGGTGCTCGTAGCGGAAGCCAGTAATGACAAGTATTTCCTGGCTTCCTTAAGTGGGTTCAGAGTTCACTGACATTGACTATTCCTGTCTATTATTTCCTGACACGCTTTTCTTTGTTTCTTTTTAGACGTGAACAAAGAAAGATTGATAATAAAGGATAAGAGATAATTAAATAACAAGGGGGTGGAAAAGGGGATGTGGGGTGAGGGGTAAAGAATCAACGTCAGAATTCGATAATAACATGTAATATGAGGAGAAACAGATGCATAAGAGTATACACGAGGGGAGGGGGTAGTAACGTCTAGTCAGGCACAACACACTGTTCAGACATGTTAGTCAGGGTCAGGCACAACACACTGTTCAGACATTTTAGTCAGGGTCAGGCACAACACACTGTTCAGACATGTTAGTCAGGGTCAGGCACAACACAGTTCAGACATTTTAGTCAGGGTCAGGCACAACACACTGTTCAGACATGTTAGTCAGGGTCAGGCACAACACGCTGATCAGATATGTTAGTCAGGGTCAGGCACAACGTACTTATCAGACATGTTAGTCAGGGCCAGGCACAACACACTGTTCAGACATGTTAGTCAGGGTCAGGCACAACACAGTTCAGACATGTTAGTCAGGGTCAGGCACAACACACTGTTCAGACATGTTAGTCAGGGTCAGGCACAACACGCTGATCAGATATGTTAGTCAGGGTCAGGCACAACGTACTTATCAGACATGTTAGTCTGGGTCAGGCACAACATACTGTTCAGACATGTTAGTCAGGGTCAGGCACAACATACTGTTCAGACATGTTAGTCAGGGTCAGGCACAACATACTGATCAGACATGTTAGTCAGGGTCAGGCACAACACACTGTTCAGACATTTTAGTCAGGGTCAGGCACAACATACTGTTCAGACATGTTAGTCAGGGTCAGGCACAACACACTGTTCAGACATGTTAGTCAGGGTCAGGCACAACATACTGTTCAGACATGTTAGTCAGGGTCAGGCACAACACACTGTTCAGACATGTTAGTCAGGGTCAGGCACAACGTACTTATCAGACATGTTAGTCAGGGTCAGGCACAACACACTGTTCAGACATGTTAGTCAGGGTCAGGCACAACGTACTTATCAGACATGTTAGTCAGGGTCAGGCACAACATACTGTTCAGACATGTTAGTCAGGGTCAGGCACAACACACTGTTCAGACATGTTAGTCAGGGTCAGGCACAACACGCTGATCAGATATGTTAGTCAGGGTCAGGCACAACGTACTTATCAGACATGTTAGTCAGGGTCAGGCACAACACACTGTTCAGACATGTTAGGGTAAGACAAAATATACTGGCAAAGACCCTCATCCCGTATCCTCGTATCCATCCCTGGAATGGTAATGTTCTTCTTGGCAGTCTGGCTAACGAGGTGGGGGATCGACGTGATCCCTGTAGTGGTGAGCGACCCATATATGAAACCAAAAGTAGCACATCCGTGTGGAGGACCACCTTCATCAGCACACTCAAGTTATGATGAAAGCTACGACAATCCGCCACTTAGCCTCCTTGTTAGAGCGCACAAAAAACTAATCATAGTCATTGTGGGCATTCAAGAACGACAACATAAATAGTTGACGATACTGCCAAGGAAAGGGAAGGCAGATTAGTAACAAATATGGGGGATTGCATCATGAAGATACAACATGCATTAACGGTTGCCGGTTGGGAGAAACTTTGCCGGAAATAATTGGTAAGTTGTTCTTGAACAAATAGTAGATAAACATGTTTCTGTATGTCAAGGCTAACTCATAACAGATGCTGCTGTCGAGGATAAAGTGTTCACGTAGGGCCTATGAGAAGGAAGTACGGGGGTTATAGTGCAACCGGGGTACACACGGACCCGGGAGTCAATGTGTTAACAGTAAGCTACCTAACACACTAATGAAATACTGCTACGCCTATTACTACTGTCAATACTAGTCAATTACTTCTACTACTACTACTACTACTGCTGCTGCTACTACTACTACTACTACTACTAATGCTACTACTACTACTACTACTATTACTACTACTACTATTACTACTGCTACTAATACTACTACTACTACTGCTACTAATACTACTATTACTACTACTACCACTACTACTACTACTACTACTATTACTACTACTACTATAAACACTTCTACTACTGATACTTCTACTACTACTATTACTAATAGTTCTACTACTACTACTACTACTATTACTAATACTACTATAACACTACTGCTACTTCTACTACTACTACTACTACTAATACTACTATAACACTACTACTACTACTACTAATACTAATCCTACTATTACACTACTACTGCTACTACTACTACTACTACTACTACTACTACTACTACTACTACTAATACCACTACTACTACTAATACTTCTACTACTGCTACTACTTCTACTACTGCTACTACTACTACTACTGCAACTACTACTACTCATACTACTACAACTACTACTACTACTACTACTAATACTTCTACTACTGTCACTGCCACTGCGACTACTATAACACTACTGCTACTACTACTACTCATACTACTACAACTACTGTTGCTACTTCTACTACTTCTACTACTACTACTACTACTACTACTACTACTACTTCTACTACTTCTACTACTACTACTACTACTACTACTACTACTATTACTACTACTACTACTAATACTTCTACTACTGTCACTGCTACTGCTACTACTATAACACTACTGCTACTACTACTACTACTGCTGCTACTTTTACTACTACTACTACTACTACTACCTTTGATCTAAGCACACGTGAACAGGAGGGGCGTGTGTCTAGCGACATGGCATAACAAAGATTAATGTAACATGCGAATTGATTGGCTGAACTGGCGCACACACTAGTTGTGACCAGGAAGCTAGTAAACGAATAACAACAAAATGTCCAACATATGAGAGGAACACGACAGAGAAGAGGAAGTCTAGAGACAAGAACACAAGAGAGGTCGAACAGTGAGACGTTTTGTAGCAGGCTTCATGAATTATAAATCATCTCTCCAAAATGTATTCTCACAATCAGAAGCCCAGAAAACAGTCATGAAAAAGCAAAAGTAACATTACAAAAATAGACCAACCAACACACTTTCAGTTTGGATTCAGTACGGCTTCTAAATATTTATTATTGAATTCACTTATAAAACTAAAGTACGGTTCAAAATATTTGTAATTGAATTCACTTATAAAACTGAAGTACGGCTTCCAAATATTTGTCATTGAATTCACTTATAAAACTAAAGCAAGAAGAACTGGTGAAAACGTCATTCCCAAATAAGAAGCAGTAGATTTGGGTAGTCAGTCATGCAACACTATTTTGACTGTGGGGCAGATGCAGAAAATGAAAAACAGAAAGAAACAGACATAAAGACATACATGGAAGTGAATTTGGAAAACTAGAGGATCTAGGAGCAATCATAATACAGCTCTGAAAAATTGGATAATATCACAATCGAGTTCAAATCTCGAAAGGAAATAGACAAATTATGTTACCAATGGTTACATACCTCTGTCTAAAATATTCACAGAAGATACTCGTAATAAAGTTCTCACAGAAAACATAATGAAATGTGAAAGCACCAATTGAGAACAACTACACGTAAGAGACTGGCTTTTGTGGAGTCAACATAAATAAACATTTTATTGCTTTCCATGTTCATTATTTTTACAACAAGACAGCTATTAGACTTGGTGGAGCGAGTAGCCTGGTTGACAGTCAGTTGGCTTGCTAAGACTGGGATTACACCGTATCAGGGTAAAAAATCATGGGTTCCTGCTGCAACCGCTCTTTCAGTCGACCTCAGCTCACATAGTGTGTGGCTTAGTCCATGAAGAGCTATCTTCATCCCTTACAGCATTTCTTGTCATGACTCTAAAACTTATACCTTTTGACTTTATTAATACATCTGCAATGGCATCTGCTGAAAGTTGGGATTCTAATCGGAAGTGATGGACACTTTCCTACAGGATCCCAAAATATGAAATAACTATGCAAGTCACACAGAATGTTACCTGCTTGTTGAGACCTGAAAAGGCCCAAGCTGTCTGAGGCAGGAGTTGACACCGACTTGAAACATCAATCACAACTGAACCTCTGAAATTCTACAAGCTTTCAAATCGCGTTATCGATGTTGTACTCTCATTGGAAGAACATGGTCTGGTTCCAAGTGTTTCATCAAACAAATTTGTTAAAAAGCCAATAAGGCTCCTATTGTAAGGTAAGTAATAAGCATATGTTCCTTTTCAAAACTTTAATTGTACTAATAATTATGTCCTCTGGTTATTTTGTCTGCATTTGCAATATTAAATGATGTTTTAAGGTGAATTCTTTCCTTTCTTCTTATCTGTATTGTAGCATTAAAAAATAATAATCAACTGAAATGCTTTATTCTCTCTGATCCTCTTCAATTTCTATTTTAAAAAATATTCATCAAGGGAGGGGTATAGGAGAATACGCTTCAAATGCACAAAATCAACAGAGCCCTCAATTCCACCCCTTTGTCATCTGCCATAATCTTCTCGGCTTCAGAGATTATATCTGATGACATAGAACAGACGAGGGTCAACAAGGGGTGGGGAGGGAAGTCCCTGAAACATTGTCTCAGATACACTGTTTTCATGGCTTTATTTTACTAGGTCTCAAGACTATCTGCAATGGGACTTTCTGCTCTATCTTCGCTGCCTGACCATCACTGGAACAGATCTAAGTCCCAGAGACAACCTCATAGGCTGGACTGCTCCATCTTCGCTGCCTGACCATCACTGGAACAGATCTAAGTCCCAGAGACAACCTTATAGGCTGGACTGCTTCATCTTCGCTGCCTGACCATCACTGGAACAGATCTAAGTCCTAGAGACAACCTCATAGGCTGGACTGCTTCATCTTCGTTGCCTGACCATCACTGGAACAGATCTAAGTCCCAGAGACAACCTCATAGGCTGGACTGCTCCATCTTCGCTGCCTGACCATCACTGGAACAGATCTAAGTCCCAGAGACAACCTTATAGGCTGGACTGCTCCATCTTCGCTGCCTGACCATCACTGGAACAGATCTAAGTCCCAGAGACAACCACATAGGCTGGACTGCTTCATTGGAACAATATCTCAGCTTTTCGTTTCAGTTTCATCTTTGCCCTATTGATTACATAAGAATATGGGCTGGGACGGTCACTTTCATAGGGACGTGAACTGGGATGGTCACTCTATTAGAGGAATTGGCTGGGATGGTCACTCTATTAGAGGAATTGGCTGAGATGGTCAATCTATTAGAGACATGGACTGGGATGGTCACTCTATTAGAAGCATTGGCTGGGATGATCAATCTATTAGAGGAATTGGCTGGGATAGTCAATCTATTAGAGACATGGACTGGGATGGTCATTCTATTAGAGGAATTGGCTGGGATGGTCACTTTATTAGTGACATGAACTGGGACAGCCACTCTATTAGAGGCATGAACTGGGACGGTCACTCTATTATGTACGTGGACTAGAACCGTCACTCTATTAAGGACATTGGCTGGGACGCTCACTATATTGGGGACATGACTCGGACGGTCACTATGTTAGGGACATCGACGGACGGACAGATTGTCACACAGATAGATAGATAGATAGATCGATAGATAGATAGATAGATCGATAGATAGATAGATAGATCGATAGATAGATAGATAGATCGATAGATCAATAGATAGATAGATAGATAGATAGATAGAAAGATAGATAGATAGATCAATAGATAGATAGATAGATAGATAGATAGATAGATAGATAGATAGATAGATAGATAGATAGATAGATAGATAGATAGATAGATAGATATATCTATCAATATATAGATAGATAGATAGATAGATAGATAGATAGATAGATAGTAGATAGATAGATAGATAGATAGATAGATAGATCGATAGATAGATAGATAGATAGATAGATAGATAGATAGATAGATAGATAGATAGATAGATAGATAGATAGATAGATAGATAGATAGATAGATAGATAGATAGATAGATAGATAGATAGATAGATAGATAGATAGATAGATATAGACAGATAGAAGGATGAATAAATAGTCTTCCAGCTGATGTTTCATATTGGATTTCTCAGAAAAAGTCCATTGTATTTCCTGAATTCTTGAGAACATGTTCTCCACCGCCCCTTCCACGTGACCGAACGCCACTGTCTCCCAGAAGGCACTTCTCACCCTAGTTACGTACCGTATAATGGCGCATCAACTTCAAAAACTTCCAGCAATCAGGGACGATAATCGATGTCCGAAAAGGCTTGATTGGATTACTTCGCTTGAGCCCTCCTATATCCCCCCATCTCCACGTGTAGTGCTTGCACCGTTTTGCACCCTGTGTGATTACGGGGTTGAGCACCTGACATCAGCCTCGGGCCACTGATTGGATAGTTGAGCACGCGGAAACGACTGGGTAATCACACGTCCCCGTCGTGCGCAAAACACAGCCCACTCTGGTCGTATAACCAGGCCGACTAATTTGATTAAACCCTTCGGTCTAATCCGCCCCTTTCAGCGCAACTACCAACCCTGTTCCTAATTTACCGTAACCATTTTTGCTTCTACTATTAGCACCATCACCACCAGTACCTTGACCGCCATTACTACAGTTACTGCCAGAAATCGAGTGCCTGCGATGTCTTTATACTCAGCGCTGTTTCCGTTTTTAATAGACGTTAGACAATCCTATTAGCGTGTTGGTGGAAGTGTGGGTAGAGCGCTTGCTTCACGTGGTAAAAGTGCGGGGCTACATCCCCGGTATTGACACGCTCCGTTCTGTACTTCTGTTTTTTTCTTATATAGTTTATTGGTAGCGAAAAGTACACAGGGTCACGTGATTACATATTGATTCGGGAGGGGGGCATAGTAGCCAGGGTCATGTTATAACTTACTGATCAAGGTGGGAGAGAGTAGTAGCCAAGGTCGTTTGATAACTTACTGATCAAGGTGGGAGAGAGTAGTAGCCAAGGTCGTTTTATAACTTACTGATCAAGGTGGGAGAGAGTAGTAGCCAAGGTCGTTTTATAACTTACTGATCAAGGTGGGAGAGAGTAGTAGCCAAGGTCATGTTATAACTCACTGATCAAGGTGGGAGAGAGTAGTAGCCAAGGTCATGTTATAACTCACTGATCAAGGTGGGAGAGAGTAGTAGCCAAGGTCATGTTATAACTTACTGATCAAGGTGGGAGAGAGTAGTAGCCAAGGTCGTTTTATAACTTACTGATCAAGGTGGGAGAGAGTAGTAGCCAAGGTCATGTTATAACTTACTGATCAAGGTGGGAGAGAGTAGTAGCCAAGGTCATGTTATAACTTACTGATCAAGGTGGGAGAGAGTAGTAGCCAGGGTCATGTTATAACTTACTGATCAAGGTGGGAGAGAGTAGTAGCCAAGGTCATGTTATAACTCACTGATTAAGGTGGGAGAGAGTAGTAGCCAAGGTCATGTTATAACTTACTGATCAAGGTGGGAGAGAGTAGTAGCCAAGGTCATGTTATAACTTACTGATCAAGGTGGGAGAGAGTAGTAGCCAAGGTCATGTTATAACTTACTGATTAAGGTGGGAGAGAGTAGTAGCCAAGGTCATGTTATAACTCACTGATCAAGGTGGGAGAGAGTAGTAGCCAAGGTCATGTTATAACTTACTGATTAAGGTGGGAGAGAGTAGTAGCCAAGGTCATGTTATAACTCACTGATCAAGGTGGGAGAGAGTAGTAGCCAAGGTCATGTTATAACTTACTGATTAAGGTGGGAGAGAGTAGTAGCCAAGGTCATGTTATAACTCACTGATCAGGGTGGGAGAGAGTAGTAGCCAAGGTCATGTTATAACTTACTGATTAAGGTGGGAGAGAGTAGTAGCCAAGGTCATGTTATAACTCACTGATCAAGATCCCGCCTCCAATTCTTGTTCCTGTATCCCAGCATTCTTTGAACACTGTGGGGATCGGCACTGTAATCCCATTAGTGATGCGATTACTGTCAAGCCTAATGTTGCATTACGGCAAGGAGGACCACAATACACCTTTTCAAGTGTACCGCAAGGGTGTAGGAAGAACCACTGTTACCTGCTGAGCAACGACAGAGTGAGGAAATGAATGTAAAATAGAGAGAGAAAGGAAATGAGAAAGGAAAAGAGTAAGAGAGTGAGGAAATGAGAGGGGGGGGGGCGGGGGGGGGGGGGGGGAAGAGCGAGAAAAGGAAGGTGTGGTAGAGATAAAAAAAAAATAAAAAGAGATAGTGAAAGGGAGATCTTACAGGGAAGAACGATTTAGAATAGAGAAAGTGAGAGAGAAAGAGAAGGAGAGAGATACAAGGACAGAAACAGAGAGAAAGCTGAAAAGAGAGCGGAGGAAAAGGAAAAAAAAGACAGAGAGAGAGAGAGAGAGAGAGAGAGAGAGAGAGGGGGGGGGGGAGACTATAGAACGTGAGAGACAAAGAGAATGAGAAAGAGGTACAAAGACAGAAAGAGAGAAATTGTGGGAAAAAAGAAAAAGAGATAAACAGAGAGAGAAACAGAGAGAGCGAGAGTGAAAGAAAGAGAAAGAAAGAGAGAAAAGAAAAAGTGAAAGAGAGGGAGTAGAAGATATAGATTTGGTGGGGACGAGAAGGAAAGAGGGAAAGAGAGAGAGAGAGAGAGAGAGAGAAGAGAGAGAGGGAGGTAAAGAAGAAAGCAAGTATTAACGGGAAGTAACGTGACGTCCTATAAGGATCTGTGTGTCCGTTCTTTGTTTATATTGAATATTGTTTTGAAAAGAAATCACTGCATTCCGGATAGACCCACAGTACGTGGTCTCTTGTCTTGTAGCAAATGGCACATCGCGTGGTTACTATAGCGCGCTGGCTGTACACACTCCATGTTAACACAACAGGCCCATCTCCGTGCTGAATCCACGATTAGTGTAAAACTCCTGCACACTGTAGATCGCTGGTCGATGGATGGATGTGTGGTTATTAACGGATCATTGTATAATGGATAAGAGTAAATGGGAGCCTAGATCCACGTAGTTGCTGCTGTAGGCAATGAAGTGCTTGCGATTTCCATGTAAGATGTCTCAATGCTCTCTACCTCCCTAGATGTAACAGAGTCATGTTTCACAGATGGAGTGAACCACTACTAGGAAACGTACCACCTCACGTTTCCAGTGAGAGAGGCAAACTGTCGAAACTTCATGATAATGCACTTTAACATAACCGGAACTACAGTCAGTGGTTGAAAAGTCGCGTGTCGGGGCAGAAATCTAAGAGAAACAAAAGAGAGAGATAGAGAGAGAGAGAAAAACGAAGAAAGAGAAATGATATATATAAATAAACACACATACATATATATACATATATATATATACATATATATATACATATATATTATCTGGCAAAGATGGCGCCATAACTGGCTGCGAGTCTACATTTCTCTACTGTTTTGGATCATTATGGATGCCGCTAGACCACGGATTTGCCTGGAATTCACACTAGTCGACGACTTACACTTGTGTTCACGGAAACGTGGTGTTGTTTTCCGTCTGGACTTGTTATTTCGTTCTTTTTTTGGTGATTTCTTCCATCCGTTCATCCTGGTCTGGACGCCGGCTGAATGGCACTACGGTTATACCCGTGTCGTATTTCACGGGTTAGTTCTGCCGGTTCACCTTCACGAATTTGGCGTGTGGGAATTTTAGATGCTACTATGATGAGCTGAATACAGCTGGGGAGAGATGCCAGACTCACTCACACGCTGAGTGTTGTCCATACGACCTCTTGTGGTTATCGAAAAGGCACGACAAACTGCGTTAGATGCCTTCCCACCTTTCTACCCTACGGGTTACATGTTTACGGAAAGGCGTTGGTGGTAGCCCTGAGGAAAAAATCTGAATCCTATGCTATCTCCAGTCGTCTCGATGAATGTCTTGCCACTGGCAAAAGGTAGCTTAGGCTCTGTGAGTGAGGTTGACAAAAGGCGCAGTTTCTTCCTCACTTTATTCCAAATCACCGCGCAAGTCACCCATTTCAGCGGACACAGCTGAACAAAGAGAGTGGTCTTCATCACTTGTGATGGACAACAACTACTATTATATATATATATATATATATATATATATATATATATATATATATATATATATATATATATATATATATATATATATATATATATATATATATATATATCTGTGTGTTTATTTATAAATATCGTTTTCTCTTATATATATATACATACACACACACACTCACACACACACTCGCACATTGAGGGGCACGTTAGCTCAGTTCATAGCGGGCAATTGGCTATTTTCTGTGGTAACAATGTACCTTGGTTCAAATTGCGCCCGGAGACTAAAACAAATCTTGGTCTTGATATTAATCAGGACCGCTTCTCCAGTCAACCCAGCTGTAAATGGGTACCTGACGCATGAGTTAGGGAAAGTAAAAACAGCAAGGGCACTGCCACCTCACCTCTCACATGCTGCGGCTCAGTACAATGGGGTCTTCAAAAACTTAATTTCGAACCAGTCGTTAATTCTGCTGAGTTTTCACTTGACTTGACTTTATATTCGAATATTTCCACTTGACTTTACATTCGTATATTTCCACATGACTTTATATTCGTATATTTCCACTTGACTTTATATTCGTATATTTCCACTTGACTTTATATTCGTATATTTCCACTTGACTTTATATTCGTATATTTCCACTTGACTTTATATTCGTATATTTCCACTTGACTTTATATTCGTATATTTCCACTTGACTTTATATTCGTATATTTCCACTTGACTTTATATTCGTATATTTCCACTTGACTTTATATTCGTATATTTCCACTTGACTTTATATTCGTATATATAAATATATATATATGACAGACGACCAGTTGACAGCATTCAGTTCACAGATGACCAGTTGAAGTCAAAGGCAACAGTGCCAGGAAATCTAGAAGAGAAAGCCAATGTCAATGAAGTCTCAGTTAGAGAGTGACCCTTGCATCCGAACCGACAAGGAGAATTTTAATTGTTGTAGAGAGACATACAGGTTCACCTCTACTAGATGTGGGTTACTGAACAGGGAACTAAACAGTAGAGAGACATACAGGTTCACCTCTACTAGATGTGGGTTACTGAACAGGGAACTAAACAGTAGAGAGACATACAGGTTCACCTCTACTAGATGTGGGTTACTGAACAGGGAACTAAACAGTAGAGAGACATACAGGTTCACCTCTACTAGATGTGGGTTACTGAACAGGGAACTAAACAGTAGAGAGACATACAGGCTCACTTCTACTAGATGTGGGTTACTGAACAGGGAACTAAACAGTAGAGAGACATACAGGCTCACTTCTACTAGATGTGGGTTACTGAACAGGGAACTAAACAGTAGAGAGACATACAGGTTCACTTCTACTAGATGTGGGTTACTGAACAGGGAACTAAACAGTAGAGAGACATACAGGCTCACTTCTACTAGATGTGGGTTACTGAACAGAGAACTAAACAGTAGAGAGACATACAGGCTCACGTCTACTAGATGTGGGTTACTGAACAGGGAACTAAACAGTAGAGAGACATACAGGCTCACTTCTACTAGATGTGGGTTACTGCACAGGGAACTAAACAGTAGAGAGACATACAGGTTCACCTCTACTAGATGTGGGTTACTGAACAGGGAACTAAACAGTAGAGAGACATACAGGTTCACCTCTACTAGATGTGGGTTACTGAACAGGGAACTAAACAGTAGAGAGACATACAGGTTCACCTCTACTAGATGTGGGTTACTGAACAGGGAACTAAACAGTAGAGAGACATACAGGTTCACCTCTACTAGATGTGGGTTACTGAACAGGGAACTAAACAGTAGAGAGACATACAGGCTCACTTCTACTAGATGTGGGTTACTGAACAGGGAACTAAACAGTAGAGAGACATACAGGCTCACCTCTACTAGATGTGGGTTACTGAACAGGGAACTAAACAGTAGAGAGACATACAGGCTCACTTCTACTAGATGTGGGTTACTGAACAGGGAACTAAACAGTAGAGAGACATACAGGCTTACTTCTACTAGATGTGGGTTACTGAACAGGGAACTAAACAGTAGAGAGACATACAGGCTCACTTCTACTAGATGTGGGTTACTGAACAGGGAACTAAACAGTAGAGAGACATACAGGCTCACTTCTACTAGATGTGGGTTACTGAACAGGGAACTAAACAGTAGAGAGACATACAGGCTCACTTCTACTAGATGTGGGTTACTGAACAGGGAACTAAACAGTAGAGAGACATACAGGCTCACTTCTACTAGATGTGGGTTACTGAACAGGGAACTAAACAGAAGAGAGACATACAGGCTCACTTCTACTAGATGTGGGTTACTGAACAGGGAACTAAACAGTAGAGAGACATACAGGCTCACTTCTACTAGATGTGGGTTACTGAACAGGGAACTAAACAGTAGAGAGACATACAGGCTCACTTCTACTAGATGTGGGTTACTGAACAGGGAACTAAACAGTAGAGAGACATACAGGCTCACTTATACTAGATGTGGGTTACTGAACAGGGAACTAAACAGTAGAGAGACATACAGGTTCACCTCTACTAGATGTGGGTTACTGAACAGGGAACTAAACAGTAGAGAGACATACAGGCTCACTTCTACTAGATGTGGGTTACTGAACAGGGAACTAAACAGTAGAGAGACATACAGGCTCACTTCTACTAGATGTGGGTTACTGAACAGGGAACTAAACAGTAGAGAGACATACAGGCTCATTTCTACTAGATGTGGGTTACTGAACAGGGAACTAAACAGTAGAGAGACATACCGGCTCACTTCTACTATATGTGGGTTACTGAACAGGGAACTAAACAGTAGAGAGACATACAGGCTCACTTCTACTAGATGTGGGTTACTGAACAGGGAACTAAACAGTAGAGAGACATACAGGCTCACTTCTACTAGATGTGGGTTACTGAACAGGGAACTAAACAGTAGAGAGACATACAGGCTCACTTCTACTAGATGTGGGTTACTGAACAGGGAACTAAACAGTGGAGAGACATACAGGCTCACTTATACTAGATGTGGGTTACTGAACAGGGAACTAAACAGTAGAGAGACATACAGGCTCACTTCTACTAGATGTGGGTTACTGAACAGGGAACTAAACAGTAGAGAGACATACAGGCTCACTTCTACTAGATGTGGGTTACTGAACAGGGAACTAAACGAGTAGAGAGACATACAGGCTCACTTCTACTAGATGTGGGTTACTGAACAGGGAACTAAACAGTAGAGAGACATACAGGCTCACTTCTACTAGATGTGGGTTACTGAACAGGGAACTAAACAGTAGAGAGACATACAGGCTCACTTCTACTAGATGTGGGTTACTGAACAGGGAACTAAACAGTAGAGAGACATACAGGCTCACTTCTGCTAGATGTGGGTTACTGAACAGGGAACTAAACGGTAGAGAGACATACAGGCTCACTTCTACTAGATGTGGGTTACTGAACAGGGAACTAAACAGTAGAGAGACATACAGGCTCACTTCTACTAGATGTGGGTTACTGAACAGGGAACTAAACAGTAGAGAGACATACAGGCTCACTTCTACTAGATGTGGGTTACTGAACAGGGAACTAAACAGTAGAGAGACATACAGGCTCACTTCTACTAGATGTGGGTTACTGAACAGGGAACTAAACAGTGGAGAGACATACAGGCTCACTTATACTAGATGTGGGTTACTGAACAGGGAACTAAACAGTAGAGAGACATACAGGCTCACTTCTACTAGATGTGGGTTACTGAACAGGGAACTAAACAGTAGAGAGACATACAGGCTCACTTCTACTAGATGTGGGTTACTGAACAGGGAACTAAACAGTAGAGAGACATACAGGCTCACTTCTACTAGATGTGGGTTACTGAACAGGGAACTAAACAGTAGAGAGACATACAGGCTCACTTCTACTAGATGTGGGTTACTGAACAGGGAACTAAACAGTAGAGAGACATACAGGCTCACTTCTACTAGATGTGGGTTACTGAACAGGGAACTAAACAGTAGAGAGACATACAGGCTCACTTCTACTAGATGTGTGTTACTGAACAGGGAACTAAACAGTAGAGAGACATACAGGCTCACTTCTACTAGATGTGGGTTACTGAACAGGGAACTAAACAGTAGAGAGACATACAGGCTCACTTCTACTAGATGTGGGTTACTGAACAGGGAACTAAACAGTAGAGAGACATACAGGCTCACTTCTACTAGATGTGGGTTACTGAACAGGGAACTAAACAGTAGAGAGACATACAGGCTCACTTCTACAAGATGTGGGTTACTGAACAGGGAACTAAACAGTAGAGAGACATACAGGCTCACCTCTACTAGATGTGGGTTACTGAACAGGGAACTAAACAGTAGAGAGACATACAGGCTCACCTCTACTAGATGTGGGTTACTGAACAGGGAACTAAACAGTAGAGAGACATACAGGCTCACCTCTACTAGATGTGGGTTACTGAACAGGGAACTAAACAGTAGAGAGACATACAGGCTCACTTCTACTAGATGTGGGTTACTGAACAAGGAACTAAACAGTAGAGAGACATACAGGCTCACTTCTACTAGATGTGGGTTACTGAACAGGGAACTAAACAGTAGAGAGACATACAGGTAACTTCTACTAGATGTGGGTTACTGAACAGGGGAACTAAACAGTAGAGAGACATACATGCTCACTTCTACTAGATGTGGGTTACTGAACAGGGAACTAAACAGTAGAGAGACATACAGGCTCACATCTACTAGATGTGGGTTACTGAACAGGGAACTAAACAGTAGAGAGACATACAGGCTCACTTCTACTAGATGTGGGTTACTGCACAGGGAACTAAACAGTAGAGAGACATACAGGTTCACCTCTACTAGATGTGGGTTACTGAACAGGGAACTAAACAGTAGAGAGGACATACAGGTTCACCTCAACTAGATGTGGGTTACTGAACAGGGAACTAAACAGTAGAGAGACATACAGGTTCACCTCTACTAGATGTGGGTTACTGAACAGGGAACTAAACAGTAGAGAGACATACAGGTTCACCTCTACTAGATGTGGGTTACTGAACAGGGAACTAAACAGTAGAGAGACATACAGGCTCACTTCTACTAGATGTGGGTTACTGAACAGGGAACTAAACAGTAGAGAGACATACAGGCTCACCTCTACTAGATGTGGGTTACTGAACAGGGAACTAAACAGTAGAGAGACATACAGGCTCACTTCTACTAGATGTGGGTTACTGAACAGGGAACTAAACAGTAGAGAGACATACAGGCTCACTTCTACTAGATGTGGGTTACTGAACAGGGAACTAAACAGTAGAGAGACATACAGGCTCACTTCTACTAGATGTGGGTTACTGAACAGGGAACTAAACAGTAGAGAGACATACAGGCTCACTTCTACTAGATGTGGCTTACTGAACAGGGAACTAAACAGTAGAGAGACATACAGGCTCACTTCTACTAGATGTGGGTTTACTGAACAGGGAACTAAACAGTAGAGAGACATACAGGCTCACTTCTACTAGATGTGGGTTACTGAACAGGGAACTAAACAGAAGAGAGACATACAGGCTCACTTCTACTAGATGTGGGTTACTGAACAGGGAACTAAACAGTAGAGAGACATACAGGCTCACTTCTACTAGATGTGGGTTACTGAACAGGGAACTAAACAGTAGAGAGACATACAGGCTCACTTCTACTAGATGTGGGTTACTGAACAGGGAACTAAACAGTAGAGAGACATACAGGCTCACTTATACTAGATGTGGGTTACTGAACAGGGAACTAAACAGTAGAGAGACATACAGGTTCACCTCTACTAGATGTGGGTTACTGAACAGGGAACTAAACAGTAGAGAGACATACAGGCTCACTTCTACTAGATGTGGGTTACTGAACAGGGAACTAAACAGTAGAGAGACATACAGGCTCACTTCTACTAGATGTGGGTTACTGAACAGGGAACTAAACAGTAGAGAGACATACAGGCTCACTTCTACTAGATGTGGGTTACTGAACAGGGAACTAAACAGTAGAGAGACATACAGGCTCACTTCTACTAGATGTGGGTTACTGAACAGGGAACTAAACAGTAGAGAGACATACAGGCTCACTTCTACTAGATGTGGGTTACTGAACAGGGAACTAAACAGTAGAGAGACATACAGGCTCACTTCTACTAGATGTGGGTTACTGAACAGGGAACTAAACAGTAGAGAGACATACAGGCTCACTTCTACTAGATGTGGGTTACTGAACAGGGAACTAAACAGTGGAGAGACATACAGGCTCACTTATACTAGCTGTGGGTTACTGAACAGGGAACTAAACAGTAGAGAGACATACAGGCTCACTTCTACTAGATGTGGGTTACTGAACAGGGAACTAAACAGTAGAGAGACATACAGGCTCACTTCTACTAGATGTGGGTTACTGAACAGGGAACTAAACAGTAGAGAGACATACAGGCTCACTTCTGCTAGATGTGGGTTACTGAACAGGGAACTAAACGAGTAGAGAGACATACAGGCTCACTTCTACTAGATGTGGGTTACTGAACAGGGAACTAAACAGTAGAGAGACATACAGGCTCACTTCTACTAGATGTGGGTTACTGAACAGGGGACTAAACAGTAGAGAGACATACAGGCTCACTTCTACTAGATGTGGGTTACTGAACAGGGAACTAAACAGTAGAGAGACATACAGGCTCACTTCTACTAGATGTGGGTTACTGAACAGGGAACTAAACAGTGAGAGACATACAGGCTCACTTATACTAGATGTGGGTTACTGAACAGGGAACTAAACAGTAGAGAGACAGACAGGCTCACTTCTACTAGATGTGGGTTACTGAACAGGGAACTAAACAGTAGAGAGACATACAGGCTCACTTCTACTAGATGTGGGTTACTGAACAGGAAACTAAACAGTAGAGAGACATACAGGCTCACTTCTACTAGATGTGGGTTACTGAACAGGGAACTAAACAGTAGAGAGACACACAGGCTCACTTCTACTAGATGTGGGTTACTGAACAGGGAACTAAACAGTAGAGAGACATACAGGCTCACTTCTACTAGATGTGGGTTACTGAACAGGGAACTAAACAGTAGAGAGACATACAGGCTCACTTCTACTAGATGTGTGTTACTGAACAGGGAACTAAACAGTAGAGAGACATACAGGCTCACTTCTACTAGATGTGGGTTACTGAACAGGGAACTAAACAGTAGAGAGACATACAGGCTCACTTCTACTAGATGTGGGTTACTGAACAGGGAACTAAACAGTAGAGAGACATACAGGCTCACTTCTACTAGATGTGGGTTACTGAACAGGGAACTAAACAGTAGAGAGACATACAGGCTCACTTCTACAAGATGTGGGTTACTGAACAGGGAACTAAACAGTAGAGAGACATACAGGCTCACCTCTACTAGATGTGGGTTACTGAACAGGGAACTAAACAGTAGAGAGACATACAGGCTCACCTCTACTAGATGTGGGTTACTGAACAGGGAACTAAACAGTAGAGAGACATACAGGCTCACCTCTACTAGATGTGGGTTACTGAACAGGGAACTAAACAGTAGAGAGACATACAGGCTCACTTCTACTAGATGTGGGTTACTGAACAGGAACTAAACAGTAGAGAGACATACAGGCTCACTTCTACTAGATGTGGGTTACTGAACAGGGAACTAAACAGTAGAGAGACATACAGGCTAACTTCTACTAGATGTGGGTTACTGAACAGGGAACTAAACAGTAGAGAGACATACAGGCTCACTTCTACTAGATGTGGGTTACTGAACAGGGAACTAAACAGTAGAGAGACATACAGGCTCACTTCTACTAGATGTGGGTTACTGCACAGGGAACTAAACAGTAGAGAGACATACAGGTTCACCTCTACTAGATGTGGGTTACTGAACAGGGAACTAAACAGTAGAGAGACATACAGGTTCACCTCTACTAGATGTGGGTTACTGAACAGGGAACTAAACAGTAGAGAGACATACAGGTTCACCTCTACTAGATGTGGGTTACTGAACAGGGAACTAAACAGTAGAGAGACATACAGGCTCACTTCTACTAGATGTGGGTTACTGAACAGGGAACTAAACAGTAGAGAGACATACAGGCTCACCTCTACTAGATGTGGGTTACTGAACAGGGAACTAAACAGTAGAGAGACATACAGGCTCACTTCTACTAGATGTGGGTTACTGAACAGGGAACTAAACAGTAGAGAGACATACAGGCTCACTTCTACTAGATGTGGGTTACTGAACAGGGAACTAAACAGTAGAGAGACATACAGGCTCACTTCTACTAGATGTGGGTTACTGAACAGGGAACTAAACAGTAGAGAGACATACAGGCTCACTTCTACTAGATGTGGGTTACTGAACAGGGAACTAAACAGTAGAGAGACATACAGGCTCACTTCTACTAGATGTGGGTTACTGAACAGGGAACTAAACAGTAGAGAGACATACAGGCTCACTTCTACTAGATGTGGGTTACTGAACAGGGAACTAAACAGAAGAGAGACATACAGGCTCACTTCTACTAGATGTGGGTTACTGAACAGGGAACTAAACAGTAGAGAGACATACAGGCTCACTTCTACTAGATGTGGGTTACTGAACAGGGAACTAAACAGTAGAGAGACATACAGGCTCACTTCTACTAGATGTGGGTTACTGAACAGGGAACTAAACAGTAGAGAGACATACAGGCTCACTTATACTAGATGTGGGTTACTGAACAGGGAACTAAACAGTAGAGAGACATACAGGTTCACCTCTACTAGATGTGGGTTACTGAACAGGGAACTAAACAGTAGAGAGACATACAGGCTCACTTCTACTAGATGTGGGTTACTGAACAGGGAACTAAACAGTAGAGAGACATACAGGCTCACTTCTACTAGATGTGGGTTACTGAACAGGGAACTAAACAGTAGAGAGACATACAGGCCCACTTCTACTAGATGTGGGTTACTGAACAGGGAACTAAACAGTAGAGAGACATACAGGCTCACTTCTACTAGATGTGGGTTACTGAACAGGGAACTAAACAGTAGAGAGACATACAGGCTCACTTCTACTAGATGTGGGTTACTGAACAGGGAACTAAACAGTAGAGAGACATACAGGCTCACTTCTACTAGATGTGGGTTACTGAACAGGGAACTAAACAGTGGAGAGACATACAGGCTCACTTATACTAGATGTGGGTTACTGAACAGGGAACTAAACAGTAGAGAGACATACAGGCTCACTTCTACTAGATGTGGGTTACTGAACAGGGAACTAAACAGTAGAGAGACATACAGGCTCACTTCTACTAGATGTGGGTTACTGAACAGGGAACTAAACAGTAGAGAGACATACAGGCTCACTTCTACTAGATGTGGGTTACTGAACAGGGAACTAAACAGTAGAGAGACATACAGGCTCACTTCTACTAGATGTGGGTTACTGAACAGGGAACTAAACAGTAGAGAGACATACAGGCTCACTTCTACTAGATGTGGGTTACTGAACAGGGAACTAAACAGGTAGAGAGACATACAGGCTCACTTCTACTAGATGTGGGTTACTGAACAGGGAACTAAACAGTAGAGAGACATACAGGCTCACTTCTACTAGATGTGGGTTACTGAACAGGGAACTAAACAGTAGAGAGACATACAGGCTCACTTCTACTAGATGTGGGTTACTGAACAGGGAACTAAACAGTAGAGAGACATACAGGCTCACTTCTACTAGATGTGGGTTACTGAACAGGGAACTAAACAGTGGAGAGACATACAGGCTCACTTATACTAGATGTGGGTTACTGAACAGGGAACTAAACAGTAGAGAGACATACAGGCTCACTTCTACTAGATGTGGGTTACTGAACAGGGAACTAAACAGTAGAGAGACATACAGGCTCACTTCTACTAGATGTGGGTTACTGAACAGGGAACTAAACAGTAGAGAGACATACAGGCTCACTTCTACTAGATGTGGGTTACTGAACAGGGAACTAAACAGTAGAGAGACATACAGGCTCACTTCTACTAGATGTGGGTTACTGAACAGGGAACTAAACAGTAGAGAGACATACAGGCTCACTTCTACTAGATGTGGGTTACTGAACAGGGAACTAAACAGTAGAGAGACATACAGGCTCACTTCTACTAGATGTGTGTTACTGAACAGGGAACTAAACAGTAGAGAGACATACAGGCTCACTTCTACTAGATGTGGGTTACTGAACAGGGAACTAAACAGTAGAGAGACATACAGGCTCACTTCTACTAGATGTGGGTTACTGAACAGGGAACTAAACAGTAGAGAGACATACAGGCTCACTTCTACTAGATGTGGGTTACTGAACAGGGAACTAAACAGTAGAGAGACATACAGGCTCACTTCTACAAGATGTGGGTTACTGAACAGGGAACTAAACAGTAGAGAGACATACAGGCTCACCTCTACTAGATGTGGGTTACTGAACAGGGAACTAAACAGTAGAGAGACATACAGGCTCACCTCTACTAGATGTGGGTTACTGAACAGGGAACTAAACAGTAGAGAGACATACAGGCTCACCTCTACTAGATGTGGGTTACTGAACAGGGAACTAAACAGTAGAGAGACATACAGGCTCACTTCTACTAGATGTGGGTTACTGAACAAGGAACTAAACAGTAGAGAGACATACAGGCTCACTTCTACTAGATGTGGGTTACTGAACAGGGAACTAAACAGTAGAGAGACATACAGGCTCACTTCTACTAGATGTGGGTTACTGAACAGGGAACTAAACAGTAGAGAGACATACATGCTCACTTCCACTAGATGTGGGTTACTGAACAGGGAACTAAACAGTAGAGAGACATACAGGCTCACATCTACTAGATGTGGGTTACTGAACAGGGAACTAAACAGTAGAGAGACATACAGGCTCACCTCTACTAGATGTGGGTTACTGAACAGGGAACTAAACAGTAGAGAGACATACAGGCTCACTTCTACTAGATGTGGGTTACTGAACAGGGAACTAAACAGTAGAGAGACATATAGGCTCACTTCTACTAGATGTGGGTTACTGAACAGGGAACTAAACAGTAGAGAGACATACAGGCTCACTTCTACTAGATGTGGGTTACTGAACAGGGAACTAAACAGTAGAGAGACATACAGGCTCAGTTCTACTAGATGTGGGTTACTGAACAGGGAACTAAACAGTAGAGAGACATACAGGCTCACTTCTACTAGATGTGGGTTACTGAACAGGGAACTAAACAGTAGAGAGACATACAGGCTCACTTCTACTAGATGTGGGTTACTGAACAGGGAACTAAACAGTAGAGAGACATACAGGCTCACTTCTACTAGATGTGGGTTACTGAACAGGGAACTAAACAGTAGAGAGACATACAGGCTCACTTCTACTAGATGTGGGTTACTGAACAGGGAACTAAACAGTAGAGAGACATACAGGCTCACCTCTACTAGATGTGGGTTACTGAACAGGGAACTAAACAGTAGAGAGACATACAGGCTCACTTCTACTAGATGTGGGTTACTGAACAGGGAACTAAACAGTAGAGAGACATACAGGCTCACTTCTACTAGATGTGGGTTACTGAACAGGGAACTAAACAGTAGAGAGACATACAGGCTCACTTCTACTAAATGTGGGTTACTAAACAGGGAACTAAACAGTAGAGAGACATACAGGCTCACTTCTACTAGATGTGGGTTACTGAACAGGGAACTAAACAGTAGAGAGACATACAGGCTCACTTCTACTAGATGTGGGTTACTGAACAGGGAACTAAACAGTAGAGAGACATACAGGCTCACTTCTACTACTTCTACTAGATGTGGGTTACTGAACAGGGAACTAAACAGTAGAGAGACATACAGGCTCACTTCTACTAGATGTGGGTTACTGAACAGGGAACTAAACAGTAGAGAGACATACAGGCTCACTTCTACTAGATGTGGGTTACTGAACAGGGAACTAAACAGTAGAGAGACATACAGGCTCACTTCTACTAGATGTGGGTTACTGAACAGGGAACTAAACAGTAGAGAGACATACAGGCTCACTTCTACTAGATGTGGGTTACTGAACAGGGAACTAAACAGTAGAGAGACATACAGGCTCAGTTCTACTAGATGTGGGTTACTGAACAGGGAACTAAACAGTAGAGAGACATACAGGTTCACCTCTACTAGATGTGGGTTACTGAACAGGGAACTAAACAGTAGAGAGACATACAGGCTCACTTCTACTAGATTTTGGTTACTGAACAGGGAACTAAACAGTAGAGAGACATACAGGCTCACTTCTACTAGATGTGGGTTACTGAACAGGGAACTAAACAGTAGAGAGACATACAGGCTCACTTCTACTAGATGTGGGTTACTGAACAGGGAACTAAACAGTAGAGAGACATACAGACTCACTTCTACTAGATGTGGGTTACTGAACAGGGAACTTAACAGTAGAGAGACATACAGGCTCACTTCTACTAGATGTGTGTTACTGAACAGGGAACTAAACAGTAGAGAGACATACAGGCTCACTTCTACTAGATGTGGGTTACTGAACAGGGAACTAAACAGTAGAGAGACATACAGGTTCACTTATACTAGATGTTGGTTACTGAACATGGAACTAAACAGGAGAGAGACATACAGGCTCACTTCTACTAGATGTGGGTTACTGAACAGGGAACTAAACAGTAGAGAGACATACAGGCTCACTTCTACTAGATGTGGGTTACTGAACAGGGAACTAAACAGTAGAGAGACATACAGGTTCACTTCTACTAGATGTGGGTTACTGAACAGGGAACTAAACAGTAGAGAGACATACAGGCTCACTTCTACTAGATGTGGGTTACTGAACAGGGAACTAAACAGTAGAGAGACATACAGGCTCACTTCTACTAGATGTGGGTTACTGAACAGGGAACTAAACAGTAGAGAGACATACAGGCTCACTTCTACTAGATGTGGGTTACTGAACAGGGAACTAAACAGTAGAGAGACATACAGGCTCACTTCTACTAGATGTGGGTTACTGAACAGGGAACTAAACAGTAGAGAGACATACAGGTTCACTTCTACCAGATGTGGGTTACTGAACAGGGAACTAAACAGTAGAGAGACATACAGTCTCACTTCTACTAGATGTGGGTTACTGAACAGGGAACTAAACAGTAGAGAGACATACAGGCTCACTTCTACTAGATGTGGGTTACTGAACAGGGAACTAAACAGTAGAGATACATACAGGTTCACTTCTACTAGATGTGGGTTACTGAACAGGGAACTAAACAGTAGAGAGACATACAGGCTCACTTCTACTAGATGTGGGTTACTGAACAGGGAACTAAACAGTAGAGAGACATACAGGCTCACTTCTACTAGATGTGGGTTACTGAACAGGGAACTAAACAGTAGAGAGACATACAGGTTCACTTCTACTAGATGTGGGTTACTGAACAGGGAACTAAACAGTAGAGAGACATACATGCTCACTTCTACTAGATGTGGGTTACTGAACAGGGAACTAAACAGTAGAGAGACATACAGGCTCACATCTACTAGATGTGGGTTACTGAACAGGGAACTAAACAGTAGAGAGACATACAGGCTCACCTCTACTAGATGTGGGTTACTGAACAGGGAACTAAACAGTAGAGAGACATACAGGCTCACTTCTACTAGATGTGGGTTACTGAACAGGGAACTAAACAGTAGAGAGACATACAGGCTCACTTCTACTAGATGTGGGTTACTGAACAGGGAACTAAACAGTAGAGAGACATACAGGCTCACTTCTACTAGATGTGGGTTACTGAACAGGGAACTAAACAATGTCTCAATGTTATCTGTCAACTGAATGCTGTCAACTGATCATCTGTCAACTGAATGCTGTCAACTGATAATCTGTCAACTGAATGCTGTCAACTGATAATCTGTCAACTGAATGCTGTCAACTGATAATCTGTCAACTGAATGCTGTCAACTGATAATCTGTCAACTGAATGTTTTCAACTGATCATCTGTCAACTGATTATCAGCTAGTGTGATTATGAAACATGAAACTCTCTCTCTCTCTCTCTTTCACACTCTCTCTGACGTCCACGTACTCTTACAGTGATTATTTTTCTGTCTCTATCACTTTATCACACTCACTTAATCTCCACCCACGCCCCCCCCCCTCTCTCTCTCTCTCTCTGTCTCACTCACTTTCTTTATCACACACACAAACAGAATCTCTCATTCTCTTTTTCGCTCTCTCATTCCTCAACTCTCTCTCTCTCTCTCTCTCTCTCTCACACACAAACACAATCTCTCATTCTCTTTTTCGCTCTCTCATTCCTCAACTCTCTCTCTCTCTCTCTCTCTCACACACAAACATAATCTCTCATTCTCTTTTTCGCTCTCTCATTCCTCAACTCTCTCTCTCTCTCTCTCTCTCTCTCACACACAAACATAATCTCTCATTCTCTTTTTCGTTCTCTTACTCCTCAACTCTCTCTCTCTCTCTCTCTCTCTCTCTCTCTCTCTCTCTCTCTCTCTCACGCACACTCGCGTTCTCTTTGTTTTTTTCTCACTTATTCTCTTCCGCAACTAACTCATTTCCCCAACCCACTTTCTCACTCATCTCCCGTCTGTCACTTATTCACTCATCTCACTCACCTCCCATCTGTCACTCATTCACCCGTTTCACTAATCTCCCATCTGTCACTCATTCACCCATCTCACTCATCTCCCGTTTGTCACTCATTCACCAATCTCACTTATCTTCCATCTGTCACTCATTCACCCATCTCACCCATCTCACTCATCTCCCATCTGTCACTCATTCACCCATTTCACTAATCTCCCATTTGTCACTCATTCACCCATCTCACTCATCTCCCATCTGTTACTAATTCACCCATCTCACTCATCTTCCATCTGTCACTCATTCACCCATCTCAGTCATCTTCCATCTGTCACTCATTAACCCATCTCACTCATCTTCCATCTGTCACTCATTCACCCATCTCACTCATCTTCCATCTGTCACTCATTCACCCATCTCACCCATCTGTCACTCATTCACCCATCTCATCCATCTCACTCATCTTCCGTCTGTTACTCATTCACCCATCTCACTCATCTCCCGTCTGTCACTCATTCACCCATCTCACTCATCTTCCATCTGTCACTCATTCACCCATCTCACCCATCTCCCATCTGTCACTCATTCACCCATCTCATCCATCTCACTCATCTCCCGTCTGTCTCCCCCATCTCACTCATCTCCCGTCTGTCACTCATTCACCCATCTCACTCATCTTCCATCTGTCACTCATTCACCCATCTCACCCATCTGTCACTCATTCACTCATCTCATCCATCTCACTCATCTTCCGTCTGTCACTCATTCACCCATCTCACTCATCTCCCGTCTGTCACTCATTCACCCATCTCACTCATCTTCCATCTGTCACTCATTCACCCATCTCACCCATCTCCCACCTGTCACTCATTCACCCATCTCACTCATCTCCCATCTGTTACTAATTCACCCATCTCACTCATCTTCCATCCGTCACTCATTCACCCATTTCAGTCATCTTCCATCTGTCACTCATTCACCCATCTCACTCATCTTCCATCTGTCACTCATTCACCCATCTCACCCATCTGTCACTCATTCACCCATCTCATCCATCTCACTCATCTCCCGTCTGTCACTCATTCACCCATCTCACTCATCTTCCATCTGTCACTCATTCACCCATCTCACCCATCTGTCACTCATTCATCCATCTCATCCATCTCACTCATCTTCCGTCTGTCCCTCATTCACCCATCTCACTCATCTCCCGTCTGTCACTCATTCACCCATCTCACTCATCTTCCATCTGTCACTCATTCACCCATCTCACCCATCTCCCATCTGTCACTTATTCACCCATCTCATCCATCTCACTCATCTCCCGTCTGTCACTCATTCCCCCATCTCACTCATCTCCCGTCTGTCACTCATTCACCCATCTCACTCATCTTCCATCTGTCACTCATTCACCCATCTCACCCATCTGTCACTCATTCACCCATCTCATCCATCTCACTCATCTTCCGTCTGTCACTCATTCACCCATCTCACTCATCTCCCGTCTGTCACTCATTCACCCATCTCACTCATCTTCCATCTGTCACTCATTCACCCATCTCACCCATCTCCCATCTGTCACTCATTCACCCATCTCATCCATCTCACTCATCTCCCGTCTGTCACTCATTCCCCCATCTCATCCATCTTCCGTCTGTCACTCATTCACCCATCTCACTCATCTCCCATCTGTCACTCATTCACCCATTTCCTGTCTGTCCCTCCGTTCTCTCTTTCTCACACTCTCTCTCATTCACTCACCCCTCTCACGTAATTCCCCCCCCCCCCCCTCAACACAAATATGTAACAAACACATGCATATTTTTCCCCAACATCTTTTTATCTGTCTCCTCTTCTCACACAGAAAACCCCATCGAGAATCTGCCATTTAACAAAGGCAATCACGTTTTACAAAACTGTCAAAAATGGGGATTTCATATTTCTTCTGACATGTCATGTCAGAGATTTGACATAACGAGGCCACAACTACCTCATGTGTTTAAGTTCACTAGCAAGTTCCAACCATAGAAAGTTTGGTCAACATTCTCTGAAATGTACACAACAACAAATTATCTGCGAGATTATAGAGCCAGACAAAATGTGTGATTGACATTTCTTAACTCTTTTACCAACTTTCTTTAAAGTACAGGTATCCGTTGTTAGTGTGTGTCGCCGACTCCAGCAATGCGCGGCCTTTGTGTGCTCGATGATAGGCAAGTTAAGGTATGTAACTGTTTGTATATTTATCTGAATCGGTCCATTCTGGATAAGGATACATACTGTGTAAGGGGACAGACAGGGTAAGGGGACAAACTGGGCAAGGATACAGACTGGGTAAGGGGACAGACAGGGTATGGGGACAAACTGGGTAAGGAGACAGACAGGGTAAGGGGACAAACTGGGCAAGGATACAGACTGGGTAAGGGGACAGACAGGGTAAGGGGACAAACTGGGTAAGGAGACAGACAGGGTAAGGGGACAAACTGGGTAAGGATACAGACTGGGTAAGGGGACAGACAGGGTAAGGGGACAAACTGGGTAAGGATACAGACTTGGTAAGGAGACAGACTTGGTAAGGGGACAAACTGGGTAAGGAGACAGACAGGGTAAGGGGACAAACTGGGTAAGGATACAGACTGGGTAAGGGGACAGACAGGGTAAGGGCACAAACTGGGTAAGGATACAGACTTGGTAAGGATACAGACTGGGTAAGGGGAAAGACTGGGTAAGGAGACAGACTGGGTAAGGGGACAGACTGGGTAAGGATACAGACTGGGTAAGGGGAAAGACTGCGTAAGGAGACAAACTGGGTAAGGGGACAGACTGGGTAAGGGGACAGACTATCAATAACGTAGAGCGATTACTGGCTAGAATGACAGTAAATGTTTCTGTAGGCCAAGAAAAAAGGTCAAGGTAGTCTCGTAGCGATCACTGCCGTCGGAGATAAAGGGTTAGATGCATCATTCTACTATGTCTCAGCTTTTCATGAGATCGGATAACCCAGATGTCTTGGCTCTCCTTATGGTAAGTCAGGTAGCAATTTACAGTTGGATTGAGTTAAACATGTTTAGACCATAGATACAAGCTCTAACTGGTCTGTTACTGGAACAGTCACACGTTCTAACTGGTCTGTTACTGCGACAGACACACGCTCTAACTGGTCTGTTACTGTAACAGTCACACGCTCTAACTGGTCTGTTACTGGAACAGTCACACGCTCTAACTGGTCTCTTACTGGAACAGTCACACGTTCTAACTGGTCTGTTTCTGGAACAGTCACACGTTCTAACTGGTCTGTTACTGGAACAGTCACACGCTCTAACTGGTCTGTTACTGGAACAGTCACACGCTCTAACTGGTCTGTTACTGGAACAGTCACACGCTCTAACTGGTCTGTTACTGGAACAGTCACACGCTCTAACTGGTCTGTTACTGGAACAGTCACACGCTCTAACCGGTCTGTTACTGGAACAGTCACACGCTCTAACTGGTCTGTTACTGGAACAGTCACACGCTCTAACTGGTCTGTTACTGGAACAGTCACACGCTCTAACTGGTCTGTTACTGGAACAGTCACACGCTCTAACTGGTCTGTTACTGCGACAGACACATGTCCTGACCGATCTTTTACTGCCACAGACACGCTCTAACTGGTCTGTTACTGGAACAGTCACAAGCTCTAACTGGTCTGTAACTACCACAGACACATGTCCTGACCGATCTTTTACTGCCACAGACACGCTCTAACTGGTCTGTTACTGCGACAGACACACATTCTAACTGGTCTGTTACTGCGACAGACACACGCTCTAACTGGTCTGTTACTGGAACAGTCACACGCTCTAACTGGTCTGTTACTGGAACAGTCACACGCTCTAACTGGTCTGTTACTGGAACAGTCACAAGCTCTAACTGGTCTGTTACTGGAACAGTCACACGCTCTAACTGGTCTGTTACTGGAACAGTCACAAGCTCTAACTGATCTTTTACTGCCACAGACACGCTCTAACTGGTCTGTTACACAAAACGCACGAGTCTGACAACTGGAAGCTCCAATCATCCACACTCAGGCAAGAAGAAGGGGGCGTTGACATGGAGACACAGCTTCAAACTCAGAACACATGTACATGATAGCAGAACTGTGTACACAGCTTCAAACTTGGAACACATGTACATGCCAGCAGAACTGTGTACACAGCTTCAAACTTGGAACACATGTACATGCCAGCAGAACTGTGTACTCAGCTTCAAACTTGGAACACATGTACATGCATGACCGCTGCTGAAGTTTGTACACGTCTCCAAACTGTAAACACGTGTACATGGTAGTATAGTTATTTTGATAAATATGATATAATAGAGGATTTCTTGGAATCACAAACATCAAGACCAACAAATGGAATATATTCACAGAAATGATCGAAGCAAAATGATAAAAGACAAGGCTACTACTTCACATTATGTCATAATAAGGTCACCCTTTGATAACGACGGTAGATGATCACTGTCGTCAGAGAGGACGGCGTGGGCTAGTGGTTAAGTGACACGGATCACAACACGAAGGTGCTAGGTTCGTACCCCAATCACAACACCGACCCTTATCCCGGAAAATCCTTAGAAAATGCAGGAGGAAGCAGACCCTTAAATAAAATGAATGTCGAAGTCGGATGCTCTGGGCTGACATGCACACAACAAAAGCAATGCATGCCGCCTTGCGGAATAAAGAAATAAGTGAGCGCAAACAACAATAACAACTGGGGGCGTGACAAATGATAGCATTATATTTAGAATTTGAATTAAAATAGGGAAGAAAAGTCAACTTTAGAAAATGTGATTGCTTTCCATATGTCCAAATGTAAGGTGTCGGCAGGATGCTCCTACGGGGGTTAAGATCTTTCGGAGACATAATAGAGCAAAGACTACGTCTGCTCAGTCTCAATAGTTAAGTCTGTCCAATCACAATAGCTAAGTCTGCCCATCGATTATAGTTAAGTCTGCCCAGTCACAATAGGTAAGTCTGTCCAATCACAACAGATAATTCTGTCCAATCACAATAGTTAAGTCTGTCCAATAACAATAGCTAAGTCTGCCCATCGATTATAGTTAAGTCTGCCCAGTCACAATAGGTAAGTCTGTCCAATCACAACAGATAATTCTGTCCAATCATAATAACTAAGTCTGCCCAATCACAAAAGCTAAGTCTGCCAAGATTATAGCTAAGTCTGTCCAGTCACAATAGTTAAGTCTGTTCAATCACAGTAGCTAATTCTGCCCAATCACAATAGCTAAGTCTGCCCAGATTATAGCTGTCTGCCCAATCGCAATAGCTAAGTCTGCCAAGATTATAGCTAAGTCTGTCCAGTCACAATAGTTAAGTCTGTTCAATCACAGTAGCTAATTCTGCCCAATCGCAATAGCTAAGTCCGCCCAGTTCCAATAGGTAAATCTGGGCAATCACAATAGCTAAGTCTGCCCAGTTCCAATAGGTAAATCTGGGCAATCACAATAGCTAAGTCTGCCCAATCACAATAGCTAAGTCTGCCCAGTTCCAATAGGTAAATCTGGGCAATCACAATAGCTAAGTCTGCCCATTCACAATAGCTAAGTCTGCCCAATCACAATAGCTAAGTCTGCCCAATCAGAATAGCTAAGTCTGCCCAATCACAATAGCTAAGTCTGCCCAATCACAATAGCTAAGTCTGCCCAATCACAATAGCTAAGTCTGCCCAATCACAATAGTTAAGTCTGCCCAATGGCAAAAGGTAAGTCTGCCCAATGACAAAAGCTAAGTCTGCCAAGATTATAGCTAAGTCTGCCAAGTCACAATAGCTAGTCGGCCAAGATTATAGCTAAGTCTGCTCAGTCCCAATAGCTAAGTCTGCCAAGAGTATAACTAAGTCTGCCCAGTAACAATAGCTAAGTCTGCCTAATCACAATAGCATAGTCTGCCCAGACACAATAGCTAAGTTTGCCCAGACACATTAGCTAAGTCTGCCCAGACACATTAGCTAAGTCTGCCAAATCACAATAGTTGAGTCTGCCCAGTCACATAAGGACACTGATTATGAGCAATGCCGGACCCGAGCGTGTAATCATGAAAAATCCTATGTCTAGTTATAGTATTTGTACATTACATAATCGACATAACTGCACTATGGACAGAACAACCATATGTGCTCATTCTCATTTAGAAAAAGTCATATTGTGTGGATATGATCACTTCTGTATCTCGCCGAACACACACTCTTTGTTCGTCATCTCACGCTTGTGTAAGCATGCAACGCTTACAAAAACCATACGCTCTCATGACAGATGGTTTCCAAGGAAGGTTGCCAGCTCTTCCATCGCCGTGAATCCATGAACGACCACGACCAGGGCAATTTTATGATGGTTCCAATGGAGTGAAAAGAATATCCTTGAATACTTGCAACATCTAGATTAATGGCTGAACACCATCAAGGTGAAAAAGCAGAATAAGAAAATAGCATGAACATATATGCTCACACTAACCCTTCGACTCAAATAAACCTTCACCAAGACCTGCATACACGAAAACAATACATCTGTCACCATCTGTTTATCCTAACCACCATTAGTCCATCAGAACCCCTCCCCTCTCCCCCACAAACCTTAACTGTTAATCTAAGCACAGCCTTCTATATCCTTGTCTACTGTTAGTTTGAGCACAGCGTTCTCTAACCTTGTCTACTGTTAGTCTGAGCACAGCCTTCTGTAACCTTGTCTACTGTTAGTCTGAGCACAGCCTTCTCTAACCTTGTCTACTGTTAGTCTGAGCCCAGCCTTCTGTAACCTTGTCTACTGTTAGTCTGAACACAACCTTCTGTAACCTTGTCTACTGTTAGTCTGAGCACATCCTTCTGTAACCTTGTCTACTGTTAGTCTGAGCACATCATTCTGTAACCGTGTCTACTGTTAGTCTGAGCACAACCTTCTCTAACCTTGTCTACTGTTAGTCTGAGCACAGCCTTCTGTAACCTTGCCTACTGTTAGTCTGAACACAACCTTCTGTAACCTTGTCTACTGTTAGCCTGAGCACAGCCTTCTGCAACCTTGTCTACTGTTAGCCTGAACACAGCCTTCTGTAACCTTGTCTACTGTTTGTCTGAACACAGCCTTCTGTAACCTTGTCTACTGTTAGCCTGAGCACAACCTTCTGTAACCTTGTCTACTGTTTGTCTGAACACAGCCTTCTGTAACCTTGTCTACTGTTAGTCTGAGCACAGCCTTCTGTATATACATGCCGTCTGACTCACTGGGGAATCCTTTGAAACGTCACATTCCACCGCCGACTAAATGACGCAACTGAATTCATATTGTGCCAAGATTTATAATCAATCCATGCTCCCCACAGAGTAATAAAACAAATTCACCGTAAAAAAAACCACAACAAAATACGGTAGAGAGTGATTCTTTCACAGATTCCTGCCCTGAAACTAACTGCATATCCATCTTTGTTTCCCGAACACGCTATTATAGTTGCACTAATAGTTGACACATGAGCGTTCCGTAATTTAGTCAGCCCTGGAATGTGACGTTTCAAAGGGGTTTCTCCGTGAGTCAGAAGGTATGTATCTACAGTAGGCTGTGCATTGAGTCAGGTCAATATATTGAAAAAGACCCAACATCCCGTCCATGTAGCTCTCCCGCTGTTTCAGTCTGGTTAACGAGGCTAAGATCGACATGATCTCCGTAGTAGTGAGTGTCACGTAGATGACGCCAAGCATAACACAACAGCCTGGGCGACCCTAGTCTACTTCCATCAACACGCTCGGGATGTGAGGAAATCAACTATAATCCGCCACTTAACACCCTTTTCAGGGCGCACAAAGGAGTAAACTTGCTCATTATGTACATTCAACAGCAACAAAAAGACACAGTATAGTGTACGAGGCGAACTATCCTAGTATTACAGTAACCAACTCTACATGCTGACATATCTAGGAAATGGACCAGATTGAAAGTTAGCAGACTAGAAAGTGTCACAGCCGAGCGATTTTAATGACATACTCTCTATAAACAATACCCTGTGAAGGAAATATACACATGTCAATAGAACCATCCGATTGGAGGGTCAACCCAGAAGATAATATCATGTGCCAATCAAATGAGAGCCTGTCATTGTGACGTTTTATCTCCAACAACATGCCGGATTTGTCATCTCTGGGCTTTCTGAAGTGCTTTTATGGAAGGTTCTATTTGTTGAATATACGAGAATGAGCCGACTGCCACGCTGATAGCATATCGACGACAAGTGTGGTCAAAACCTTTATGGTAGAAGATTCTTCAACTCATGAGGTTCCCCACCTCCGCTAGTGACCCAGCCAGAAACTGACTTAGTGTGGGATAGCTTAGCGTAAATAAAAGGGAGCTTTAGAGACAATACCCCATGCATGGTACATTAATAGAAAAGTGAATTAAGAGGTTTCTTTTCTGGCGATCAGAAGAAGACTAAATCCATGAGCTGTTCTCAGTATAATAAAGGTTTGTCCCATAGTAGTTAAACTACGGTCGGGGAATGAAGTTGTTAGAGACTTCAGTATACCTAGCCAAATTTTGTACCATAGTAGTTACACTACGGTCGGGGAATGAAGTTGTTAGAGACTTCAGTATACCTAGCCAAGGTTTGTCCCATAGTAGTTGCACTACAGTTCGGTACTAAAATGTTAGAGGCTCCAGTATAATAAACCACAGCTTGTACGAGGCAGGGTGGCCAGTTCCTTTCCTCACTACCTTTCACGTCCTTAGTCGTACCACTAAAAAACATTCAGAAATCTCTCCTGTTAATTGGCTTCCTCCGATAATTCAGTATATGATACTCGAACAAATAAGTATCACTCCAGCTCTTATCTAACAAACAGCGATTCTTGTCGCCTGTATGATAGGATACAATTTATCATTTTCTTTTACACCCATCTCTAACGTAGATTACCTTGGTTTTATTTTCAAAATGTCTTATTCAAGAAATACGAAAGGACGAACATATGAAACACAGAGTGTGTTCGGTCTTGATCAGCTGCCGGAGAAAGCCCCATGCCTGCAATAAGAAAGGTTATCAAAGCTTTTCCCCCAAAGCTGGTTTCATTTAATAAGGTTAATTTAGCTCGTCAACAGCTCGACCAGGAGTTAGACTGAAGGGATTAGTGACGTCAAGAAGGTGCTCGTTAGATCCGGACAGGCGAGGATTGTTCGAGTCTCAGATACCGGGATTTGGGATCCGTGAGCGGCAAAGACAGGGAAGGGATGGCAAGGGGATGAAGATAGGCCGCAATAATAATAATAACAACAATAATAAGATAGAAGAATAAAAGGTTATTTATGTTTTCAGGAAGCATGGACAACTTGCTGTAACATAATAACGAACAAAGAAGTTAAAACAGAGACGCTAAACTGATGCAATAGAGGCACAGAACAGATAAAACAGAGGCACATAATAGATTACATAGAGACACAGAACAGATAAAATAGAGGCACAGAACAGATAACATAGAGACACAGAACAGATAAAATAGAGACACAGAACAGATAAAATAGAGACACAGAACAGATAAAATAGAGACACAGAATAGATAAAATAGAGACACAGAACAGATAAAATAGAGACACAGAATAGATAACATAGAGACACAGAACAGATAAAATAGAGACACAGAACAGTAAAAATAGAGACACAGAATAGATAACATAGAGACACAGAACAGATAAAATAGAGACACTAAACAGATAAAATAGAGACACTGAACAGATAAAGCAGAGACACAGAACAGATGAAACGGAGACACAAAACATGTAAAACAGAGACACAGAACAGATAAAACAGAGACACAGAGCAGATAAAACAGAGACACAGAACAGATAAAACAGAAACACAGAGCAGATAAAACAGAGACACAGAGCAGATGAAACAACAGGACACAGAATAGATTAAATGATAACACAAACACCGTTTCGCTGTTCGCTATCTCGTACATCATATAGACATGTATATACATATTAGGTGATCTATTATGGGATACTCTGTCTTTATAAGATACATGCGAGAATTACTATTATCCAACAATTGATTCGCACAACACGGGGAGCACAGCCAGATGTTATCAGGACGTCAGCACTAGTGCAGTATCCTCCGTAGCTAACAAAACCTTGCCAGTTAGGGGAAAACGCTGCTCGTATCAAACATCGATACAGCAATAAATAAGACTGGTCTGATAGTTATAAGTTGCCTAATCCCTACTCCAGCCTGAAGAAGATGCTCCATAATCGGAGTAGTACCACATAAGACACGAAAACATGACACATGAGAAATCGAAGGAGAGAAACAGACACACCAGCCAAGTCACTCTATGTTTGGACACCAAGAGAAGTGCACAAGACTGAAGTCTAGACAAGTTTCTTTTAGCCAACACAACCTCTACAGACTAGTCCCGCAAAACGTCATATCGAAAATGGAGTGAACTGACACAAGTCCACTGGGCCGAACTGTTGGAGAAACCTGCGTCTGGACACCACCTACCTTACGTAACATGGAAGTCGACCAATAGTCTCCAAAGTGATGTGTATCACGATGCAGGAAGAATTTAAAGAGATGGAGATACAATGATAATGAGACATGCAACTGTGGAGAAACACACGACACGGACAACTTGAGGATCTGCCAAAACCCTTCTGGAAAAACGAGATATAGATGACACGTTGAGTGAGGAAAGAAAAGTCAATCTACATGACCAAACATTGGAACCATGATATCCGACGTAAACAGGGAAAGTGAGTGAGTCAGTGAGTAAGCAAGCAAGCAAGTACTGATTCATGCTGCTGTTTAGCTGAGATGGCACCTCCATTTATTGTGGGCTGTGCCATATCTGTAACATATCACATACTGATTTCCGTTGCTATTGAGCTGGGAATATGAAACATCATTATCGTGTGACCGGTATGCAGTATTCACCGCATGTTGTTCTCGCTGTATCTACCAATGCTAACATCACGATCCAGTGGACCTGTGTTAGTTCACTCCATTTTGGATGTGACGTTTCGCAGGACTAGTCTGTAGAGGCTGTGTTGACTAAAAGAAGCTTTGTCTAGACTTCAGTCTTGTGCACTTCTCTTGGTGGGGCAGGTTAATGTAGCCATCTGTCTTTCCTAAACAGCTTGTCTATTGGCCGGAATGTTGCAGTCTGTTTCGTTTGTTCTCAATCTTCCGCTACCAAGTCCTAAAAATAGCTTTGCAAGCAGCAGACGTTGTCCGGGGAACGAAATGAGTGTAGAGATGTAGAACAGCCCTGACGCTAGCAGTCTGCTCTGTTACAGCCTGGATCACGGTGTAGAGATGTAGAAGAGCCCTGACGTTACCAGTCAGCTCTGGGTCGCTGACCGCTGCAGCTCATGTATTGCTCAGCTCTGGGTCGCTGACCGCTGCAGCTCATGTATTGCTCAGCTCTGGGTCGCTGCAGCTCTGCTCAGTTCTGGGTCGCTGACCGCTGCAGCTCATGTATTGCTCAGCTCTGGGTCGCTGCAGCTCTGCTCAGTTCTGGGTCGCTGACCGCTGCAGCTCATGTATTGCTCAGCTCTGGGTCGCTGACCGCTGCAGCTCATGTATTGCTCAGCTCTGGGTGGCTGACCGCTGCAGCTCATGTATTGCTCAGCTCTGGGTCGCTGACCGCTGCAGCTCATGTACTGCTCAGCTCTGGCTCGCTGACCGCTGCAGCTCATGTATTGCTCAGCTCTGGGTCGCTGACCGCTGCAGCTCATGTACTGCTCAGCTCTGGGTCGCTGACCGCTGCAGCTCATGTATTGCTCAGCTCTGGGTCGCTGACCGCTGCAGCTCATGTACTGCTCAGCTCTGGGTCGCTGACCGCTGCAGCTCATGTACTGCTCAGCGAGATGGTACCAACTATGTAATACCTCGTTTCAACCATTCCCAACATTGTTCTCGCATTGTTAATTAAGGGAATGAATTGGAAAAGGAGAACATGAAAAACTATGTGAAAGCGCTTAGATAGTTTCTTAACTGTTGTTTGTGTTAGATAGTTTCTTAACTGTTGTTTGTGTTAGATAGGTTCTTAACTGTTGTTTGTGTTAGATAGTTTCTTAACTGTTGTTTGTGTTAGATAGTTTCTTAACTGTTGTTTGTGTTAGATAGGTTCTTAACTGTTGTTTGTGTTAGATAGGTTCTTAACTGTTGTTTGTGTTAGATAGTTTCTTAACTGTTGTTTGTGTTAGATAGTTTCTTAACTGTTGTTTGTGTTAGATAGTTTCTTAACTGTTGTTTGTGTTAGATAGTTTCTTAACTGTTGTTTGTGTTAGATAGTTTCTTAACTGTTGTTTGTGTTAGATAGTTTCTTAACTGTTGTTTGTGTTAGATTGTTTCTTAACTGTTGTTTGTGTTAGATTGTTTCTTAACTGTTGTTTGTGTTAGATAGGTTCTCAACTGTTGTTTGTGTTAGATAGTTTCTTAACTGTTGTTTGTGTTAGATAGGTTCTCAACTGTTGTTTGTGTTAGATAGTTTCTTAACTGTTGTTTGTGTTAGATAGGTTCTCAACTGTTGTTTGTGTTAGATAGTTTCTTAACTGTTGTTTGTGTTAGATAGTTTCTTAACTGTTGTTTGTGTTAGATAGGTTCTCAACTGTTGTTTGTGTTAGATAGTTTCTTAACTGTTGTTTGTGTTAGATAGGTTCTCAACTGTTTTTGTGTTAGATAGTTTCTTAACTGTTGTTTGTGTTAGATAGGTTCTCAACTGTTGTTTGTGTTAGATAGTTTCTTAACTGTTGTTTGTGTTAGATAGTTTCTTAACTGTTGTTTGTGTTAGATAGGTTCTTAACTGTTGTTTGTGTTAGATAGGTTCTTAACTGTTGTTTGTGTTAGATAGGTTCTTAACTGTTGTTTGTGTTAGATTGTTTCTTAACTGTTGTTTGTGTTAGATAGGTTCTTAACTGTTGTTTGTGTTAGATAGTTTCTTAACTGTTATTTGTGTTAGATAGTTTCTTAACTGTTGTTTGTGTTAGATAGTTTCTTAACTGTTGTTTGTGTTAGATAGGTTCTTAACTGTTGTTTGTGTTAGATTGTTTCTTAACTGTTGTTTGTGTTAGATAGGTTCTTAACTGTTGTTTGTGTTAGATAGTTTCTTAACTGTTGTTTGTGTTAGATAGTTTCTTAACTGTTGTTTGTGTTAGATAGGTTCTTAACTGTTTTTTGTGTTAGATAGTTTCTTAACTGTTGTTTGTGTTAGATAGGTTCTTAACTGTTGTTTGTGTTAGATAGTTTCTTAACTGTTGTTTGTGTTAGATAGGTTCTTAACTGTTGTTTGTGTTAGATAGGTTCTTAACTGTTGTTTGTGTTAGATAGGTTCTTAACTGTTGTTTGTGTTAGATAGGTTCTTAACTGTTGTTTGTGTTAGATTGTTTCTTAACTGTTGTTTGTGTTAGATAGTTTCTTAACTGTTGTTTGTGTTAGATAGTTTCTTAACTGTTGTTTGTGTTAGATTGTTTCTTAACTGTTGTTTGTGTTAGATAGGTTCTTAACTGTTGTTTGTGTTAGATTGTTTCTTAACTGTTGTTTGTGTTAGTTAGGTTCTTAATTGTTGTTTGTGTTAGATAGTTTCTTAACTGTTATTTGTGTTAGATAGTTTCTTAACTGTTGTTTGTGTTAGATAGTTTCTTAACTGTTGTTTGTGTTAGATAGTTTCTTAACTGTTGTTTGTGTTAGATAGTTTCTTAATTGTTGTTTGTGTTAGATAGGTTCTTAACTGTTGTTTGTGTTAGATAGTTTCTTAACTGTTGTTTGTGTTAGATTGTTTCTTAATTGTTGTTTGTGTTAGATAGTTTCTTAACTGTTGTTTGTGTTAGATAGGTTCTTAACTGTTGTTTGTGTTAGATAGTTTCTTAACTGTTGTTTGTGTTAGATTGTTTCTTAACTGTTGTTTGTGTTAGATTGTTTCTTAACTGTTGTTTGTGTTAGATTGTTTCTTAACTGTTGTTTGTGTTAGATAGTTTCTTAACTGTTGTTTGTGTTAGATTGTTTCTTAACTGTTGTTTGTGTTAGATTGTTTCTTAACTGTTGTTTGTGTTAGATTGTTTCTTAACTGTTGTTTGTGTTAGATTGTTTCTTAACTGTTGTTTGTGTTAGATAGTTTCTTAACTGTTGTTTGTGTTAGATAGTTTCTTAACTGTTGTTTGTGTTAGATAGTTTCTTAACTGTTGTTTGTGTTAGATAGGTTCTTAACTGTTGTTTGTGTTAGATAGTTTCTTAACTGTTGTTTGTGTTAGATAGTTTCTTAACTGTTGTTTGTGTTAGATAGTTTCTTAATTGTTGTTTGTGTTAGATAGTTTCTTAACTGTTGTTTGTGTTAGATAGTTTCTTAACTGTTGTTTGTGTTAGATTGTTTCTTAACTGTTGTTTGTGTTAGATAGGTTCTTAACTGTTGTTTGTGTTAGATTGTTTCTTAACTGTTGTTTGTGTTAGATAGGTTCTTAACTGTTGTTTGTGTTAGATAGTTTCTTAACTGTTGTTTGTGTTAGATAGTTTCTTAACTGTTGTTTGTGTTAGATAGTTTCTTAACTATTGTTTGTGTTAGATAGTTTCTTAACTGTTGTTTGTGTTAGATAGTTTCTTAACTGTTGTTTGTGTTAGATAGTTTCTTAACTGTTGTTTGTGTTAGATGGTTTCTTAACTGTTGTTTGTGTTAGATAGGTTCTTAACTGTTGTTTGTGTTAGATAGTTTCTTAACTGTTGTTTGTGTTAGATTGTTTCTTAACTGTTGTTTGTGTTAGATTGTTTCTTAACTGTTGTTTGTGTTAGATTGTTTCTTAACTGTTGTTTGTGTTAGATAGTTTCTTTACTGTTGTTTGTGTTAGATAGGTTCTTAACTGTTGTTTTTGTTAGATAGTTTCTTAACTGTTGTTTGTGTTAGATAGTTTCTTAACTGTTGTGTTAGATAGGTTCTTAACTGTTGTTTGTGTTAGATTGTTTCTTAACTGTTTCTTGTGTTAGATAGTTTCTTAACTGTTGTTTGTGTTAGATTGTTTCTTAACTGTTGTTTGTGTTAGATTGTTTCTTAACTGTTGTTTGTGTTAGATTGTTTCTTAACTGTTGTTTGTGTTAGATAGTTTCTTAACTGTTGTTTGTGTTAGATAGGTTCTTAACTGTTGTTTTTGTTAGATAGTTTCTTAACTGTTGTTTGTGTTAGATAGTTTCTTAACTGTTGTGTTAGATAGGTTCTTAACTGTTGTTTGTGTTAGATTGTTTCTTAACTGTTTCTTGTGTTAGATAGTTTCTTAACTGTTGTTTGTGTTAGATAGTTTCTTAACTGTTGTGTTAGATAGTTTCTTAACTGTTGTTTGTGTTAGATAGTTTCTTAACTGTTGTTTGTGTTAGATAGTTTCTTAACTGTTGTTTGTGTTAGATATTTTCTTAACTGTTGTTTGTGTTAGATAGTTTCTTAACTGTTGTGTTAGATAGTTTCTTAACTGTTGTTTGTGTTAGATAGTTTCTTAACTGTTGTTTGTGTTAGATAGTTTCTTAACTGTTGTTTGTGTTAGATAGTTTCTTAACTGTTTGTGTCAGAAATTGTAATTGCTGTGTTTAATTGTATGTGTCCCTATGTGAATGCTCGATGTATAGCTTGTATGTGTGTGTGAATGCAAACATTTGTAGTATGTGTGTATGAATGCAAACATTTGTAGTATGTGTGTGTGAAAATGTTTGTAGCATTTTTGTTTGTGAATGACGATGAGTAGGTTACTCTTTTGTGCGCCCTGAAAGGGCGTTAAGTGGCGGGTTCCAGTAGCTTTCCTTACATCCCGGGCGTGCTGATGAATGTGGACCCGGGTACTCCAGGAGGTTGTGCAATGCTTAGCTTCATCTGCGTGTCACTCACTACTACGTTGATCATGTCGAACCTCACCTTGTTAGTCAGCCCGTTTCCAGGACAACCAACGAGTAGGTCATGTGTGGGTCTTGGCCAGTATATTTCTCCTGACCCTGGCTAACATTGTCTAATCAGTGTGTTTTGCTTGACCAGACGTTAGCCTCATCGTTCCGTCAGGTGAGGGTCTTGGCCAGTATTTTTCTTCTGACCCTGGCTAACATTGTCTGATCAGTGTGTTTTACTTGATCGGACGTTAGCCTCATTATCCCCTATTTATATCATGTATCTGTAAGAAAATGTTTGTTTCATGTGCAATATTTATTCCATGTGCCTGTGTGTAGATGAGTATTTTAGTGTGTTTGTGTACAAATCTTGGTGTATGTGGCTACATGTGTACAAATCTTGGTTGTATGTGGCTGCATGTGTGCAAATGTTTGTTGAATGTTCCTGTGTGTGTAAATGTTTGTTATATGTGTCTGTGTACACATTATTGTTGTATGTTTCTGTGTACACATTTTTGCTGTATGTTTCTGTGTATCCACAAATGTTTCTTGTATGTGTATGTGTGTACAAATGGTTCTATGATGTGTCTATGTTAGTACAGATGTTTGTGTATGTCTGTCCAAATGTTTGTTATATGTGTATGTCCAAATGTTTGTTGCATGTGTCTGTTCAAATGTTTGTTGTATGTGTCTGTTCAAATGTTTGTTGTATGTGTCTGTTCAAATGTTTGTTGTGTGTGTCTGTTCAAATGTTTGTTGCATGTGTCTGTTCAAATGTTTGTTGTATGTGTCTGTTCAAATGTTTGTTGTATGTGTCTGTTCAAATGTTTGTTGTATGTGTCTGTTGTTGTTGTGAAAACCGCTTGTGCATTGAACGCTTCATAACATTTCTTTGGAGGTGGGTTGCAGTGGCTCTTCTTGTACAGTGAAGTGTACTTAAGAAAATGGATCGGTTCCCAAGCGGCTGAGTGTGTAGTCTCAGTAAGATCATCACGGTGTGGATGACAGTGTCGATCCTCACCTCGTTGCCTAGTCTGTTGTTCCTACAGCCTGTTTCCACAGACATGGATCAGAGACACGAGGTAGAGACACGAGGTAGAGTCTCAAGTATGCTTCATCTAACCCTGATTGCTATTAGAACCTGATCACCACTATCACCATCTTTAGAACCACCATATTTAGACTAACCACTATCACCATCTTTAGAACCACAATATTTAGACTCACCACTATTTACCATCTTTAGAACCACCATATTTAGACTCACCACTATCACCATCTTTAGAATCACCACTAACACCATCTTTAGAATGACCACTAACACCATCTTTAGAATCACCACTATACCATCTTTAGAATCACAACTATCACCATCTTTAGAATCACCACTAACACCATCTTTAGAATCACAACTAACCCCATCTTTAGAATCACCACTAACACCATCTATAGAATCACAACTAACACCATCTTTAGAATCACCCCTATCACCATCTTTAGAATCACCACTATCACCATCTTTAGAATCACCACTATCACCATCTTTAGAATCACCACTATCACCATCTTTAGAATCACCACTATCACCATCTTTAGAATCACCACTAACACCATCGTTAGAATCACTCCTATCACCATTTTTAGAATCACCAGTATCAGCATATTTAGAATAATTTTTAACATCATCTCTAGAGATTTTGACTATCACCAGAATCACCACTATCATCATTTTTTAAATCACCTTTCTTTACAATCTTTCGAATCACACATACCTGCACTAAATGAGAAAGAAAAAGAGGAGAAAGAAGGTGAGAGAGACTTTACAATGAGTCTAACAGAGTCAGCATATGTGAGATAGAGTGGGCAGTGTGTGTGAGAGAGTCAGCATTTGTGGGATAGAGTGGACAGTGTGTGTGAGGGAGTCAGCATTTGTGGGATAGTGTGGGCAGTGTGTGTGTGAGAGAGTCAGCATTTGTGGGATAGAGTGGGCAGTGTGTGTGAGTGAGTCAGCATATGTGAGATAGAGTGCATGTAACAGAGTCAGCCTGTGTAAGACACAAAGCAGACAGTTATGTGAATGTTGTTTGTCTGTATGTGTGAAATAGTAATGTGTGTGAATGTTTTATATGTGTTGCTCTGTATGTGTGGTAATGCATGTGTGTGTCTTCTGTGTATGTATGTGTGTAGGAGTATGTATATGTGAGTATTGGTCTGTGTGTGAAAGCATGAACGTAATTGTGCTTTCAGTTTGTGTGTGTTGCTCTGTGTGTGTGCACGACAAAGCATGTATGTGTGTATTGGTGACATCAGAACCATCATAATGTTCATTAATGTGCAACACTTTATCATGCGCATACACACGTATACAATTAATCACATACACTTACACACATGGTACCCATGAAAACATGTACATGGACAAAATACCCCAGTGAACACCTCTAAAAAACATACCAACAACATAACCAAACATGGCACAAGGTGGTAAAACAATGCACATTTATTTCTTGTGTCAGTACTATAATCTCCTGTGTATCTTGCCCTGTTTCCCACCATGCACCTCTCCTGTCAGCCGCTTGATGCTGACGTTATTAAACTTGAAATCTTCCTGGAATGTAGACTTCCAGAGAGAAGGAATTAGATCCTGAGTATTTGTGGCCACTGAAACACAAAAGGAATATAAATCAGCATCAAATGAGACGCCAGACAGGGGTCATCAAGGTCACCAGGAGACACAGAATGAGACATGATAACACAAGACACACCAAGTACATGACTTCCTGTGTCGAGTACATACCTAGACAGAAAATAAGATGGTTTGATCATCTCACCAGAAATGCAATGAGATCAACTGCTAATGTGCAGCTATAGCATAAGAAGTTCAGTGATCTTTGTTCTTACCTGTAGAAAGAGTGTAGCCAATGACCACTGTTTGCTGCCAAGCTTGTCATAAAAAGTGCCTATAGGAGGTTCGTGCATATGTCTAGCAACATCATCATGTAAAATGAATAACAATGGAAACAACCAATCCAAGAGTGGATGTACATACTATGATACAGGCTTCCTGTAATGGTTCTTCATTATTATTGAGTTATATTTGTTTCATTTTGGTGAAGCACGTTCTTGCCAACCACAGAGTTCTATCGGCTATATCAGAGCATGTTTAACATGAGAGGGGACAGTTGCAGTAGAGGCCCAACGCTTCAATGGAGGTGAATATTCAACTGAAAGATGAAGAATATTTGTTGTGAGAATATCCGGCTATGTCTTCCAGTGATTTCTACTCTCCGCGTACAAGTACATTATCTGTTGTGTGACTCTTCCTGTATGTATAGTCTACTCTAAACAGCAAGCTCTATATGGTTAAAGTATATTCTTTGAAAAATGTGTCTCTGTCTGGTTCTGGTATACAATCTTGCCCTATTCTGTCAAGAATCATCGTTACTGCACTCCAGATAAACTACTACTGATGGTTCAAGTAGCCTGCTTTTTGTACACACTCCTGCTCCATTCACACAGGAATACCTCTCTGCTCAACTCAACAACTAATTTCACATTTTATAGTCTGTGGATTGCCGGTTCATGGAATTCTGTGTTGACATCCAAGAGACGTCATTGAACAAACCCAGAATGTCACGCCTATCCATATCCAAAGTCCTCACTATGGATGCCTCGGAGGTGAAGATGTCAGCTCTTTCATTGCCATGAGCTACATCATGATGAAGACACTAGAGGACCCCACATGAGCTATTGCAGTCGTAGCATATCTACAGGGGAGGAGGAGGGCCTCCTATGTCAAACACGTCCACACGTAGCCAACCACACCAAGCAAAGTAATGACATGAACTTGGTGCTATGCAGGCAGACTGGGAAAAGTCAAGAGCTAAGGAAGATGTCAACTTGTCAACAGCATCTGCTGAAATCAGATGCACTGAGCCACAGGCCGAGAGAAACAATATAATGTACTGTATGACTTTAAGAAAAGATCACAACGTGTTGATTCATAAAAGAACAATCACAGTTTATGGTAAATGTTGGATTCAAGTTTTGGAGTTGACGGTAAATGTTGGAGTTAAGTTTTGGAGTTGATGGTAAATGTTAGAGTTAAGTTTTGGAGTTGATGGTAAATGTTGGAGTTAAGTTGATGGTAAATATTGGAGTTAAGTTGATGGTAAATGTTGGAGTTAAGTTTTGGAGTTGATGGTAAATGTTGGAGTTAAGTTGATGGTAAATATTGGAGTTACGTTTTGGAGTTGATGGTAAATGTTAGAGTTAAGTTTTGGAGTTGATGGTAAATGTTGGAGTTAAGTTGATGGTAAATATTGGAGTTAAGTTGATGGTAAATGTTGGAGTTAAGTTTTGGAGTTGATGGTAAATGTTGGAGTTAAGTTTTGGAGTTGATGGTAAATGTTAGAGTTAAGTTTTGGAGTTGATGGTAAATGTTGGAGTTAAGTTGATGGTAAATATTGGAGTTACGTTTTGGAGTTGATGGTAAATGTTAGAGTTAAGTTTTGGAGTTGATGGTAAATGTTGGAGTTAAGTTGATGGTAAATGTTGGAGTTAAGTTGATGGTAAATATTGGAGTTAAGTTGATGGTAAATGTTGGAGTTAAGTTGATGGTAAATGTTGGAGTTAAGTTGATGGTAAATATTGGAGTTAAGTTGATGGTAAATGTTGGAGTTAAGTTGATGGTAAACGTTGGAGTTAAGTTGATGGTAAACATTGGAGTTAAGTTATGCCTTTATCAAAGACTATAAATAATCAACACAAAGTGATTAGTGGCTTGACTCAGGGCCAGGTGTAACATACTGACCAAGACCCCAACCTAACCTCAGGTGTAACATACTGACCAAGGCCCCCACCTAACCTCAGGTGTAACATACTGACCAAGGCCCCCCCCTGCCCCCAACCTCAGGTGTAACGTACTGACTAAGACCCCCACCTAACCTCAGGTGTAACATACTGACCAAGGCCCCTACCTAACCTCAGGTGTAACAACCTGACCAAGACCCCCACCTAACCTCATGTGTAACATGCTGACCAAGGCCCCCACCTAACCTCAGGTGGAACATACTGACCAAGGCCCCCACCTAACCTCAGGTGTAACATACTGACCAAGGCCCCCACCTAACCTCAGGTGGAACATACTGACCAAGGCCCCCACCTAACCTCAGGTGGAACATACTGATCAAGGCCCCCACCTAACCTCAGGTGTAACATACTGACCAAGACCCCCACCTAACCTCAGGTGGAACATACTGACCAAGGCCCCCACCTAACCTCAGGTGTAACATACTGACCAAGACCCTCACCTAACCTCAGGTGTAACATACTGACCAAGACCCCCACCTAACCTCAGGTGGAACATACTGACCAAGGCCCCCACCTAACCTCAGGTGGAACATACTGACCAAGGCCCCCACCTAACCTAACCAGAGTGTGCTGGCCTCACAAATAGACCAACCAAACATTCACATAGAACAAACCCACTTACCTGTCAGCAATTCTGTCTGCTTAGAGATGGTCTGAAGTACCTGCCACTCAACACTTGCATCCCCTGTGACTGGGACCAGCTGTGTCAATAACAAGACATATGATATGATCAAAGATAAAGTCTATGTTATCATTACAAAACAATAACTATTATAGCTGTTCCATTATTACCACGGCTTGGCTTCGTTAGGTGAATTTATAATGGAGAGGAATATAGCTTGTCAGAAGTAGCAGTCACCACACAGTGTGCATGCTAAGTTTGTATATCAGTCCTGGATAGAAAACAACCAAAATCCTTATAGGGGACTGCGACTGCAACATGGTATCTTCACTGTACAGCCACTCACCCTGTGTGTGATATAATGGTTCACCACACAACCAGTCACCCTGTGTGTGATATGATATTTAACCACCCAACCCTGTGTGTGATATGATACTTAATCACCAAAATGTGTGCGATATGATACTTAACCACCCAACCAAATGCATGCTATGATACTTAACCACCAACCATGTGTGATATGATACTTAACCACCTAACCATGTGTGTGATATGATACTTAACCACCAACCATGTGTGTGATATGATACTTAACCACCCCACCCTGTGTGATATGATACTTAACCACCCAACCCTGTGTGATATGATACTTAACCACCTAACCATGTGTGTGATATGATACTTAACCATCAACCCTGTGTGTGATATGATACTTAACCACCCCACCCTGTGTGATATGATACTTAACCACCCACCCTGTGTGATATGATACTTAACCATCCACCCTGTGTGATATGATACTTAACCACCTAACCATGTGTGTGATATGATACTTAACCACCCACCCTGTGTGATATGATACTTAACCACACACCCTGTGTGATATGATTCTTAACCACCCCACCATGTGTGATATGATACTTAACCACCACACCCTGTGTGATATGATACTTAACCACTAAACCCTGTGTATGATATGATACTTAACCACCCAACCCTGTGTGTGATATGATACTTAACCACCCCACCCTGTGTGATATGATACTTAACTACCAAACCATGTGTGATATGATACTTAACCACCCCACCCTGTGTGATATGATACGTAACCACTAAACCATTTAGAGAGAAAGGGTGACTGTGTGTCAGAGAGAAAAGGTGACTGTGTGTGTCAGAGAGAAAAGGTGACTGTGTATCAGAGAGAAAAGGTGACTGTGTGTCAGAGAGAAAACGTGACTGTGTGTCAGAGAGAAAAGGTGACTGTGTGTCAGAGAGAAAACGTGACTGTGTGTCAGAGAGAAAACGTGACTGTGTGTCAGAGAGAAAAGGTGACTGTGTGTCAGAGAGAAAAGGTGACTGTGTGTGTCAGAGAGAAAAGGTGACTGTGTGTCAGAGAGAAAAGGTGACTGTGTGTCAGAGAGAAAAGGTGACTGTGTGTCAGAGAGAAAAGGTGACTGTGTGTGTCAGAGAGAAAAGGTGACTGTGTGTGTCCGAAAGAAAAGGTGACTGTGTGTGTCAGAGAGAAGTGTGACTGTGTGTGTCAGAGAGAAAAGGTGACTGTGTGTGTCAGAGAGAAAAGGTCACTGTGTGTGTCAGAGAGAAAAGGTGACTGTGTGTGTCAGAGAGAAAAGGTGACTGTGTGTGTCAGAAAGAAAACGTGACTGTGTGTCAGAGAGAAAAGGTGACTGTGTGTCAGAGAGAAAGGGTGACTGTGTGTGTCAGAGAGAAAAGGTGACTGTGTGTCAGAGAGAAAAGGTGACTGTGTGTCAGAGAGAAAAGGTGACTGTGTGTGTCACAGAGAAAAGGTGACTGTGTGTGTCACAGAGAAAAGGTGATTGTGTGTGTCAGAGAGAAAAGGTGACTGTGTGTGTCAGAGAGAAAAGTGACTGTGTGTGTCAGAGAGAAAAGTGACTGTGTGTGTCAGAGAGAAAAGGTGACTGTGTGTGTCAGAGAGAAAAGGTGACTGTTTCCGAGAGAAAGGTGACTGTGTGTCAGAAAGAAAGGGTGACTGTGTGTGTCAGAGAGAAAAGGCGACTGTGTGTGTCAGAGAGAAAAGGTGACTGTGTGTGTCAGAGAGAAAGGGTGACTGTGTGTGTCAGAGAGAAAAGGTGACTGTGGGTCAGAGAGAAAGGGTGACTGTGTGTGTCAGAGAGAAAAGGTGGCTGTGTGTGTGTTGTAAGAGGGAAAGACTGCATATGTGTTTGGTGAGAGAAAATATTTATTTGAGAGAAAGTGTGAGAGAGAGAAAGTGTGAGAGAGAGAAAGTGAGAGAGAGAGAGAGAGTGTGTGTGTTTGTGAAAGTATGTATGTCATAGACATAGAGAGAGGCCTGTTTTTGGTGTTAGTGATTTCTGTTTGTGTTGTTGATGAAGTTTGTTTGTTGAGTTAATGATTTCTGTTTGTGATGTTAGTGAGGTTTGTTTGTTGAGTTAATGATTTCTGTTTGTGTTGTTAGTGAGGTTTGTTTGTTGAGTTAATTATTTCTCTTTGTGATGTTAGTTTGTGGAGTTAAATGATTTCTGTTTGTGTTGTTAGTTTGTTGAGTTAATGATTTCTGTTTGTGTTGTTAGTGAGGTTTGTTTGTTGAGTTAATGATTTCTGTTTGTGTTGTAAGTGAGGTTTGTTTGTTGAGTTAATGATTTATGTTTGTGTTGCTAGTTTGTGGAGTTAATGATTTCTGTTTGTGTTGTTAGTAAGGTTTGTTTGTTGAGTTAATGATTTCTGTTTGTGTTGTTAGTTTGTGGAGTTAATGATTTCTGTTTGTGTTGTTAGTAAGATTTGTTTGTTGAGTTCATGATTTCTGTTTGTGTTGTTAGTAAGGTTTGTTTGTTGAGTTAATGATTTCTCTTGGTGATGTTTGTTGTGTTCTTGTGTCAGTTTGTTATGTGTTTGTGTTGTTATTGAGTAAACAGTTGGTGATCAATATGAGAGCAGAGCACAGTGCACCAATGACAAACATGTCTATAACGACAGCCCAGACTATCACATTACAAAAGTAAATATAATGCATACAATTTGCTCACAAATTAAAACCTTACAAAATCCTATAATTTTGGCACACAGATTCAATGGAATCCCACATCCTATAGTTACAGCCAATAAAATAATTGTTATGAAATCTCATGTTTTGTGATATCAGCCAAAAAATAAATATTTGATTAAATCTCATGTCTTATAAAACTAGTCAAAAATTTATATTTTATGAAGTTGCATGTCTTATAATTAATTCATGAACGTTATCATTAGCCCTGTAACCCACTAAAAGGTCGTTGAGGCACCGTTATTGCAGTTTGTCGAATCAGTTCCAGCCATACGTCTCGATTTTTCGCCAGGGTATTAGTATCAGTTATAGATCTTCCCGTCCATTCTTTGATATTGTCCTCCCATCTCTTTTTTGGTCTTCCTCTCCCACGCTGCCAAAGCACAGTGCCTTTGCAGGACGGTCTTGGTCAGCCCCCACCGATCGTGATATATGGCCCATACCATGTCAATTTTCGTGTTTTTACTATAGTCAATAGGTTTTTATATTGACCTAACTCCTTTCTAACAATTCCCAAGAATTCTTAGAAAGCATCTTATTTCCACTGCGCAAATTTTACATTCTAGTGCAGCCATCAAGAGTTCAAGTCTCACATGTGTAGAGGTATACTGAGGTGACCATTCTATACTTAATTACAACCCACAAATTAACATCTGATTAAATCTCATTTTTATAATATCAGCCCATCATTAGTATTTTTTATTAAATCTCACTTCTTATAATTTAAGCTAAAAAATAAATATTTTATTAAATCTCTTGTCTCATAATTACATTAAAAAAATTAACATGTTATGAAATCTCATTTTATAAAAGCTAAAAAATTTATATTTAATGAAATCTGATGTCTTTTAATATTATTTCAACAAATTAATATTTTATGAAATTCCAAATCAGATAATTTAAAAGAAACAAAAAATATCAGTACAGAGTTATTTCCCAAAGCTGGGGAACGTCCAAAGAATTTCTAGTGCTGAGGAATAAAGGCAGCTTGACCAGGCAGTTACAGAGCAGTGTTCAGGACCAATTTATATTTCATCTGCGATAGAATAAACCTAAGGCTAGAGGGCAAGTAACACCCCCCCCCCCCCCCAAACAGGATATACCACCTGCTTCTTAATCTCATTATAATGCAAAGTAAAGTAACCTATAGCATTACTGCCGTAGGGGTGTGAGGTGTTAGCGATCTCACATTTCAAAGGCTCGGCTATATGAGGGCGGTAGCCATATCCTCTCCCTCGCCGCTTTAACTTCCCAGACTGAACCAGTACCCATTTAAGGCTGGGTCGACCCGGGAGCCATTGTGGTCTGAAAAAAACATTACCGCCTCAACTGGGGAATGAGCCCAGGACCACTCAGGTGCAAAGCCAGCGTGCTAACCACTGCGCTACACATAATAATGGCCCACAGATTAAGCTCTGATGAAACCCCCCCCCCCCCCCCCCCCCCCCCCCAAAGGCCCACTGAATAATATCTCAAGTTATTCCATAAAACCAGATAAAATTGCACATCCCATGTCAAAGTCCACACCACAACATACCTGGACAGTACCCTCCTCGCACTGTAACCTATGAGCCAAAACATTGAGCCTTGACTCTCCTTGCCTCAGCACCCACAAAACTTTCTGTTTGACACACACACTGGTAACAATCCCCTCTCCACTCAGGACAGAAGCAAGCTCTATGGCCAGACAGCCACTAGGCCCTGTATCGGACAGCTTGTAGACCAGAATATGAGAAGACCTATAGAAAACAGGTGAAGACATGATTAGAAAGTAAGTAGTACATGTCTACCACTGGTCTCCTTCATCTTGTCATTCTACTGCTGCCAAGGTGCATGGGCTGGGGCAGTGAGAATTATGGGTTATTCATATTGCAGTCAAGGTGCATGGGCTGGGGCAGTGAGAATAATGGGTTATTCATGTTGCAGCCAAGTTGCATGGGCTGGATCAGTGAGAATAATGGGTTATTCATGTTGCAGTCAAGGTGCATGGGCTGGATCAGTGAGAATAATGGGTTATTCATGTTGCAGTCAAGGTGCATGGGCTGGATCAGTGAGAATAATGGGTTATTCATGTTGCAGTCAAGGTGCATGGGCTGGGGCAGTGAGAATAATGGGTTATTCATGTTGCAGTCAAGGTGCATGTGCTGGGGCAGTGAGAATAATGGGTTATTCATGTTGCAGTCAAGGTGCATGGGCTGGGGCAGTGAGAATAATGGGTTATTCATGTAATACACTCTTGCTTGAAATGTTGACATGTTGGGATCCTTCTAGAATACTGGTATTCAATCAGACAAATCGGCGTCTAATGCCAGGTAGCCAAAGCTATACGTTTGATCTGCAAACCCAGGTGGTAGGTCTCCCCTTAAAAAGGTACTATCCCATGTACAAAGATTCGCTAAAGGCCTCCTTGAAAGTTCTGCATTCTGGTGTTGTCTCTTGGCAGTCGCACGTGTTGGACTGCTCAACCTGGCATTCTGCAATCACACAAGGTGCTTGTCTGGCTGAGCAGAAAATCTCAGATGCAGCAAGGTGCTTGTCTGGATGAGCAGATGCAGCGAGGTAGAAACAAGCTGTCTGACAGGTCATCACATAGAATGCCCCAGCTACCACTGCTGACCATGTGAGGTAGACTCTGCAGACCTGGGATAACAATGTACAGCCACATGCAGACCCAGACTGTGAACAAACAAACAACTCATGTCTCTATCCCTTAATCTGAGGTAATATAAAATACAGGCTTGTGGTAAAGGACATGATCAAAATCAAAAGACGATTTAGAAGAGAAAGTGGAAATGGATAAGTCACACTATCGAAAAGAAATATAACACTGACAGACATGTGCTGGATTAGAATCTACATGAGAAGAGAAAAAGGAGGAAGCAATAGAACACAAAGAGATCAACGATAGAAGAAGGTAAAATAGAAGGTTAGGCGATGAATGATGAAAGGGGAAGAAATACAACAGGATATGATAAAAAGAAATATTAAGAATAGTAGCAAGGAAGTAATAGTCAAACTGCATAAAGCATTAGTTAGATCTAAATTGGAGTACTGTGTACAGGTGTAAAAATATTATCATAGAGGGGATATAAATATGCTGGAAAAAATACAAAAAAGAGCGACAAAGCTGATAGTGGAATTCCAGAATTACAGTTATGAGGAAAGACTCAGAAAAACCAGCCTACAGTGTCTTCTTCTTCTTCTTCTTCATCGTCGTACGCAGTCAGACAGCAACCATTATTTTTTCGAAAAAAGCAGCGGTCATCCTGGGCTGTCGACACTGCCATAGAGCTTGTCTAGTGTTGCCACTGGTGATGGCTACATCTGCTCTCTCTGATCCTCGTATGTCGGGCAGTTTTGCAGTAAATGTTCAGCGGTCATTTTCCCGGTGCCACATGGGCATTTGTTGAATAGGTGGTACCTCAGTCTATTGTGGCCAGTGCGAAGTCTGAAGACCACGACCTGCTCTCTTCTGTTCAACTGGTAAAAGGCATTGTTTTTTGTGTAGCCAGTATGTTCGCTTTCCCATTTGGTCATGTATCTAGCTCTAATAAGCCGTTTTGACTCTTCGTATGTCATACTAGTATCAGGTTGTGGTAGTTTTGAACCTTCTTTTGCCAGTCTGTCTGCCTCCTCGTTGCCTTGGATGTTGCAGCGGACTGCTGGCATAGTTGACAGAGTACTGCTCTTAAATCATTAAGTTCAGTATTTTTCTGGCTTTTTAGTGCTGTGACTACGGCCAAGGCATCTGTAAGCAGGACTATATGGCTTTCATTCCATTTACCTGTCACCTACAGTGTCTAAAAACAGAGAAGAATTCGAGTTGACTTAATACAGGTTTATAAGATGATCAGAGAAAAGGTAAAATTATACTGTAACAAGTTTTTCAAAATACAACGACCTACAAGAACACGAGGGCATAGCTACAAATTAACTAAAGAGAGGTCCAGATTAGATATTAGCAAATATTTGTTTAGTCAAAGAGTGGTGAATGCTTAGAATGCATTGCCACATGAGGTGGTAGAGGCAGGAACAATTAATGTATTTAAGAATAAATTGGATGCACATAGCTTCTAGAGCAAGGTGATGTAAATGAAACTGGTTGTATACAGACTCTGCAGTATCTTCTAAACCAGTATAAAGATGTTAAGTTAAGAATGATTGAAGAGGAAAAAATAGAAGAAGGAGGGGAAGAATGCTGGAAGAGGAAGGAATAGAACAAGGAGGGGAAGAATGATGGAAGAGGATAGAATAGAACAAGGAAGGGAAGAATGATGGAAGAGGAAGGAATAGAACAAGGAAGGGAAGAATGATGGAAGAGGAAGGAATAGAACACGGAAGGGAAGAATGATAGAAGAGGAAGGAATAGAACAAGGAAGGGAAGAATGATGGAAGAGGAAGGAATAGAACAAGGAAGGGAAGAATGATGGAAGAGGAAGGAATAGAACACGGAAGGGAAGAATGATAGAAGAGGAAGGAATAGAACAAGGAAGGGAACAATGATGGAAGAGGAAGGAATAGAACACGGAGCGGAAGAATGATAGAAGAGGAAGGAATAGAACACGGAGCGGAAGAATGGTGGACTTACTTATAGATGGACACAAACAGGATCTGGCAGTCTGAACACAAACACATTTGCCGAATGGTAACTTGTGATTTTTGTCCGCCATTGTCTGCTTCTTGAGGTTGGGGAACATCAATGGTATCTTGTGTGTCTGTCTGTGCCCCACCATTGTTTGTCGGGGGTGAGACATCATCTAGAAGACAGACTTTGATCAGTACATGAAGCAATGGAAAATTAAGATGAACAGGTTTTAACGTATCAGATTATTATTTGGGATCAAGATGCTGAGCAATGCATGAGCTGCAACGGTCAGCGACTCAAAACTGATTGCTAGAATCAGGGCCAGCGAACCGGAGCTGCCAAGACCCTTCTTCAACTCCGAACGGTGATCCTGGAGAACAGGCTGCAACAGAGCAGACTTGCTAAGGAGAACGGATCAAAGAGGGGAGGCTAACCCGGTAATCAAAAACACTTGCTGAATTCGAATGTGTCGAAAGGATAACCAGTCTGTATTGTTGATTAACAATGTAAGGATTGTTAATGGTACTGTCACCTCCTCAACCTATTGTTGATTAACAATGTAAGGATTGTTAATGGTACCGCCACCTCCTCAACCTAATGTTGATTAATAATATAAGGATTGTTAATGGTACCGTCACCTCCTCAACCTATTGTTGGTAGAACAATGTAAGGATTGTTAATGGTACCGTCACCTCCTCAACCTATTGTTGGTAGAACAATGTAAGGATTGTTAATGGTACCGTCACCTCCTCAACCTATTGTTGGTAGAACAATGTAAGGATTGTTAATGGTACTGTCACCTCCTCAACCTATTGTTGATTAACAATATAAGGATTGTTAATGGTACCGTCACCTCCTCAACCTATTGTTGGTAGAACAATATAAGGATTGTTAATGGTACCGTCACCTCCTCAACCTATTGTTGGTAGAACAATATAAGGATTGTTAATGGTACCGTCACCTCCTCAACCTATTGTTGATTAACAATATAAGGATTGTTTATGGTACCGTCACCTCCTCAACCTATTGTTGGTAGAACAATGTAAGGATTGTTAATGGTACTGTCACCTCCTCAACCTATTGTTGGTAGAACAATGTAAGGATTGTTAATGGTACTTTCCCGTCATCCCATTGTTTCCGAGTAGATGTAACTTTATCCAGGCCTCCTTTCGCTATTTCCACTAAAATAATCTACGCTTCTCAGATATGGTACCCACTCTGTCAGTGTTCACGTCCATTAAGACCCGAGTGTCAGTCGATATTTTACTTATTACGTCCCTTTGTTTAAAATCGATAGATATTGGTATATCTGATTAGCGTAGTGGTAGGTAGATGGCTCTATTTTTAAGACATAAGTTCCCGGTTTGACTCACGTTATCCGCACGATCCAGCTGTAAATGGATATCGGACTTAATGTTAGAGAGGGACAGGTAGCGGGGAAAGGAGTTAGCTACTCCTCGCCACACAGATGTGGTTTAGTACAATTATGGCTCTTTAACACATCATCCATGACAGCAGTATTTCCTGTATTCCCATGTGTTGAAGCTGACGTGGGAAAAGCGAAGTACGACATCTTCTTTATGTGACGTACTAACTGGTGTAGGCGACCACGAATCTCAACAGCATTCTGTTCCAAGCATTGTTTATCAGTTCTGAAACTTAGTCGATCAATCAATTATCGATCAAAACCTTTAAGCTCCCGGCGAAGCACAGCATTTCAACTATTACACACCAAGTCCTCTTGTCCTGAACGTTCAACCATTTCAACAATTACACACCAAGTCCTCTTGTCCTGAACGTTCAACCATTTCAATAATTACACACCAAGTCCTTTTGTCCTGAACGTTCAACCATTTCAACAATTACACACCAAGTCCTTTTGTCCTGAACGTTCAACCATTACACACCAAGTCCTCTTGTCCTGAACGTTCAACCATTTCAACAATTACACACCAAGTCCTCTTGTCCTGAACGTTCAACCATTTCAACAATTACACACCAAGTCCTTTTGTCCTGAACGTTCAACTCTATGCACGGCTTCCCAGTTTTATTAATGTCTGTCTCCAGCTCTCCTCTCTGTGTATTTTCGTCTGACTATATTTCTCTTACTAATTTGGTATTCTGAGCCATCTTCTCCTATATTCCCCATCTGACATTCTGAGCCATCTTCTCCTATATTACCCATCTGACATTCTGAGCCATTTTCTCTTATATTCGCCATCTGACATTCTGAGCCATCTTCTCTTATATTACCCATCTGACATTCTGAGCCATTTTCTCTTTTATTCGCCATCTGACATTCTGAGCCATCTTCTCTTATATTCCCCATCTGACATTCTGAGCTATCTTCTCTTATATTCCCCATCTGACATTCTCAGCCATCTTCTCCTATATTCCCCATCTGATATTCTGAGCCATCTCCTATATTCCCCATCTAACATTCTGAGCCATCTTCTCTTATATTACCCATCTGACATTCTGAGCCATTTTCTCTTATATTCTCCATCTGACATTCTGAGCCATCTTCTTTTATATTCCCCATCTGACATTTTGAGCTATCTTCTCTTATATTCCCCATCAATTTTGAGTCGTCTTCTATTTTCTATCAATTCTGAGCAATCTTCTGCTATATTCCTCAACAATTCTGAGCCATCTTCAACCATATTCCCCGTCAATTCTCAGCCATCTTCTCCAATATTCCTCATCTGACATTCTGAGTCATCTTCTATATTCCTCATAAATTTTCAGCCATCCCCTTATATTCCCCACCAATTCTGATACATCTTCCCCTATTATCCCCATAAATTCTGTCATCTTCTATATTTCTATCAATTCTGGGCCATCTTTTCCTGTAATCTCTATCAATTCTGAACTATCGTCTACGATATTTTCTATCAATTCTGAGCGATTTTCTCATATATTCCCCAACAATTATGTCAGTAGCCCAGTGTGCTGTAAACCTATCCTTCTCATAACAGGTCAACAGAAAATGTATGCAATTTTTGTGTGTGTAGAGAAAACATCCCTTGCTACTGATTCTTGTTCATTTTTTTTCCCTGCCCCTTCTGTCTCCTTGCCTTTCAGCGTCAGCTTATGAAGAGATCTCTAGAACGAGCCGGACTGTGTGTCTGATGCACAGTGCCATTCACCGCCTCCGATATTTCTATAAGCCACCTTTTTCGTGGTCGACCTTGAATCCGTTTTATCTAAATATCATTGCTTGTTGTGAGATGCTGTGTGGTGGTCGTCTTGGTAGGTGACCAGGCCATCTTAATTACTGTTTTTTTTATATAGTCAAATACTGATGTTGTTCCCACCAGCCTCAGTATTTTTTCGCTTCTGGTCATGTCTCTTCTTGTTACTCTCAAAACTCGCTTTAGGCATTTCATTTCTGGCGTTACGATTTGTTCATTTGTTGATAGTGACCAATTTTGACATTGGTAGCACATTGTCGGTATGAAAATCGTGTTGTATAAAGCTATGTTGGTAGTTATTGGCATGTACTGTTGGTGTTCAATGTCATTCTTGTTCTTCGTCATCTTATTAGAGCTAGATACATGACCAAATGGGAAACCGAACATACTGGCTACACAAAAAACGATGCCTATTACCAGTTGAGCAGAAGAGAGCAGGTCGTGGTCTTCAGACTTCGCACTGGCCACAATAGACTGAGGTACCACCTATTCAACAAATTGAAGATAGGAGGCACTGACGAATGCCCGTGTGGTACCGGGAAAATGACCGCTGAGCATCTGCTGCAAAACTGCCCGACATACGAGGATCAGAGAGAGCAGATGTGGCCATCACCAGTGGCAACACTAGACAAGCTCTATGGCAGTGTCGACAGCCTCAGGATGACCGCTGCTTTTTTCGAAAAAATAAAGGTTGATGTCTGACTGCGTACGATGAAGAAGGTGTTCATTGTCCAATGATCTGATTTGCTTTATTGCTTCTTTGCTGGATTTCCGCTGTGATTCTTCCGTCTGCTGATAACATGCTCCCTAAGTATGTGAAATCTATCACCTATTTAATTTGCTGTTTTTCAAGGACGATATTGGTTTGTCCTGCTTGTCTGGATATTTTCATGTTTTTTCTACGTTAATTTTCATGCTTTATTGCTTACTCGGCGTGTTTGTTAATATGTTGCTGTAATTGTATGTGTCAAGTTGCTATGACTGCTTGATCGTCTGCGAGAATCTGCGAGAAGATCGTCTGCGAGAAGTTCGTGAACGTTCTTTCTGTCACGTGGTTTGGCTGTTTTATAAATGTGTCACATATGGTGACGAACAACAAAGGGGATGGCACACATCCGTAATGTACTCTAGATTTGATATGACATTTTTTCTGAAAGTCCGGTTATTGTTCGAACAGGGCACTGACTTTCAACGACGATTAAAAACTTGTAAAGGGGCAGATTAAAAACTTGTAAAGGGACAGATTAAAAACTTGTAAATGGTCAGATTAAAAACGTGTGAAGGGACAGATTAAAGTCTTGTAAATGGACAGATTCAAAACCTCAGACTGGCACAGATTCAAAGCCTCAGACAGGCACAGATTCAAAGCCTAGTAAAGGAACAAATTCAAAACCTCAGACAGGCACACATTCAAAGCCTCAGACAGGCAGATTTAAAACCTCAGACAGGCACATATTAAAAGCCTCAGACAGGCAGATTTAAAACCCCAGATAGGAGGCAGATTCAAAACCTCAGACAGGCACACATTGAAAACCTCAGACAGGCACAGATTGAAAACCTCGTAAAGGCACAGATTCAAAAACTCGTACAGGGACACAATCAAAGCCTCAGACTGGCACAGATTCAAAACCTCAGACTGGCACAGATTCAAAACCTCAGACAGGCACATATTCAAAACCTCAGACAGGCACATATTCAAAACCTCAGACAGGCACATATTCAAAACCTCAGACAGGCACATATTCAAAACCTCAGACAGGGACACAATCGAAACCTCAGACTGGCACAGATTCAAAACCTCAGACAGGCACATATTCAAAACCTCAGACAGGCACATATTCAAAACCTCGTACAGGGACACAATCAAAGCCTCAGACTGGCACAGATTCAAAAACTCGTACAGGGACACAATCAAAGCCTCAGACTGGCACAGATTCAAAACCTCAGACTGGCACAGATTCAAAACCTCAGACAGGCACATATTCAAAACCTCAGACAGGCACATATTCAAAACCTCAGACAGGCACATATTCAAAACCTCAGACAGGCACATATTCAAAACCTCAGACAGGCACATATTCAAAACCTCAGACAGGCACATATTCAAAACCTCAGACAGGCACATATTCAAAACCTCAGACAGGGACACAATCGAAACCTCAGACTGGCACAGATTCAAAACCTCAGACAGGCACATATTCAAAACCTCAGACAGGCACATATTCAAAACCTCGTACAGGGACACAATCGAAACCTCAGACAGGCACAGATTCAAAACCTCGTACAGGGACCGAAAGAAAACCTCGTAAAGGCACATATTCAAAACCTCGTACAGGGACACAATCGAAACCTCAGACAGGCACAGATTCAAAACCTCGTACAGGGACACAATCGAAACCTCAGACAGGCACAGATTCAAAACCTCGTACAGGGACCGAAAGAAAACCTCGTAAAGGCACATATTCAAAACCTCGTAAGGGTACATAATTCTTTTTCTTTATTATGGAGTAAAATGCAATCTTATCTGCACACTGTGTGGTGACTGCAGTGCGAAATAACCTACATTCCTGAACTTGATACAACCTGCCGACGGACCCACGGAATATTGATATACGCTGTAATTCCCTGTTAGGTTAGGTCATTCTATTCTGTATAACTGTGCTTGATCCAGCATCTGCTGTCGTTAGCGGCCCCAGGTGCTACAGGCTACTCACTTCTAGCAATTATGTCCCATTTACTTGGACGCTGCACTCTGGAGAATTGTTTCTTAGTGATGACCTCCAAATCCATCTTTTCAATATTCCGCCTCAGTCCTATATTTTAACACTATGATGCTATTTTTGACCGGAAGCCTAATGTAAATCCATTAGTCAATTTACGCAAGTGTCACCAAGAGAACAAATTCAGCAAGTTATTTCAGGTATAGTTAAGAGAATAACATAGATTACTTGCCCATTGATGGAAGAACGGTTTTATTTAGGATCTTTAATTATTTTTAAACAATGTTTCTGTCTGTGATTATTATTTTTATAATTATCTTTCTGTTGTTCATATTTAATATATTTGTATTTGTGTAATCGTCTTAACTTAACTTGACGTCTTTATACTGGTTTAGAAGACTGCAGTCTGTGGAGAACACGTTTATCATTCCAGTCGTGTTGGCGCCGGAAGTATCTGGGCTGTTGGTTCTGGGTTGGTATAGGCGGTCATCTCTTTCCTGACCTGCGGACCATGCTTGAGCAGAGTCGTTGGTTTCACTACTTTTGTCTGACTGCTGCACCGCTTCCTCTGCCTCCGCCACCCACCATGTACTTGTAAATTGGCAGACCCTTGAGTTAACTGCGCTGGTGGGTAATTCGGAACAGTCTATCCCTTACAGATGCAATGTCAGTTCAGCAAGCCTTCAAGAATGACAAACTACAAGAGCTTAAGAAATCCTTGGGCGAGCTAACAGACAAAAAATGGGTAGAGCTACAGTGGATACCATCACATTGTGGCATACCAAGAAATGGGACAGCAGACAGGTTGGCAAAAGAGGAGGGAGCAATACAAGAACAAAAGGAACAAACAATCACCTTCCAAGAAAATTAGACACTTCCAAGCAATAAGGAAAGTTGGCCAAAGGAAAGACAACTATCACTGTCTTGATCGAGCAGAACAAGTGATCCTGTTCCACTTGAGAATGGAACATAACAGATTGAATAGCCATTTGCACTGACTAAAACTGGCTCCATCGCCCATGTGTATGTTCTGGCAGGCAGCACGGCTGTTATATGCTTAGCCAATTGCGTACTGAGGACTAGTCCACTGGCTGTTTGGAAGTATTGAAGAACAATCAACTACAGCAACCTTTATCTATTGAACTGGACTTCACATGTAGACGTAACAAGAAAATGAATGGTTAACGCGAAGAATAAGATCAGGCTGACAAACGAGATATGGATTGAGATTGTGGTCCAAGTAGTGGGGAGCGTGTTAAGAATCACTGCACTGCACTACAGCGAGGAGGTACCATGTCTGTCTTATACAGAAGAGCCATTGCAACCATTGTTAACACACTGCGTGCAGGTATACTGTAGGAAACAGAAAGATAGGTAGACATCGGCACCTGGAGATTGAAAGGAGGGAGAGAAAGAGAGAGAGGGAACACTGACGGGTCGTGGATGGAGTTGGAGTGGCTGGCAGCTGATGGTAGTTTATGGCGATTATTTGTTGAGGACCTATGCTCCTCTGCACGAGGGTTGAAGGAGTTTTGATTATTGATGACTGCAATCAATATTACCTGTTACATCAACATTGGTGAAGTGCTCAACATGAAGAGCTACAACATCAACATTAGTGAAGTGCTCAACATGAAGAGCTACAACATCAACATTAGTGAAGTGCTCAACATGAAGAGCTACAACATCAACATTAGTGAAGTGCTCAACATCAACATTAGTGAAGTGCTCAACATGAGCGACTACAACATCAACATTAGTGAAGTGCTCAACATGAGCAGCTACAACATCAACATTAGTGAAGTGCTCAACATGAGCAGCTGCTACAACATCAACATTAGTTAATATATGTCTGAACCTACCATTTGGAATATCCATCAAGACGTTCCTCCGGTGAAGCTCCTGGCCATGAAGTGTCCAGAGACGGATGGTGGCATCCTGATCATAAGATCAGATGGGAAAGATGTATAGGGCAATGGTGTCATATTGGAAAATGCACGAGTCAAGGAAACAGACAAGAAAGATGTACAGGATAAGATAGGAATGATGTATGGCTCAAGTGATCAAACGTATAAGATGTGTGGGTCAAGGGGTCAAATGGTAAGGATGTCTGGGTCAAGGGGTCAGATGGTAAAGATGTGTAGGACAAGGGGTCTGATGGTAAGGGTGTGTGGGTCAAGGGGTCAGATGGTAAGGATGTGTGGGTCAAGGGGTCAGATGGTAACAGTGTGTGGGCCAAGGGGTCAGATGGTAAGGGTGTGTGGGTCAAGGGGTCAGATGGTAACAGTGTGTGGGTCAAGGGGTCAAATAGTAAGGCTGTGTGGGTCAAGGGGTCAGATGGTAAGGATATGTGGATCAAGGGGTCAGATGGTAAGGATGTGTGAGGCAAGGGGTGCGATTGTAAGGATGTATGAGTCAAGGGGTCAGATGGTATGGATATCTTGGTAAATGGGCCATATGAGAAAAATATATGGATAAAGTAGTCAAATGAGATATATATATATATATATTTGGGTCTAGTGGAAGACAGATAGGATGTATACAGAATTTGTTTGGAGGTTCATGATTTTATATAAAGCACGAAGAGATGACTGAGTGGTCAGAGAAATGTAATGTTACAGAAGGTACATAAATAGTAATGTGTGTCTGAGTAGCGGAGTGTTAGTGCTTTCATTTCTCACAGTAAAGGTACACGGTTCAATTCCCACTATTAACATGCACAAATTAACGCAGCTGTAAATTAGCTCCTAGCCTTGTATTAGGGAAGAAAAGGCATCGGAGAAGGGAACTGGCCACACCTCCCTGTAAAACAATGTGGTCTCCAATACTTCATGTCATCACTGACAGCTGTGTTTGTATATGGAACTTCCTTGGCATTTATAAATAGTGGACGAGCTGATATATTGATGTATAGATTTAATAAAACAAAGCATTGCATAGAAAATAGTTGAGTGACGGCTTATTTCTGTCCTTGATGTAATCTTGTCTTATTTCTGCCCATTATATAATCATCTTATTTCTGGCCATTATATAATCTTGTATTATTTCTGCTCATTATATAATCTTGTCTTATTTTTGCCCATTATGTAATCTTGCTTATGATAAAGAGATGCATCTCTGCTTTTTGGATTTGGAGAAAGCATTTGATAAATTTCCTTGGGACAAACTCTGGGAGTGCCTGACAAGGAAGAACATCCCAGGACCCCTGATCTCTGCCATACAGAGTTTCTATAAAACATGCAGAAATTATGTGCGGACATCAAATCAAACGTCAGGAGAGTTCAAGACCACTAGCGGAGTAAGACAGGGGGACATTCTATCACCGTACCTTTTCATACTCCTCATGAAGGAAGTCATCAAAGCCTGCAAGGAACGGACAAAAAAGTATGAAGTAGGGTACTGGAAGATGAGATCAAGTTACATATCGGAACTAGCATTTGCAGATGATGTGGCCCTGATCACGAAATCCGAAGCACATCTCCAGATCAACTTGCAGGTTTGGGAAGAAGAGAGGAATGCACATCAGCAACTCCAAAACAAAAACCATGGTGATCGCCAGATATGAAAAAAGACATCAGATAACCCTGAGAACACGCGCACTGGATCAGGTCAGCAACTTTAAATATCTAGGAGTGGTAATAGACAGCAGGGGAGGAATCAAAGAGGAGTTAACTGCACGAAGGGCAGCAGCAGGTAGACTTTTCCATGCAATAAACAGAGGTTTATTCAGTAAAAGAGAAATAAGCAGGAAAACAAAGATGGATGTATACTGCTCGACCTATGTGCCTGTCCTGATATATGGATGTGAGTCATGGGCAATGACTACAGCCCAAGAAAGGCAATTACAAACTTCATAAATAAGGTACCTAAGAAAGGCGGTTCAGGTGACGAAAATGGACAAGATCCGTAACCAGACAATACGTAGCAATCTTGAAGTTCAACCCCTGCAGACACGAGTGGAGCAGTCCCAACTACAGTGGTTTGGCCATGTCTGTAGAATGGAAGAAGATCTGATTCAAAACCGGTCATGGGAGATAAAAAGTGAAATACGCAGACCCCCAGGACGTCACAAAGTACGTTGGGAAGACAACATTCTAAAATCCCTAAGTGATCGAGAGCTGGATTGGAGAGAGGCCAGGGAAAAGATGGCGGATAGAGTAGTGTGCCGTTCTCTCTGGCAAACCTCTAAACCTCACGGTAGAAGGAGCAAGTAAGTAAGTAAGTATATAATCTTATCTTATTTCTATCCTTTATATAATCTTGTCTTATTTCTATCCTTTATATAATCTTGTCTTATTTCTGCCTTTTATGTAATCTTGTCTTATTTCTGCCCATTATGTAATCTTGTCTTATTTCTGCCCTTTATGTAATCTTGTCTATTTCTGCCCTTTATGCAATCTTGTCTATTTCTGCCCTGTATGCAATCTTGTCTATTTCTGCCCTTTATGTAATCTTGTCTATTTCTGCCCATTAAGTAATTATCGTGTAGGCGTTCATGCATATTCTGTCATGGATTGTACAGGTTCGTGCGTCTTTTGTCACATGGTGTTGAGGTCTTCGGTGACAGGGTGTAGAGGTCTTCTGTGACAGGGTCTAAAGGTCTTCTGTCACAGGCTGTAGAGGTCTTCTGTGACAGGGTCTAAAGGTCTTCTGTCACAGGGTCTAGAGGTCTTCTGTCACAGGGTCTAGAGGTCTTCTGTTGTTGTTTAATGCCAACAATGAGTATGCTTACGCTTTCTGTGCGCCAAACAAAGGCGTAAAGTGGTGGGTTGTAGTAGCTATCCTCACATCCTGAGCGTGCTGATGAAGGTGGACCGCGGTCGTCCAGGCGGTTGTGCCATGTATGGCTTCATTTGCAAGATGCTCACTACTACGTGGATCACGTCGATTCACATTTCGTTAACCAGACTGTATTGAAAATAGCCCATGTCCAAGTAACGCTACAGGTCTTCTTGTATTTTTCTTGCGGCTTATATCTTCTACAGGATGGGGAGGGGCAGTTAATCTCACGTTCAACCATACTTAATCTGATATTAGGGCTTGCCTGGTAGGCTACAGTGCTACCAATAACTATTCCTCCTTCAGTGCAGAAGATACAGCAGTGATTGAGCTGATAACAGCTAGCAATATCGGGCTGTTTACATCAGGGTCAGTGACTCATATCTGGCTGTTTACATCAGGGTCAGTGACTCATATCTGGCTGTTTACATCAGGGTCAGTAACCCATATCTGGCTCTTTACATCAGGGTCAGAGACTAATATCTGGCTGTTTACATCAGGGTCAGTGACCCATATCTGGCTGTTTACATCAGGGTCAGAGACTAATATCTGGCTGTTTACATCAGGGTCAGTAACCCATATCTGGCTGTTTACATCAGGGTCAGAGACTAATATCTGGCTGTTTACATCAGGGTCAGTAACCCATATCTGGCTCTTTACATCAGGGTCAGAGACTAATATCTGGCTGTTTACATCAGGGTCAGTGACCCATATCTGGCTGTTTACATCAGGGTCAGTGACCCATATCTGGCTGTTTACATCAGGGTCAGTGACCCATATCTGGCTGTTTACATCAGGGTCAGTGACCCATATCTGGCAGTTTACATCAGGGTCAGTGACTCATATCTGGCTGTTTACATCAGGGTCAGTGACCCATATCTGGCTGTTTACATCAGGGTCAGTGACTCATATCTGGCTGTTTACATCAGGGTCAATGATCCATATCTGGCTGTTTACATCAGGGTCAGTGACTCATATCTGGCTGTTTACATCGGGGTTATTGACTCATATCTGGCTGTTTACATCAGGGTCAGTGACCCATATCTGGCTGTTTACATCAGGTTCAGTGACCCACAGCTGACCAAGACCCTATTCCACCTGCAAGTGACAGCCCTGGAAACTGACTATGCTGAAATCGGATGTGTCAAGACAAAAGGTGCAGATACCAAGCCTTTCTGTAAACTATAACACAACATGACAAATATTCTTTTCAGGGTCAAAGCTGAAGAATAAGAAGGCTCCCCCTTCTGATGAAATGTAGTGAGAAACGCATAAGGTCATGGTTACAAGAGACGGGAGATGGTGGTAATGAATGTACAAGGGGGAGCAAAATAATAACTTTAATATTGTAATAATAAACGGTTCAACTCCTCCTGGTTGTAAAATAACATGACCATTGCCAAAAAAAAAAAAAGAGCATAGATGTGGTTCTCAACGTCAACAATTCAGGGACCTCTTTACAAAATAGAGCCAAAGCAGAAAACTATCTTCAGATCACAGAATTGGTTGTTTGTGGCCTCTGGTACACTTGATTACAATTTAGTGATGGCTAAGAAGTGGTATTTTGAGAACCACTGGGCTAGAAGAGTCAAGTGTTGAGGGAGGTGAAATAGATCAGATCAGCATTAGCATGAACAAAACCACAATCACCAACAACAGCACAACCAACCACCAACAATACTACAACCACCACCAACACTACAATCGTCAACAACATCATAATCATCAAAAACACTGCAATGACTAACAACATCACAACCACAACACAATCATGAACAACACTACATTCACCAACAACATCACAATGACTAACAACACCCGTACGGTAAATGATGTATATTTAAATGAGTTGATGTAGTCTACTAAGAGCAGTGTCTTACCCCAGATCCAGAAATGAGAACACGATTTGTCTCATCATATGCCAGTGAGACAACAAACCTGCAGACAAATAAGACACATGTCAGTTGCTAGCATCACTTTACAAACTACCATCTACTTAATGGAACATCACCTAATGGTGTTGAGGCACGAAGAACAGACTACTGTTAACAACCCCTACCCCCCACGATATTGGCACAGAAAGAACAGACCCCCCTCCCCCAAAGATATTGGCACAGAAAGAACAAACCCCTCCCCAGATATTGGCACACAAAGAACAGCAGCCCCCCCCCCCCCTCCAGATATTGGCACACAAAGAACAGACCCCTCCCCAGATATTGGCACACAAAGAACAGCGCGCCCCCCCCCCCCCAAATATTGGCACACAAAGAAAAAAACTACTATTATCCCTTTCCAAACCCCCCCCCCCCCCCCCCCCCCCATTGACACACAAAGGCTCGACTACTATTGTTTACCAAAACACCCATCTGGCTCTTTGTACCCCCCCCCCCCCCCCACAGAGAAAGCTATATATGGTGCATGTTTCTATCACAGCATAAGTAGCAGATGGTGTGTATTTACCTACAGAATGTCACTCACACATGGTGCATGTGTAGGTATATATGTGTGTATATATATATATATATATATATATATGATTAAGTATAACTTCCAACTTCCTCCGTTGCTCCATTTCTTCAATCACAGGTCTAACACTCCATTTGTTGAAGCACAGGTCCAACACTCCATTTGTTGAAGTATAGGTCCAACACTCTATTTGTTGAAGTACAGGTCCAACACTCCATTTGTTGAAGAATAGGTCCAACACTCCATTTGTTGAAGTATAGGTCCAACACTCCATTTGTTGAAGTATAGGTCCAACACTCCATTTGTTGAAGTATAGGTCCAACACTCCATTTGTTGAAGCACAGGTCCAACACTCCATTTGTTGAAGTATAGGTCCAACACTCCATTTGTTGAAGTATAGGTCCAACACTCCATTTGTTGAAGTATAGGTCCAACACTCCATTTGTTGAAGTATAGGTCCAACACTCCATTTGTTGAAGTATAGGTCCAACACTCCATTTGTTGAAGCACAGGTCCAACATTCCACTCCATTTGACTCCCCTAACAAACTTTTAGTAGAGCCTGAATCCAGTCATTTGCAGTGTGACTAAATAGTTTTTATATGGTGAGATTGCCAGCCTTATGCACAACCTTCTTTAGCCTCCTCTTACCACATGCAAAGAAAGAAACAGTGGACCTCTTCTGTTTAATCAGGGAGCCACTTGGCAATGAGAAAACTAGACAGTCAGGCATATTTGAAGTCCTATTCAGTGCTGCTCAAGAGTTCTGTCAGGACTGGAGAGGATTGTGAGCTTCGTTCTATGGACAAGACTACATATCTAGTATGACAAAACGGCCTGAAGAAGAAGAAGAAAAAGAATGTGGAGGAGGAGGAGGAGGAAAAAAAAGATGATGAATGAAAAAGAAGACAAAGAAGAAGAAGAGCAGGAGGAAGAAGAACCGAACCAGTTCGATGTCAAAATTCTGCAGCCTGTGCATTGCTGATTCATCTATTTTGATGTCGCCATCTAGCCGGCGGTCATTGATAGACTTCATGTCACTCCTACCCATTTCTAGTGTACCCAAAGTTGATGCTTGGGAAGTCATATGATGTATGTATAAATATATGTGTATGAGTGTTTATATATTTACAATAAGATACAGGTAGTTTCACCGCAGCAGACAATAAAGTGATAGTTACTTCACTGTACTGAGTCTCTGCTTTTCCGTAGCTGGAGACTGGAATCTGATTACTTGATGTCTTGAGTTCCCTAATCGTAAATCTGGTACCTATTAACAGCTAGGTAAACTGGAGTGTGCAGCAAATCTTCTTACTCTGCATTCCCACTTTAACACCATACGAGACGAGTTCCCTAACGACCTTATGTTTTTCACTGCCTTCATTTCTCTTGACTACAATGTTGGACAACAATTTTTATCCTGATACTTTTCTCTTCTATCGACTACAATGTTGGACAACAATTTTTACCCTGATAATTTTCTCTTCTATCGACTACAATGTTGGACAACAATTTTTACCCTGATAATTTTCTCTTCTATCGAATACTATGTTGGACAACAATTTTTATCCTGATACTTTTCTCTTCTATCAAGTACAATGTTGGACAACAATTTTTATCCTGATTCTTTTCTCTTCTATCGAGTACAATGTTGGACAACAATTTTTATCCTGATACTTTTCTCTTCTATCGAGTACAATGTTGGACAACAATTTTTATCCTGATACTTTTCTCTTCTATCGAGTACAATGTTGGACAAGAATTTCTATCCTGACACTTTCTCTGGAGTACAATACTGGGCAACAATTTAGATTTTTACACAGAACTGTGCCAATAAAGTTGACGTTTTTCCTACTGTCTACAGGTCTGTATAAAGTTGATGTTTTTACTACTGTTTGCTGATCTATATAAAGTTGATGTTTTTACTACTGGCTGCAGGTCTGTATAAAGTTGATGTTTTTACTACTGTCTGCTGATCGATCTGTACAAAGTTTGATATTCTGTCCAACTGTATTTTGTCTGATGACGACACTGATATTTGTGATATGATCGATGTATGTTTCTTCATGTATCTCTGAAGTATCGCATCTCTATGGCTTGAATTGTTAGCTCATATGTTACCTTTAATCTTCATATTTTCACACATACACATGTATATAAACGTGATTACAGTGATTGACTCTCAGGCAAAGGTTTAATCATAGATACCATATGGCTTGGCTTGGCTTCGTTAATTCTCAATCTCCCACTACCAAACCCCAAAAGGGCTTAAGTAGCAGAATTTAGTCCAGAGAACGGAATGCGTTGTGTCGTAGTCTCCAGTTTGACTGCGATATTTGCACCTTTCAGTCCAACACATCCAACTTCAGCAAGCATTTTTGGAGTACCGGGTTAGCATTCCCTCTTCGATCCCTTCTCCTTAGCCAGTCTGCCCTACTGCAGCCTGTTAATCAGGATCACCACGTGGAGGTGTAGAAGGGTCTTGGCAGCTCTGGTTCGCTGGCCCTGACACTATCAGTCAGCTATGGATCGCTGACCGCTGTAGCTCATGCGCTGCTCAGCATCTTGATCCCATAGATACCATATTATACATGTATATAGAGTCCAGTTTGGCAGACACAGGGGTTTTTCATGGTAAGATTGTTTCTCCACATACGGAAAGTAATGTATAACAGCCAAATAGGTTCGCAGCTGTAAGAGCGACGTTCTGTAAAGGTCATGCTACTTATGTTTAAAAAATATAATCACCCCTAGAACATGACATCTCCATTAAACATCACACTAGTCTCCCTATAAAAGATCAACCATCCATTAAACATCACACTAGTCTCCCTATAAAAGATCAACCATCCATTAAACAGCACTTCTCCTTAAACAGGACCCCGCTCCTCCTCTTTCCATAAATCATCATCCTTCAATTAAACAAAGCCCCCTTTCTCTCTTGCAAGCCTGGCTAACTGGGTGAGGGATCGAAGTGATACACCGTAGCAATGAGCTACACGCAGATGAAGCCAAGCATAGCACAACTGCCTGGAGGACGCCGGTCCACCTTCGTCAGCATGCTCGGGATGTGAGGAAAGCTTCTTCTTCTTCGTACGCTGTCAAACGTCAACCTGTTTTTTTCTCGAAAAAAGCAGCGGTCATCCTGAGGCTGTCGACACTGCCATAGAGCTTGTCTCGTGTTGCCACTGGTGATAGCCACATGTGCTTTCTCTGGTTCTCGTATTTCGGGCAATTTTGCAGCAGATGTTCAGCGGTCATTTTTCCTGTACCACAACTGCATTCGTCAGTGCCACCTATCTTCAGTTTATTGAATAGGTGGTACCTCAGTCTGTTGTGGCCTGTGCGGATTATGAAGACCACGACCTGCTCTGTTCTGTTCAACTGGTAATAGGCATCATTTTTTGTGTGGCCAGTATGTTCTGTTTCCCATTTGGTCATGTATCTGGCTCTAATAAGCCTTTTTGACTCTTCGTAGGTCACACTAGAATCTGGTTGTGGTAGTCTTGCACCTTCTTTTGCCAGTCTGTCTGCCTCCTCGTTGCCTTGGATATTACAATGGGATGGAACCCACTGTACCACTACTCTGTTTGGTGCGGTCTGCTGGCATAGTTGACAGAGTACTGCTCTTAAATCATTAAGTTCAGTATTTTTCTGGCTTTTAAGTGCTGTGACTATGGCCAGGGCATCTGTGAGGAAAGCAATAACAACCCGCCACTAAACACCCTCTTGAGGGCACACAAAAGGGTAAACCTACCTATTGTGGGCATGCCCCTGTCTCCCCCATGAAAGACCAACGACCAGACATTAATAGCGACACCATAAAACATAACTTTTTCTTCTTCTTCGTTCATCCTCAGATCAAAGTCCCGTGTTCTCTTACAACGGACACCGTTGTTTGTAAGGCTGTTTTATCTCCTTACAGCTTTTGTCTCATATCTGTCTCACCAGGCCAGTATTGTTCTCTCTTTTCCTGCGTGAGCGTGCAGCTTTGCAGGATGTGTTCCACGGTTATGATATGCTCCCCACATGGACACCTGTCACCTGTCCCAATCCTTATTTTGTTGTAAAGATGACCCTTGAGTCTGTTATGCCCAGTTCTCAGTCTGAAGATGATGACTTGCCTTGAGTCTGTCATGCCCAGTTCTCAGTCTGAAGATGGTGACTTGATGTTATGTAGTTAAATTAAAGTAACTAAGTTAAAGTAGCTGTTTTTTTTCAGAAGACGGGGTGTTGATCAGCCCATTTTCCCCTGAAGTTGGCTTTAATTATGGTCTTGGCCTCATTATATGTGATACTCAGGTCTGTTTGTGGGGATGCTCCTCCACTCTTTGCTAGTTTGTCTGCAGCTTCATTGCCTTCAATATTGCAGTGGGATGGAATCCACTGTATGACCAACCGTGGGTGTTCTGCTGAGAGCTGTCAGCTGTACATTGCTCGAGATCTTCATCTTTGTGTTGTTTTAGCGCTGCTAATACTGACGCGACATTAGTCAGGAATACTATGTTTTCTTGGTGGATATCTTTATCTTGGATTACAAGCTCAGCTGCGGCCATCAGTGCCTCTGCTTCTGCACAGAAGTTATTGGAGTATGTTCCAGTTGTTAATACTATAGTTTCTTCTTCTCCATTCCTTAGTCTGTAATAAACCCTTCCACCTCCATTGGATGTGGCTTTGTTAGATGAGCCATCTGTATATACGTGTATCCATGTTTCTGATGGGTATACTCTCCTAAGATATTCTTCTGTGATACATTTCCTATTTAAATCTGTCTTTGTTCCCTTTTTCCATATTCCCTCTATGGTTTCTAACATCTCAGGGGGCTGGGCTTTTTCCATGGAGGAATTGTTGATCTCTAACCACTGCCTGGCTTATGATTTGGTCTGCTCTTGTAAGCTCTCTTGATTTTGATATGAAGGGTTTCTCTTTAATCTCCCTCTTCACATGTGATGTATCCTGTCATATATTGGGTGATCAGGCATTCATTTGAACTTCCCCTCCCCCCTGCTGGAGTGTTCTATTTATCTCTGCTGTTCTCCATACTTTCGATTCGTGTGATGTTCTCCATTGCATTTATTGGTGTTGTTCTCATAGCTCCACTGATGATAGTATACCTAGGTTTTGGGTTGTATTTATTTTGTGGAAGTTATTCTTTGTTGCTGTGGACCATGCTGCTATTCCGTATTCTAGCACTGGTCTCACATAACCTGTGTTCAGTTTCTTTGGGCGCACTTGTCAGCTCCACCAAACAATAAAATATTACTAATCCAAACATTAAACAGCCTTCTTCATACACTATCGCTCCTCCATTAAACAGATCGCTCCTCATAAACCATCACCCCTACATAAACTACCACCCCTCCGTAAACCATTACCACCCCTCCATAAACCATCACCCCTCCATAAACCACCACCCTTCCATAAACCATTGTCACCCCTCCATAAACCATCACCGCTCCATAAACCATCACCGCTCCATAAACCACCACCCCTCCATAAACCACCACCCCTCCATAAACCATCACCCCTCCATAAACCACCACCTCCATAAACCACCACCCCTCCATAAACTACCACCTCCATAAACCACCACCCCTTCATAATAAAACACCACCCCTCCATAAACCATCACCCCTTCATAATAAAACACCACCTCCATAAACCACCACCCCTCCATAAACCACCACCACTCCATAAACCACCACCCCTCCATAAACCACTACCACTCCATAAACCACCACCCATCCATTAAACAGCGCCCCCTCATAACCACCATCCCTCCATTAAACAACCACCCCCTCATAACCACCACCCCTCCATTAAACAGCGCCCCCTTATAACCACCACCCCTCCATTAAACAACCTCCCCCTCATAACCACCATCCCTCCATTAAACAACCTCCCCCCCCCATAACCACCACCCCTCCATTAAACAACCGCCCCCTCATAACCACTACCCCTCCATTAAACAGCGCCCCATCATAACCACCACCCCTCCATTACACAGCGCCCCCTCATAACCACCACCCCTCCATTAAACAACCGCCCCCTCATAACCACCACCCCTCCATTAAACAACCGCCCCATCATAACCACCACCCCTCCATTAAACAACCTACCACCCCTCCATTAAACAACCTCCCCCTCATAACCACCACCCCTCCATTAAACAACCTCCCTCTCATAACCACCACCCTCCATTAAATAACCTCCCACTCATAACCACCACCCCTCCATTAAACAGCTCCCCCTCATAACCACCACCACTCAATTAAACAGCTCCCCCTCATAACCACCACCCCTCCATTAAACAGCTCCCCCTCATAACCACCACCACTCAATTAAACAGCTCCCCCTCATAACCACCACCCTCCATTAAACAGCTCCCCCTCATAACCGCCCCCTCATAACCACCACCCTCCATTAAACAACCGCCCCCTCATAACCACCACCCCTCCATTAAACAGCGCCTTATCATAACCACCACCCTCCATTAAACAACCGCCCCCTCCATTAAACAGCGCCCCATCATAACCACCACCCTCCATTAAACAACTGCTCCATCATAACCACCACCCTCCATTAAACAACCGCCCCCTCATAACCACCACCTCTCCATTACACAGCGCCCCTCGATTAATTACTCAAATACTGAACTGGAAAATATAAACAGACTTGGCCAAAATTTATTTCTACAAAATCATAAACTCCAAAGTGTAATGAAAGTTAAGTGCAAAATTATGGCTCACCCAATGAATGACCGACCATCTGTGACCTAGTAAACAGGATAAGTTCAAGCGTATAATAATGTCTCTGCGTCAGTTAGCAGTCGGCCAAGAAAATTTACTTGCAAGATAATTGAGGCCAGATAATGTAACAGTTGTGTGTGGATAGGGTATTTGAAGCCAAATCTGGGATTAAATTTGGGGCCATTGTTTAACCGATGCAACAGTTGTGCGTGGTTGGGTTATTTGAAGCCAAATCTCGGATTAAATCCTTCCAATTGCTAGCTACAACGAGACAACCAATACGATAAAATATAGGCAGATATGTATTTCATAAGCTTCATGGCTTTTTTTTATGTGCATATAAAATACACAACAGATGTTACTCGGTATAACACAGCAGAATATAAATTCAAGGAACAGATTCGATCTGTTAGTTTCAAGTATTATAAAAGGCAAAGAAGAGAATATGACACACCAAGAGAAGATCACGACGAAGGACGAAGATGGAACGACTGACAAAAACTTGGCGATTGTATGAAATCATGAATCTGTGCTAGTCTACCGAATGAAGTGGAGGGAGTTTGCTGCTGCCCTTAAAGGCACCACCAGGTCACTCACAGCTTTGTATGTCATTGGCGAAAATTTATAAGAAGCGGTACACGATACCGAGCACAATGGCAGGCTACATTGTATCGACCACTATACCAGACCACACGATACCAGGCTATATTGTATCGACCACTATACCAGACCACATGGTATCGAGCACAATGCCATACCACATGGTATCGGGCACAAACTAGGCCACACGGTATCGAGTCCCCATTGAGGACATAATCGATTCACTGCATCTCTGTGAATGTTGTTAAAGGCAAGTAAAGTGGGTTGTGTATGATGCTAGGAACCTTATTATGCAAAACAAATTACCCCAAAAACGAATATTCTATGGTAGGAGCATTTCTACACGCTATTGTAGTGGAAGACATCAGCACTCTATGATAGTAGGCAACATCGACACTATATTGCAGAAGAAGACATCTACACTCCATGGTACAACAACACTTCTAAACTATATGGTAGTTGAAGACATCTAAAAGGTTATGGCAGAAGAAGGACATCCACACTCTAAGGTAGAAGAAGACTGATACATTCAATGGCATAAGAAAGCTTTTACACTATTTGGAACAACTCTACAGCAGAGGATCTCTTCACTTTATGGTAGAAGATTTTTACACTCTACAACTTTACAGTAGAGAATCTCTACACTCTATGGCAGAAGAAGACCTTTACACTCTATGATATACAAAAACTCTACACTCTAATGTTGAAGAAGGCATTTGCAATCTATGGTAAAAGAAGACCCCTACGCTCTAAAGTAGAAAAAGATATATGCAGGTTGAGATAGAAGACAACATCTACACTCTAATATAAAAAAAGACCTGCATTCTAAGGTAGAAGAATACCTCTACACTAAAAGGTAGACGATGACCTCTACACTAAAGTAGATGAAGACATTACCCTATACGGTGAAGAAAACATCTACACTTTAAGGTAGAAGAAGACACACACTCTATGGCAAAAGAAGACCTCTACACTCTAAGGGTGAAGAAAACATCTATACTAAGGTGCATGAAGACATCCACACTCTAAGGTAGAAGACATCTACACTCTAAGGTAAAAGAAGACATGTACACTAAGCTAGAAGAAGAAGCATACACTCTAAGGTAAACAAAGATATTTACACTCTAAGGTAGAAGAAGACATCTACACTCTGAGGTAGAAGAGGACATCTACACTCTAAGGTAGAAGAAGACATCTACACTCCAAGATAGAATAAGATATCTATACTCTAAGGTAGAAGAAGATATCTACACTCTAAAGTAGAAGAAGACATCTACACTCTGTTAGAAGGAGACATCTACACTCTAATGTAGAAGCAGACTACACCATAAGGTAAAAGAAGACATCTACACTCTAAGTTAGAAGAATACCTCTACATTCTAAGGTAGAAGAAAATAGATTAAAACTAGTTTTCCCAGTGATATGACAAAAAAATGTTTTCTGCCAGTATTTGGACTAAAAAAGACATGGACAAATTCAGGTACAAATTACTTACATATTTTATAATTTAATTTCTATAATCCTGACAAATAATATATCTCCAAAAGTCAGTTCCTTAAGATCCAAATTACTTATTTAATTAGCTGCTCCGCTCCTTTTGAAACCTCTTGGGAACGGTGAAAACACGGAAACTCGCTCGGTATGCTCACATATCCAGATCAAACGGTCTTGTAGATATGATCATGTACGGAAAGGTGCAAGGCGGATGACAAAGGGGTCATCCCAAAAAGAGGTGGGAGGACAACATAAAAGACGGAACCAATCTCCGACCAGAGAAGGCACAGGCAGCGTCGGCTGACAGAGATGGGTGGCGTGGGGTTGTAGACGTGTCAACATGTGTGCCCCAACGATCTCACCAGTTACGGGATGACTTGACTTCTTCCCTGGTGTGTCTAAGTTTGCCAGAAAGAGCACCAGATTATTCTTTCTAGTCTAGCTCTTGGTCTCTTATAGATTGTCATCCCAGCGGATTTTGTGTTACTATGGGGATCTGGATCGTCAGCTCTTTGCTTCATGTCTGTGATTGTCATGATAGCCCATCTTGTTTCAATCAGCAGACATGGCCAAACCACCCTAGCTGAGATTGGTCTAGTCGAGTCTGTGAGGACTGGGTTTGGAGATATTGCCGTATTGTCTGACCACGGACATGTCTCTTCTGTTACTTAGACAACCTTCCCTAGACATCCCAAGAATGAAGTCGACAAGTTTAATTATCCATGTCTGGCCAAATGGGAAACAGACCATACTGGCTACACATAAAATGATGCCTACTACCAGCTGAACAGAAGAGAGCAGGTTGTGGTCTCCAGACTCCACACACGACACAACAGACTGAGGTACCATCTTTTCAATAAACTGAAGATAGGTGGCACTGACGAATGCACCTGTGGTACAGGGAAAATGACCGCTGAACATCTGCTGCAAAATTGCCCGACATACGAGGACCAGAGAAAGCACATGTGGCCATCACCAGTGGCAACTCTAGACAAGCTCTATGGCAGTGTTGACAGCCTCAGGATGACAGCTGCTTTCTTCGAACATATTCAAGTTGACGTCTGACAGCTTACGAAGAAGAAGAAGTAATTATCCATGTCAATCCCATGGAACTTAGTGAGGGTGAAACAATAGGACCACTGCATCCACATTGTTCTTCTTCTTTTCGCTTATGCGGTTTTGCTTTTCAGCATCAGATTATGAAGCGATCTCTAGAAGGAGCCTGTCGGTGTGCCTCATGTATAGTGGCATTCGCCGCCTCAGATATTTGTTTAAGTCACCTTTTTCATGGTTGGTCTATGGCCTTGAATCCTTTGTATCTAAATAACATTGCTTGTTAGTGAGGTGATGGTGGTAGGCTTTTTATGATGTAGTCTTCTGGGGTAGTCTAATACTAGTGTTGTTCCCAGCAGTATCCCGATGTCATCGTTTAAATGCACCTCCGTTGCATGTGACGAAAGAATATCCTCATCATTCGCTAGTCTTGTACAACCTGCGTTGGTTCTATTCTACACAACCAGGAACTACTTGACCAGGTGAAAGTAAATATGTGGGGCTGAAAATCATCAATATCGCATTCTAACTTGTGTCAAAACATTCTCAAACAACGAAGAAAAATATTAGATTTTTACTCAATTATTCAAATCTGTTTCCACGTTTATGATTATTTTAAACAATCAAAAATGTTCAATGCAAAATGTGGACTCTATCCTTTCCCACCAACATATCGTCACATATCATTAAGGACTGCGTATTATGACATGAAATGCTAGTTTTTGTTAGGATCAATCATCGAGCTCACGCAGTTTATGTCAAGATCAATAGGTTTAACCAAACCGTAAAATAAATGTCTTACTATAAACGACAAATTGGCAATACATTGAGGATGCGTGCACGATCAATACTGTATCACTCCGCGTTTAGATACACTTGTTAGTACACCTATTATGTAATTGTCTATCTTCTCATCTGCGTTATAATCTCACGGTGGATTGATTGGCCACTCACTGTGGATTGATTGGCGCCTCGGGGTGGATTGATTGGCGCTTCGCAGTGGATTGATTGGCGACTCACGGTGGATTGATTGGCGACTCACGGTGGATTGATTGGCACCTCATGGTGGATTGACGCCTCACGGTGGATTGATTGGCACCTCATGGTGGATTGACGCCTTACGGGGGATTGATTGGCGCCTCACGGTGGATTGAATGGCACCTCACGGTGGATTGATTGGCACCTCATGGTGGATTGATTGGCGCAATTGCTCAGATTGGTATATATTTACTCAATGTATTTTGTTCATACATGTATGTTTCTCACTGCGTATGACCACACTTGGTCTTACTTACTGCAATATATCAAAGATCTAGGTTGAAGGTCAAAGGGCAAGAGAGAGGAGGGTCTTGTAATTGAGATAATATTTTGAAAAGTGTTGTTTTTTTTAAAATATTAAAAATTTTAAAAAAACAACACTTTTCAGGTAGTAAAAACAAGTCACACAACTGACACATTTGTAAACGAGTGACAGACAATTAACTTAGATTGTGGGTGGACAACACTGAACCGGTTTCTATGCCACTTGATCCATGCTGGATATTTGAGATGCGGTTTATGGTCTGGACCATTTGACCTATTTACATACCATGATCTGTGTTTGACTAGTGATATAGTCCATGTTTTGTATTTCATTTACTTGTTTTGATCGAATTCTGATCTCACGTGCTGTATGATTGATACCTAATCTAAATTTATATATAGTCTATATTTTATTATTCATCTACTATAAACGAGACGTGTTCAAATGAAACCGGACCAAGCTGCAACAAGTGAACATACGTATAATGCGCATGATGATGTCACTTCTGGTGTAAACAGCACATACCAACTGTCAAATTTGCAAAATTTCATTATCATCCGACTCATTGTTTCCTCAGCAGACTGTTGAAAACATGGCGGTTGTGGTACGGAATCCGTCCAAAGTTGATCAGCAAACGGTTAATCGGTTTCTAATAGCTGAAGGATGTCATCACAGAATGCAGGCAGTGTATGGTGACAAAAGTGTGTGGAAGACAACAGTGAAGAACTGGACACGATGTTTAATGAAGGACATGAGTTAACGAAAGATCTTCCGAGACCAGGCCAGGCGCATATTTGTGCGTCAAAAGATGCCAAAGCCAAAACTGATGCAGAAATTCGGGTCCCCAAACACTGCCTGCATTCTGCGATGAATGTCAACTGGTCGACATCCTTCAGCTGTTAAAAACCGAACACCAATCGCTGATCAACTCTGGGCGGATTCCGTATTACACCCTCCATGTTTTCAACGGTCTGCTGAGGAAACTATGAGTCGGAGGATAATGAAATTTTGCAAACTTGATGGTTAGTATGTGCTAGTTACATCAAAAGTGACATCATCATGCGCATCGTACGTATGTTCACTTGGTGCAGTTAGGTCCTGTTTCATTTGTACATGCCGCGTGCTACTGAAAGTACATGTTTAATACTCATTTCACTTGAAATATACTCTGCTTTGCATTTGCCATCTTCTTCTGATCTTTGTGTAATAGAGAGATATATTCTCTGTTATTCCTGCACCACTGAAACCATCAACCGAACTCTATAAGTGTTTTGCCACCTCGTATGGACGACCATATTTAGGGAGTATAGTTTCGAGAACTTTCTTTCAACAAACTGGATGGTCATTCCACATTGAGCAAGGCTCTAGCCTTGTTGAGCGTCTTACTTACTTTTTATGGCCCAGACAGAAAGCCTGGATGTTGTAGGCATCTGGATAGTTGCTGATTCTGATCTTCTCATCTCTGTCACACGTCACTACCAGCCTGTCCCTGTCGGCCATCAACTGGGGACAACACACACAATCGTACCATCACAATCTTCATTGAATTAGTCACAAACGACAACGATTTGTCACAGTCATCAACATATGATCAATAATGACAATGATTTAGTCCCAAGCATCAACATGTGATCAACATTTACAACGATTTAGTCCCAACCATCAAAACATGATCAACATTGACAACGATTTAGGCACAACCATCAACACATGATCAACTTGTCAATGGTTCAGTCACAAACATCAACAGGTATTTCAACACTGTCAACGATTTAGTCACAACCATCAACACACGATGAACTTGGCAATGGTTTAGCCACAACCATCAACACACGATGAACTTGTCAATGGTTTAGTCACAACCATCAACACACGATCAACGTGTCAATGGTTTAGTCACAACCATCAACACATGATCAATAAATTAGTCCCAAACCTGAACACAGGACGCCATTAGAGAACCCACCCGTAACTATGACAACTGGGAACATGGCCAGTCTTTCTACCGTTAACGTGTGTCTATAACTTTCTGTCATCAGGGTTGTTGTTACGACTCAAGCAGCATTCTGGCTCTCGCCCGTCAGCCCAATGCCACGTAATGGTATCTACACGTGTTTAGTACTTGCTGTTTAGTTTCATATAAAGTGTCCCGTTTATCTGGTCTCGGAGAAAGATGCAGTCTCTCAACAGTGTCTCAGATATTAATAGAAATGGTGGTCTGTTGTTTCATGGTTGAAGACTGCCTGTCCCAGTTGTCTGATTACATTTGTCATCAAAGTGCGACATTTTGGATTCAGGGGCGACACTTTGATGGGTATATGGTGAATATTTTGATGGATTCAAGGGTGACACTTTGATAGGTATGGGGGAGGACACATTTTGATGGATTCAGGGGTGACACTTTGATGGGTATATGGTGAATATTTTGATGGATTCAAGGGTGACACTTTGATAGGTATGGGGGAGGGCACATTTTGATGGATTCAGGGGTGACACTTTGATGGGTATATGGTGAATATTTTGATGGATTCAAGGGTGACACTTTGATGGGTATGTGGGCACACTTTGATGGATGTAGGGGCGACATTTGATGGGTATGGAGGGGGGGCCATATTTTGATGGATGATTGGTTTTTTCGTCGCTCCACTTTTCTGATGGACACTTAAAGGACTGAGGAACAAAGGCAGCTTGCTCTTTCAGTTGCGCCTCGGCGTGCAGTCTAGGGTTCCTTTTTTTTAATTTTGCGTTCGCCTTATTTCTCTAATCCCCAAGGCGGTGTGCGTTGCACTGTGGTTTTTATTTTGCGCCTGTCGACCCAATGCATCTGACTTCAGCATGCATTTTATGTAAGGGTCTGCTTCCTCCTGCATTTTCTAAGGCATTGCTTCCCCGGGGTAATGGCCGGTGCTGTGATGGGGATCGAACCCAGCACCTTCGGATTGTGAGCCGTGCCACTTAACCACGCTGTCCCCCTGTCTAGGGTTTCAAAATGTTTCTCCCTGTAGAAGTAAACACAGGTTCAACCAGGACTTTGAACATGTGCACCATTACTCAAGACCGTAATTCTATCAACTCGACATGTCTCTTCTCCATCAATGCTGCAGCTGGAGCATAACAAGCGAGTGAGGATGTAGGCCACTCGAGGTGGCAGTTGGAAGGACGGTTTGTGCGACTCACCCTCGTCATACCTTCATCACTTTATGCATCATTCATTGACGATGTGTTGAAGGTAGAATCCGTCCATTGTGACATTTGTAGGTACGCCCCTTCATACGGGTTCAGCAGTGGCGTATCGCTCTCTTGCTCCTTTTCTCTCATATACACACTGCCACCCTCGCTATCCCAACCTCCATCTCCCTCACTCTCCCATTCTACATGACTCATTCTCCCTCTCCTCTTTTACTATCCTTCTCCATCTCATTTCATTGCCTTTCTCTCACTCATTCTCCACCTCCACAATCCTAATATCAATCTCTTTGGCCATTTCCCTCAATCTTAGTTGACATACCGGTCAGGCAGAACAGTTCTATAAGCTTTTCCCTCCAGGCACAAACCAGATGTTTACCAGCTGTGACCTTAGCTTGAGCTGTTTACCAGCTATGCCCCTAGCTTGAGCTGTTTACCAGCTGTGCATCTAGCTTGAGCTGTTTACCAGATATACCTCTAGCTTGAGATGTTTACCAGCTGCGCCTCTAGCTTCAGATGTTTGCCAGCTACGCCCCTAGCTTGCAATGTTTATCAGATGCGCCCCTCGCTAAAATAGGGGACAAGGGAATCCAATAGCAGACATTGCCGTCTGTGATGAAGTGTGAAATTATTTCATTCTACTAGGTCACATGCTTCCCTAACAGTAAGTTAGGTATTCATTACCAGATGATTAAATAGTAGCGGATCAAGACCGATGATACAATGAGATAGTTTTGCCACAAGATGCCAGCGCTCTACCACTGCTAATTACACTGCTCCCAATTGACTTACCAAATCTATAAGCATTGAATGGTGACCCAAGAGCAGTGAGCCGCCTCCAACGGTGTCTTCATCCTGACCTCCCCCAGGAGTAGGTGTAAGAACTCCCTCGGTGATACGTTCCCTAACTGACCCCTCGTCGTGGTTCTGGTCCCTGACTTGTTCCCAAACATCGAAGTCGTAGGCGTCTCCAGATTTATCAGCAACGAGGACGTGTTGGCTGTCTCCTGTAAACGTCACAGCGGTACACCTATGAGCTACCAGACTGTGGGAGAAACAAACAGACGAATGTGTTTATTGATTTCATTATGTGTCAAACAAAATAATAACAAACATGTAGTAACATGCACTGTTTATCCGACATCTAAAAACGGTTAAACATGGAGAGAGCAATCTCATCATGCAACAAAACATGTAACATGCACTGTTTATCCTACGACTAACAAGGGTTAAACGTGGTCAAACATCGTGTAACAAAACATGTAAAATGCACTGTTTATCCTACGACTAACAAGGGTTAAACGTTGTCAAACATCGTGTAACAAAACATGTAAAATGCACTGTTTATCCTACGACTGACAAGGGTTAAACGTGGTCAAACATCGTGCAACAAAACATGTAAAATGCACTGTTTATACTACGACTAACAACGGTTCAACATGGACAAACATCGTACAACAAAACATGTAACATGCACTGTTTATCCTATGACTAACAACGGTTAAATATGGACAAACATCGTACAACAAAACATGTAACATGCACTGTTTATCCTATGACTAACAACGGTTAAACATGGACAAACATCGTACAACAAAACATGTAACATGCACTGTTTATCCTATGACTAACAACGGTTAAATATGGACAAACATCGTACAACAAAACATGTAACATGAACTGTTTATCCTATGGGTAACAACGGTTAAACATGACAAACATCGTACAACAAAACATATAACATGAACTGTTTATCCTATGACTAACAACGGTTAAACATGGACAAACATCGTACAACAAAACATGTAACATGAACTGTTTATCCTATGAGTAACAACGGTTAAACATGGACAAACATCGTACAACAAAACATGTAACATGAACTGTTTATCCTATGACTAACAACGGTTAAACATGGACAAACATCGTACAACAAAACATGTAACATGAACTGTTTATCCTATGAGTAACAACGGTTAAACATGGACAAACATCGTACAACAAAACATGTAACATGAACTGTTTATCCTATGAGTAACAACGGTTAAACATGGACAAACATCGTACAACAAAACATGTAACATGAACTGTTTATCCTATGACTAACAACGGTTAAACATGGACAAACATCGTACAACAAAACATGTAACATGAACTGTTTATCCTATGACTAACAACGGTTAAACATGGACAAACATCGTACAACAAAACATATGTAGCAATCATCTCAGTAGGGAACACCTACGATACAGCCTTGGTTAGGTTTAGGCATAATTGCAGTGGCGGCTCTTTGCCTCTTACAGAGCATAATTGCAGTGGCGGCTCTGTGCCTCTTACAGAGTACATGGATATAAGAGCGTCAATAATAACTTTCATTTCTCCTTCTTCTTGTTATACTCCATCTACCCACCGTTTTTCTTCTTCAACTTCTACTTTTCCTATTTTATGTTGTTGTTCTTAGGATTGTTCATGTGTTGCTTCTCCTTGTTCATTTTCTTCTTCCTCTACTCTTTTATCTCCCACTTATTTTCTTTTTCCTTTATTCATTCTTTCCTTCTACTTTTACTTTTTCTTCTTGTACTTCTATTCGTCTTTTCTCCTGCATTCTTCTTCATTTTCTTGTCCGTGTACTTTTCATTCTTCCATATTGGCTTTTTCTTCTCCTTGTACTTTCCATTTTTCTATATTGGCTTTTTCTTCTTCATATACGTTATCACGCCAAATAACGTTGTATATTGTTTTATTATAGTTATCTGTCTCTCTGACAACCTTGGCTGTCCCGATTCTACTTGTACGGTCGCATACTTCTCTCTCTCTTTCTCTCTTGGTCTGGCCCCTTTCCGACATTGAAGAGACTGCTTGCAGCTAACCACTAACACATCTCTTGAAGTATTAGGGCCATGGACAACACCACGAGAAGCGAGGGGATTTGATTAACACGTGATCACAGAATCAGCCAGTGAAATACGTGTAGTCCTTTGAAAAGCACATTGTTACCAAAAGTATTCAATCTTTATTAGTGTTAATACCACGCTGGCTGCCACCAAATCAAGACGATACCACGTCCTCATAAATCCAAAAGGACAGGCTCTGTGGTTGTGGCCAGTTAAAATCAGGAGAAACAACTTAACATACACAAATATACGGTGCGGACTGGTCAAGGTCATGTCAAAATTCGTTTTCTTGGGTTTCAGTCAATCAAAACCTTTCCAGTTTCCGGTGGTGAGCGTGGCTTCTACAGATACACCTCATCTTTCTGTCCCTACTCATCCCGAGTACTGTCCACGTATTTCCAGTTTCCACAATACTCGTTGTTGTGGCTCTTTTCTTCGTGTTTGTTTCGGACTACTTCTATTTCCCAAGGGTTTCTAGAACAGAGCCTGTCTTGTAAAGTTACGAGCTGATAGCTAGTCTTCTTAATTAATGTATGTCGTTTTATCAAAAGGGTCTTTTCCCTATCATGATGTTCTACTGGTGTCTGCTGTTATACCGCCCAACAGTTCCACACTAGTGATTTTATCCTACCATATAGTTAATTCACCCTTGAAATAATAGTAACAACGCACTCTGCCAAGTATCGCTTAAGAGCGACTGGGCACAGGGCTGACTAGTTCATCATTTATAAACTTCCGGTCACAGAAACTTCAGCAAACAACAGTTACCCATACATTCATTGATATCTGTGTTTCCTTCGAGTGTGTAATTCGTACACGAGTTGTAGCGGTCAGCTACCCAGAGCTGGACAGTACGTGAGCTGTAGCGGTCAGCTTCTCAGAGCTGGACAGTACATGAGCTGTAGCGGTCAGCTACCCAGAACTGGACAGTACGTGAGCTGCAGCTATCAGCTACACAGAGCTGGACAGTACATGAGCTGTAGCAGTCAGCTACCCAGAGCTAACAGTACATGAGCTGTAGCAGGTCAGCTACCCAGCTGACTGCTAGCGTCAGGGCCAGCAAACCAGAGCTGCCAAGACCCTTCTACACCTCCACGTGGTGATCTTGGATAACAGGCTGCAACAGGGCAGATTGGCTTAGGAGAAGGGACCGAAGAGGGAAGGCTAATCCGGTACTAAAAAATGCCTGCTGATGTCGGATGAGTCGGACCGAACAAGTGCACATATCGCAGTCAAGTTGGAAACTACGACACTACGCATTCCGCTCCCGGGTCTACTTGTAAAATTCCTTTCAGGGGCTTGGTGGCAGGAGTTCGAGAACGAACAAAGAAAATGTACAGGAAGATGATAAAGAAGAAGAAGTAGAAACCTAAGTTACTGCTTGTTTTACACGTTATGTTGTTGTTAGTTATTTTAGTCCGTTCCTTGCCACCGATGAAGGTCTTTGTGGCCTTGGTTCGTTTTGTTTTTGTCCTGGTGTCGTCACTGAGCCCTTACCGGAATGTACCTTTATTGACCTTGACCCTTCAGTAGCGCTAGTAATTATTGAAACTCCTGCTGTTGTTCAATGCTCACAATGAAAACGTTTACTCTTTTGTACACGCTGACTGGGCGTAAAGTGGCGGATTGTAATAGCTCTCCTCGTGTCCTGAGCGTGCTGATGAAGGTGATTCGGGGTCCTTCAGGCGGCTGTTCTATGCTTGGCTTCATCTTCGTGACGCTCACTACTACGAGGATTACGTCGATCCACATCTCGTCAACTAGACTGTCTTGAAAACAGCCTGCTTCCAAGGAAGGCTACATGGAAGATAGTGGTCTTAGTCAATATATTTTGCCTGACCGTACTAGCGTCTGTTCCCCGATCCACAGGAAAACAGATGACTCCCTATTTCATTCCTGTATCATACATTTGGTATTGTTTTTATACCAGAGCACTCAGCTGGCTTTTGGTATGTATGCTTGACAGGGTGTCCAATACCTATGAGTTGGGGAGTCCTTTACCATAAAAGGGGTATGGCTGGACTCCTATGATGATGCTCTGAGACCGACCACTGTTCTATTCTCGTAGCTGACACTGAGCTCTCACAGAAACCACTCGAGTCGAGTCGTGATTCACAAGTACGTTTGTCCTCTTGGCTGTGAAGACAAGAGCGGATACAGATTGAGAGAAGAGGTGAGACACTGAGAGGGATGAGTGAAAATTCAGGGAAAATAGAGGAGACATAGAGTAATAGACGATGTGAGAGAGGAAGAGTATACAATAAATAAAAGCCTAGAAAGTAAGACCAGATTTGGAGATGGAAAGAACAATGTGCCTTGTACAAAGACATAATGAAAAATGCGAAAGAGAAGCAGATTTAGGGACATAGAGAGATAGAGATGCAGAGTTTGCATATAAATAGGTTACCGGAAGAAAAACCCTATAATGGAGACTGGAATGACGGATACGAGCAGGCGCAAATAGCCGATAACCTGGGAAGTGTGAACGACCTTCAATGACTGACATCAGTGCGTGCATGGTTGACTTAAAGTTCACAGTAGTCCGGCATTGAAACAAAAGAAAACGCTGACGAAAGGCGGCGGCAATTATACGATACGCCCTCTGGTATTGTTAATTTATCCAGTCGCCTGCTTTCAACACGGTTAACAACCGCCAGTCCCCCTTACTCAGCCAGGTACGTGTCCAGGTGAGAATTCATCCCTCGGGATAAGTCCGGGGACGTCCAGGACACAATGGAAACAATGAGTGGGTTGTTGGTCCACACAGCTGTGGCAGCGAGCGCTGGCCAGGAGACGACAATTGCGTCCTTTCTGAATGATGACGTTTGGTGTTTCAATTCTGGAGGTTGTCGTGGTTGTCCGAGTCACTTTTGGTGGTTCAACTCTGGAGGTTGTCGTGGTTGTCCGAGTCACTTTTGGTGGTTCAATTCTGGAGGTTGTCGTGGTTGTCCGAGTCACTTTTGGTGGTTCAATTCTGGAGGTTGTCGTGGTTGTCCGAGTCACTTTTGGTGGTTCAACTCTGGAGGTTGTCGTGGTTGTCCGAGTCACTTTTGGTGGTTCAACTCTGGAGGTTGTCGTGGTTGTCCGAGTCACTTTTGGTGGTTCAATTCTGGAGGTTGTCGTGGTTGTCCGAGTCACATTTGGTGGTTCAATTCTGGAGGTTGTCGTGGTTGTCCGAGTCACTTTTGGCGGTTCAACTCTGGAGGTTGTCGTGGTTGTCCGAGTCACTTTTCGTGGTTCAATTCTGGAGGTTGTCGTGGTTGTCCGAGTCACTTGATTACTTTCCACCGGCAACAATCATATTATCTTTGTTGTTCGGCTGTCCTTTCATCTGGCTTCATTCTCTCTTACCCTCTATCACTCTCCATCTTTCTCTCTCTCCCCCACTCAATTGTCCCCTCTCTCACTTTCTCATTTTCGTTCTATCTTCCTATCTTTCACTTCCAAAATCTCTCTCTCTCTCTCTCTCTTCCCTTCTCCGTCTATCTTTCTCTCTCAATTTGCATCTCTTCCTCTCTCTCTCTCACTTTCCACCTTTAGCGTCTTTTTTCTCTCTTCATGTATTTTCCACCGTCCTGGAAGAGCGCGTGGCCGAATGGTTTCGATGCCTGCCTGCATAAAAGGAGGGCAGCGGGTCGAATACCTAGGTATGTTGTTTTTCTGTTGGATTAAAATAAACAAATATAGCCTGCACACAACGCGGCGACAGCAGTTGAGAAGCGGCCTATAGTCCACAGCCTTGAGAATCCATCGACTGCCACAACGATAGGAATAAATTCCGACGACGGTTTAACTAAAAACAAAACGAGTGATTTGACAAACTCTTCATTTGTTGAATGAACGAAAATGTATCTAGTGACGTCATTCCTCCCCAAAATTCACAGCCATCACTACCGTCATCAACACTAGCCACCATCATCCCCACCACAATCATCACCATTACCATCCACACCCCCACCAGCATCCCCACCACCATTACCAAGACTAGCCAGCACTATAAGCAACCTGTATGACATCAGAAGACGGCAATAGCTTGGTTGACTGAAGCTACCTTAGTCTTAACAGAACAGCTCAAGAACAGCACCATGACGCCAGCAGATATATTCGCATAAACCGCGGGAAATCACAAATCCCTCGATGTTGAGAGATCGGGTCCTATATCCCCATTATTTAGTTCTCAGCCTCCCCACTTCCCCCTAAAAGGGTATGGATACCCATACGGATTAAGAACCCACGCTCTAGGACCCACGAGGTGTTGACACTCACTTTAAAACATTGAAATTCCCAGACCCGTATACCGATTAGAAATCAATCGATTATTCCATTTCACGCTTAATTGATTTCTGATCAATCCGTTTGTCAAGTTAGGAAGACAATTTTTAAAAACCAGATGCCTCGTAGACAAACGTTTAATTCACGAGTTGTGTGCAAACATCTCTAGGCCCAAGTGGATATGTTCAGATATTAGTAAATACAACAGTGAGCCAGGACAAGACCATTCCATATTTGGATAATATCCAGCAAATGTAACACGAGTCCAATCTAAATGGTCTCACCGTTGACTCTTCAGGTTTAATTTGGAATTCTCCACTCGGAAGTCGAATCTCATTTACCAGTGGTGAGGTTTTGTAAATCAACAAATTGCTGCTAAACATGATATGATCTCTTCAACTCTCGCACTCTCTCTTTCTTGATAAAGCTCCTAGCAGAGAGCTTGTACATTTTTGTGTAACAGTTTAACCGTTAAACAGTTCACCCAGCTGTAAATCACCCCATGACGCAGGGAAGTTAAGGCAGCGAGAAAGGGAAAGAAGAAGCCGATACTTGAGAACCAGCAGAAGTGGATAAGAGTATTTAGGGGGACGGCGTGGCCTAGTGGTTAAGTAACACAGCTCACAAGCCGAAGGTGCTGGGTTCGCTCCCCATCACAGCACCGGCCGTTACCCCGGGGAAGCAAATCCTTAGATAATGCAGGAGGAATCAGATCCTTACATAAAATACATGCCGAAGTCGGATGCACTAGACCGACGGGACAAAATAAAAACATACTGCAACGCACACCGCTTTGGGGAATAGAGAAACATGGATAACCCAATAAAGAAACTTTTTTTTAAAAAAAGGGGGCAGCTGACAAAGAAAGAGAAGGGATTAAGAGAAATGGAGGAGGGCAAGGAAGGAGAAGGGATTAAGAGAAATGGAGGAGGGCAAGGAAGGAGAAGGGATTAAGAGAAATGGAGGAGGGCAAGGAAAGAAAAGAGTACCACCAAAATAAAAAAAGAGGAAAGAATGAGGGACTAAAGACTATCACAAGTACGTTTGTCCTCTGTATAATATAATGCAAAATGTACTTCCTCATCTTGTACTTTCTTCATCCTCTTCTTCTAGTTCTTCTTCTTATAATTCTTCGTCATTATGTTCTTCTTATTAATCAGGTCTTTCCTAGGTACACTTATAAATCAGAGCTCCTCTGTGTTCCCTTCTCTATTAGGTCTCGTCCTCCGGGCCTCACTTTTCTCTATTAGCCAGATCTCGTCCTCAGGGCCGCACTTTTCTTTATTAGCCAGGTCTCGTCCTCCGGGCCTCACTTTTCTTTATCAGGTTTCTTCCTCTAGTTCCCCCATACTCTATCAGGTATAGTCTTCTTGTTCCGCTCAACTCTGGACTCCCTCTTCTCTATCAGTTCCTCAACTATGGAATCCCTCGTCTCTTTCAGGTCTCCGTCTCTGGGCCCCTCTTCTCTATCAGCCCCCCCCCCCTTCCCTTTCAGGCCTCCTCCTTTATCAGTTCTCCAACTCTGGGCCCCTCTTCTCTTTCAATTATCCACCTATGTGCCCCTTCTCTATCAGTTCTCCACCTCTGGACTCCTCTATCAGTTCTCCACCTCTGGACTCCTCTATCAGTTCTCCGCCTACGGCCCCCTCTATCAGGCCTCCGTCTCTGGACCCCTCGTCTATGTCTCCTAACATAACAAATGTATATCCATCCTTCCTAACGAGTCTAGCTATCTTCGTACACAGTCAGGGATTCACTTCAAATCTAACCCGTCCTTTTTAATGCAAATTACACAGAAAATGGCCATAAAGTAAACACACATTTAACTAGGAATAATGAGAATTTGAAAGACAATTATGACCAAGACGTTGGATAAGGCCACAAGCAGTGTCAGCCAGTTTCACTAACTATCCGCGTATTACCTGTCAGTGCCACACCCCTTTGGGAAAGTATGCTAGTTGGTGCTGGGTGGTGATTGTGTTTTCTGACGGGTGAAATGATTGCTGGAGGAAGGTAAATCATATTTTCTGGTGGTGATGGTGCTGGGAGGGTGGATGTGGTGATGGTTATTGTAAGTGGAACTGGCGTGAGTTAGTGGATACCGTAACCAGTAACCACGCCTGTGCTCACCTTCCCGACCGGATGTTAGATGTTCTCATTTCTGTATACGCCCAGCCCTCGTTCTGGCCTCTGTCCAAGTGGTCCGTGACAGGGGAGTGAACCCCTAAACATTATCACAACTTACCTGCCCCTGTTCGATCTTATCAACAGATGTGCTCAGATAAGTACATCTCCAATCTTCACTCGATATCGTAGTCGCCATTTCTGAGATGTTTTCCTGTGATTTGTTCTTAGTCCATGATGAAGACTTGTTGGGTGTAACGTAGGCTTGGTTTTCTGAGTCTGTTCCGATGTGTTGTCTGAGCCATACTGGCAATCGTATTATTACCTTTTCCACTACCGATCCAGATACAATCGATTTTGATTGATTTTGTGGAATGTCATTGACATTATGGTTTTAGGGGGATATCATTGACATTGGAGTGTTATGGGATGTCAATGGTATTGGAGATTAGGGGATGTCGTTGATATTAGAGTTTAGGGGGTTACCATTGATATAGGTGATTAGGGGATGTAATTGATATTAGAGTTTAGGGGGATATCATTGATATAGGTGATTAGGAGATGTAATTGATATTAGAGTTTAGGGGGATATCATTGATATTAGGGATTAGGGGATGTCGTCGTTGATGTTGGAGATTAGGGGGATATAATTGGTTTTAGGGATTAGGAGATGTTATTGATATTAGAGATTAGCGGGCTACCATTGATATGGGGGATTAGGGGATGTCATTGATATTGGAGTTTATGAGAGATAGTATTGATATTAGGGATTAAGGGATGTCATTGATATTGGAGTTTATGGGATATAGTATTGATATTAGGGATGTCATTGTTATTGGGGTTTGGGGGATGTCATTGATTTTAGGGATTATTGATGACATTAGTATTAGGGTGTATGCAATGTCATTTATTTTTGGTATGGGGTGTCTATAATACTGATGATTAAATGATTCACCCCTTTGCTCGGAATGAAGCATAGGACCACCCCCTACATTTACACGTGATAGGAAACTCGTACCCAATTATCTGCTATGGCGATATCTTCTTCTTCTTTCATCAACTGATGCTTTTAGTTCTGTGAGGTTCACGGAGGAGACTGCGTTTCAGGTCTTCGCCGGTCCCCCACACCTTTTCAAGCATGGTCGCTTCCCCAGGCCAGACTGCCTCTCTTTGGTCTGCATATGTAGGGCAGTCCTGCAGAATATGTTCTGTCCTTGCTTTGGTGCTCCACAATCGCACGTGACAGTGTCTCTGAGACCCATTCTGTTGAGGTGGGCCTTAAGTCTACAATGTCCCGTTTTGAGTCTGAATATATTTGTCTGCCCATCTCCGATAAGTTTGTATATGCTGTCATTTTATGGCTTGTGTTCGTTGTGCTGTTCTCTCCGTGCTGTTCTCTCCATTCTGTCATCAGGGATCGTTTGATGAGTGTTTTTGCTTCTTTATAGATCTGTGGATGGGGAGTCATCGTGCCACCACTTCCGGCTTTTACGAGCTCATCTGCTTTCTCATTTCCAGGGATCCCACGGTGGAACGGAATCCGCTGTAGGACTAAATCAGTTGTATTCAAACAGCAATCCTTTGTTTATTTTATTGTGAGAGTATCTTGTTTGGTGCTTCAGATGGCTTGGAGTACACTTGTGGAGTGTTAGAATGACAGCTTTCCTTGTACTTATGTTTTGGCTGATAAGAATCTGAGTTGCTGCACGAACAGCTCTTGCTTCAGCTCTGAAATTGGCACAAGTCTCTCCTGCTGGTATGGAGTGATTTTCTAACAGCAATAAAAAACATGGAGTGTGTGTGATAAGACGGCTAACTCAATACACAACCCTCTTGATTAGTCTTTTGCGGCATGCTTGGCAGGTTACAGTAGTTCTCTTCAATTCAACCCCGGTAGAAATCGGACGTATAATGGAGATTGCAGGTATATACGTGATAATAAGAGATCGGAGAACAGTCACTGATTATAGGGAGTAGGGTTGGCAGTGACAGTGGGGATTACTCGCTACAATTCACACAATTCTCATTAAAAATAATCTCCCCCTCTCTCTCTCTCTCCATCTCTCTCTCCACCTCTTGTAAAGTTATTTTCCAGTTCTGTACAACTCAAAGGCTTTACATTAGAACCTAAAATACACAGACTCACGTCGGTACAGAAACGAAGCAAATTATCATTCTTACAACCTAGGTAACCAAATGTTTCAATATTTGATTTGTAATTAAACTTTGCTTTCCAGACCTTCAATTTCCAAATTGGCGTTACCGAGTTGAGGCAACCACACATCCACTGTGAGCGCATTGTTACCTGCTCTATGTTTTTGTAATTAGCAGGTCGATAGCTGGGAGGTCTAACTATGCCTGTCATATTATTCTGGTGCAGGAAACAAGTACGAGGGAGTTGGCTGGAGTGGGGACAGTAGTACGCAGGTCTGAACCTTGGTCGCTTCTTACTCTGCCATCTTGGGCCTCAGGCATCAGAAATGTTTAAGGAGGCAATTTAACAATTATCACGTGAAGGTTTATCGAGCGATGAGAGTTTTGTAGGTAGGGTTGTGAGGGTTAGTTTGGTGTGGGTGAGGGGAGGTTGTGTAGGTTAGTTTGGTGTGTGTGAGGTGAGGTGGGTAAGGTTGTGATGGTTAGTTTGGTGTGTGTGATGTGACGTGGGTAAGGTTGTGAGGGTTAGTTTGGTGTGTGTGAGGTGAGGTGGGTAAGGTTGTGAGGGTTAGTTTGGTGTGTGTGAGGTGACGTGGGTAAGGTTGTGAGGGTTAGTTTGGTGTGTGCGAGGTAAGGTTGTGTGGGTTAGTTTGGTGTGTGTGAGGTGAGGTTGTGTAGGTTAGTTTGGTGTGGGTGAGGTGAGGTTGTGTAGGTTAGTTTGGTGTGTGTGAGGTGAGGTGGGTAAGGTTGTGAGGGTTAGTTTGGTATGTGCGAGGTAAGGTTGTGATGGTTAGTTTGGTGTGTGTGTGAGGTAACGTTGTGTGAGTTAGTTTGGTGTGTGCGAGGTGACGTGGGTAAGGTTGTGAGGGTTAGTTTGGTGTGTGCGAGGTGACGTGGGTGAGGTTCTGATGGTTAGTTTGGTGTGTGTGAGGTAAGGTTGTGTGGGTTAGTTTGGTGTGTGTGAGGTGAGGTTCTGATGGTTAGTTTGGTGTGTGTGAGGTAAGGTTGTGTGGGTTAGTTTGGTGTGTGCGAGGTGAGGTTCTGATGGTTAGTTTGGTGTGTGTGAGGTGAGGTTCTGATGGTTAGTTTGGTGTGTGTGAGGTAAGGTTGTGTGGGTTAGTTTGGTGTGTGTGAGGTGAGGTTCTGATGGTTAGTTTGGTGTGTGTGAGGTAAGGTTGTGTGGGTTAGTTTGGTGTGTGCGAGGTGAGGTTCTGATGGTTAGTTTGGTGTGTGTGAGGTGAGGTTCTGATGGTTAGTTTGGTGTGTGTGTGAGGTAACGTTGTGTGAGTTAGTTTGGTGTGTGTGAGGTGAGGTTCTGATGGTTAGTTTGGTGTGTGTGAGGTCAGGTTGTGTGGGTTAGTTTGGTGTATGTAAAGTGAGGTGATGCGGTTAAGGTTGTGTGGGTTAGTGTGATGAGTGTGTGTGCGCGCGAAGTGAGAGAATTCGTGAATTCTCTTGTCAGCCTGAAAAGCCTCTCTCTTATTGAACTACCCTTTTTGAAGCCTGTCTGTTCCTGTCAAAGCAGACCCACATAGTAATACTAGCCGCCCATTGCAGGGAGAGATGGTGACACCATCAGCATTGTGCTACCAGATGTAATCACATCTGACTGTAAATCTAATCGTGGCACGGCAGATCATGGGACATCCGTCAGGAATCGGTTGTAGGGTTTTCGTGAGTTCTGTCTCTGCTGGCAGATCACTTTCTGTGAGCCTCAACGATGTTTCGGCCTCGTGTGATGTTAGCACGCCAGCTCCCAGTGATGTTAGCACGCCAGCTCCCAGTGATGATCACACGCCAGCTCCCAGTGATCTTAGCACGCCAGCTCCCAGTGATGTTAGCACGCCAGCTCCCAGTGATGTTACCACGCCAGCTCCCAGTGATGTTAGCATGCCAGCTCCCAGTCATGTTAGCACGCCAGCTCCCAGTCATGTTAGCACGCCAGCTCCCAGTCATGTTAGCACGCCAGCTCCCAGTCATGTTAGCACGCCAGCTCCCAGTGATGTTAACGCGCCAGCTCCCAGTGATGTTAGCACGCCAGCTCCCAGTCATGTTAGCGCGCCAGCTCCAGTCATGTTAGCACGCCAGCTCCCAGTGATGTTAGCACGCCAGCTCCCAGTGATGTTAGCGCGCCAGCTCCCAGTGATGTTAGCGCGCCAGCTCCCAGTCATGTTAGCGCGCCAGCTCCCAGTGATGTTAGCGCGCCAGCTCCCAGTGATGTTAGCACGCCAGCTCCCAGTTATGTTAGCACGCCAGCTCCCAGTCATGTTAGCACGCCAGCTCCCAGTGATGTTAGCGCGCCAGCTCCCAGTGATGTTAGCGCACCAGCTCCCAGTGATGTTAGCACGCCAGCTCCCAGTCATGTTAGCATGCCAGCTCCTAGTGATGTTAGCACGCCAGCTCCCAGTGATGTTAGCGCACCAGCTCCCAGTCATGCTAGCACGCCAGCTCCCAGTGATGTTAGCATGCCAGCTCCTAGTCATGTTAGCATGCCAGCTCCTAGTCATGTTAGCACGCCAGCTCCCAGTGATGTTAGCGCGCCAGCTCCCAGTCATGCTAGCACGCCAGCTCCCAGTGATGTTAGCACGCTAGCTCCCAGTGATGTTAGCATGCCAGCTCCCAGTCATGTTAGCACGCCAGCTCCCAGTGATGTTAGCACGCCAGCTCCCAGTAATGTTACCACGCCAGCTCCCAGTCATGTTAGCACACCAGCTCCCAGTCATGTTAGCACGCCAGCTCCCAGTGATGTTAGCACGCCAGCTCCCAGTCATGTTAGCACGCCAGCTCCCAGTCATGTTAGCACGCCAGCTCCCAGTCATGTTAGCACGCCAGCTCCCAGTCATGTTAGCGCGCCAGTTGGGATAATTCTGTACAAGCATCTCCCAGGAAGTGGCATCACTGTTGAAGTTTTTCAGACATATTTTTAAGGTGTCTCTTCTGTCTTGTTCCTGTCCCCCGTGACGACCGTCTGTCTGTTCTTATCTCACCGTCTGTCTGTTGTCATCTCACCGTCTGTCTGTTGTCATCTCACCGTCTGTCTGTTGTCATCTCACCGTCTGTCTGTTGTCATCTCACCGTCTGTCTGTTCTCATCTCACCGTCTGTCTGTTCTCATCTCACCGTCTATCTTTTCTCATCTCACCGTCTGTCTGTTCTTATCTCACCGTCTGTCTGTTCTCACCGTATGTCTGTTCTCATCTTACCATATGTCTGTTGTCATCTCACCGTCTGTCTGTTCTCATCTTACCATATGTCTGTTGTCATCTCACCGTCTGTCTGTTCTCATCTTACCATATGTCTGTTGTCATCTCACCGTCTGTCTGTTCTCATCTTACCATATGTCTGTTGTCATCTCACCGTCTGTCTGTTCTCATCTTACCATTGGTCTGTTGTCATCTCACCGTCTGTCTGTTCTCATCTTACCATATGTCTGTTGTCATCTCACCGTCTGTCTGTTCTCATCTTACCATATGTCTGTTGTCATCTCACCGTCTGTCTGTTCTCATCTTACCATTGGTCTGTTGTCATCTCACCGTCTGTCTGTTCTCATCTCACCGTCTGTTGTCATCTCACCGTCTGTCTGTTCTCATCTCACCGTCTGTCTGCTCTGATCTCACTGTCTGTCTGACCTCACCATCTGTTCTGATCTCACTGTCTATTCTGATCTCACTGTCTGTTCTCATCTCACCGTTTGACTTTTCTCATCTCACCGTCTATCTGTTCTCATCTCACCGTCTGTCTGCTCTGATCTCACTGTCTGTCTGACCTCACCATCTGTTCTGATCTCACTGTCTATTCTGATCTCACTGTCTGTTCTCATCTCACCGTATATCAGATACTAGAGGAAGCGCACATCGTGAATGCAAACATGTCTTGTCACCGCATCGGGTTTTTGTTGCGGAAGCGTATCGTTGCTCAACATGTTTGTGTTGTTAAGAATGTCAGAGATAAGTTCTGTGTCCTGCCACGTAGTCCTAGGCAGCTTGCGGGGACAGCTCATGTGGAAATAATTTAGCTGTCAGGCATGCTTTCTATGCGTTGTCCATGTTTCGCAGGCATGCATACTAGTTAACCCTATATCACACAAAGTGGATGTCTAGGGAGAGTATGTACTGACCCATGTTGATAAATTATTTCGATATCTTCTCATATTTGATTCTGATCCTTCACTGGTCGCTCACAGACGCAGTGAGCATCACGCAGATGTAGCCAAACATAGCACAGCCGCCTGAAGAACCGTGGTCCACCTTCATCAGCACGCTCGGGATATGAATGAAGCTACTACAATCCGATACTTAACACCCTTTTCATAAAGCACAAAAGAGTAAACTTACCCATTGTGGGCATTAACAAACAACGAGACAAACATTCGTAACTTGCTATCAGACGCCGTAAGAAAACTCGCCCCAAGGACCATCTGGACAGAATGCCATGTAACAACACGCCTGGTTGCGGTTGAATTACTTGTCGCCGTGTCATTCCCACGCGTTTGGTGGTCTTCCATAAATTAATGTTCGATATCAAAGAAGAATTCACCTGCAAGAGATTTACCGCATTTGAATATACACTATCATATGTCCCCGGTGTAATGTGGCAGACGCTTCCGGCAATATATCAATGTTATCTAGCAATGACTCTGGGGCCAGGTCGCTAACCACTTCGACACCCCTGGACACCCAAGGAAGGCTGACATTAGGGTCTCTAGCTTCCTGGATGATCAGCATAGATTTAGCTGGAGAATAATCACCCCTATGGACTGCCTAAAACCGCGCAGTATTCCATATACGGTAATTGTTTTGGCTCTATTATCGCCTCTATGGATTGTCTTAACCGTGCGGTATTCCATATACGGTAATTGTTTTGGCTCTATTATCGCCTCTATGGATTGTCTTAACCGTGCGGTATTCCATATACGGTAATTGTTTTGGCTCTATTATCGCCTCTATGGATTGTCTTAACCGCGCAGTATTCCATATACGGTAATTGTTTTGGCTCTATTATCGCCTCTATGGATTGTCTTGACCGTGCGGTATTCCATATACGGTAATTGTTTTGGCTCTATTATCGCCTCTATGGATTGTCTTAACCGTGCGGTATTCCATATACGGTAATTGTTTTGGCTCTATTATCGCCTCTATGGATTGTCTTAACCGTGCGGTATTCCATATACGGTAATTGTTTTGGCTCTATTATCGCCTCTATGGATTGTCTTAACCGCGCAGTATTCCATATACGGTAATTGTTTTGGCTCTATTATCGCCTCTATGGATTGTCTTAACCGTGCGGTATTCCATATACGGTAATTGTTTTGGCTCTATTATCGCCTCTATGGATTGTCTTAACCGTGCGGTATTCCATTAACGGTAATTGTTTTGGCTCTATTATCGCCTCTATGGATTGTCTTAACCGTGCGGTATTCCATATACGGTAATTGTTTTGGCTCTATTATCGCCTCTATGGATTGTCTTAACCGTGCGGTATTCCATACCTTTGCTTGGTCTCTATGATTTCTTCTACCCATTTCTTCCTTTCTCGATTGTCTTTTTTTTCATGTCGACATATGTTTGTGTTTTTACTAATCATACAATGTATATATAGGTATTACAATTTAATCAGTTACCGTTTTGCCTCTAACCGCTTATTTGCTTCATTGTGTTCTACCTCTCATAGATCCCTGGTCACTTTCGTTGCAGTTTGCTATAGCAGAACATTTCCCATAGATAATCTAAGTGTCTTTTTGTGAGTTTGTTATTGCTCTCATGATTCATTAGTTGTTTTATGTATGCTGTCCGTTGTCCCAGGTCAAGACCTTTAGATCGTAACGTTCGTTATCTTCTTGAAAAGCAAAATTCAAGTTAGTTAAAAGAGCTGAGTTATTCTATACTTGTTAGTGCATTGTGAAATAGAAGCGTTTAAAAAAAGATGTGTTTTATTACTATTTAATCCTTTTGTGTCTTTCGGAAATACGTAATCTGTCCTATATGAAATGATATTTTAATATAATATTATTATTTAACTCACTGACACGCTTAAGTGCGTCTGTAATATTATGAAACAAAAACATATACACGCACGTACACACTAACATACAACTAGCACACACACATATGTACGCAAACACATATACACACACCCATACTGAACGGTATCCTAAAATGGCGTCAATATCAAATGAAATGTCTTGATAAGAGTTTCAATCAGATTTCAAACATAAAATTAGGAAAATCAACGCCACTTGTCAAGAATTTGATCCACGGATCTATAATACCCTAGGCGAGGATTACATTCCTTGACCAGTCTGGAAATCAAGTTACCCAAAGGAGGTATATACTGTTTTGTTCTGACTAAGCAGCCAAACAGAAGCACGTCTCCTTTCCTTAAAAAAAACGGACCTCGCGTTATTGATCATAAATTGTCCCACAAAAAAATCAGAGTGTAATGTCATCGAGTTTGTACCTGTCCTCAAAGTTTCAGATCTCTAGTTTATCGGGAAGTGTATGAAGTTTCCAATATAAGATTGGCTCTTTTATTAACTAAACTAAACTAAACTAAACCCAAACCACCAAACCAAACCCAACCCTACCCAACCCGAAACAAACTAAACCAAACTTTAACTAACTAACTAACTAACTAACTAACTAATAACTTAGTCAAGTTAAATAAAAGTGTTTTAAAAATAAAGGTCATGGTTGTCTTCTCTCACGTCTTCGTTCGTTCCCAACCGAACGTTTGGTTACGTTGTGTTGTAGTTTACAGCGAGGACGCGCCATTCGACACGTGTGGGTTCATTAGGTTATATTTTTGTGGACACGTTTGTCTTCTCTCTTCGATCTCTATTCTCTTAGTCAGGCTGCACAGATGTAGCCTGTTTTCAGGGCCGCCACTTGGAGGGCACTGATTTAATGATCCAGGGGAAAGCAGTCAACTGTGAGTCGCTCGCTGCTGTTATCTCATTAACTGCGCCTTCTGCCCATCTAGGTAGTCTCACGACACTGCCGACGTGGATAAAATGTGAGAGACATGATGGTTCGAAGTTTGAGTTATGTTTGGTGTGGTGACCAGTTCCTTCCCGTAGCTATACCTGCCCTAACTAGGACACATCTACTTAATTTCTGCTGTTCAGATAGACGTAACGCTGAGTGCAAGAGCATTCAGTACCTTTCCAGTGAGAAGCAGTCCCTCTACCCACTCTGCCCACAGACGCCTTTAGCACAATGTAATACAGTTTTAAACGTGATTTAAAGTTCCCAAGATAACACAGAAATCAATTAAAATCAAAGAGACACACAACATAACAATCATATTACAAAGTTGTGTTCAGTTAGAGGAAGTTTTTGTATGTGACATTCTATGAAATAGAGATGTGCCTGCCACCACTCTAGTGGGTCATATTATAAGAACACGTTTCCTTCTATATGTCATCTTAGACAAGCACAACCATGCCTGATTTCTCCATCCAAGGCATGTCGAGAAACTCAACGTTTGCCCTGGGTGGCCTGGTATTCCCACCCAGTCATCGAGGATGCAGCTCGGCAGATCGATAAGTCGCTCAACCTCGGCACAGGTCTCGGTAAACTGGATCGGCGGTGTGTTCATTCACTGCACTCACGCGTAGGCGAGGCACGCTCTGTTATTGTGACTGTATCTACGCGGCGAGTCTGGAGGGAAATGACAAACGCACATATCAGGGGCGGAGCAGGAGAAATCTCGATCCGACTATATCTGTCTTTATTAGCTTAACTTTTGTGTTAGTACTGATATAACTGTCTTTTGGTTGAAAGGTGCGGAAGTGAAAGCTAAAGATGGTCATATTACAGACACTGCCGTCGGAGATGAAGTTACGATATTTCAATGTACCCACGCCTCCCAGCGTACCCGGAGTGGTCCGCCGGTGTATGACAAAGATAATAATAGCATCATTGCCCAACAGAGAGCATGTCGTAAGAGGTGACTAAATGTGTGACAAGGCGTACTTCCGGTTTTGGTTATACGCTTTGTTTAGAGCAGTATATATGGTGCCTTATAGGCTGCGGGTTAACTTTGCTCTAGTGTGAGTCTATTAAGATGGACTTGCACATAGGTTAACCACCCTCCGCGGCACTTGTCTCACCGCAGCGTAGTAATAAGCTGCTCGAGCCTAGCCAGCTGAGCAGGAAATCCTCCTCCGGCTACATCCAGCCCACATCAGAACTGGGGCCTGCACGGGGACATCGGCCCCTGTAGAATGACATGCCGACTAAGAGCTTGCCTTTACTGGTCTCAACCATTGCCCTTCGTTAATGACTTTTTTTGATTTAATTTAAATGATCGAATTTAGTCTCCTTTCCGCCAAAGGCAAGCGCTCTAACCGATCTACAACTCAGACGGTCACGAGGCGGATAACAAAAGCCGGACCCTGGAACATCATATGATCAATGCTACAATTGGGTATACCGGAGCGTGTCAATACTCATCACTGAACCATGTAACTTTGCCTCGAGCAGCCAGTGCTATAACCATTTGACTATCTAGATACTAATAAAGAAGCGTGTGCCTTCTCCAAGAGAAAGGACCAGCTGTGTAAGTGGCGATAGATGTTTTCCCAGTTGGAACTCACAACTTCACTCTCCACATCATTTCTCTGGAAGCAGACCGTAGAATCTGGAAACGGGCAGTATAATCTGGAAGCAGAACGTAGAATCTGGAAACGGGCAGTATAATCTGGAAGCAGAACGTAGAATCTGGAAACGGGCAGTATAATCTGGAAGCAGACCGTAGAATCTGGAAACGGGCAGTAGAATCTGGAAGCAGACCATAGAATCTGGAAAAGGACAGTAGAATCTGGAAGCAGGGCAGTAGAATCTGGAAGCAGACCATAGAATCTGGAAGCAGACCGTAGAATCTGGAAACGGGCAGAAGAATCTGGAAGCAGACCATAGAATCTGGAAACGGGCAGTAGAATCTGGAAGCAGACAGTAGAATCTGGAAACGGGCAGTAGAATCTGGAAGCAGACAGTAGAATCTGGAAGCAGACAGTAGAATCTGGAAGCAGACCATAGAATCTGGAAGCAGACAGTAGAATCTGGAAACGGGCAGTAGAATCTGGAAGCAGACAGTAGAATCTGGAAGCAGACCATAGAATCTGGAAGCAGACAGTAGAATCTGGAAGCAGACCATAGAATCTGGAAGCAGACAGTAGAATCTGGAAACGGGCAGTAGAATCTGGAAGCAGACAGTAGAATCTGGAAGCAGACCATAGAATCTGGAAGCAGACTATAGAATCTGAAAGTGGACAGTAGAATCTGGAAATGGGCAGTAGAATCTGAAAGCGGACAGTAGAATATGAAAATGGGCAGTAGAATCTGGAAGCGGACAGTAGAATCTGGAAGCGGACAGTAGAATCTGGAAACGGGCAGTATAATCTGGAAGCAGACCGTAGAATCTGGAAACGGGCAGTAGAATCTGGAAGCAGACCATAGAATCTGGAAACGGACAGTAGAATCTGGAAGCAGGGCAGTAGAATCTGGAAGCAGACCATAGAATCTGGAAGCAGACCATAGAATCTGGAAACGGGCAGTAGAATCTGGAAGCAGACCATAGAATCTGGAAGCAGACAGTAGAATCTGGAAACGGGCAGTTGAATCTGGAAGCAGACCGTAGAATCTGGAAGCAGACAGTTGAATCTGGAAACGGGCAGTAGAATCTGGAAGCAGACAGTAGAATCTGGAAGCAGACAGTAGAATCTGGAAGCAGACCATAGAATCTGGAAGCAGACCATAGAATCTGAAAGTGGACAGTAGAATCTGGAAATGGGCAGTAGAATCTGAAAGCGGACAGTAGAATCTGAAAATGGGCAGTAGAATCTGGAAGCGGACAGTAGAATCTGGAAGCGGACAGTAGAATCTGGAAGCGGACAATAGAATATGGAAGTGGACAGTAGAAGCGGACAGTAGAATCTGGAAGCGGACAGTAGAATCTGGAAGCGGAAAGTAGAATATGGAAGCGGACAGTGGAATTTGGAAGCGGACAGTAGAATTTGGAAGCGGACAGTAGAATTTGGAAGCGGACAGTAGAATCTGGAAGCGGACAGTAGAATTTGGAAGCGGACAGTAGAATTTGGAAGCGGACAGTAGAATTTCTTTTTATATTTAAGCGCACACTGATGAAGTTGGAGCTGATTATTCTTTGCTGTAGTGCACTGCAAGACTTCTGAACAGGCTCACTATTACAGTGACAAGCGGCAGTCATTCTGGCTGGGGTGGTTGTTGCCGTTGACAGATGTCATCTGGACTATTATGGGCAGATTCGTGTATGACAGTCCGTCTGTGTCCTGGAAGAACCCTTCAGGGCATTGCCAGATGTCATGAAAGTGATGACATCACCAGGTCAAGGCACCGAGATAGATAGGTTGTTTAATGGAATCCCGGTATTCAATCAGGCAGTTCAATATCCGATGTCTGGAGGCCAAAACCTAATCTTTCGTTCTTGAAAAACATGGTTGACCGTAGGAGAAGCCGTTCTGTGTCATCATTGGGACTCTCATGTGACTATTAGTAGTAAGTGTGTGGGTGGGTTTCTTCTTGCGGATTACTAAGGCCTGGAGAAGGTGCAGGTGTGTGGGTGGGTTTCTTCTTGCGGCTTTCTAAGGCCTGGGGAAGGTGCAGGTGTGGGGGTGTCCATCCTCCTGTATTTTGGCATTTAGCCTAACCAGCTGTGTATGACATGCACTCCGTCTCTGTGCGGAGCCGGTAACAATCGAGCTGTCATTGTGTCAAGTTTTGCTACAGGGCCTTTGGCATCATCACCTCTAGGAGGCGTGTCAAGGTCGTTGGGACGCTATCAACACGATGATCCTACAATAATTGTTTGGGGAGTTAAGAGCCGTTAGGATCAAGTGAACCATACTGATCAGGAAGCCATCTCACGCCCAAGTTCGAGCTCCGTGGAAACAAGCTGTATCAAAGCAGTTTGGCCAACCAGGTGGGGAATGACACTGTTATTCTCATAATGGTCAGTTTACTGAGGCGGCATTGCACTACAGCCCGGATGATCCAGGGTCACCTTCTCAAACACGCATCGAAATGCAAGGAAAGCCCATTACCCACCAACGAAGAAACATCAAGAGTTGGTGAATACAAACAATGAGTAAGAAAACTCCTTTGTCGGCCCTGAAAAGAGCATTTCGGTGGCGGATGACAGTTGCTTTCCTAACATCCCGATAATGCTGATGAAGGTGGACGGGGATCCTCCATGCGGTTGTGATATGCTTTTCTTCATCTGCGTGTCACTCACTACTAATGGGATCACGTTCATTAACCCCGCCCCCCCCCCTCCCTCCCAGCCAGACTGCCGTGAAAACAGCCCGTTTCCAGGAAGACCTACGTAGAAGTGAGGTGGGGGCCCAACAAGTATGTTGTACCTGATCCTGACTAACATGTCTGATTAGTATGTTGTACCTGACCATGACTAACATGTCTGATTAGAATGTTGTACCTGACTCTGACTAACATGTCTGATTAGTATGTTTTACCTGACCATGACTAACATGTCTGATTAGTATGTTTTACCTGACCCTTACTAACAAGTCTGATTAGTATGTTTTACCTGACCATGACTAGCATGTCTGATTAGTATGTTTTACCTGACCATGACTAATATGTCTGATTAGTATGTTGTACCTGACCATGACTAACATGTCTGATTAGTATGTTGAACCTGACCATGACTAATATGTCTGATTAGTATGTTTTACCTGACCATGACTAACATGTCTGATTAGTATGTTTTACCTGACCCTTACTAACATGTCTGATTAGTATGTTTTACCTGACCATGACTAACATGTCTGATTAGTATGTTTTACCTGACCATGACTAACATGTCTGATTAGTATGTTTTACCTGACCATGACTAATATGTCTGATTAGTATGTTGTACCTGACAATGACTAACATGTCTGATTAGTATGTTGAACCTGACCATGACTAATATGTCTGATTAGTATGTTGAACCTGACCATGACTAACATATCTGATCAGTATGTTCTACCTGACCCTAACTAACATATCTGATCAGTATGTTCTACCAGACCAGGCGTACCTCTCCTATTCCCCAACCGCAAAGGTTACATTAGCTTAAACACGAGTGACTTCCACAACTACAATAATTGTTGAGTTTGAGTACTGAGGGTCGTTGAACCCATTTACAGATGTGAAGGAATTCTTACCACGCAAAACAGGTTTGCTATCTACTGATCACGGTCACTCCACGTGTAAGTTTTCCTTGCCAAGTTTAGAGAGCTTGAATGTAGTGTGTGCTATCGTAAGCTTGTGCCATTGTAGGTTCACCCTACATCTTCTACATGATCTGCCTCGAGTCCTGAAGTCAGAACGACGTAGTGGGACAGACATGGTCCCATGCGCTTCAGATGATCGAAACATTGATAGTTCCGCTCAGAAATCTTGTCAGCGCAAAGGGTAGTTGTTATTTTCTCTTCCTGTCTTAGTTGGTCACTCCAGCGATAGTCAGGAACACATTTTATGCTATCAAATAGTCGGCAGTATCATAGTACAATAATAACTGTATATGATGTCTTGATTGATTCTGATCCTGTATATGATGTCTTGATTGATTCTGATCCTGTATATGATGTCTTGATTGATTCTGATCGATTTCTAGACACAATTTGAAAAATTGATCAACAAATTTGAAAAGAAAAGCCAATAAAAATCACAGGTGAAGTCAGCTTATCTGCTTACTTAGTCACTACTCTTCAACCATCCGGTGTTGAGTCTTCTACCTTACTTTACTTAGTAACTACTATTCTTCTCTGAGATGTAGCCTCCTACCTTACTTATTCACACCTCTTCTGCTAAGAGGTGAAGAGGTTTGCCAGAAAGACCGCTAGTCTGCCGTCCATCTCCTGACATGTTCTAGTTCTCAGTGTCTCAAGAACTGTCAAATGTCTTATCGCAATTTTGGACGGTCTGGTAATCTGTATACATGGCTCTTGGTCTCCAATGATCGCACTAGTAGTCTGTATACATGGCTCTTGGTCTCCAATGATCGCACTAGTAGTCTGTATACATGGCTCTTGGTCTCCAATGATCGCACTAGTAGTCTGTATACATGGCTCTTGGTCTCCAATGATCGCACTAGTAGTCTGTATACATGGCGCTTGGTCTCCAATGATCGCACTAGTAGTCTGTATACATGGCTCTTGGTCTCCAATGATCGCACTAGTAGTCTGTATACATGGCTCTTGGTCTCCAATGATCGCACTAGTAGTCTGTATACATGGCTCTTGGTCTCCAATGATCGCACTAGTAGTCTGTATACATGGCTCTTGGTCTCCAATGATCGCACTAGTAGTCTGTATACATGGCTCTTGACTTGGTATCCGGTCCTCTCTTATTATACAGACATGGCCAAACCACTGCAGGTGAGAATTCTTCACTCAGACCTGTAAACCTTGGACTTCAAGATTTGATCGTATTGTCTGGCTACGGTGCTTTACCCAGGAAGCCACAGTCTGAAAAAAATATAACGCCATGGTCCACCCAATTACTATCACATGATACGACTTCATTCAGCTAAAACAAACAACTAGTGTGGATTCCTCAACTAGAGCTGACAGGAACAGAGAAAACAACTAGAGCTGACAGGAACAGAGAAAACAACTAGAGCTGACAGGAACAGAGAAAACAACTAGAGCTGACAGGAACAGAGTAAACAACTAGAGCTGACAGGAACAGAGAAAACAACTAGAGCTGACAGAAACAGAGAAAACTAGAGCTGACAGGAACAGAGAAAACAACTAGAGCTGACAGGAACAGAGAAAACAACTAGAGCTGACAGGAACAGAGAAAACAACTAGAGCTGACAGGAACAGAGAAAACAACTAGAGCTGACAGGAACAGAGAAAACAACTAGAGCTGACAGGAACAGAGAAAACAATTAGAGCTTACAGGAACAGAGAAAACAACTAGAGCTGACAGGAACAGAGAAAACAACTAGAGCTGACAGGAACAGAGAAAACAACTAGAGCTGACAGGAACAGAGAAAACAACTAGAGCTGACAGGAACAGAGAAAACAACTAGAGCTGACAGGAACAGAGTAAACAACTAGAGCTGACAGGAACAGAGAAAACAACTAGAGCTGACAGGAACAGAGAAAACAACTAGAGCTGACAGGAACAGAGAAAACAACTAGAGCTGACAGGAACAGAGAAAACAACTAGAGCTGACAGGAACAGAGAAAACAACTCGCCAGAATGTCTTAACCATCATCATCTACAACTTTTACTTCTAAAACTGTCAATCAGACCCTGAATTAGATATGCCTATCCACAGTACCATGCCAGGAGATAAGGCACATCGTACATGTGCCTAGTCACAGAAGTGTGGCGGTGAGTGTGTGTATGAACAAGAGTCAGAGAGAGTGTGCGAGAGAGCAAGAGAGATAGAGAGAGAGTGTGTGAGAGAGACAGCAAGAGAGACAGAGAGAAGTGTGTGAGAGAGCAAGAGAGACAGAGAGAAAGAGAGAGAGAGAGAGAGTGGGTGTAATAATACTAGACAAGCTTCATGGCAGTGTCGACAGCCTCAGGATGACCGCTGCTGTCTTTGGGTGAATTCAAGTCAACGTCTGACAGCGTAAGAAGAAGAAAATGAAGAAGAAGAGGAAGAAGAAGAAGAAGTAGCGCAGGTAGTGATGCCCTAAAAATCTTGTGACAACTGGGAAGATAGAGGGTAAGATAAGCAGAGGAAGACAAAGACAACCGATGATGTGCTGCCATGATAGGAAACAGAGAGCACCTGACGTGCAGGTGTACTCCATGACCAGATGGTCGCGGAAGGAATTGATTGTCAACGCCACTTGATGATTGCTAAACTTAAAATGTTTCTAAGACAAATCCGATGCAGTAACTCCCACCTGAGTGATCCAAATGAATACAAGAAGTGAGCCACTGTAACCTACCAAGCATTCCTTTAAATACGATTAAAGTGTGTTGTGCATTGGGCTAGTAACCCCAACCAGCAACTGCAAACGCTCGGAAACAGGGTTCATGTAAAACGACCAGCTGCAACTGAAACACATGCCTCACACCGGAGAGCAATGGTGAATGACTGCACATGATTGGAGACAGGCTTCCTTCAAACAGCGCCAGCTGCAGTTGTGACCTGTGCTTCAGATTGTAGCGAATAGTTGAATGATGAGTTAAAACGGCATGCCTGCTACTCACGCATTGACAACATCCCTAAAGCCGCCTTACTCATCCCGATACACGCGCACTGTCAACCACACTACTAATCGCACTGCTTCTACCTGAAAACCCCAGGTAGCTCTCGCACTTTTCAACAAATGTTTTTTAAAACAATTTAAAAAAATATAAAAGCATAAAAAAGTAAAAAAAAAGAAACAAGCCTGGAAGTAATCACTCACTCGTGACTGTATCAAAAGACTGTCAAATAGCCTGGCATGTTCAGGCACGGGTCACTAAACACGCGCACACAAATGCCCGTCATTCACACACTGACACGTTACTCACATTATGTAGCGTTTTCTCCAGGGCAAAACCTTTCAACAGCCTCACAAAGAAGCGCGCACCAATATCAAAAGACATCGGAAGGGGTGAGATGAATAGAGCTCCCATTGGAAAATTTAATCGAATCCCAAACTGTGAACTGAATCGTCAATCTGTTTGTCTCTAAATATGACCAATTGAATCGATGCTTTCTTTCCCTTTCCCGTTGTTGCTATAATCGTAGCAAATCTCCGTTTCCCGTGTGTTAGACGATCCTCTGGTTCAGTCCTGGCCACCGGTTCGTACTTGAAAAAGAAAAAAAGTTGATATTCTTTCGCTGTTTCGTTCCTAGTTTTAAACTTTCAAAGTCATGATATACACAAACATGTAAGCCTGGTAGAAACATCTATTGCCCTTATATCCAACCAGGCGCATACTCTTTCTTATAAATGCGGTAGTTCTGACGATTCCATATGAAGGAAGGGTCTCTTATTACAGCTACGAGATCCTAACACGCAGCTTTCAATGACATAGTGCACGATACTAATAGCTACTTTCTGATTGGATACCACGAAAACTAATTATAGATGATGTTCCCCTCATGTACTCCCTAAAGTCAGAACTGAACTGATCTGTCAGTTTGGAAACATCGTGCATTTCTCTGTACTAGTCTGGCTCTGAGCCATTACATTGGAATGATGATAGTTCTCATGGACAGCGGGATGTAGCTCTAGTAGTTGTGGCACTAGATGATCTGACTGTGGTGGTTGTGGGTGATGGGAGAGTGGTGGTTGTGGGTGATAGGAGAGTGGTGGTTATGGGTGATGGGAGAGTGGTGGTTGTGGGTGATGGGAGAGTGGTGATTATGGGTGATGGGAGTGGTGACGGGAGAGTGGTGATTATGGGTGATGTGAGAGTGGTGACGGGAGAGTGGTAGTTGTGGGTGACGGGAGAGTGGTGATTATGGGTGATAGGAGAGTGGTGATTATGGGTGATGGGAGAGTGGTGACGGGAGAGTGGTGGTTGTGGGTGACAGGAGAGTGGTGAGTATGGGTGATGGGAGAGTGGTGACGGGAGAGTTGTGATTATGGGTGATGGGAGAGTGGTGACGAGAGAGTGGTGGTTGTGGGTGATAGAAGAGTGGTGATTATGGGTGATGGGAGAGTGGTGGTTGTGGGTGATAGGAGAGTGGTGATTATGGGTGATGGGAGACTTGTGGGTGATGTGAGAGTGGTGATTATGGGTGATGGGAGACTAGTGGTTGTGGGTGATGGGAGAGTGGTGATTATGGGTGATGGGAGACTAGTGGTTGTGGGTGATGGGAGAGTGGTGGTTGTGGGTGATGGGAGAGTGGTGATTATGGGTGATGGGAGTGGTGACGGGAGAGTGGTGATTATGGGTGATGTGAGAGTGGTGACGGGAGAGTGGTAGTTGTGGGTGACGGGAGAGTGGTGATTATGGGTGATAGGAGAGTGGTGATTATGGGTGATGGGAGAGTGGTAACGGGAGAGTGGTGGTTGTGGGTGACAGGAGAGTGGTGAGTATGGGTGATGGGAGAGTGGTGACGGGAGAGTTGTGATTATGGGTGATGGGAGAGTGGTGACGAGAGAGTGGTGGTTGTGGGTGATAGAAGAGTGGTGATTATGGGTGATGGGAGAGTGGTGGTTGTGGGTGATAGGAGAGTGGTGATTATGGGTGATGGGAGACTTGTGGGTGATGTGAGAGTGGTGATTATGGGTGATGGGAGACTAGTGGTTGTGGGTGATGGGAGAGTGGTGATTATGGGTGATGGGAGACTAGTGGTTGTGGGTGATAGGAGAGTGGTGGTTGTGGGTGATGGGAGAGTGGTGATTATGGGTGATGGGAGACTAGTGGTTGTGGGTGATGGGAGAGTGGTGATTATGGGTGATGGGAGACTAGTGGTTGTGGGTGATGGGAGAGTGTGATTATGGGTGATGGGAGAGTGGTGATTATGGGTGATGGGAGAGTGGTGATTATGGGTGATGGGAGAGTGGTGACGGGAGAGTGGTGATTATGGGTGATGGGAGAGTGGTGATTATGGGTGATGGGAGAGTGGTGACGGGAGAGTGGTGATTATGGGTGATGGGAGAGTGGTGATTATGGGTAATGGGAGAGTGGTGATTATGGGTGATGGGAGAGTGGTGATTATGGGTGATGGGAGAGTGGTGATTATGGGTGATGGGAGAGTGGTGATTATGGGTTATGAAAGACTGGTGGTAATGACTGATGTGGCAATGGCGATTATTAATAATACGCGATGATTAAACGGTAAAGGTAGTGTCAGGCGAAGTAATAAAGTAGGAAATACAATTATAGGAAGTGCAAGCTTGGTCTTCGTCCTGATATCTGGTGGCTTGATAATGCTTTGTCTTCGTTTTTCTTTGATCAGATGGTCTGGTAATGCTTGATCTTCATCCTTCTGATAATGCATCGCCAGTTCCTCGTTGACTACCTTACAATCCACAATTCAGAACAAACTGCTGTTTTCATTGAAAGGGCCAAACGTTCGCTTTTTTCGCGAGGTGACAAGTTATGTTACTTATTTGTGATGTCATTCAATCTACAGACGGGATCAAGATGGTGAGCAGCACATGAGCTGCAGTGGTCTGCGACCCATAGCTGACCGCTAGCGTCAGGGCCAGCTAACCAAAGCTGCCAAGACCCTTCTACACCTCCACGCGGTGATCCTGGATAACAGGCTGCAACAGGGCAGACTGGCTAAAGCTAAGGGATCGAAGATGGAATGCTAACCCGGTACTCAAAAAATGGTTGCTGAAGTCGGATGTGTTAGACCGAAAGGTGCAAATATCGCAGTCAAGCTGTAAACTACCACACAACGCATTCCGTTCTCTGGACTACATTCTGCTTCTTAAGCTCTTTCAGGGTTTGGTAGTGGGAGACTGAGAATAAACGAAGCTAAGCCAAGCCAAGTCAATTTGCAGACATAAACAATGCAATTTAGCTAGACAGGCGCTGGAACGCGCTGGATTGTAACTGACAGGAAACGAGATGATTGGAAGCATAAAAACGCGGTGAAAGACATACGAAAAAGCGCACAGGGCAAAGAAGGGTCAAAACCAGAATCGGCAGAAACCATGAGTTACAGCTCCATGTTCCAGGTGTAAGAAAAAGGATTTAAAAAGTTAGGTGACATGAAATATGTCAGCAAGATGTATTCACTTAATACGGATATAGTGGAACTCATGTCAGTAAGATGTATTCACTTAACCTGGATATAGTGGGACTAGTGTCAGTAAGATGTATTCACTTAACCTGGACAAAGTGGGACTGATGTCAGCAAGATGTATTCACTTAACCTGGACAAAGTGGGACTGATGTCAGCAAGATGTATTCACTTAACCTGGACAAAGTGGGACTGATGTCAGCAAGCTGTATTCACCCTATCCTGGACAAAGTGGGACTGATGGTAGGAAGCTGAACCTGGACACGGTGGGACTGATGGTAGCAAGCTGAACCTGGACACAGTGGGACTGATGGTAGCAAGCTGAACCTGGACACAGTGGGACTGATGGTAGCAAGCTGAACCTGGACACAGTGGGACTGATGGTAGCAAGCTGAACCTGGACACAGTGGGACTGATGGTAGCAAGCTGAACCTAGACACAGTGGGACTGATGGTAGCAAGCTGAACCTGGACACAGTGGGACTGATGGTAGCAAGCTGAACCTGGACACAGTGGGACTGATGGTAGCAAGCTGAACCTGGACACAGTGGGACTGATGGTAGCAAGCTGAACCTAGACACAGTGGGACTGATGGTAGCAAGCTGAACCTGGACACAGTGGGACAAATGGTAGCAAGCTGAACCTGGACACAGTGGGACTGATGGTAGCAAGCTGAACCTGGACACAGTGGGACTGATGGTAGCAAGCTGAACCTAGACACAGTGGGACTGATGGTAGCAAGCTGAACCTGGACACAGTGGGATAGATGGTAGCAAGCTGAACCTGGACACAGTGGGACTGATGGTAGCAAGCTGAACCTGGACACAGTGGGACTGATGGTAGCAAGCTGAACCTGGACACAGTGGGACTGATGGTAGAAAGCTGAACCTGGACACAGTGGGACAGATGGTAGCAAGGTGAACCTGGACACAGTGGGACTGATGGTAGCAAGCTGAACCTGGACACAGTGGGACTGATGGTAGCAAGCTGAACCTGGACACAGTGGGACTGATGGTAGCAAGCTGAACCTGGACACAGTGGGACAGATGGTAGCAAGTTGAACCTGGACACAGTGGGACAGATAGCAGCAGACTTATCTGCACTAGCAAGCACCTACTCAACGACCACAACGCTTTCGTTGAAAGGTCACAGCTTGACATGGATAGGCCGGTAGATGTAGACTTCCATCTGTGCCTGGGCATGTCTGGCTGGGTGTTGTCGGCATGTTATTAGTCAACTGAAAAGATTCAACCCGGGGGAACGTGGCCAGCAACTCTTGGTCCTGGGAGAAAGCACGGACAGAGTGCTCAGTAGCCCGAAGAAACATTGCGCTCATTGTTATTGTTTCCGGCTCAGAGTATGAACTAAGAGTGGCAGTGAGGGGGGCGTGTCTCGGTGTGGAGGATACAAACAAAACGTCCAGAGAGCAGCCAGGCGGGGTTTGTATAGTGGTCAAATTGACAACACGTGTACGTATTCCATGGGTTAGTAAACATGTCATGATCGAGAGGTGACGAGGCTGTGTGGGTGTGTGTGAGGAGGCTGTGTGGGAGATGATCCCAGGTACAGATGCAAACTAGAAGTATTATAGCTAAGAGTAAAACAAAGAGTAATGGTAAGGACGGGATGGTTTATTCTTTTTCTTCTCTGATTAGCGAAGTGGTAGGGCACTCACCTTTCATGGCAAATGTACGGGGTTCAACTCCCAGTGCCGGTACCTGACTTACGGTTAGAGAAGGAAACGGCAACGAGGAAGGGAACTGGTGAGGTTTAGTATACTGAAGTCTCTAACACTTCATTCATGACCAGTGGTTAAGTCTCTATTTAGGGAACTTGACATCCCACCTCACACGCTGAGGTTCAGTATACTGAAGTCTCTAACATTTCATCCTGAACAACTGTTAAGTCTGCTGAAGGACCACCACCCTCACCCCCAATACCACCTCCTCCTCCTCATGTACCGATCACAGCAAATTACGATGAGCTATTCTGCAGAGTATTATTGTAAGCCCATTAACACTACTCGCTCTCAGCAAGGCCATGAGTTGGAGATTACTCTACCGTGACAGACCTGGCATGTCGTGAATTTGTTGATGGTATCACCGCTTCATGCCGTCCATCCAGTTACAAAAGGTACCTGACGAAGTTACAGATAAAATTCTAGGCCGCCGTAGAAACGACGGCGTTCGTGCTGTGTCGTCTGTACTTTCAGCAAGGGAAGGGACTGGGCACATAAGGGGCACTTAGGTGCAACTCTGAGCAATTATTCTACCTTAGAAGGGTCCAGACTCAGCTATGAGCAATTGTTCTACCTTAGATGGGTACTGATTCAGCTATGAGCAATTGTTCTACATTAGAGGGGTACTGATTCAGCTATGAGCAATTGTTCTACATTAGAGGGGTACTGATTCAGCTATGAGCAATTGTTCTACATTAGAGGGGTACTGATTCAGCTATGAGCAATTGTTCTACATTAGAGGGGTACTGATTCAGCTATGAGCAATTGTTCTACATTAGAGGGGTACTGATTCAGCTATGAGCAATTGTTCTACATTAGAGGGGTACTGATTCAGCTATGAGCAATTGTTCTACCTTAGAGGGGCCCAGCCTCAACTATGAGTCGTTTATTAGGACATGCCATCAGAAATGGAGTGGTCCTATTCTCTTCTCTGACACACACACGAACATGGGAGCTTCAGCCCTACACGGGTAAGACAGAACGCTTGGTTATTTCGACATTGTGGCAGTGTGCCTGTCTTACACAGAGCCATCCATCCATGAGACCACCCGGACGGATACACGACGTATGACGACATACTGGAAGACACACGAAACACAGGTTACGGGAGAGACCCTGTGATTGGACCAAAACAGAGACTGGATCAGTGCACAGCAGAACATAACACGATTGCGTCTGACGTATGGTTATAACAGACCGACTGCCTACAAGCTACCCACAACCAGCATGCGCGTTCAACCTCAATAAATCAGTATGTCTGACTAACTACACCAACCTCGTAATAAAACACACGCCTGCCCGCGCACAACCCCTTCTTCTTAGTCTTCTAGACCAGGGGTTGGCAACATATGACCAGCCAGCCAATCATGAAACGAAATATCTTCTTACCTAGTCCGTTGAAATGAATTCTAGTAGTGTAAAACAACATGAATGTTATATATATGTGTGTGTGTGTGTGTATGTGTGTGTGTGTAAAGTGGGGACACGGTTGTGTTGGTTAGTATGGCGTGTGTGTGTGTGAGGTGGGGGCAAGGTTGTGTTGGTTAGTATGGCGTATGTGTGTGTGTGTGAGGTGGGGTAAGGTTGTGTGGATTAGTATGGTGTGTGTGTGTGTGTGTAGATTAGTATGGTGTGTGAGGGGAAATATGTAAATATGTGTGGGTGAGTATGGGTGTGCGGGGAGAAAAGTAAATACGTGTGGGTTAGTATATCTGTGAGGGAAGATATGTAAATATGTGTGGGTTAGTATGTGTGAGGGGAGAGATGTAAATATGTGAGGGTTCGTATGATGTGTGAGATGAGAGATGTAAATATGTGTGGATTAGATTAGATTTCGGAAATGGGAAACTAAAGCGGAGAAACTTTGCAGAAATAGCCAAAGCAAAGATGCACGAAGATCCCATGAACGCACTAACAACTCCAAAGCCCATCCCTACTGTACGAAACCCTACCTGGAGGCAGCATATATTTTCAGAGGTGGTAGAAAATATACCAGGTATTGGAAACAAAAACTGCCAGACTGAAAAAGAAAGAAGTGATACTACCCTGAGTTACATAACGGAAAACTACCCAAGCATGGACTGGACCCATGCATACACCGACGGTTCTGTAACAAACACAACACAGAACGGAGGGGCAGGAGCATTTCTGAACCTACCAAATGGCAGAAAAATAACACTGTCATTCGCCACTGGAAAATACACAAGCAGTTTCAGAGCGGAGGCAGATTCACTCACTGAGGGTGGCAGTGGAAGAAATGGTGACAGGTAAAAGGAATGAAAGCCATATAGTCCTGCTTACAGATGCTCTGGCCGTAGTCACAGCACTAAAAAGCCAGACAAATACTGAACTTAATGATTTAAGAGCAGTACTCTGTCAACTATGCCAGCAGTCCGCACCAAAAAGGGTAGTGGTGCAGTGGGTTCCATCCCACTGCAACATCCAAGGCAACGAGGAGGCAGACAGACTGGCAAAAGAAGGTGCAAAACTACCACAACCAGATACTAGTATGACATACGAAGAGTGAAAACGGCTTATTAGAGCTAGATACATGACCAAATGGGAAACAGAACATACTGGCTACACAAAAAACGATGCCTATTACCAGTTGAACAAAAGAGCGCAGGTCGTGGTCTTCAGACTTCGCACTGGCCACAATAGACTGAGGTACCACCTATTCAACAAATTGAAGATAGGTGGCACTAACGAATGCCCGTGTGGTACCGGGAAAATGATCGCTGAACATTTGCTGCAAAACTGCCCGAAATACGAGGATCAGAGAGAGCAGATGTGGCCATCACCAGTGGCAACACTAGACAAGCTCTATGGCAATGTCGACAGCCTCAGGATGACGGCTGCTTTCTTCGAAAAAATAATGGTTGCTGTCTGACTGCGTACGATGAAGAAGAAGAAGAAGATTGGTGTGTGTCTGAGCGGAGAGATATAAATATGTGTGGGTTAGTTCTTGTCACCCAATGGCTGGTATAGTCTTAAGGACGGTGTTTGAGGGTGAAAGGAACCGGCCGTTCTCTAAATGAACACCAATAAATGAGGAATGAGTGGCCAAATAGCTAGGGTAGCAGCAGTCTACTCCGCAGGAAACTGTTATGACAAGTTGTTTGCTTGTTTGTCTTGTTTCTCTTCGGGGGAAGGAGGCCGGTAGCGAGATAAATTAGGGTGCGCAATGCGTAACGACTGTCAGAGTGAGCAATCTTTATTCCGCCGTCCAACCTCCAGGTGAGCCTTGTCAAGTGGGAAATGACCGTCAGATATTGATGTATTGCTGTTTGAAGCTACCCGTACTGAGTTCACTTCAGGCTTAGCGGCGTTCATGTGAGTTACAGCGACTCTTCCTATGTCCCGCACCGTACTGGAGAAGGTGGATCTGCATCGTCCTGTCTGTAGTGCAATGATAGCCTTCTCAGTAGGTTCATCAGTACAGGATCAGATTGATGAGGCCCCACCTTGCTGACCACACTGCTGTAACAGAACATGTTTCCAGGAGCATTGCGAAGAAGAGGTAGGGGTCTTGGTCAATATGTTGTACATGGTCGTGTTGGTCAATATGTTGTACATGGTCGTGTTGGTCAATATGTTGTACATGGTCGTGTTGGTCAATATGTTGTACATGGTCGTGTTGGTCAATATGTTGTACATGGTCGTGTTGGTCAATATGTTGTACATGGTCGTGTTGGTCAATATGTTGTACATGGTCGTGTTGGTCAATATGTTGTACATGGTCGTGTTGGTCAATATGTTGTACATGGTCGTGTTGGTCAATATGTTGTACATGGTCGTGTTGGACAATATGTTGTACATGGTCGTGTTGGTCAATATGTTGTACATGGTCGTGGTTTCCCTATTAGACACCCCCCCCCCCCTCAAACACACACAACTGCGCGCGCATGCACGCACGCACGCACGCACGCACTCACTCACTCACTCTCTCTCTCTCTCTCTCTCTCTCTCTCTCCTCTTGCCTGTTTGAAACACTTCCACGACCCTACTCTGTAACCTTCAACAGTAGCACGCCATGCCTCATTTCCTAGCCACCAGCGGATTGTGCACGCATGGATGACTACACTCTACGGTGGAGGACGTTGGATGATAACAACGCAGGACAAAGGACAAAACGGTTTGTGTGGGGGAGGGGAAGAGCGAGTTAGGTGTCGACGTCCGGGGGCACAGAAGCCACGAGGACAAACCAGGAATCTGGGAGCGGCAGCATCATCACTATCCACCGCCAGAACTTCAGCTTTACGAAATGTCAGAATTGACCATGTGCTCTGGATTGGTAACTAATATTAGACAGTAATGGTTGTATACCACGTTACGCTTGAGGGGTTGTTAAGGAGGATGGAGAGATGATGAGAGGCAGTGATGGTGTTGGAGAGAGGATGAGAGTGAAGTGTTTTGGGATAGTGAGAAAGAGGAGTGTTGGAGTGTGTGAGAGAAAGAAAACATGCTGGAAAGAAAGAGAAAGAGTGTTGGATAGTGTGTGTGAGGAAGAAAACATGCTGGAAAGAAAGAGAAAGAGTGTTGGATAGTGTGTGAGAGAAAGAAAACATGCTGGAAAGAAAGAGAAAGAGTGTTGGATAGTGTGTGAGAGAAAGAAAACATGCTGGAAAGAAAGAGAAAGAGTGTTGGATAGTGTGTGTGAGAGACAGAAAACATGCTGGAAAGAAAGAGAAAGAGTGTTGGATACTGTGTGTGAGTGGCCGTCAAGGATAGTAAGAAAGGGAAAAAGTGTTTGAGAAAGAGTGAGAAAGACTTTCTGAGATAGTCAGATAGAGAAAGTGTCAGAGGGATTGAGAGGTTGGACATAGTGGACAAGAGAAAGAGATTGGAGAGTGAGAGATAGTGAGAGATATGCTGTCAGAGATAATGAGAAAGATAATGAATGTCGGAGAGAGTGAGAAGGATAAAGAGTGATGGAGAGTGAGAGAGATAAGGTCGTACATAGTGAGTAAGAGAAAGGGTATTGGAGAGTGAGAGACCGAGAGAGATGCTGTCAGAGATAGTGCGAAAGAGATTTAGTGTTGAAGAGCGTGAGAGAGAAAGGGTATTGAAAGAGAAAGAGAAAGGATCGAGAGAGTAACATTGTCGGAGAGATTGAAAAAGGGACAGAGAGTTGGAGTGAACGTGGGGATGTGAGCGATATAGACTGTTGGAGAAAGGTCGTGAGAGAAAAAAACATGGAGAGAAGAGGGAGCGAGGTTCACAGAGAGGAAGATCATTTGAGGAATGAGAGAAAATATGAAATAGAGATATAGAGAAAATGTAGTGGTGTGTGTGTGTGAGTGTGTGTGTGGGTGTGTTTGTGCTATAGTGAGAGAATGTGAGTGTTGAGAAAGAAGGTACACGTGTTGATGTGTGAGAGAGAGAGAGAGAGAGAGAGAGAGACCGTGTTGGGGACAAAGAAAGAATAGAGGGAGTGATATTTCGGAGACAGATAGAGTGTGTGAGAGAATATTTCGGAAAGAGAGAAAATGGCGAGGATAGCGTAAGTAAAAGAAAAAAGTATTGGGAACAGAGTGTTTGAGAGGGAGAATGAGAGAGTTGTGGAGTGAAACGCATAGATACAGTAATTAATCTCTGTAATACATGATAATTCTAGGATTCACCTGTATTATGGCAGGTTTAATATCCCCTGCCTGTTCAAGGATTCACCCGTATTATGGTAAGTTTAATATCCCCTACCTGTTCAAGGATTCACCCGTATTATGACAGGTTTAATATCCCCTACCTGTTCAAGGATTCATCCGTATTATGGCAGGTTTAATATCCCCTGCCTGTTCAAGGATTCACCTGTATTATGGCAGGTTTAATATCCCTTGCCTGTTCAAGGATTCACCTGTATTATGGCAGGTTTAATATCCCCTGCCTGTTCAAGGATTCATCCGTATTATGGCAGGTTTAATATCCACTGCCTGTTCAAGGATTCACCCGTATTATGGCAGGTTTAACAGCTACAGTAACAGGTAAAGGTGGTCCCGATAACAGACAGACACTGCCGTCGGGGATAAAGTCTTCAAATGTGGTTGTAGTAAGTCTCGATTTTCTTGTACGTTTGGTAACGTATCCACATCATCACTGCCGTAATTCAGGTATAGTTGGGTAGGCTTGAGTGAGTCGAAGCTGGAGATTAAACACAATATTACGCCGCGTGAAACGATTTAAGCAACTCTTAAATACGGCAATTGTTGAAGCCGACACATCGACTATGTAGCCTTATATGAAAGTTTGCGAGCCCACATATCAACCACGTAGCCTTATAAGAAAGTTTGCGAGCCCACATATCAACCATGTAGCCTTATGTGAATGTTTGCGAGCCCACATATCAACCATGTAGCCTTATAAGAAAGTTTGCGAGCCCACATATCAACTCTGTAGCCTTATAAGAAAGTTTGCGAGCCCACATTTAAAATATGTAGCCTTATAAGACAGATTGCGAGCCCACATTTTAAATATGTAGCCTTATAAGACAGTTTGCGAGCCCACATTTTAAATATGTAGCCTTAGAAGACAGTTTGCGAGCCCATATATCAACTCTGTAGCCTTATAAGAAAGTTTGCGAGCCCACATATCAACTCTGTAGCCTTATAAGAAAGTTTGCGAGCCCACATATCAACTCTGTAGCCTTATAAGGAAGTTTGCGAGCCCGCATATCAACCCTGTAGCCTTAAAAGGAAGTTTGCGAGCCCGCATATCAACCCTGTAGCTTTAAAAGGAAGTTTGCGAGCCCACATATCAACCCTGTAGCCTTAAAAGGAAGTTTGCGAGCCCACATATCAACTCTGTAGCCTTAAAAGGAAGTTTGCGAGCCCGCATATCAACCCTGTAGCCTTAAAAGGAAGTTTGCGAGCCCACATATCAACCCTGTAGCCTTAAAAGGAAGTTTGCGAGCCCGCTTATCAACCCTGTAGCCTTAAAAGGAAGTTTGCGAGCCCACAATATCAACCCTGTAGCCTTAAAAGGAAGTTTGCGAACCCACATATCAACCCTGTAGCCTTAAAAGGAAGTTTGCGAACCCACATATCAACCCTGTAGCCTTATAAGAAAGTTTGCGAGCCCACATATCAACCATGTAGCCTTATATGAATGTTTGCGAGCCCACATATCAACCATGTAGCCTTATAAGAAAGTTTGCGAGCCCACATTTTAAATATGTAGCCTTAGAAGACAGTTTGCGAGCCCATATATCAACTCTGTAGCCTTATAAGAAAGTTTGCGAGCCCACATATCAACTCTGTAGCCTTATAAGAAAGTTTGCGAGCCCACATATCAACTCTGTAGCCTTATAAGGAAGTTTGCGAGCCCGCATATCAACCATGTAGCCTTAAAAGGAAGTTTGCGAGCCCGCATATCAACCCTGTAGCTTTAAAAGGAAGTTTGCGAGCCCACATATCAACCCTGTAGCCTTAAAAGGAAGTTTGCGAGCCCGCATATCAACCCTGTAGCTTTAAAAGGAAGTTTGCGAGCCCACATATCAACTCTGTAGCCTTAAAAGGAAGTTTGCGAGCCCGCATATCAACCCTGTAGCCTTAAAAGGAAGTTTGCGAGCCCACATATCAACCCTGTAGCCTTAAAAGGAAGTTTGCGAGCCCGCTTATCAACCCTGTAGCCTTAAAAGGAAGTTTGCGAGCCCACAATATCAACCCTGTAGCCTTAAAAGGAAGTTTGCGAACCCACATATCAACCCTGTAGCCTTAAAAGGAAGTTTGCGAACCCACATATCAACCCTGTAGCCTTAAAAGGAAGTTTGCGAGCCCACATATCAGCTATACGGAGTGAATCAGACGAAGAGAAGTGAAACGTGGTAACAGATCAGCGACTGTTGCGTATGGACATTTATCACATAACAGTCTCAAGTCACTCTTGAATCTCCACTCCCCGTCTTTATATTGGATTAGAAGACTGCAGAGTCTGTATACAAAGTGTCTTTTGCCTAATTAGATCTAAAAACTACGCCAATCCAATCTATTCTTAAATGCATTAATTGACCCTGTATTTACTATTCCCTGAGGCAATGCATTCACCACCACACAGTAAACAAATATTTCTCAATATCTAATCTGAACCTTCCTTTAATTTATGTGTAGCTGTGCCCTCTTGTTCGCGTTGGTGGTTGTATTTTGACCACAAAAAAAACTTGTTATAGTTTAATTTATAATTTCCGATGATTATCTTATAATCAGCGACAAGCGCAGTATCGGTAGAGGGAACGCTTGGCGATTGGTTCCGTACGACGGTGGGTGTGAGACAGGGATGTATACTCTCCCCAACACTCTTCAATATATTCTTGGAGAGAATAATGGAGACGACCTTAAACGGACATGTTGGCACGGTTAAAATAGGTGACAGGCTTATCACAAACTTCCGATTTGCTGATGATATTGATGTATTGGCAGGCACAGAAAGAGAACTCCAGGAGTTGATTGGTAGATTGGATAGAGCGGCCCTGAGTTTTGGTATGAAAATAAATGCAGATAAAACAAAGCTCATGACCAATAACATAACAGGGTTTAAATCTGTAATAGAGGCAAATGGGCAGGTACTTGGGGTGATAAAACGTTTCAAATATCTGGGATCGTTGATCAGCGAAGAGGGATCGAAGCCAGAGGTAATTGCAAGAATAGCACAAACAACAGCGGCGCTGACTAGGCTGAAACCTATATGGCAAGACAAGCGGCTCGCCCTCGGCATAAAAGTCAGACTACTGGGCTCTTTGGTACTATCAATATTTCTGTATGCCTGCGAGACCTGGACCATCACAGCAGATATCCAGGGCAGAATACATGCAATGGAAATGAGGTGCTATAGAAAACTTCCAAATGTTACATATAAAGATCGTGTCACGAACGTAGTAATTCGTCAGAGAGTTGAAGACGCTATTGGTCCTTTTGAAGATCTATTCACAGCTATCAAAAGACGAAAGATGGCCTGGTGCGGGCACGTCGCGAGGTCCAACGGAATTACCAACTCGATACTCTTTGGTTCCGTACCAGAACAGAGAGGGCGAGGGCGTCCAAGGAAGAGATGGGTGGACAACATCACTGAGTGGTCAGGCCTTCGTCCCGGTGAGATACATTAGGCGGCGACAGAGAGGGATGGCGGGGGATTTTGGGAGTGCCTTCGTGTGTGCCCCAACGACCTGATGGGTTACGGGATGAACTGAACTGAACTGATCTTATAAACCTGTATTAAGTCACCTCGAATTCTTCTCTTTTCTAGACACTATAGACTGGTTCCACAAAACTATAATTCCGGAATCCCAATATCAGCTTTGTCGCTCTTCTGTGCATCCTTTCTAGCGTGTTTATATCTCCTCTACGATAAGGACTCAACACCTGTACACAGTACTTCAATCTAGGTCTAACTACACACATGTACACAGTACTTCAATCTAGGTCTAACTACACACATGTACACAGTACTTCAATCTAGGTCTAACTACACACATGTACACAGTACTTCAATCTAGGTCTAACTCCGCACATGTACACAATACTCCAATCTAGGTCTAACTACACACCCGTACACAGTACTTCAATCTAGGTCTAACTAATGCTTTATACAGTTTGGCTATCACTTCCTTGCTCCTATGTTTAATATTTCTGTTTATCATACCTAACATTGCATTTGCCCTTTTCATTCCTACCTGAACTTGCTCACTCACTTTACCTGCATCACCTATTGTACCCCCTAGGTCCATTCCCGTTACTATCTTTCTAATATTGTTCTCTCCCATCCTGTTATTATGTCCCATATTGGATCTACCCATGTGAATAACTGTATATGTATTTACACTAAACTCCATTTGCCAGATCTCAGACCTTTCCCGAATTATATCTTAGTACCACCTCAATATATATCCATCTCTGCTTTAGTTGAGACATTCCTGCATAGTTTTGTATTATCCACGAATTTTGCAATCATGGATCCGATATCAATGTCCAAATCGTTTACATATATCAAGAATAAATTTGGCCTGAAAACCGAGCCATGTGGCACTCCACGTTTTACCTCACACCACTCAGAATACTTATTATTTATGCCCACTCTCTACATTATTCCCGTTAACCAATTTTCAATCCATTTGGTAACTTCGTCCCCTATTCCACGTGATTTCAACTGATGAAATCCTGCTTGTCGAGGTACTCTATCAAAGACCTTTACAATATCTAGATAAAAAAACATGGCTCCACGCTTCCTATCAGTTTGGTAACCTCCTCCAAGAATTCTAATGGCTTTCTTAAACACGATCTCCTTCTAGTAAACCCATGCTGACTATTTCTGGTTAGATTAAACTTGTCTAAATGCATTACAATGTTTTCTTTGATTATTGACTCTAACATTTTACAGGCTATGCTCGTTAAACTCGCCGGTTTATAATTTACTGGATCTGATTTTCTTTTCTCTTTACCTTTTTGAACAAAGGAGTCACTCCTGGAACAATCCCCTTCGCAAGTGATTGAGAAAATTTAAAAAAAAAACAAAACAATGGTTTTGCTAACGGGTCTCTAATTTCAAACAGCAATTTTGGATAAATACCATCTTAACCCTGACATTTATCCACTTCATCCTCTTCCTGGAGTATAGATGCATTAAGAGTGGCAGAGATAGAACAGTCTACACGTGTGTGTATCTCTTCATGCCTTGCCCTCACCAGATACACCACCCCTCGCTTCCTCATTATAGATTAACGTACAACGCCAACCGACCGACACAAAATATAACAATGCAAATATAAAACGGCGGATGCTGGAACAACAAGTTCACAGTTCTCCAACTATTACCTGACAATGGCAGACAATCTCTGCACAGGTAGGATGGGACAATGGTGTCAGTCTACATATATTTGTTGTGGAGGGAAAAGACCAACGTGCGCTTCTTAAAGTGTTAGAAGGACCGTGAGTGCCCCCATTTGATATCAAACATCTATTGACAAAATATGCTGAGCAAACTAGACAACAAAATAATGGAAGAATATAAAAATATTCTTCTAAAATATTCTTCTAAAAAAGCATAAAAATTAGATTTTTGCGTACATTGGTCCTGTCAATATTCCTCTATGCTTGTGAGACAGTTACAACTGACCTTCAGCGAAGGATACAGGCCTTGAAGATTAAATGTTTCCGAAGACTTTTAAACGTCAAGTACAAAGATCGAGTTACAAATAAGGAAATACGAGATCAAACTACAACAGCAATACGGCCTTTTGAAGACCTCTTGGCAACTGTCAAAAGAAGGAAACTCGTTTGATATGGTCACATATCGAGATCAAATGGTCTTGCAAATACGATCCTCCACGGAAAGGTGCATGGCAGACGACGAAGAGGCCGACCCAAAAAAGAGGTGGGAGGACAACATAAAAGAATGGACCAATCTCCGACCATAAGAAGCACAGACAGCGGCCGCTGACAGAAAAGGGTGCAGTGGGCTTGTGAGGATGTCTTCATGTGTGTCCCAACAACCTCATCGGTTACGGGATGACCTAACTTGACCTGATAAAAATATAGGGCCCAAATATCGTAATAAGAAACCTAAATGTATGCTGTTCAGAAATATCAATTGGGTAATGGTTAGCGAAAACAAAGATGGAGTGCTAATAAAGACTCCCGCGTCTGCACCTTAAATTGTGCTATAGCGAAAGCTAAGGTCCACCAATTTAAGTTCCGGAGTGTATAATGTAAGATGAGACATGAAACGAGAGAGTAGATAAGTTAGCAAAAGATGAAGCAACATGACAACAAGAAGAACAATCATCTTTCCGGTAAAGAAGACTTATCCAAGTCAAAAGGAAAATCGACCAAACGAGAGACAACTATCACTGCCTTGATCGAGCACAGCAGATGATCATGTTCAGTATGAGAACATCACATACCATATTGAAAAGCCACCAACACAAAAAAACATTGGCCCCATCATCCATGTGTATGTGAGAAAAAGCAGCACAAACAGCTGAAAACAAGCTACAAGACTGTTACATGCTTGGCCAACTGTCCCCCACCGTAGCCTACACCTGGACCCGGATATCTGGACTTTGTGTGGACAAACTAACAAACTTGATCAACAGCAACAAGAGAACGCCCACTCCAATCCCAAAGACAAACAAGGAAAGTCCACTTGCCCACCAGTCCAAGGAAAGTCCACTTTGCCCACCAGTCCAAGGAAAGTCCACTTGCCCACCAGTCCAAGGAAAGTCCACTTTGCCCACCAGTCCAAGGAAAGTCCACTTGCCCCCCAGTCCAAGGAAAGTCCACTTGCCCACCAGTCCAATGAAAGTCCACTTGCCCACCAGTCCAAGGAAAGTCCACTTGCCCACCAGTCCAAGGAAAGTTCTCTTGCCCACCAGTCCAAGGAAAGTCCAATTGCCCACCAGTCAGCTTACTGAATCGCTTGAGAAAAAATGACTGAAACACGTTGATAACTTACTTGACGTCTTTATACTGGGACTCTGTAGAGTCTATATACAACCGGTTTCATTTACATTTCCTTGCTACAAAAGCTATGCGCACCCAATCTATTCTTAAATGCATTAATTGTCCTTGCCTCCACTACTTCCTGTGGGAATGCACTCCAAGCATTCACAACTCTCTTGACTAACAAAATATTTCCTAATATCTAATCTGGAACTTTCTTTAGTTAATTTGTAGCTATGCCCTCTTGTTCTTGTAGGTGGTTATATTTTGAAGGAAAAAAACGTGTTATAGTCTAATTTATCCGTTCCTTTGGTTATCTTTTAAAAATGTATTAAGTCACCTCGAATTCTTCTTTTTTCAAGACACTGTAGGCTGGTTTTTCTGAGTCGGTCCTCATAACTGTAATTCTAGAAACCCACTATTAGCCAGCACCCTGTAAGACTTGAGCACCAAAGCAAAAACTTGCTCATCTAGCACGACTAATGAACGGTCTCAGGACAAGCCAGAGACGACATCCAACATACGGTAAAACAAACAGATTGGTTTTCACGAGCGCTCTTTGTGTGACGCAGACTACAAACGCATCACTGACAAACTGAGAACACCACGATATAAGAGCAGAACAGTCGATCTATATTTTGGATGGTAGAATGTTCACCAACCTATAGCACCCAGATCCTTTCACTCACATAGACACGCCTGATGAATGTGGATCATAATTTTCGTTCTAAAAGAATGATCCTGAAACTACGCTCAATATAAAGGAATAAAATACGAACGGAGTTCTGTTCTTGAGAATAGGAAAAGCAAAACATACTGGCATAAGATGACACGAAGTATGGCCGTTCACAGTTGATCATAGACGCCAGCCCATTGTAATGTTGGGACAGGTGAAACATACTTAACAAGACCCCAAGTCAGAGACCGGTGAAACATACTTAACAAGACCCCAAGTCAGAGACCGGTGAAACATACTTAACAAGACCCCAAGTCAGAGACCGGTGAAACATACTTAACAAGACCCCAAGTCAGAGACCGGTGAAACATACTTAACAAGACCCCAAGTCAGAGACCGGTGAAACATACTTAACAAGACCCCAAGTCAGAGACCGGTGAAACATACTTAACACGACATCATGTCAGGGGCAGGTGAAACATACTTAATTAACACGACCATACGTTAGAGACAGGTGAAACATACTTAACACGACCCCACGTTAGAGACAGGTGAAACATACTTAACACAACCCCCACGTTAGAAACAGGTGAAACATACTTAACACGACCCCACGTTAGAGACAGGTGAAACATACTTAACACAACCCCACGTTAGAAACAGGTGAAACATACTTAACACGACCCCACGTTAGAGACAGGTGAAACATACTTAACACAACCCCACGTTAGAAACAGGTGAAACATACTTAACACGACCCCACGTTAGAGACAGGTGAAACATACTTAACACGACCCCACGTTAGAGACAGGTGAAACATACTTAACACGACCCCACGTTAGAGACAGGTGAAACATACTTAACAAGATCCCACGCAAGAGACAGGTGAAACATACTTAACACGACCCCACGTTAGAAACAGGTGAAACATACTTAATACGACCCCACGTTAGAGACAGGTGAAACATACTTAACACGACCCCACGTTAGAGACAGGTGAAACATACTTAACACAACCCCACGTTAGAAACAGGTGAAACATACTTAACACGACCCCACGTTAGAGACAGGTGAAACATACTTAACACGACCCCACGTTAGAGACAGGTGAAACATACTTAACACAACCCCACGTTAGAAACAGGTGAAACATACTTAACACGACCCCACGTTAGAGACAGGTGAAACATACTTAACACGACCCCACGTTAGAGACAGGTGAAACATACTTAACACAACCCCACGTTAGAAACAGGTGAAACATACTTAACACGACCCCACGTTAGAGACAGGTGAAACATACTTAACACGACCCCACGTTAGAGACAGGTGAAACATACTTAACACGACCCCACGTTAGAGACAGGTGAAACATACTTAACACAACCCCACGTTAGAAACAGGTGAAACATACTTAACACGACCCCACGTTAGAGACAGGTGAAACATACTTAACACGACCCCATGTTAGAGACAGGTGAAACATACTTAACACAACCCCACGTTAGAAACAGGTGAAACATACTTAACACGACCCCACGTTAGAGACAGGTGAAACATACTTAACACGACCCCACGTTAGAGACAGGTGAAACATACTTAACACAACCCCACGTTAGAAACAGGTGAAACATACTTAACACGACCCCACGTTAGAGACAGGTGAAACATACTTAACACGACCCCACGTTAGAGACAGGTGAAACATACTTAACACGACCCCACGTTAGAGACAGGTGAAACATACTTAACACGACCCCACGTTAGAGACAGGTGAAACATACTTAACACGACCCCACGTTAGAGACAGGTGAAACATACTTAACAAGACCCCACGTTAGAGACAGGTGAAACATACTTAACTACAACGCCATGTCAGGGGCAGGTGAAACATACTTTACACAACGCCATGTCAGGGGCAGGTGAAACATACTTTACACAACGCCATGTCAGGGGCAGGTGAAACATACTTTACACAACGCCATGTCAGGGGCAGGTGAAACATACTTTACACAACGCCATGTCAGGGGCAGGTGAAACATACTTTACACAACGCCATGTCAGGGGCAGGTGAAACATACTTTACACAACGCCATGTCAGGGGCAGGTGAAACATACTTTACACAACGCCATGTCAGGGGCAGGTGAAACATACTTAACAAAACCCTACATTAGAACCATGTTTTCAACGATCTGCTGAAGAAACTTTGAGTTGAAAAATAACTAAATTTTGCAAACTTGACAGTTAGTATGTACTGTTTACACAAAAAGTGACATCATGATGAGTATCGTACGTATGTTCACTTGTTGCAGTTTGGTCCGGTTTCATTTGAACACGCCTCGTATGTATGTATGTATGTATATATTAATTAATATATATATATATATATATATATATTATATATATATGATTGTATTATATTTGTGTTATATATACACACACATACAGACCACACAAAAAAACGCACACACACACACATATATATATATACATGATATCTGAAAACTAAAGTGTTCTCCCATAATAAAAATGTTTGGGAGAGGCATCCCTATTATATTGTTGACTCCAATTGTTGAAATACTTCTGTACTTGCTCATCTCATGTGCCATTGTTGACTGGCCAACATTACAGTTGGATAGGATGTATCTTATTACTGTCAGGTGCCGTGTTCATCTACGTCTAGTTCATGAACATTTGTGACCATTTCTTCAAACTGTGTCAAAAGATTGTGTGTGCACTGAGAGTAATGTTCATCCCTTTTTCCTGCCGTCGAGGTATCATTCCAATGTAGCCTCGCTGCACTGTTTGCTCACTTTTCTTTAGCAAATCCAAAATGTACTCGTGTAATTACCTATAACAGTAGGTCATTATCAGATAATTGCACATAATCACGGTTCTATTATCTCATGATTCTGTGCTCTGCGCACGAAGACTCGTCATCAGAGCATTGGAGATATGACTTGTGATAGGAACTCATCTATATGTTTTGTATGTCCTCTGTATGTCCTTTTTGTGTCTAGTCAACAACGCGATATAGATATTGGTGATCCGTCCTTTCTGGTGTTTCCTTCCCGTTCGCCCCACGCTTTATTCCATCAGCATATATACATTTTTTCCAATTCTTAAATGAGAACGAACGCCTATGGGTTTGCCAGGAGCGATGTGATGCCAGTTGTTCTTAGCATAATATAATACAGCAATGCAATACAAGCGTATCTGAATGTACATGAACATATCTCGGGTGTGCTAATACACCACCGATCATAGAGCCAGAACTTAGGAGGAATCCAACAAAAAAGAGACATACATGAATTAAGAAAGCTATCCACTTCGTTTCCGGTTATCGACACGCTCCAGTTGACCTAGCTGTAAACATTGATCCCGTTTGCTAGCTATTTATATATGTACATACCACTGTTCTTAGAGTGACTACCGCTATATGTAGATATTTTCAAGCTGACGCCTGAACGGCAAGAACTACCAGGGCAAGTAAGTAAATAGGTCACAAATGGTAATTTTTTTTTTTTTAAACTAAAGGAAATGAAATAAGAACTTGAAAACCAATTATTATCGCATTTACACTGTCCAGGCGGAGGAAGACTAACGTCTGGTCAGGCAAAATATACTGATCAGACATGTTTGTCAGGGTCAGGCAAAATATACTGATCAAACATGTTTGTCAGGGTCAGGCAAAGCACACTGGCCAAGACCCTCACCTTGGCTTCCTAGTAGCCCTCCGTGGAAACTGGCTTTTTATAGCAGCCTGGCTAACGAGGTGAGGGATTGACGTGACCACCGTAGTAGTGAGTGACGTGCCGATGAAGTCAAGCATAGCACAGCCGCCCGGAGGACCTCGGTCCACCTTCATCAGCATGCTCGGAATGTGAGAAAAGCTACCGCAACACACCACTCAACGTCCTTTTCAAGGCGCACAAAAGAGTAGCCTACTCATTGTGGACATTCGCAAACAACAAGATTGTCTACATTTTTCAGCATAATTTCCACCACGCATATAAGTCTTTGGTTTGGTATCTCACAACTTGTGGAGTTCACATTCAACCTCTTCGACATTCGCGTAACGTCTTCCGTCAAAGTGGTTTTTAGTGCATTAAACAGGTGGCTATCTCTCGGGTGGATATCTCTCGGGACTAAGTCGTAGCTTTAAGGTGGTAGTTTAAGAAGATGTCACCCTAGTTGGTCAATTTTCTCCTGGGTTAATCGAGCGTGTGTGATCTGGCGTTATCATGATGTAGCAGTATTCCTCTAGTCAGCAGGCCTGGGTGTTTTCTTAGAATTGTACTAAGAATCACTAACAGAACTTCACAGTGCGATCTAGTATTCACATTACCAATTTTCTTCTGGAAATTGATTAAGGCATTCATTGAAAATTCCAAATAATTGTAAGCGCAACCTGCCACGCTGATGGAGGAAACTTGATTTTCTTGGTAGAAGTTGTAGGACATTTCCGTTGCATTGGTGGGCAATTTGGAGGAACCAGATCCTCATAAATGTCTTTGCAAGAAGTCCATTTGCACACAGTCCTCCCACTCCCCCAATAACACTACAGCCTTTGATTGCACACTGTGAGCGCGGAAATCATTTTGTATCTGAGCTGCGCACGCGCATGTGGCATCAAGCGTCTGCTACCTAAGGTAATCACACAGCTGGATGTTGCTCACACCAAATGATATCTGAAGAAACTCCTAACTACATTTGTCAGCGATCCCACATCCGTCTGTGACTTATTTACTGACCTACCCTCGCCTACGGAGATGCCGTTTGGTTGAAATTGCCAACTACATCCTTAAGATATATTCAGACAGACGCATGAAAGGGTACCGAGAGGACGGCAACCCGGGCAGCGTCTGTATACGTTCACTGCAATTTTTAAATATTTCTCCTGCCGGTCTTAGTGTCCATGCTATAAATTACTCAGCCGTGTTTCCATTCCCCCTCCCATTAGGCGCTAGTCCCTCCCTCCCTCCCACCTTTCTCCTCCCAGCGGGTAAGTGATGTGAAGCGTATTCCAGTAATGCACGATTCTATCCTTAATTAATTAATGACGGCCGCTCTAAATACTTGAGGGCCAAACAGGCAAATGAGGAAAGAAGGAGGCAATTTGGTGAAGAAATGTGTGAGTAACAGGGAGTGAACCATTAATAGAAGAGACAACTACAAACACAAGGTGTGGACAATATAGCTAGCATACGTGAAGGAGAGGACGAGGGGGAGTCAATCTAGAACGTGTTCCAATAAGGGGGGGGGGGGGTGGAACAAATCGCAATGTTGTTGGCTGAGAGGTTAGAATAGCCGTTTCTTTATCAGGAGTCATGGATAGATTCGAACTTCGATTAGCTGTTCTGTTTTTAAATCTCGGGGACGTGGTGAGAGGGAAGGGGGGATGGGGAATAGAGGTTGTTAACTGAAAAACTACAAACATAACCTTGACAAGCGCGACTGTACGAACAAGCGGCCTTTATTGTTCACCTTAAGGGGAGTTCAGTATTTGGAAAGACGTAGTAATGACAGATTGTATGACTTTATAAATGCAAAAGTAGTCTGGTAGAAGACTGCCGACGGGGGTGAAGTGTCGGGGACTTGATTGTACTAGGTCTCAGCTTGGCGTGAGCTAGTCTGTCATGCCCCCTTCCTGTCTGTCTTGCCATTATTAACAGTGACTCGGTACTTTTTACAGATTGGTATACTGGAGCGTGTCACTACCAGGAAACAAACATTGTAACTTTGCCGCGAGGAGCTAATGTCTAACCACTGTGACGCCGGTTTAGGGCTGTGACAGGTAGCGGAAAGCAACATGGAGAAGATGAACAGACAATCCCTGAGAGGGAGGTGTGGAGAGAGGAGGAGTGACGGAGACGAAATGGGAGAGAGGAATGAGGGACAGAAGGAAATGGAGATAGATGAAATATGAGGGAGGGAGGAAGAGGATGGGAAAGAGAAGAGGGAGAGAGCGACGACGAGAGAGAAAGGGAGAGAGAGAGGCGGGAAGGGAGAGGGATATTAAGATTGAGAGAGAGAGAGACTTGAGAGATAGATAACAGGTGTAAGAAAGATGTAAAGAGCGGGAGATATGGTGGTGAGGTGGGAGTGACATTAATAAGAGAGGAGGGAGATGAGAGAGAGGACGAAGGGGAGGGAAATAGACAGATATGTGTAGAACGAGAGAAAGAGAGATAGAGGAAGGGCAGGCAGAGTGAAAGAGGCAGATAAGGAAATTGTGAGACAGGTGAAAAGAAACAGAGACGGAAAGAGATAGACGGAGGCGATGCTGCAAAAAAGATAGAGACGGAGAGGCAACAAGATAGAGACGGAGAGGCAACAAGATAGAGACGGAGAGGCAACAAGATAGAGACGGAGAGGCAACAAGATAGAGACGGAGAGGCAAAAAGATAGAGACGGAGAGGCAAAAAGATAAGGAGGCAAAAAGATAGAGATGGAGAGGCAAGAAGGTAGAGATGGAGAGGCAACAAGATAGAGATGGAGAGGCAAAACATTTGAGATTGGAGAGGCAAAAAGAGCTAAACAGAGAGGCAGAAAGATAGAGACGGAGTGGCAAAAAGATAAGGAGGCAAAAAGATAGAGATGGAGAGGCAAAAAGATAGAGACGGAGAGGCAAAAAGATAAGGAGGCAAAAAGATAGAGATGGAGAGGCAAGAAGGTAGAGATGGAGAGGCAAAAAGAGCGAAACAGAGAGGCAGAAAGATAGAGATGGAGAGGCAAAAAGAGCGAAACAGAGTCTACATAGTCTTAATGGACATGGATACATATGACCGGTTACGAAGGTTGCAGAAACAAGCGAAGGATCGGTAGATAGGGAAACCACAGTTAGTAGGACCCAATAATGATTAGGAGAATGCGTGCTACAAACAGATGAAATAAAGGGAAACCAAAGACAACAGGAAAGAAAGGAAAACACAGAAGAAAGAATGTAGGACAGACCGATAGAAACGGACTGTAAATACTGTGAGAAAACCAGCACGTGGATTGCACGCGCTTGTTTCAATATTTGCGCTCACGCTGGAGAGACGGACAGTGGACATGACAGAGCGGATGTAGGAAGGATACAAGAGGGAGGTTGTGGTTAGGCAAGAGAAAGGTTGTTAGAATACATGGGAAGGGTATTGAGAGAAATGGCAAGAGAAAGGTTGTTGTGGGTGTAGGGAGAAATGGTAAGAGAAAGGTTGTGGTTAGACAAGAGAAAGGTTGTGGTTAGACAAGAGAAAGGTTGTGGTTAGACAAGAGAAAGGTTGTGGTTAGACAAGAGAAAGGTTGTGGTTAGACAAGAGAAAGGTTGTGGTTAGACAAGAGAAAGGTTGTTGGAATACATGGGAAGGGTATTGAGAGAAATGGCAAGAGAAAGGTTGTTGTGGGTGTAGGGAGAAATGGTAAGAGAAAGGTTGTAGTTAGACAAGAGAAAGGCTGTGGTTAGACAAGAGAAAGGTTGTGGTTAGACAAGAGAAAGGTTGTTGGAATACATGGGAAAGGTATTGAGAGAAATGGCAAGAGAAAGGTTGAAGTGGGTGTTGGGAGAAATGGTAAGAGAAAGGTTATTGGAATACATGAGAATGGTATTGAGACAAATGGCAAGAGAAAGGTCGTGGTGGGTGTTGGGAGAAATGGCAAGAGAAAGGTTGTAGTGGGTGTTGGGAGAAATGGCAAGAGACAGGTGCTGGTCAGTTCTGGTCAGGCAAGAGAGCGGTTGTTGTAATACATGAGAAGGGTATTGGGAGAAATGGCAAGAGAAATTGTGATGTGAGACATAATGATGCTGGGAGATAAGCAATATAAATGTTGCGGTGAGACTTAAAAGACGCAGGGAGATATCGCAAGTTTGCAGTAAAAGATAATGTGCTGTGAGACAAATAGATGCTGGGAGACAGGACAAGTTTGCAGAGAAAGATAATGTGCTGTGAGACAAATAGATGCTGGGAGACAGGACAAGTTTCCAGAGAAAGATAATGTGCTGTGAGACAAATAGATGCTGGGAGACAGGACAAGTTTGCAGAGAAAGATAATGTGCTGTGAGATAAATAGATGCTGGGAGACAGGACAAGTTTGCAGAGAAAGATAATGTGCTGTGAGACAAATAGATGCTGGGAGACAGGACAAGTTTCCAGAGAAAGATAATGTGCTGTGAGACAAATAGATGCTGGGAGACAGGACAAGTTTGCAGAGAAAGATAATGTGCTGTGAGATAAATAGATGCTGGGAGACAGGACAAGTTTGCAGAGAAAGATAATGTGCTGTGAGACAAATAGATGCTGGGAGACAGGACAAGTTTCCAGAGAAAGATAATGTGCTGTGAGACAAATAGATGCTGGGAGACAGGACAAGTTTGCAGAGAAAGATAATGTGCTGTGAGATAAATAGATGCTGGGAGACAGGACAAGTTTGCAGAGAAAGATAATGTGCTGTGAGACAAATAGATGCTGGGAGACAGGACAAGTTTGCAGAGAAAGATAATGTGCTGTGAGATAAATAGATGCTGGGAGACAGGACAGGTTTCCAGAGAAAGATAATGTGCTGTGAGACAAATAGATGCTGGGAGACAGGACAAGTTTCCAGAGAAAGATAATGTGCTGTGAGACAAATAGATGCTGGGAGACAGGACAAGTTTGCAGAGAAAGATAATGTGCTGTGAGATAAATAGATGCTGGGAGACAGGACAAGTTTGCAGAGAAAGATAATGTGCTGTGAGACAAATTCATGCTGGGAGACAGGACAAGTTTCCAGAGAAAGATAATGTGCTGTGAGACAAATAGATGCTGGGAGACAGGACAAGTTTGCAGAGAAAGATAATGTGCTGTGAGATAAATAGATGCTGGGAGACAGGACAAGTTTCCAGAGTAAGATAATGTGCTGTGAGACAAATAGATGCTGGGAGACAGGACAAGTTTGCAGAGAAAGATAATGTGCTGTGAGATAAATAGATGCTGGGAGACAGGACAGGTTTCCAGAGAAAGATAATGTGCTGTGAGACAAATAGATGCTGGGAGACAGGACAGGTTTCCAGAGAAAGATAATGTGCTGTGAGATAAATAGATGCTGGGAGACAGGACAAGTTTGCAGAGAAAGATAATGTGCTGTGAGATAAATAGATGCTGGGAGACAGGACAAGTTTGCAGAGAAAGATAATGTGCTGTGAGACAAACAGATGTTGGTAACAGGACACGTTTGCAGAGAAAGAGAAGCAAAATACATGTTGCTGTGAGAGTAAAAACCTCAGGGAGACCGGCAAGATAAAGGTTGCCGACAGACAAAATTAAAAAAAATAGCTCTGGAACACTTGCAGCAAAGATAATTTTTAGAAACGTGTCGAATTTAAAAAAAAAAAAAAAGACACAAGAATTTCGACCAGTGTGATTTAGTTGTTCCGCCCCCTTAGAATAAACATGTACATTTGGCATCCTGAACAGAATGGAAGGACACTCCGGGAAAAGATCTTTAAAAGAGCACACAGAAGATAGTGGAGATATTGGGTTCCTCTACTCAGAAATGAGCATTTCTAGATAACTAATACAAGAAATCAAACAGACAAATAACTAAACTTTCAAAGTCATAGAGACAGACAGAGGTTTCATCAAAATCATCTACAGTTGAATACTTTCCAAATTTTAAGTTAGTTTCCCGTCGCAATCGATAATAGCGACATCGTCAGTTTTGTCTTGATGATGTTACTTGCGCTGGCTTTGGGTTATTGCGAGAAGAGCCTGCACTGGTCATCAGCCTCACTCTCTGGTCCCGAGCTACATTGGACAAGTGGCAAGACACACGTCAAGACGACTGGATGTAATTCGGAATGTACGCACTCTGGTCCCACCTCTTTGAGACCAGGGGTCGCTTGAAACCTGCGGGGTTCGAACCCACGCCGTTTCCGTTCATCAATTTGAGAGACGAGTGCCTTAACCTTTCAAGCACAGCGCCCCAATTGTATACCTCATTTTCAACACAATCGTAAAGTCTAGCAAGCGTGGAGTAGCTAAATTTTGGGTTTCATTTATGTATGAGTGGTTAGAGCGCTTGTCGCTGGCAGCTAACGGACCAGGTTCCATTCCCCGTCTTGGCAAGCTCCAGTTGTACGTGAAGTATAATTAAGGAAGGCACGACGATGAAGAAGGAAATCTACCGACCCCACACCGGCTCAGAAACTGCTCGGACCTATGACAACTCTACCACGGCATCCCCATAGAGCAGTGATTGGATCACGGTTACCTTAACCGCTTCATCGTTATAACATTTGAGCGGACGTGCCTTCAACCAATCTTCGACGAACCTTCCTGGCATTTGTTGATGCCTTCAGTTCTCCTCGGCTTACGGCCTCTTCTACGTCTGATCTTTGCCTTTCTGAGTCTCATTTCGCCCTTGCAGTTTCACGCATTACACCGATTGCTTGGTGTAATCGAGGTCTCGCACTTTTTCTTCTACAATGCCAAAAGTTCATACACGTATATGATTCAACACGAGCGAACAATGATAATAGAATTGCTGAAGCGTTCAACTGGTATGTTTGGGGTTTACCTGTACACACGACAACACAGGAGAAGAGAACAGACTAGAAGGATGGAAAACACGCTCTGTTGCCTGGTAGTGATAATAGTAACGCAACGAACGGAGCGTCCCGGTAACAGCGGAAATTGCAGCTGTACAGCACTCCATTGTTTGGCTAGTGTCTCCATGGTGACAGCGCATGATGGGAACGCTGCCTCGAAGTGAGTCAAGTCGGTCAGCCTGCCACTCTATTCACCTCGAACACACCTGGGAACCGAGCTAGCCTGGATGTGCGTGCACATGCTTGAGAGCTCACGTGCGCCAAGTGGATGGAGCCTGTGACGTGTAGACGTAAGGCATGCGTCACAACGGTTGAGTTTGTAAACAAGAGGTCGAGTCCTGGGGATAGGACATCCAGGACATTCACCACACATATTTTTAGCAACGAAATAAGTGACAGTGAATACTGACACAACAACGTGAGTGACCGTGAATACTGACACAACGAAGTGAGTGACCGTGAATACTGGCACAATGAAGTGAGTGACAGTGAATACTGACACAATGAAGTGAGTGACCGTGAATACTGACACAATGAAGTGAGTGACCGTGAATACTGACACAATGAAGTGAGTGACCGTGAATACTGACACAACGAAGTGAGTGACAGTGAATACTGACACAACAAAGTGAGTGACAGTGAATACTGACACAACAAAGTGAGTGACAGTGAATACTGACACAACAAAGTGAGTGACAGTGAATACTGACACAACAAAGTGAGTGACAGTGAATACTGACACAACAAAGTGAGTGACAGTGAATACTGACACAACAAAGTGAGTGACAGTGAATACTGACACAACGAAGTGAGTGACCGTGAATACTGACACAATGAAGTGAGTGACCGTGAATACTGACACAATGAAGTGAGTGACCGTGAATACTGACACAATGAAGTGAGTGACAGTGAATACTGACACAACAAAGTGAGTGACAGTGAATACTGACACAACAAAGGGAGTGACCGTGAATACTGACACAATGAAGTGAGTGACCGTGAATACTGACACAATGAAGTGAGTGACCGTGAATTCTGACAAAATGAAGTGAGTGACAGTGAATACTGACACAATGAAGTGAGTGACCGTGAATACTGACACAATGAAGTGAGTGACCGTGAATACTGACACAATGAAGTGAGTGACCGTGAATACTGACACAATGAAGTGAGTGACCGTGAATACTGACACAATGAAGTGAGTGACCGTGAATACTGACACAACGAAGTGAGTGACAGTGAATACTGACACAACAAAGTGAGTGACAGTGAATACTGACACAACAAAGCGAGTGACAGTGAATACTGACACAACAAAGTGAGTGACAGTGAATACTGACACAACAAAGTGAGTGACAGTGAATACTGACACAACAAAGTGAGTGACAGTGAATACTGACACAACGAAGTGAGTGACAGTGAATACTGACACAACGAAGTGAGTGACCGTGAATACTGACACAATGAAGTGAGTGACCGTGAATACTGACACAATGAAGTGAGTGACCGTGAATACTGACACAATGAAGTGAGTGACAGTGAATACTGACACAATGAAGTGAGTGACAGTGAATACTGACACAACAAAGTGAGTGACAGTGAATACTGACACAACAAAGGGAGTGACCGTGAATACTGACACAATGAAGTGAGTGACCGTGAATACTGACACAATGAAGTGAGTGACCGTGAATTCTGACAAAATGAAGTGAGTGACAGTGAATACTGACACAATGAAGTGAGTGACCGTGAATACTGACACAATGAAGTGAGTGACCGTGAATACTGACACAATGAAGTGAGTGACCGTGAATACTGACACAATGAAGTGAGTGACCGTGAATACTGACACAATGAAGTGAGTGACCGTGAATACTGACACAATGAAGTGAGTGACCGTGAATACTGACACAATGAAGTGAGTGACCGTGAATACTGACACAATGAAGTGAGTGACCGTGAATACTGACACAATGAAGTGAGTGATCGTGAATACTGACACAATGAAGTGAGTGACCGTGAATACTGACACAATGAAGTGAGTGACCGTGAATACTGACACAATGAAGTGAGTGACCGTGAATACTGACACAATGAAGTGAGTGACCGTGAATACTGACACAATGAAGTGAGTGACCGTGAATACTGACACAATGAAGTGAGTGACAGTGAATACTGACACAATGAAGTGAGTGACAGTGAATACAGACACAATGAAGTGAGTGACCCTGAATACTGACACAATGAAGTGAGTGACCGTGAATACTGACACAATGAAGTGAGTGACCGTGAATACTGACACAATGAAGTGAGTGACCGTGAATACTGACACAATGAAGTGAGTGACCGTGAATACTGACAATGAAGTGAGTGACAGTGAATACTGACACAACAAAGTGAGTGACAGTGAATACTGACACAACAAAGTGAGTGACAGTGAATACTGACACAACAAAGTGAGTGACAGTGAATACTGACACAACGAAATGAGTGACAGTGAATACTGACACAACGAAATGAGTGACAGTGAATACTGATAAAGGCTGGATCCAGTTAATAAATAAGTGCAAGGGCATGAAGAAACGTAACATCACATTATTAACTTCAGACATTCTTCCTGCTAGCCATCTTCTTCCTCCTAGTTATCTTTTTTCTCTTTGTCCTCACCTACCTTTTCATTCCTTCTCCATCTTCTTCCTCATAGTCATCTTTTTTCTCTTTGTCCTCATCTACCTTTTCATTCCTTATCCATCTTCTTCTAGTATCCCTCTGCTTTTCTCAAATGCCACTTCTTCCTCCCATTTCTCCTAGTTCTTTTCTTCCTCTTATTCTACGTCCTCTTCTTATTCCACTTCTTCATCCTACACTTCTTCCTTCTAATCCACATCTTCCTCTTATTTCCCCGTTTCCTCTTATTTCACTCATTTCTCCTATTCCCCCTCTTCCATCTATTCGTCTTATTCCCCATCTTTTTTCTAATCGATTTCTTCCTCCTATTCGAACTGTTCTTCTTAATCAACTTCTTCCTCATATTCCACCTCTTTCTTTTTTTTCCTATCTTCTTCTTACTTCACCTTTTCCTCTTATTTCACTTCTTCCTCATATGCCACTTCTTCCTCATATGCCACTTCTTCCCCATATGCCACTTCTTCCTCATATGCCACTTCTTCCTCATATGCCACTTCTTCCTCATATGCCACTTCTTCCTCATATGCCACTTCTTCCTCATATGCCACTTCTTCCTCATATGCCACTTCTTCCTCATATGCCACTTCTTCCTCATATGCCACTTCTTCCTCATATGCCACTTCTTCCTCATATGCCAATTCTTCCTCATATGCCACTTCTTCCATTTATTCCTCTCCCTTTCCCTAATCTTCCTCCTAATCACTTTATCCTCCTATTTCTCTTCGCCTTATTTCTCTAATCCCCAAGGCGGTGTGCGTTGCACTGTGGTTTTTATTTTGCGCCTGTCGGCCCAGTGCATCCGACTTCAGCATGCATTTTATGTAAGGGTCTGCTTCCTCCTGCCTTTTCTAAGGGTTTGCTTCCCCGGGGTAACGGCCGGTGCTGTGATGGGGATCGAACCCAGCACCTTCGGGTTGTGAGCCGTGCCACTTAACCAGTAGGCCACGCCGTCCCCTCAAGTCCTCTTCTAACTTCTTATTCCTTTGTTCTCTTCATCCGCTTCTTGTTTTTCATCCTTTTCTAAGACTTCATCAATTTTCCTTCATTTAATTGTTTTCCTTTTCTCCTTTCTAATCGTTTTCATCTTCCCCCTCCCTTTTCTTCTACTATCGTCATAGTACAGCTAATCATGTACTCCTTAACTCTGTTAAATAACATTTTTGGGGGGAAGAGCCGTCATGCATACATAGTAAGCCAATCGCATTCGGTGGGGTATGCAGGCTCAAATGTTGGAAGGCACTCTACCGTACAGAAATTTAGTCAGATCGGATAATTTCCATCACAAGGGAGAAGATCCTGACGAAGAGAGTAAAAGATGGTTGACTGGTCCATCGTATCGCTCCATGTGAAGCAAAGGGCAACTACTAAAGCTGGTCTCTTTACCGGAAGCCTAGATGCGGGCATTTGTAGTGGTGCTTTCAATTCCAATGGTTACACATGATGAGCTTGTTAACCCCATGCACAACCCTCTAAATTAGCCTTGCACGGCATGGTTGGAAGGTTAGTCATATTCTTCATAGCCGGTTACCAACTGGCTGTGTTCTATTAGTCGAAGATCATACTTCATTTCCTCTTCTCTTCTCTCACCTCACAATCTATTTCATTTGACTCTGTCCAACAAGCACACTCTTGCACAACTTTCACATGCGTCCTCATGGTGAGACCCTTCCATTGTATTTTGGTTGAGTTGACCTCTGAGAGCGTCCAATTATAGCATAGGTACACATAGACACACAAACACACATCCAAGCACTGGTTAATACGTTCTGATCTCACCTAATAGGTTGCGGTCCCGGGCCAGCCTCCGCCAGTAGAATACAGAGAAGCAAACACTTTAACCGAAATAAATGTTCTATTAGATAACGTCAGTTGATGTTGAGCCTTTGTGTTATCGTCAATTGTTATCGTCAACTGTTACCGTCAATGTTATCGTCAATTGTTATCGTCAACTGTTACCGTCAATTGTTATCGTCAACTGTTACCGTCAATTGTTATCGTCAACTGTTACCGTCAACTGTTACCGTCAATTGTTATCGTCGACTGTTACCGTCAATTGTTATCGTCAACTGTTATCGTCAATTGTTATCGTCGACTGTTACCATCAATTGTTATTACCAACTGTTATTACCAACTGTTATCACCAACTGTTATTATCGACTGTTATCATCAAATGTTATCGTCAACTGTTATTGTCAACAGCTATGATAAACCTTAAGAAAGATCTGCCGCCAAAAACTCAAATAAGATCATGAAAACTTCCCCGGCGAATGTCTGCTGAATATCGGCGCAGCATCAAATTAGCCAGCGTAGCCTTGCTGAAAAAAGCTTCCGATGGGTCTCGCACAACATCAAATCTACTCATGGAGTCAATAATGAAAGCATACTATACCAACCTGTTTTGATCATCAGAACCCCCTCCAATTGCCCCCCCCCCCCCTTACCCCCTCTTCCAAACTTCCTGCCCTTAAAAATTCGTCATGCTGTCGAGTCAACGCCATCTGGAAAGATGGCCTCACTGCTGAGGTCATCCGTGCTTCCGGTCTAACCCTTTACCAAGCCGTAGCGCAATGTTTTCCACGTTATCTTTATTCGGTGGGAGAGGGTACATGCTGCCTGGTACAACTCGAGGACAACACTCTTGCACGAGAAGTGAGACAAAGAGGATCTAGGAAACTTTCGTCCAATGACTCTCCTCCCTGTCACTTACAAGATGTTTACTAAATGCATCCTTACCAGAGTCGGCACCACTCTCGAACAATCGCAACCAGTCGAACAAGCAGGTTTCCGGCGTTCGTACAGTACACTGGACCATATCTCAACCTGTTGCCGCCTTATTGAGGCGCCCCGAGAATTCCAGACGCCCTTGATACTCACCTTCATCGACTATAAAAAGGCTTCAGATTCGGTAGAACAACATTTTGTCTGGCGTTCACTGTTGGAAAAAGGTGTCGATCCTGGTTACATTAGAGTTCCCACCAACAGTTATACGAACTGCACTACCACATTTCGTCCGTTCCAACGTCCAATTGTGGAACCAATTCAAAATTTTGTCCGCCAGGGCGATCCTATCTCACCGAACCTTATCTCTGCATGTTTGGAATCAGTCACTAGCCGATGGAACTGGGACACCTTTGGTATCCTTATTGACGGCAGACGCCTCAATCACCTTCGATCTGCTGATGGCATAGTGCTCATCGCAGCTACTCGATGGAGAGGGCAAGAAAGCGGGTCTGGAAATGAATATCTTGAAGATCAAAGTGGTGCGCACTCGCTTAGCCACTTGTGATCTAGTCTTCCTTGGCGAGGTACGATTAGAGGATGTCAACGAGTTACATTTATCTTGGAAGTCTTCTCAATATGGAGAATAACCTGGAACCTGAATTGACAAGACATCGCCGTGCGGGTTGGGTAGCTTTCTCGTCTATTAACACGATCCTGGATGGTTTTCATGACCAAGACCTACGAGCCTCCCTCTTCAATTCCACTGTACTCCCTGCGATGTGCTACGGTGCCGAGACGTTGACACTAACAAAATCACTAGAGGATAAATTGAGAGTGACCCAGGCCTCCCTTGAGAGACGCTTGGTCGGAATCACTCTCCGGAACCAATGTATGCAAGGTCTCCACAATTCTGACATAAGACGATTGTCCCTGGTGAAGGATGCGGTAATTCATGCAGACAAGGCAAAATATATATGGGCAGATCACATGTTGCGACGGAACGATGGTCGATGGAGCACAGAGACAGCAGTCTGGTACTCTCGAGGTAAGAAGAGACTGCGGGGAAGACCTCCAATACTTTGGTCAGACTCGCTTGCTGTACGCTGCAACATCCGAGATGCCTCTTGAGGAGCACTTACCATGCACTGGACTTCCGTGGCCCAAGACAGGGTCCGCTGGAGACGAAGTTGGAACCTGCAGCTACGCTGAGGAACGGGTCATCAAGATCAAGATCAAGATGATAAACTGTTATAATTAACTGTTATTATGAATTGTTATCATCATCTGTTATTATGAATTGTTATTATCAACTGTTATTATGAATTGTTATCAACTGTTTGAATCGTAGTACTCAGTTATTGTGACTGTTCGTTTCCCCGTGGTTCCTTATTGTGAGGAATGTCAAATTCAGTAAAGGAAACTGACCCTGTGGTTGCACATCGGTTCGGGGGGCCGCCTTTCTTCTTATTGGGTGGCATCCCCCCCCCCCCCCCCCCTGTAAAGTCGATCTCGTGTTGGCGTCTCAGAGTACTGACATTAACAATACTTTCTCGAGTAGTTTCAGGTGTAACTGTGTGTGTGTGTAACAGAGACGAGAATATGGTCACTGCCACACTGGGAGTATCTGTGAGAAGCGACTAACAGTATGTCTGTCTACCTTTTTCGGATTTGAGCAGTGGTAGTGCCCCTCTTTTCCTGGCAAAGGTACTCAGTTCAGCTCACGCTACCTGTACGGACCAGTCGACCCAGTTGGTAATGGATTTACTATTAGGAAAAGAAAGGCAGCGAGGAAAAGTCCTGGCCACCCCACCATAGACACGCTGCTGCAGCCTCGTAAAACAAAGTCTCTAACACTTCATCCCCGACAATAGCGTCTGCCTAGGAATTATCTTTACCTTCATCTAGAGCAGCAGATTGCCCAAACCATGGGTATCCATACTCACACGTAAAAATCCTGCCGAATGTGGAGAACCATATTTCCAAGACACGTTTAGAAAAGAAACCATGCTCCATACACGACAATGGATAACATTTAAAACATAGTTTTCTGAACGAATATTGCCGGCAGTGTGTTTGTTGACCAAGGTCCAGTTGATATTTGACACAATAACACAAGAGTAAGCAAATAATAAACATTAAAAAATTATTATTTAAAACAATTAAAAATAATTGAATTCTCCTAACGATTGATGTAGGTACTGTATTATGTTGTCGAGACTCGATAGTTTCTCCAGTTGTGTCCATATATGATACAATATTACAAGTGTGACTAACTCGTTTTTAATGGGATTGAAAAAAATAAGCAGAAGATGTAGTTGTACTAGATGAGAGGTTGGGTGGTTAGGGTGTCGGTATTCTGACAATGAGGGCATGTGTTCAAAACCTCGAGAAGACGTTAGTTTTGTTTCTTCCAGAGGTGAATTAAAAACTGAGACCGTACAGTGCGTGATGACTATACGGGCAAGCGGCCTTTACTTCTTGACCCCATAACTATCACGGAGAACCTGAGTAAAGGAAGTAAACGCCGTAAGTATCGTCTTTTTAAGTGGTCATAGATGTAGGAATTTCCCATGTCCGTTTTCACATGGCATGGATGCTAACTGTGGCGTTCAAGAAAAGAACACTTCCACTAGAAATTCAACACAAATCATTGGACGCACCCAGAGCTTAACAGATACTCAAGTCACAAAACTGCATTGCCAGACAAACATAACCTGGAAGAAGGACCAGTACGTGTAAGACAGGAATTCGAGAACAATCAGAAGTGACAGATACGGTGGTACATAACTAACAAACTGTCTCGGCCAGGGTTCCGTTGGGGTTAGAATTCATTAGCAATATTGGTTTTCATTATCATTGTGTGCATACAAGGACAAAGTTGGACTAGTGTGGTGTTGTCAATTGTATGTAGTCGTCGCTAGTGTGGCAGTTCAGGAGACAAGAGAGAGGTGGGGTGGTTAGGTTAGATTAAATTAGATATTAGATTAGACAGGCGGATAGATCGTTGAATGGCTGGATGTTTGGTGTGATGGATGGATGCACGCATGTGACGGATGTATTGGTAGTTGGATTGATGAGTTGACATATTGTGTAGAGTTAGGTGGATTGGTGTATGGTTGGTGTAGAGTTGGGTGGATTGGTGTATGGTTGGTGTAGAGTTGGGTGAATTGGTGTATGGTTGGTGTAGAGTTGGGTGGATTGGTGTATGGTTGGTGTAGAGTTGGGTGGATTGGTGTATGGTTGGTGTAGAGTTGGGTGGATTGGTGTATGGTTGGTGTAGAGTTGGGTGGATTGGTGTATGGTTGGTGTAGAGTTGGGTGGATTGGTGTATGGTTGGTGTAGAGTTGGGTGGATTGGTGTATGGTTGGTGTAGAGTTGGGTGGATTGGTGTATGGTTGGTGTAGAGTTGGGTGGATTGGTGTATGGCTGGTGTAGAGTTGGGTGGATTGATGTAGAGTTGGGTGGATTGGTGTAGAGTTGGGTGGATTGGTGTAGAGTTGGGTGGATTGGTGTAGAGTTGGGTGGATTGATGTATGGTTGGTGTAGAGTTGGGTGGATTGGTGTAGAGTTGGGTGGACTGGTGTAGAGTTGGGTGGATTGGTGTATGGTTGGTGTAGAGTTGGGTGGATTGGTGTATGGTTGGTGTAGAGTTGGGTGGATTGGTGTATGGTTGGTGTAGAGTTGGGTGGATTGGTGTATGGTTGGTGTAGAGTTGGGTGAATTGGTGTATGGTTGGTGTAGAGTTGGGTGGATTGGTGTATGGCTGGTGTAGAGTTGGGTGGATTGGTGTATGGCTGGTGTAGAGTTGGGTGGATTGATGTAGAGTTGGGTGGATTGGTGTAGAGTTGTGTGGATTGGTGTAGAGTTGGGTGGATTGGTGTAGAGTTGGGTGGATTGGTGTAGAGTTGGGTGGATTGGTGTAGAGTTGGGTGGATTGGTGTAGAGTTGGGTGGATTGATGTATGGTTGTTGTAGAGTTGGGTGGATTGGTGTAGAGTTGGGTGGACTGGTGTAGAGTTGGGTGGATTGGTGTATGGTTGGTGTAGAGTTGGGTGGATTGATGTATGGTTGGTGTAGAGTTGGGTGGATTGATGTAGAGTTGGGTGGATTGATGAATGGTTGGTGTAGAGTTGGGTGGATTGATGTATGGCTGGTGTAGAGTTGGGTGGATTGATGTATGGTTGGTGTAGAGTTGGGTGGATTGATGTATGGTTCGTGTAGAGTTGGGTGGATTGATGTATGGTTGGTGTAGAGTTGGGTAGATTGGTGTAGAGTTGGGTGGATTTGTGTATGGTTGGTGTAGAGTTGGGTGGATTGGTGTATGGTTGGTGTAGAGTTGGGTGGATTGATGTATGGTTGGTGTAGAGTTGGGTGGATTGATGTATGGTTGGTGTAGAGTTGGGTGGATTGATGTATGGCTGGTGTAAAGTTGGGTGGATTGATGTATGGTTGGTGTAGAGTTGGGTGGATTGATGTATGGTTGGTGTAGAGTTGGGCGGATTGATGTATGGTTGGTGTAGAGTTGGGTGGATTGATGTATGGTTGGTGTAGTGTTGGGTGGATTGGTGTAGAGTTGGGTGGATTGGTGTAGAGTTGGGTGGATTGGTGTATAGTTGGTGTAGACTTGGGTGGATTGATGTATGGTTGGTGTAGAGTTGGGTGGATTGATGTAGAGTTGGATGGATTGGTGTATGGTTGGTGTAGAGTTGGGCGAATTGATGTATGGTTGGTGTAGAGTTGGGTGGATTGATGTATGGTTGGTGTAGAGTTTGGTGGATTGATGTATGGTTGGTGCAGAGTTGGGTGGATTGATGTATGGTTGGTGTAGAGTTGGGTGAATTGATGTATGGTTGGTGTAGAGTTGGGTGGATTGATGTATGGTTGGTGTAGAGTTGGGTGGATTGATGTATGGTTGGTGTAGAGTTGGGTGGATTGATGTATGGTTGGTGTAGAGTTGGGTGGATTGGTGTAGAGTTGGGTGGATTGGTGTAGAGTTGGGTGGATTGGTGTATAGTTGGTGTAGAGTTGGGTGGATTGATGTATGGTTGGTGTAGAGTTGGGTGGATTGATGTAGAGTTGGATGGATTGGTGTATGGTTGGTGTAGAGTTGGGCGGATTGATGTATGGTTGGTGTAGAGTTGGGTGGATTGATGTATGGTTGGTGTAGAGTTTGGTGGATTGATGTATGGTTGGTGCAGAGTTGGGTGGATTGATGTATGGTTGGTGTAGAGTTGGGTGAATTGATGTATGGTTGGTGTAGAGTTTTGTGAATTGATGTATGGGTGATGCATAGTTGGATTGATGTATGATTGGTTTATGGATGAATGGATTGATTTATGGTTGATGTCTATTGACAATTTGACTGACGGAGTACCCTGCTGTGTGTAGAGTACCTTGCTGTGTGTAGAGTACCCTGCTGCGTATAGAGTACCCTGCTGTGCGTAGAGTACCCTGCTGTGTGTAGAGTACCCTGCTGTGTGTATAAAGTACCTTACTGTGTGTAGAGCACCCTGCTGTGTGTAGAGTACCCTGCTGTGTGTAGAGTACCCTGCTGTGTGTAGAGTACCCTGCTGTGTGTAGAGTACCCTGCTGTGTGTAGAGTACCCTGCTGTGTGTAGAGTACCCTGCTGTGTGTAGAGTACCCTGCTGTGTGTAGAGTACCCTGCTGTGTGTAGAGTACCCTGCTGTGTGTAGAGTACCCTGGTGTGTGTGTAAAGTAAGTACCTTGCTGTATTAAACAACCCAGATATAGAAATAATGTCTCAAGACCACTACAGAAATACAAGAGTCATTTACTCGTTTTCCAGTTGATCGAGAGAAAAAAACGAAGAAAAATAGAAGAAATAAATATATATATATATATATATATATATATATATATATACTCTGTTACTGCTTGATAAGTCCCAGGAAAAATACATATTTTTCGTTTCTCATTTATGAGCTATTGTTCCGGAATATTCTTTCAAACCCTCTTCTTTCATACTGCAATACTGTTGACGCAACCAACCGAAGTAATACGCGTCTGAGGTTCCTTCTTGCACCATACACCAACAAAAACCTACACACCTATTTATTTCTTGAACATTTCATAACAGCCTGGTTATTTTTGCTTTCAGCAGGTTTTATTACCATAGGGACCCTAGTGAGATAAGTACATTTATGCGTGTATCTGTTCTCTCGTGATTTGTTAGTTGTTTTCATCTGTGTTCTTCTTTGTCACATATGAAGACCTTTTAGACGTACGTTTCGCTCATGTTCTGATGCCGTATCTGAACTATACTTACGCACGTTCAAATCGCACTACTATTGCCCCCACAAACGCGTTCCCTGTTCCTTCTCTCAGACACACACACGTCTTCGTACCAAACTACTGTCGCTCCCATCCAGACAGGTCGTGCATGCACCGAGACCTGGTGTGCTCAGCTGTCGTCGACGAGCTCGCGACCCACAATTAGCACATACTTAAGAGTCCCCGTGTATTTGCTCAGCCGAGCTCTGCCCGCAGCTGGAGCACAATCTCGTACCAGTTAATTAATGAACGAATTATCCTGGTCGGTTAAGTTCGGGAGGGACAGATTGTTATATCATTTAAATAGGCATCAATAAGTATATACAACTGTGGCCACACAAGACAAGAATGATGAAGGAGAAGGCAGTAGAAGGAATCAATGGAAGATAGCAGAGGTTCATGACAGTCCGATCTGTTCAAACCAGGAATGGCAAATATATAAGTGAATTTTTTCGAGTTCTTTCTTGACTGATAAATTAGAAAAAGAATTGTTCACTCCTTTTTTTGTATCAGATATGGCACTATTCTACTCCTCTCTCAGACGTGACACTATTCTACTCCTCTATCAGACGTGACACTATTCTACTCCTCTATCAGACGTGACACTATTCTACTTCTCTATCAGACGTGACACTATTCTACTCCTCTCTCAGACGTGGCACTATTCTATTCCTCTATCAGATGTGACACTCTTCTAATTCTCTGTCAGACGTGACACTCTTCTACTTCTCTGTCAGACGTGACATTGTTCTACTTCTATCAGACGTGGCGCTCTTCTTTTCATGCACCAGACGTGACACGCTTCTACTCCTCAACCAGACGCGACTCTTATACTGCTCAACCTGACGTGACGATCTTCTTTTCATGTACCAGACGTGACACTCTTCTATTCCTCTATCAGATGCGGTGCATTGTTTCTAGAGACTGCCTTTAAAACAGAGAAAACTACTGCGCGCCCAGCAGAGAGAAAACTATATTAGATGACAATAATAGCATACTGTTCGCAGATCTAATTAGAGTTCGTCGCACTGTCATTCACGTGTCATATGCGATGTGTTTGTAGATCCTGACAGATCATTCCACGGCAGGATATACTACTACAAGACAATGTTATTGCACAATATTGTGTGCTACGTCATGGTCTGGACTGAGCGAAGATTCAGTTACAGTACTGGGGACGCGTATGCTAGTGGTTAAGTGACACGGCTCACAACCCAAAGGTACTGGGTTCGATTTCCATCACAGCACCGGCCGTTACCCCGGGGAAGCAAACCCTTCGAAAGTACAGTAGGAAGCAGACCCTTACATAAAATGCATGCCGAAGTCGGATGCACTGGGCCGACAGGCACAAAATAAAAACCGCAGTGCAACGCACACCGCCTTGGGGAATAGAAAAGTAAGGCGAACGAAAAACCCCAAAAAGTTAAGTACACCTTACAATAATCAACTTGTTTGTGGAATGTTAACAAGCTTCAGGGAAAACAAGCACAGCAACAACAAATACGACACTGCAGATCACAACTAAAATATCAAATGAAGAACTATTTTGCTAGCACTGAGAATGATGTATCTAGTTTTATGTACAGCACATCAATCTGGACGACCTGGTTAACCTTCATCAGCACGCTCGGGATATAAGGAAAGCTAATGCAACCCGCCATTTAACGCGCTACTCAGGGCTCGCAAGAGTAAATTTACTCATTGTGGGCATTCAATAATAATAATAATAGTAATAAAACAACAGCAGCAATCAACTGATGTCAATTCCCGACGCGTTAAATGTTCCTACAATAGAGACGCCTACATCAAATAACCCCATGCACACAATGTTTGTCCCGTCCAATTATTACAAGGCTTGTATATATGACGATCACTTGCTCAGTTATATCGACGTCAAAGTTAGAAGCACTATAAGGTAGAGAGCTGAACTGATCTAACTGTCTGTGCCGATTAACATTGGATAGATCTCAAGTCAACTTTGTTGTTAGAATTAAATGACGAAACATGGTGCAACTGACAACCACATCACAAGGACTGTCGGTCAAGGTTTAAACCGACCGGAGAGTGTACGCTCCTTAAAACCACAGACATACGCTCCTTTCAAGCACAAACATACAGTCCTTTCATTCACAGACATCCGCTCCTTTCATTCATTGACATACGCTCCGTTCATTCACAGACATACGCTCCTTTCATTCATTGACATACGCTCCGTTCATTCACAGACATACGCTCCTTTCATTCACAGACATACCTTTCAACCACAGACATACACTCCTTTCATTCACTGACATACGCTTCGTTTATTCACATGCACACCTTTCAACCACAGACATACAGTCCTTTCATTCACAGACATACGCTCCTCTCATTCACAGACATACGCTCCTCTCATTCACAGACATACGCTCCTCTCATTCACAGACATACGCTCCTTTCATTCAGACATGAGTAAACTAATGGGTCAGTGATTTTTCATTTATGGAGTTGACTGGACACTTAAAGAGGCGATTGGACACTCAAAAAGGTGACTGGACACTCACAGAGGTGATTGGACATTCAAAGAGGTGACTTACACTCAAAGAGGTGATTGTATAGACACTGAAAAAGGCACATAACGCGGCAGAACAAATCGTTAAATATGATGTACTCGATTTGGGGCCCTCAAATAGCCCTCTGATTAACCAATGTGACTGGGTTGGTGTAATTTGCATGCGAGTTGTCCATGTCTGCACACTTCTGTTCTGGTGTTATTCATTGTGCGTTTGTCATGCCATGCCATTTGGGATGCGAGTTGTCCATGTCTGCACACTTCTGTTGTGGTGTTTCACATCGCCCACCTTCTCGGCCTGTCTTTGCCTTCTTATGAACTGTGTGGCTATATGGAGATGTATCTGCACGTATAGTCATCACTAAAGCAGGGAATACCGATACCTTTACGGGGCTGGTGGACATTGAGGAGGCCTACCAGGGTGTTCTGTAGGGCTGAGATTCTGAGGTGTTCAGACCCACAAACAACACTAGGAAAACTTGAGCTACTGTTCCAGACTGGGACGCCGTACAGAGAGTCAAACATTACCGCACAAATGAAGGCCTCCAGACAGTAGTTAGCTCACTTACCGAGGCAGGTACCCTCAGCGACTCCAGACAGTAGTTAGCTCACTTACCGAGGCAGGTACCCTCAGCGACTCCAGACAGTCGTTAGCTCACCTACCGAGACAGGTACCCTCAGCGACTCCAGGCAGTCGTTAGCTCACTTACCGAGGCAGGTACCCTCAGCGACTCCAGACAGTCGTTAGCTCACTTACCGAGGCAGGTACTCTCAGCGCCTCCAGACAGTAGTTAGCTCACCTACCGAGGCAGGTACCCTCAGCGTATAAGCGAATATCGACACTGGGGTCAGCAGCATGACTGCAACGTCAAGTTCTGCGTTTGAGAGGCTGTAAGCAAAGGTCTGGGACCGACAAGGCATCAGTGTCGACCCCAATGTAAAAGTGTAGGACACTTAATGGTAGCAAGCATTATTAGGACGTGTAGTGCAGTATTTCTCTAACAATCACATCGATTCATAAATCATAACTGATTAATCTGGAGATAACGAATTATATATTCTAATAATAACATCAGGATCCTCCTACACAATTTTCGATGACGTCATGCACGCTATTTACGTGTTTTGTTTTTTATTGCGGAGACTAATCGCTGTTGGAGTCTACAGGACAGACACACGTTCTAAACGTCGGTCTTTGACCACCAGGAAACATATTCAAACCTTCAGTATGGCTTGTTTTTCAAACGACCTTTATTCCTCAATCCTGCAAATCTTCCCTGCGCAGCACAGCAATAGACCTTGCGATGGTGTTTACAGTAGATGTGTGTGCGTGTTGGTGCATGGTGTGTATCTTCTTTCATCATCTACAGAACACTCAACACAATAACACGCATGGGGCAACCACGACATCCCACCATCTTCCCCCGAGAACATCAAGCCAGAATATGTCGTCAGCCATCACCGTGTTTCCGACGGGCAGTGATAGGGGCCGCGATTGCGTCTAACTTGCCAGATTGACGAGTTTATCTCCTTAGGAACGAGTCTGCTTACAATCCAGGCCGGTCGGTCACAAAAGGTTATCGGGCAGGTGGCGTGCGACGGCTGTCTGTGCGCCTGCTCCTTCGGGTGCTGGCGTAATTATTTATCGTTAGCTGGCGGCAGCCGTCGCTGTACACGGGATTGAGGCAGGCTCCCAGATAGGGCGATATAGAGGACACATAAGGAGGGCTGATTTGAAAGAGGGGTGTATTGGTTAGGAATTTCACGTCTTTTTGATTTCTTTTTTCATTTGATCCCACTGAGTGATTCGCTTGTGTGTGTGTATATATATATATATATATATATATATATATATATATATATATATATATATATATATATAGAGAGAGAGAGAGAGAGAGAGAGAGAGAGAGAGAGAGAGACGATGATCGCATAATTAATTTTGCTACCGCTATTTTTAAATAAGTAAAAGTAAACGTCTTGAGAGCCTGTGTTTTTCCTGTGGCAGCTTATGGCTGTGAAGCATGGACGATTACCAAAACTTCTAGACAAAGAATCGAATCCTTCGAGTCAAAATGTTACAGAAAGATCCTCAGAATACCCTGGACAGAGAAAAGAACAAATGTAGACATTCGGCAAGAGTTGAGCATAGAGGAGACTGGTTTATCAATTCCATTTTGGCTAGAAAATGCAAATACTTTGGTCACATCAAGAGACACAACGGTCTTGAGAGGACGGTGATGGAAGGTATGGTGCCAGGCAAAAGAGGAAGGGGTAGACTAAGAAGACGATGGCACCAAGATATCCAGGAGTGCCTGAGTATGACAGTGGCGGGGGCTGGTGTATTGGCAAGGGAACTAGTTTCTTTCAGACAGACTGTGATGGGAGCGACGTTCTACAAAGGACATGCTTCATGATGACCGCTATTTTTAGCAAGGATTAACTGCACTACTTTTTATCCTCACTGTCTCGAGCCGCCCAACTACGGGATGCAGGGGACTCCGCAACAAGCACCCGTGAAAAAGACGGCGGAGGCAGGAGTCGAACCCACACCACCTGATCACGAGGCCGACGGCTTAACCACTTCGCCACGGAATCCCATATATATGTATATCATTCATTGGCTCTTTCCGTCTTGTCAGGCGATAGTAATTATTTTTATTTTTTTTAAAAGGGATACAACTACAGTCCATTCGATAACGCATGTGACTCGTTAGTTCTCCTTTGTTCGTTCTCAATTTCCCGACCAAGCCCTGAAAAAAGCTTTGCAAGTAGCGGCATGTAGTCCAGAGAACGGAATGCGTTGTGTCGTAGTTTACAGCTTTATTGCGATATTTGCACCTTTCGGTCCAACACATCCGACTTCAGCAAGCCTTTTTGAGTGGTTCGCTGGCCCTGACGCTAGCAGTCAGCTATGGGGCGCTGACCGCTGCAGTTCATGCGCTGCTCAGAGTCTTGATCCCGTAAGCGTCCAATTCGAGCAGAAAAGCTACTTCCACAGTGTGTGCAAGAATATTCAGGGCCATTTGCGGCATTTTGTTGTTGTTTTTGTTGTGTTTTTTTTGCGTTCGCCTTATTTATCTATTCCCCAAGGCGTGTGTGCGTTACACTGTGGTTTTTATTTTGCGACTGTCGGCCCAGTGCATTCGACTTCAGCATGCATTTTATGTAAGGGTGTGCTTCCTCCTGCATTTTCTAGGGGTTTGCTTCCCCGGGATAACGGCCGGTGCTGTGATGGGCATCGAACACAGCACCTTCTGGTTGTGAGCCGTGCCCTATAACCACTAGGACACGCCGTCCCCTCATTTGCGGCATTGTATATATATGCATAGAACAACTGGTTTGCATTCGATTTGGTGTCGAATATTTGATTGACTATTCGTGCTGGTCGTTTCATCATGCATTTTTTGTTGTTCTGCAGGACTACCAGATCCACTGACTTCACATCTTAACTGAAGTTAACAAAATTAAGGGGCAGGGCGGAAATATTAGCAGCTGTATCACCAAAGACATGAAAACTGTAAATTGACAACAGTATGCCGGCTGTGGAATATCAAAACCAGCCCAGCATAAAGAGCAAGATCACATCCGATGATTGTTGTTCCTCATGGGAGTCCGCGCAAACATGCAACACCCAGCCAGAACCTCAAACCAAAGAACACCAAGTATCCTACCTCTCAGCTATAAAGTCGAGCCCCTTTGATAGGTGAGTATCCTACCTTTCGTCTATATTCCCTGAACCATTTTTGAGATGAGAGGCGAGTACCGTATCATTCAAGCTTTAGCGCCGCCCGCGCCCCTTTTAGAGACGAGTACCTTACCAACACGAAAGGCCATATCTGGCTGAGATCTCTTGCCATAACACATTTGAACATTGTTTGGGATCAAGATGCTGCAGCGGTCAGCGACCCATAGCTGACTGCTAGCGTCAGGGCCAGCGAACCAGAGCTGCCAAGACCCTTCTACGCCTCCACGTGGTGAACCTGGATAACAGGCTGCAGCAGGACAGACTGGCTAAGGAGAAGGGATCGAAGAGGGAATGCTAACCCGGTACTCAAAAAATGTTTGCTGAAGTCGGATGTGTTGCACCGAAAGGTGCAAATATCGCAGCCAAGCTGTAAACTACGACACAACGCATTCCGTTCTCTGGACTACATTCTGCTACTTAAGCCCTTTCAGGGTTTGGTAGTGGGAGATTGAGAACGAACGAAGAAGAAGAAGAAGAAGAAGAAGAAGAAGAAGAAGAAGAAGAAGAAGAAGAAGAAGAACCTTGTTAATATTTCAGCCACTAAAACCTTCCGGTGACTGTTAGTAAGATTTATAAATCCGTGAACTATTTCCAAATCTTCTTTCAAATTTCAAACGTCAATCCTAAGGGGCAGAGAGAAATGAGCCGCACATGTGCACACGAAAAAAAATCTACACATACATGGTCACATTCTAAAACAAACCACACCTACTTCCAAACAAACAAAGACAATGACACGACGCACGCGCACGTGCGTGAACCAGAGTCGTGGTGCGCCAGGGCAAGCTGATTCAATATGAGATCAATACATACGTCACAGCAATATCCTTCTGCAACATGTTGCCGTCTTAAGACAAGCATAGCTAGCGGTATCTGCTGTAGGCTTGGGCCTACCAGACTGAGTTCTTCTTTTATCTTCCGAAAGTTTATCCCTTTCCGCCCTACTCACACATCCAAGATCGCCATTCACTTGAATAGTTCTATCAAGCTGTTACCAGCGGTTGCCATGTGAAGTACAATCTTCTTAACTGTGCTGGAGCATGCATAAGTTCATACGTGATTCATACACACACACACACACACATTCAAACACAGACATATATATATATAACACATACGTGTATGTATCATTAACTTTTCTTTTCTGTCCCACAGTGACACAGATTACCTCTGCAGCTGGTTGCTATTATAATATAATGTAAAGTAAAGGTTTGTCCCATAGCAGTTACACTACTGTTTGGGAATGAAGTTGTTTGAGACTTCAGTATACCGAGTCTCGGTTTGTCCCATAATAGTTAAACTATGGTCGGATAATGATGTTGCTAGAGACTTCAGTATACCGAGTCTCGGTTTGTCATATAATAGTTAAACTATGGTCAATGATGATGTTGCTAGAGACTTCAGTATACTAAGCCACACATTGTATGAGGTAGGGTGGCCAGTTCCTTTCCTCTCAGCCGTTTACTTTTCTAGTCGTATGTCAGGTACCCATTATAGCTAGGTCGACTGAATCGCGGTTGTGGGAGTTGAACCCCGCACCATTGCTATGACACGCGAGTGATCTATAACTGCGCTAACCAGTCGCTCATTTAAGCAAAGTAAGCCCATTACTGAACATATGCCATATTCGCTCCACCCAAATGTCAAGAATGGGTGTCATGTGTAGCTGGGACCCCTCGCTTCACCCAAATGTCAAGAATGGGTGTCATGTGTAGCTGGGACCCTTCGCTCCACCCAAATGTCAAGAATGGGTGTCATGTGTAGCTGGGACCCTTCGCTCCACATAAATGTCAAGAATGGGTGTCATGTGTAGCTGTGACCCTGACAGCAAGCCTATATCCTAACCTGTGCAGCGGCTGACAACGATGTTTTGTATATGATGAAGTTGCTAGCACCATACACACCACACTTCAGTAGTCCTTTGCGCCCTACTATCCCTTACCAAAGTAAAGGACTTCCGGGATCACGCGGGACAGGTCTAAACGACTATACTACAACAATCTTCTCAATTGTCTCTCCGCCATCTAAACGACTGTACTGTACGCAGATGAAGCCAAGCATAGCACAACCGCTTGGAAGAAACGATCCACCTTCATCAGTACGCTCGAGATGTGTGTGAGAAAAGCTACTACAACCAGCCACTAAACTCCATTTTCAGGGAGAACAAAAAGAGTAAACTTAATGTGGACATACAACAACAACCACCCCGATTTACGAGTGTGCTTCAAAAAGTTCCCGCAATTAGTGGATTGAATGGAAATAAGTTACAATACAAATATCTACACTACATTTCCTTCAAAGTAGTTCCCTTCGGCAACTGCACACTTTTGCCAACGTGCATACAGCTGCTGGAAACATTCGTGGAACTCATTCTTTGACACCTCTCTCAGCTGTCTTGTCGCATTGGTGATAACGTTCTCATCATCCTTGAATCGTTGTTCTTTCAGTGGTGATTTTAGTCGAGGGAACAAGAAAAACTCAGCCATTGCCAGGTCGGGAGAATATGGAGGATGTTCCAAAGTAATGACATAGTGCTTTGCGAGGTACTGCTTCACCATTAGGGACCGATGTGCTGGCGCATTGTCATGCAGCATAATCCAACTGTTTGTTATCTATTTTTCTGGTCGTTTTCTTCTGATAACTTCCAACTGATAATCCAACTTTTTAGGCTAGTTTCTCGACACTCTAGTTTTCTGTCAGCACACGACGTTCTGAACCCTCTCAATGTTTTCATTGTTGGTCGAGGTTGACGGTCGTCCACTACGTGCATCATCCTCATCATCGACACCAACACGACCTCCGCGGAAAAGGTTGTGACGCTGAAATACTTGCGATTTCTTCATTGCAGTATTACCATATGCTTTATTAAGCAATGTGTGTGTCACTGAGGCTGACTTCTCAAACAAAACACAGAATTTGACATTTGTACGTTTTTCAATCAAGGACATTTTGAAGAACTCCGACGATCCAACGAACACAACACACAAACAAAATTCTGTAACATCTGTTCGAGAGTATATGTGAAGGAGATGTCATTTGGTCAAGGTCACTTCCAGCTTCTAAATATATATTTTCCTTAATAGCATCTTTCATTCAAACACGAGTCGACTATTCCGGGAACTTTTTGAAGCTACCTTGTATAACCAAATATTTGCCGTTTTGGGGTTGTAAACTCTTACCTTCGATGTCGTCAGAGGGTGGGGAGGTGAGGAAGAGAGAGAGATTCCATTACCCATGGAATAGTAGGACTGTGCAATAGAGAAACATGGTAAATGGTCTCAAATAAATCTGTTTATAACGATTACAAATATTGTTAGCAGAAAACTCTGAGCAGGCGCGAGACTGGATATCTTTTGCAGAAAGTTACCAAAAAACGAACTGTGTACGAATACGGTGTAAATTGTCTGGTGTGTCCCTGATCAAAGGACACTCCAGGTCCACGTGAAGATGTAATTTTGGTTCTTATGTGGACAACGATACTTAAGAGAAATATTCAGTTTCCCTTTTGGGCGACTGGTGCCAGCAAGATTGGTGACAGAAAGGTACAACGTTCGATGAAACGCCGCATTTTCACTTTCTAACATTTCTTGGGAGTCAACGTGGCCTAGGGGTGAAACTCGCTTGGTTTAACAATTACAACGCACCGGGTTCGAATCCCGCTTGGCGATGGGTTTTTTTTTCCAAGGGTAATCCCCCTCTACAAGCGGACAGAAATGGCAACCTACCATACTGCATACCTTCCATGAAACTTATAGAAGCCAACTTCGCAGCATGCATCCCCTGATACACAGTATACTTCCCCTAACTTACAATATGCTTCCCCTGACCGCCAGTCAGCTTTCCTGACCGACAGTCAGCTTCCCCTGACCGACAGTAAGCTTCCACTGACCGACAGTAAACTTCCCCTGACCGACAGTAAGCTTCCCCTGACCGACAGTCAGCTTCCCCTGACCGACAGTCAGCTTCCCCAGACCGACAGTAAGCTTCCTCTGATCGCCAGTCAGCTTTCCCCGACCGACAGTAAGCTTCCCCTAACCGCCAGTCAGCTTCCCCTGACCGACAGTCAGCTTCCCCTGACCGACAGTCAGCTTCCCCTGACCGACAGTCAGCTTCCCCTGACCGACAGTAAGCTTCCCCTGACCGCCAGTCAGCTTCCCCTGACCGACAGTAAGCTTCTCCTGACTATGGCGTAAACATTGCACTCATTAACTGGTGATACAAATACATCTAAAGTGTTATTTTTAGACTTCCATTCTGGAAACTCAAATACGGTCATTTGTCGAAGTTTGTTATAAGTCGATCATTGACCTGCACGCTCGGGTGAGTTCATTAACTCTCGCGGAGGGGGATAAATTGTGGTTTGCTTCGTTGGTTCAGAAAAGGGTGGGATGGAAGAGAAGGTAGGGTTCAAGAGGAGGTAGGATAAAGAATGAAGAGAAATTTGAAACATAGAAAGTGGCCATCTCCTAAGTTATATATTACAGTAACAATGATATTAAAAACATTGAAAGTGACCCTATCCTAAGTTATATACTACAGTGGGATCAAGATGCTGAGCAGCGCATGAGCTGCAGTAGTCAGCGACCCATAGCTGACTGCTAGCGTCAGGGCCAGCGACCCAGAGCTGCCAAGACCATTCTACACCTCCACGCGGTATCCTGGATAACAGGCTGCAGCAGGGCAGACTGAGTAAGGAGAATGGATTGAAGAGGGAATGCTAACCCGGTACTCAAAAAATGCTTGCTGAAGTCGGATGTGTTGGACCGAATAGTGCAAATATCGCAGTCAAGCTGTAAACTACGAAACAACGCATTCCGTTCTCTTGACTACATTCTGCTACTTAAGCCCGTTCATGGTTTGGTAGCAGGAGATTGAGAACGAACGAAGCCAAGCCAAGCCACATACTACAGTAACAATGCTATTAAAAAACATTGAAAGTGGAAAACTCCTAAGTTATATATTACAGTAACAATGATATTAGAAAACATTGAAAGTGGAAAACTCCTAAGTTATATATTACAGTAACAATGATATTAGAAAACATTGAAAGTGGAAAACTCCTAAGTTATATATTACAGTAACAATGATATTAGAAAACATTGAAAGTGGAAAACTCCTAAGTTATATATTACAGTAACAATGATATTAGACAACATTGAAAGTGGCCATCTCCTTAGATATATACTTCAATAACAATATCAAAAAGAAACACACATTGCTGCTCCAGATGTAACAAGACACAAAAGATATCTGCTACGACAGCAACAAATACAGTTGGAGATTCTGGAGTGAAACTGAAGGTGGATTATTTTTAGCTCCCTTAGGAGCACGTCTTCAGCAAACACGGTGACAGGTCCTAGGCCTTCCATACACACCGACATGTCCTAGGTCTTCCATACATAGACATGTCCTAGGCCTTCCATACATAGACAGGTCCTAGGTCTTCCATACATGGACAGGTCCTAGGCCTTCCATACACACCGACAGGTCCTAGGTCTTCCATACATGGACAGGTCCTATGTCTTCCATACACACCGACAGGTCCTAGGCCTTCCATACATAGACAGGTCCTAGGCCTTCCATACACGCTGGCAGGTCCTAGGTCATCCATACACACCAACAAGTCCTCCTCTCCAGGACAACCCATACACATAAACAACCCCTCTTGTAGTGGGTCACCCATACACACCAACCCAACATGCCCTCCTCTACTAGGTCACCCGTACACACCAACATGCCCTCCTCTACTAGGTCACCCGTACACACCAACATGCCCTCCTCTACTAGGTCACCCGTACACACCAACATGCCCTCCTCTACTAGGTCACCCGTACACACCAACATGCCCTCCTCTACTAGGTCACCCGTACACACCAACACGTTTTGAATTATCCCCAATATCTCCATTCCACGTCTTCCGTGTTTGCTAATGGTTCCTGTCCCCGTGTGTATTTTGGTCACCTTTACTTCTCTAGCCCTGTTGATTCCAGAGCAGAGACTGCCTTGTAGTGCCATCATCTGATGTCCTTAATTTGTGCAATATCCAACGACATGGCCATCTCCTAACCACATGCTCTACTGATGTTTCTTTGGTTTCCCACAGTTCCACATTATAACTTACTAACAAAATGCATGTGTAGGAGGTGTCATGGCATACACTGCAATTGGTCCAAAGCTTGGACGGCATTGTGCAGGTCTCCCCTATTCGTGATGTGGGATGATCAGTAATTGTCTTACATTTATATGATGTACCACTTTACAGCTGAATAAACGGCAGCGTACTGAGACATGTCTCGAACCGTTTCTCCGATATATAGAAAATACGTAAGGTCGACACCGCCCCAACACTTGTCTCAGATGTCTGGACTAAGAACGGGCTATCGTGAAGTAGCAGAGAGCATGTACAAACACGCTCGGACAGTGATGAGATTACAGGGACTGACCTGACCCCATCCTTCTGGTGTCCAGTCGTCCGGAGAGTCTTGGGCACCCTGCTCATCATTCGGGGGAGCTGATTGTTTGGGTCCGTGCGGCGGACGGCCACAAAGAGTAGTCTTAATCATGGCGGCGAGGGTTGGTGTAGCAGAGAGGAGACCAGAGTTAACAATGTTACTGTTTCCTATAATTTGGTTGTTTTCTGATACTATCCTCCTCTGGTATGGATAGAAAGAGACGGAAGAATAATGTGAACGGGGGGGGGGGGGGGGTGTGATGTAGACCGAATCAGAATAGTTAATATAGTCCCAATGCAGATACTTCTGTTACTGTTAGAGACTTCATTGTACGAGGTCATAGCCTATTTATCTTTCCCCAAATAAAGCTATATATTCTTGCCCCGTTTCTCTGTCCTCCAATAACGATATAAATATATATATATATGCTCCCGCTGGATCTGCACAACGGGAACAATCGCCCTGCTGATATTCAACCCTTTTTTTAAATTGATCACCGTACCGTCACTTCCGCCAGGCCTGCACAAAAGTACTTTGGTTTCTGCCTTAATCCTCTCAGAATCATGACGTCGCATGACCCATGTAGAGATACCTTTATTTAGCTGTCTTCTACGACATGCTAGGAAAACTGTCACCCTACTTGACAAGAATGGGACCACCGTAAACTGCCAAGCATGCAGCAAAAACGGTTGCGCATTAGGATAATAACCTCCCCATGTAAAACCATCACTATGAAACCACTGCGAACGCCTGGCTACAGGCTTCATGAGACGAGATCAGCTGTAGATGTGGCCCTGTGCTGTACATCGATCAGCATTCCACATGATTTAAAGCCTCAAATTATGGCTTCTCTACTTTGTCTTTATCGTGGTTGAACGGGTGAGATCATGTTGAGGTGTGAATAAACACCTGTATAGTGTGAGCTTATCTGGACCGAAGACGAAGCAGTGAATGGGTTGACAGCAGGTGGCTTCCGTCAGCGACCCATAGCCGAACAAGACAATCTTCCGCCTCCAAGTGGCGGTACTAGAAACAAACTGCAACCATGCAGTCTGGCTAAGATATTGAAAAAGAATGGCAAACACAGTCTCCCAAATGCTGAATCAAAATGTTTGGGACAGAAAGACAGGTATCTTAGTCTCGCTGTAAAAAATGGCCCATCCTCAATTTTCAGGGCGACGGATCGAAAAAAAGAATAAGGAAGAAAATCGTCTTCTCCTTCGTTCGTTCTCAATCTCCTTCGTTCGTTCTCAATCTCCCGGGACCAAGCCATGAAAATGGATTTGCAAGTAGCAGGATGTTGTCCGAAGAATGGAAAGCGTTGTGTCGTAGTTTACAGCTTGACTGTGATATTTACACATTTCGGTCCGACACATCCGACTGCAGCAGCTGGGAAAAAATGAGTTTAACCATTTAACCATTTAAAGTCCAGTCAACAGTTTAACCATTTGAAGTCCAGTCAACAGTTTAACCATTTGAAGTCCAGTCAACAGTTTAACCATTTGAAGTCCAGTCAACAGTTTAACCATTTGAAGTCCAGTCAACAGTTTAACCATTTGAAGTCCAGTCAACAGTTTAACCATTTGAAGTCCAGTCAACAGTTTAACCATTTGAAGTCCAGTCAACAGTTTAACCATTTGAAGTCCAGTCAACAGTTTAACCTGCTGACTGAACTAGAAAGGGTTAAGACAGACCAGTCTCATTCGGTGCTACTCAGTAAGCTCAAGCCTATGAGGTTTACAGTGTCGACCCCACCTCGTTGTCTAGACTGCTGTGACACAGCTTGTTTACAGGACGAGGACGTAGGGCCCTGGCACTAGTCTCGGTAAACAATGAAGTGAGAGGATCCTTCGTCACTTACCAGCACCCTTGACCAGTTATTTTCTTTAACTGTTCCTTTCTTCCATTCAAAGTCTCTTGGCGCACCCCAGGCGGAATACTGGTGCTGCACGGAAGATCTGTAGAGAAATCCTGGTCTAGGTGTAGAGAAAATGTGTCACGCGGCAAAGTAACCAGTGCCGATCGCACAGTCCATGTAGCTTTAAATGGGTACCTGACTTACAATTAAGGACAACAACAACGCAGCGAGGAGATTTTGCCATCTCGTCTGAGATATAACTGAAATATAGCGCAATTAAACCTCTTAACACTTCATCGCTCACGGCAGTCAGGGCCTGCTACGGGATGCCTTTGCGTTTTAAATACACGATATAATTCAAGTAACTGATGAGATTTCTACGCTAGTTTCCAAGTCACTGAAGTTTCAACCCTTTCTTTTTAAAGTTTGTGAGACCGTAAAACCTCTAATGAACGTTCTGATCTGATTACACCGGTTTTCTGGATGTAGTGACCCGGTACGTCAGTGTAATGTTGTCCCAAAGCTTGCCAATTTCATTACGGGCGTGTTCATGTTACTTTACCGTATGCTGGCCAGGAGAAGTGAATTTGCTATCTCCAAAGAAGATTAGAACTATCCAGGCATACTGAATCCCCTACTTTTTCCGACAGAGCAGGTATGAAGTTTCGATAGACGAATTCCCACGCACTTGAACATATCTACGTAAAAAAATGTTATAAAAAATGTCTTGTGTTAGTTATATTAGCTCCTGTGACGCCATCACCAGAACCACCCTGCTAGGGACTACGGAGGGAATTGTCAACGAGATGATGAATAGCAATGGGAGGTGAAATAAAAATCATGAATCAGAACTGGGTCACCATACGAAAGATGGCTAAAGGCCGGGTGAAAGGAGCTTGTTGATGTCCTTCAAAACGTGATGGTCACTTATCGTGTTGTCAGTCATTCTCCAAGTATTTAAGCAAAAGACGTGGCGTATGATGGACATAAGTTAATAAGCTATTAGTAGCCAAAACGACGTTATCGAAAGCCGTGTAGAAGGATCCCATACGTATCATTGAAGTATTCAACAATTGTTTTTCTGCCATGATTGTTGCGTGGATGCATCGTCGTTCGCTATCCGCTAAACTTTTGTCTACCATTTCAAGTGGTGGTGGTCTAGATCAGGTTTCTCGCGTCACTTCACATGTTAACCTTCAGAGGGTGGTGCCGTCAGCATGGTGCTCTCATTGAGTTGACAGTCAGAGAAAAGATGCTCTACTTTGTTACCACAAGAGATGGGTCATGTGGATATACATAATCACGACCACTGCCCGTTGTCATGACAGGGAATGGGCCATGTGACTATTTCAATAAGGGCACTGTCACAACAGGGGGTTGTCATCACGTGACTACATGAGCACGGGAACGTTTGGTTGTTGTAAGAAGCAAGGTGGTGTGTGAGTGGAGGGAGTTTGAGGATAGATAAATGGGAAACCGCTTTCAGGGACAGCTAGGTGGGTCATGTTTCCACTGGTGTCTGCTTAGCTTGGAGGGGCTAGCTGGACGGATATTGAGGAGGGGGTAGCTGGAGAGTTAGTGAGGAGGGGGTAGCTGGACGGATAGTGATGAGGGGGTAGCTGGACGGTTAGTGAGGAGGGGGTAGCTGGACGGATAATGAGGAGGGGGTAGCTGGAGGGTTAGTGAGGAGGGGGTAGCTGGACGGATAATGAGATGGGGTAGCTGGAGGGTTAGTGAGGAGGGGGTAGCTGGAGGGTTAGTGAGGAGGGGGTAGCTGGAGGGTTACCGAGGAGGGTAGGCTGGACGGATAATGAGGAGGAGGTAGCTGGAGGGTTAGTGAGGAGGGGGTAGCTGGGCGGATAGTGAGGAGGGGGTAGCTGGGCGGATAGTGAGGAGGGGGTAGCTGGAGGGTTAGTGAGGAGGGGGTAGCTGGACGGATAATGAGGAGGGGGTAGCTGGAGGGTTAGTGAGGAGGGGGTAGCTGGAGGGTTAGTGAGGAGGGGGTAGCTGGAGGGTTAGTGAGGAGGGGGTAGCTGGACGGATAATGAGGAGGGGGTAGCTGGAGGGTTAGTGAGGAGGGGGTAGCTGGACGGATAATGAGGAGGGGGTAGCTGGAGGGTTAGTGAGGAGGGGGTAGCTGGACGGATAATGAGGAGGGGGTAGCTGGAGGGTTAGTGAGGAGGGGGTAGCTGGACGGATAGTGAGGAGGGGGTAGCTGGACGGATAATGAGGAGGGGGTAGCTGGAGGGTTAGTGAGGGGGTAGCTGGAGAGTTAGTGAGGAGGGGGTAGCTGGACGGATAATGAGGAGGGGGTAGCTGGACGGATAATGAGGAGGGGGTAGCTGGAGGGTTAGTGAGGCGTGGGTAGCTAAAGGGTTAGTGAGGCGGGGGTAGCTGGGCGGTTAGTGAGGCGGGGGTAGCTGGAGGGTTAGTGAGGAGGGGGTAGCTGGACGGATAGTGAGGAGGGGGTAGCTGGACGGATAGTGAGGAGGGGGTAGCTGGACGGTTAGTGAGGAGAGGGTAGCTGGACGGTTAGTGAGGAGGGGGTAGCTGGGCGGTTAGTGGGGAGGGGGTAGCTGGACGGTTAGTGAGGAGGGTGTAGCTGGAAGGTTAGTGAGGAGGGGGTAGCTGGAAGGTTAGTGAGGAGGGGGTAACTGGAAGGTTAGTGAGAAGGGGGTAGCTGGAAGGTTAGTGAGGAGGGGGGTGTGGTCAACGGTTAGTGAGGAGGGAGTAGCTGGACGGTTAGTGAAGAGAGGAGGGGGTAACTGGAGGGTTAGTGAAGAGGGGAATGGGGTAACTGGGCGGTTAGTGAAAAGGGGGTGTGGTCAACGGTTAGTGAGGAGTAGTGGTATTTCTTGTCATAACTACAGACATTTCTTGTCATAACTACATACATTTCTTGTCATAACTACAGACATTTCTTGTCATAACTACAGACATATCTTGTCATAACTAAAGACATTTCTTGTCATAACTACAGACATTTCGTGTGATAACTACAGACATTTCTAGTCAGGAATACAGACATTTCTTGTCGGTGCTAAATCAATTCAATTTATTGGATAGAAACATTATGGTTCAGGAACACATGAATTCTATTTGAGGGCAACATATATTACGTAACAGGATTACAGACATTGTTTGGCGTTACATGTCTTATCTTTTAGGGCTACATGCGTTTCGTTCTGTGCACCAAACATGTTTTACGACTATATGCTTTCATCTTTTACAGGGCTACACGTTTCAGGACCACGTACATGTTTTATGAATACATGCTTCCCTGTTTAGATGTACACATATTCCGTTTTCTGGTTACATATTTCCTTTTAATGGGAACAAATGTTTTAGGGCTACATTTTGTCATGTTTATGGCTACATGCAATATGTTTATGGCTACATTAATTCATTTCAGGGCTACATGCACTCTTTCCAAAAACAGCACTTCTCGGAGCAAGATATATACCGTTAGATAATTAATGTGGACCCTATGCAGTTCACTTCATGACTTAACACAGCCGTTCTCTTGGTTAAACAAGAGAAAAGGCATTAAGAAAAAGAATGCAGAATGCAAGATTAGACAATTCACTATACAAAGACAAAGGTCGTAATACAAACACATTTACACGCGCCCTTTGATATAACCCATTAGATGTCCATGACTTTGACAGTGCATGAGAAGATAGATATGGTACGTTCGTAGCAGGCACTGCTGTCTGGGATGAAGTGGTACTCTACTGCTGTTAGGGATGAAGTGGTACTCTACTGTTTTCGGGAATGAAGTGGTACACTTCTGCTGACGGGGGATGAAGTGGTACTCTACTGCTGAGGGGGGGGGGGTGAAGTGGCGCACTATTGCTGTCGGGGATGAAGTGTTAAAAAACGTCATTGTAATAGGGCTCAGCTGTTTCTGAGGTGTTTAGACCATTTCCATTCCTTGCCTTCCCTAACTGAAGGTAACCATTTACAGCTGGGTTGAGTGGATAGTGTGGTGACAGGATATCGAATTCGGTCCCTTTGCAGCGCGAGACAGACATTGTGAGCGAGAGTAGCTTAAGCCAATGAATTCTAGGCTCCTCTAGGGAACATTTAAGGCAGTCTGGCTGACGATATATGGATAGACATTTTAGTCAAGCCAAGCATAGCACAACGGCCTGGAAGACCAAGGCCCACCTTCATCAGCACGCTCAGGATGTGAGGAAAGTTAATACAGCACACCCCAACCCCCCGGCACACAAAAGAGTAACCTTGGTCATTGTTGGTATACAACAAGGGTGGGGGGGGGGGGAAGAGGGACTATATTTGCCAGTAGAGTGCAATATGTAGGCAAAGTTTGTATTTATCTCCAATAAAAAAACACCAAATGCAGAGGTCGTATTTGGGCGCACAGAATAGTAACACTGTAACCTGCCAGACATGTCGTTAGAGATAACTAAGGAGGCTTGGGCATGAGGCTGGCTGTCCCATTCAGCATATAAATAAGACAAGAATAGGGGTAGAAGATGCAGCCAGCGATCCATAGCTAGTTGCTTGCGTCAGTCAGCGATCCATAGCTAGTTGCTTGCGTCAGTCAGCGATCCATAGCTAGTTGCTTGCGTCAGTCAGCGATCCATAGCTAGTTGCTTGCGTCAGTCAGCGATCCATAGCTAGTTGCTTGCGTCAGTCAGCGATCCATAGCTAGTTGCTTGCGTCAGTCAGAGCGGCAGTCAGCGATCCATAGCTAGCTGCTTGCGTCAGTCAGAGCGGCAGCCAGCGATCCATAGCTAGTTGCTTGCGTCAGTCAGAGCGGCAGTCAGCGATCCATAGCTAGTAGCTTGCGTCAGTCAGAGCGGCAGCCAGCGATCCATAGCTAGCTGCTTGCGTCAGAGCCCCATAGCTGATCAAAACCAGTTCGTGTAGTTTGTTTAGGGGAATAGGGATAGAAGAGTGGAGGCAAACCTGGTCCCCTAGTTGGCGTGCTGAAACCGGCTGTGTTGAACCGAACGGTTCAAGCACAGACATCGCAAACTCGCAGCACACTGCGACACAAATCCTCTTCAAGACGTATATTTAAAAATAAAAAAAGAGAAAGAAACGAATACCTCTAGACCTTTTGGTAGAGGAAGAGCAACTACATCAATTCGGACTAAAGAGGGTTGAGCATGGATCTAGTTAATCCCATTCAGACAAAAATAAAACCCATGTCATAAATGAGAAGCAGCTAAGCCAAGTTAAGACCGCACCCTCCACCCCCCTCCCGTACTTATTTAGGGTTTGAACTACTCCCAAAAGAAAGAAGAGATACAATCCTCAGGTACATAACGAAATACTACCCAAGCATGGACTGGACCCATGCATACACCGACGGTTCTGGAACAAACACAACACAGAACGGAGGGGCAGGGGTATTCCTGAGCCTACAAAATGGCAGAAAAATAACACTGTCAGTGGCAACTGGAAAATACACAAGCAATTTCAGAGCGCAGGCAGAGGCACTGAGGGCTGCAGGAGAAGAAATGGTGACAGGTAAAAGCAATGAAAGCCATATAGTCCTGCTTACAGATGCCCTGGCCGTAGTCACAGCACTAAAAAGCCAGAAAAATACTGAACAATGATTTAAGTGGTACTCTGTCAACTATGCCAGCAGTCCGCACCAAAAAGAGTAGTGGTACAGTGGGTTCCATCCCACTGTAACATCCAAGGCAACGAGGAGGCAGACAGACTGGCAAAAGAAGGTGCAAGACTACCACAACCAGATACTAGTGTGACATACGAAGAGTAAAAAAAGACTTATTAGAGCTAGATACATGACCAAAATGGAAACAGAACATACTTGCTACATAAAAAACGATGCCTATTACCAGTTGAATAGAAGAAAGCAGGTCGTGGTCTTCAGACTTCGCACTGGCCACAATAGACTGAGGTACCACCTATTCAACAAATTGAAGATAGGTGGCACTGACGAATGCCCGTGTGGTACCGGGAAAATGACCGCTGAACATTTGCTGCAAAACTGCCCGACATACGGGGATCAGAGAAAGCAGATGTGGCCATCACCAGTGGCAACACTAGACAAGCTCTATGGCAGTGTCGACAGCCTCAGGATGACCGCTACTTTTTTCGAAAAAATACAGGTTGACGTCTGACAGAGTACGAAGAAGAAGAAGAAGAAGAAGAAGAAGAACTACTCCCACTACCAGACCAATATACGTGCCCTAAATTCTCGCTCCCCAATCCTCATTCATGTTAAAATAGCGTAAAACTATGCCGCTCATGTCAAACTAGCCCAACCACATAGCAGCGGAACACAACCAGAAGTCGACAGAAGAAGGTGACACTAAAGTCTTGATCAATCTACAACTAGAATGTCCAAGCTCAAGCAGTTGAACCATTGAAAACAAGAAATAAAAACCAATACCCAAAAAAAAAAAACCGTAAATCAGAAACAAACAAGATAAACGGCTTTCAATCCGCGGGAGAAAACTTGCGGCCGGATGTCCGTTGTAGTGGACCAGATAATCCGTATTTTACACAGGCTGATAAATAAGGCAAACAAGCGGACCCAGGGAGGGCCAATGCTGGAAGAGAAATTCCGTCTTGTATTGAGTCACTCATTTGAGCGGAGATATGAAGTTCTCTCTGAATGTTTGCCCATCTGCTAGTCCGTCCTTACGCCTGTTACTTCTGTCTATCCATCCATAAAATATATAAGCGTAACTTGATAGGGAAATTTCTTCTCATTTCTGTGTCTCCCACAAACATCGTCAACACCAATGTCAAAATGCAATAAAACAACAGAATAATGATTTAATACATACAACAACCAAAGGTTGTAGAGTGTCCACGGTAGGAATCTTTACTCTTTTGTGCGCCCTGAAAAATTGGTTAATAGCGGGTTGCAGAAGTTTTCCTCACATCCCGAGCGTGTTGATGCAGGTGGACCAAAGTCCTTCAGACTGCTCTGCTATGTGTGTCTTCATTTTCTTATCGCTTACTACTATGGGAATCCCGTCGATCCCACCTTGTTAACCAGACTGTCATTAAACAGTACGGTTCAGGGATAACTGCCTGGAAGTGAGGTGGGGTCTTGGTCACAATGTTTCACCTGACCCTGACTAACATTGCATGGGCAGTATGTTTCACCTGAGCCTGACTAACATTGCGTGGTCATTATGTTTCACCTGACCCTGACTAACATTGCGTGGTCATTATGTTTCACCTGACCCTGACTAACATTGCGTGATCAGTATGTTTCACCTGACCCTGACTAACATTGCGTGATCAGTATGTTTCACCTGACCCTGACTAACATTGCGTGGTCATTATGTTTCACCTGACCCTGACTAACATTGCGTGATCAGTATGTTTCACCTGATCCTGACTAACATTGCGTGATCAGTATGTTTCACCTGACCCTGACTAACATTGCGTGATCAGTATGTTTCACCTGACCCTGACTAACATTTGCTGAGCAGTATGATTTTCTTGACAGGAAGTTAGTATTTTCTGCCCTAGAACGACTACGGTGAAACTGATTGTTCTCAATAAACAAGAAACTACCGAAGTACAGATGTAACTAGGTACACTCAAAGATGGCCGACTTCTGGACCAAGATTTCTGTGCAGATCGTATGTGTTACTGCCCCTTTGACAAGCTGCCTTTACAGTTGACTTAAAGGAGAGAACAGGGGGTAACAATGGGCGGGGGGGGGGGGGGGGCGCTCGGTGAGGAAATATTAGGATCACTGTAACTTTCATACATGTCGTAAAAGGCGACTAATGAGAGATGATTATGAGGCTAGCTACTTCACTATGTTAAACAAATAGCCACAGCTACTGCCACTGAATGGCAGAATGTAAGGCCACTGTACCGGCTTCAGATGAGAGAAGTTGAGACAAGACACGAGAATGTAAGGCCACTGTACCGGCTTCAGATGAGAGAAGTTGAGACAAGACACGAGAATGGAGAGAATGTAAGGCCACTGTACCGGCTTCAGATGAGAGAAACTGAGACAAGACACGAGAATGTAAGGCCACTGTACCGGCTTCAGATGAGAGAAACTGAGACAAGACACGAGAATTCAAGGCCACTGTACCGGCTTCAGATGAGAGAAACTGAGACAAGACACGAGAATTCAAGGCCACTGTACCGGCTTCAGATGAGAGAAACTGAGACAAGACACGAGAATGGAGAGAATGTAAGGCCACTGTACCGGCTTCAGATGAGAGAAGTTGAGACAAGACACGAGAATGTAAAGCCACTGTACCGGCTTCAGATGAGAGAAACTGAGACAAGACACGAGAATGGAGAGAATGTAAGGCCACTGTACCGGCTTCAGATGAGAGAAGTTGAGACAAGACACGAGAATGTAAGGCCACTGTACCGGCTTCAGATGAGAGAAGTTGAGACAAGACACGAGAATGGAGAGAATGTAAGGCCACTGTACCGGCTTCAGATGAGAGAAACTGAGACAAGACACGAGAATGTAAGGCCACTGTACCGGCTTCAGATGAGAGAAACTGAGACAAGACACGAGAATTCAAGGCCACTGTACCGGCTTCAGATGAGAGAAACTGAGACAAGACACGAGAATGTAAGGCCACTGTACCGGCTTCAGATGAGAGAAACTGAGACAAGACACGAGAATGTAAGGCCACTGTACCGGCTTCAGATGAGAGAAGTTGAGACAAGACACGAGAATGTAAGGCCACTGTACCGGCTTCAGATGAGAGAAACTGAGACAAGACACGAGAATGTAAGGCCACTGTACCGGCTTCAGATGAGAGAAACTGAGACAAGACACGAGAATGGAGAGAATGTAAGGCCACTGTACCGGCTTCAGATGAGAGAAGTTGAGACAAGACACGAGAATGTAAGGCCACTGTACCGGCTTCAGATGAGAGAAACTGAGACAAGACACGAGAATGTAAGGCCACTGTACCGGCTTCAGATGAGAGAAACTGAGACAAGACACGAGAATGGAGAGAATGTAAGGCCACTGTACCGGCTTCAGATGAGAGAAGTTGAGACAAGACACGAGAATGTAAGGCCACTGTACCGGCTTCAGATGAGAGAAACTGAGACAAGACACGAGAATGGAGAGAATGTAAGGCCACTGTACCGGCTTCAGATGAGAGAAGTTGAGACAAGACACGAGAATGTAAGGCCACTGTACCGGCTTCAGATGAGAGAAACTGAGACAAGACACGAGAATGGAGAGAATGTAAGGCCACTGTACCGGCTTCAGATGAGAGAAACTGAGACAAGACACGAGAATGGAGAGAATGTAAGGCCACTGTACCGGCTTCAGATGAGAGAAGTTGAGACAAGACACGAGAATGTAAGGCCACTGTACCGGCTTCAGATGAGAGAAACTGAGACAAGACACGAGAATGGAGAGAATGTAAGGCCACTGTACCGGCTTCAGATGAGAGAAACTGAGACAAGACACGAGAATGTAAGGCCACTGTACCGGTTTCAGATGAGAGAAACTGAGACAAGACACGAGAATGTAAGGCCACTGTACCGGCTTCAGATGAGAGAAGTTGAGACAAGACACGAGAATGTAAGGCCACTGTACCGGCTTCAGATGAGAGAAACTGAGACAAGACACGAGAATGGAGAGAATGTAAGGCCACTGTACCGGCTTCAGATGAGAGAAGTTGAGACAAGACACGAGAATGGAGAGAATGTAAGGCCACTGTACCGGCTTCAGATGAGAGAAACTGAGACAAGACACGAGAATGTAAGGCCACTGTACCGGCTTCAGATGAGAGAAACTGAGACAAGACACGAGAATTCAAGGCCACTGTACCGGCTTCAGATGAGAGAAACTGAGACAAGACACGAGAATTCAAGGCCACTGTACCGGCTTCAGATGAGAGAAACTGAGACAAGACACGAGAATGGAGAGAATGTAAGGCCACTGTACCGGCTTCAGATGAGAGAAGTTGAGACAAGACACGAGAATGTAAGGCCACTGTACCGGCTTCAGATGAGAGAAACTGAGACAAGACACGAGAATGGAGAGAATGTAAGGCCACTGTACCGGCTTCAGATGAGAGAAGTTGAGACAAGACACGAGAATGTAAGGCCACTGTACCGGCTTCAGATGAGAGAAGTTGAGACAAGACACGAGAATGGAGAGAATGTAAGGCCACTGTACCGGCTTCAGATGAGAGAAACTGAGACAAGACACGAGAATGTAAGGCCACTGTACCGGCTTCAGATGAGAGAAACTGAGACAAGACACGAGAATTCAAGGCCACTGTACCGGCTTCAGATGAGAGAAACTGAGACAAGACACGAGAATGTAAGGCCACTGTACCGGCTTCAGATGAGAGAAACTGAGACAAGACACGAGAATGTAAGGCCACTGTACCGGCTTCAGATGAGAGAAGTTGAGACAAGACACGAGAATGTAAGGCCACTGTACCGGCTTCAGATGAGAGAAACTGAGACAAGACACGAGAATGTAAGGCCACTGTACCGGCTTCAGATGAGAGAAACTGAGACAAGACACAAGAATGGAGAGAATGTAAGGCCACTGTACCGGCTTCAGATGAGAGAAGTTGAGACAAGACACGAGAATGTAAGGCCACTGTACCGGCTTCAGATGAGAGAAACTGAGACAAGACACGAGAATGTAAGGCCACTGTACCGGCTTCAGATGAGAGAAACTGAGACAAGACACGAGAATGGAGAGAATGTAAGGCCACTGTACCGGCTTCAGATGAGAGAAGTTGAGACAAGACACGAGAATGTAAGGCCACTGTACCGGCTTCAGATGAGAGAAACTGAGACAAGACACGAGAATGGAGAGAATGTAAGGCCACTGTACCGGCTTCAGATGAGAGAAACTGAGACAAGACACGAGAATGGAGAGAATGTAAGGCCACTGTACCGGCTTCAGATGAGAGAAACTGAGACAAGACACGAGAATGGAGAGAATGTAAGGCCACTGTACCGGCTTCAGATGAGAGAAACTGAGACAAGACACGAGAATGGAGAGAATGTAAGGCCACTGTACCGGCTTCAGATGAGAGACATTGAGATGAGGACAGCCGAGGTTCTTCTTCTTCTTCTTCGTACGCAGTCAGACAGTAACCATTATTTTTTCGAAAAAAGCGGTGGTCATCCTGAGGCTGTCGACACTGCCATAGAGCTTGTCTTGCAGTTCCACTGGTGATGGCCACATCGAACAGCCGAGGTTCAAAGACGAATGTAAGCTGGGCATTAAGACACTGCATACGGATCTGACATTTTAGAAAGATATAGCTGCAGACCGATCCAAAGGTGAATCCAACCTGAAGAGAATTCTCAGACAGGGTGAAAATAAGCCCATGCAACACAGAGAAGTGAAAAGACAACGATGCGAGGAAAAGGAACACTCAAAAGCTCATTAGAGAGTTGTTAGTCCCAGTTCGCATCATGCTGTAGTCAGACATGACTGAAGAGGAGTTGACTGAAGAGGAGTTGACTGAAGAGGAGTTGACTGAAGAGGAGTTGACTGAAGAGGAGACTAGAAAACTGGTATACTATCTTCCATTCTGTTTACTTTCATCTTGTCTAGAGAAGCAGCTTGAGAGTCAGCCACGAGAGCAGGCAGGTTTCAGGAGGGGTTACTCATCCACGAGAGCAGGAGGGGCCACTCAAGCACGAGCGTAGGAGGGGCCAATCAACCACGAGAGTAGGAGGGGCCACTCAACCACGAGAGTAGGAGGGGCCACTCAACCACGAGAGTAGGAGGGGCCACTCAACCACGAGAGTAGGAGGGGCCACTCAACCACGAGAGTAGGAGGGGCCACTCAACCACGAGCGTAGGAGGGACCACTCAACCACTAGAGTAAGAGAGGCTACTGAACCACGAGAGTAGGAGGGACCACACAACCACTAGAGTAAGAGGGACCACTGAACCACGAGCGTAGGAGGGACCACTCAACCACTAGAGTAAGAGAGGCTACTGAACCACGAGAGTAGGAGGGACCACTCAACCACTAGAGTAAGAGGGACCACTGAACCACGAGAGTAGGAGGGGCCACTCAACCACTAGAGTAAGAGGGACCACTGAACCACGAGAGTAGGAGGGGCCACTCAACCACTAGAGTAGGACGGGCCACTCAACCACGAGCGTAGGAGGGGCTACTAAACCACGAGAGTAGGAGGGGCTACTAAACCACGAGAGTAGGAGGGACCACTCAACCACTAGAGTAAGAGAGGCTACTAAACCACAAGAGTAGGAGGGGCCACTCAACCACGAGCGTAGGAGGGGCCACTCAACCACGAGAGTAGGAGGGGCCACTCAACCACGAGCGTAGGAGGGACCACTCAACCACTAGAGTAAGAGAGGCTACTGAACCACGAGAGTAGGAGGGACCACACAACCACTAGAGTAAGAGGGACCACTGAACCACGAGCGTAGGAGGGACCACTCAACCACTAGAGTAAGAGAGGCTACTGAACCACGAGAGTAGGAGGGACCACTCAACCACTAGAGTAAGAGGGACCACTGAACCACGAGAGTAGGAGGGGCCACTCAACCACTAGAGTAAGAGGGACCACTGAACCACGAGAGTAGGAGGGGCCACTCAACCACTAGAGTAGGACGGGCCACTCAACCACGAGCGTAGGAGGGGCTACTAAACCACGAGAGTAGGAGGGGCTACTAAACCACGAGAGTAGGAGGGACCACTCAACCACTAGAGTAAGAGAGGCTACTAAACCACGAGAGTAGGAGGGGCCACTCAACCACGAGCGTAGGAGGGGCTACTCAACCACGAGTAGGAGGGGCCACTCAACCACGAGAGTAGGAGGGGCCACTCAACCACGAGAGTAGGAGGGGCTACTAAACCACGAGAGTAGGAGGGGCCACTCAACCACGAGAGTAGGAGGGGCCACTCAACCATGAGAGTAGGAGGGGCCACTCAACCACGAGAGAAGGAGGGGCCACTCAACCACTAGAGTAAACAGGTTTCAGGAGAGGCTACTCAATCACGAGGGGCTACTCAAACCACGAGATCAGGCAGGTTTGAGTAGGGGCTACTCAACCTCGAGAGCAGCAGGGGGCCAGTCAACCATCAATCACCTTCACATCATTAGCTAGTTAATGGAGAGGACATAATCAATGCATATGTATCTGTGTCTTGTACGCTTGCACTATGAGATCACATTCAACAGCATTGAAAAAATGTAGTGTGCACAGAGAAATCAAGTTATTGAAGAAACGTGTGCTCAGGTGATAGAAGAGATAACGAAGGCTTCTCGTGTGATAGAAGAGATGAACGAGGGCTTCCCTGGTGATAGAAGAGATAAATGAAGGCTTCTCAGGTGATAGAAGAGATAAACGAGGGCTATTCATTTGATAGGAGGGATATACGAGTGCTGCTCAAGTGATAGAAGAGATAAACGAAGGCTGCTGAGCCGAGATTACCCTATTCTATTGACCAATCAGCATACCAATATAAGGCTGTCATCGGGGCGATGCAATCTTTCTAAATATTTTCATGACAGCCATTTGTGAAATCTTTACACAACTAAAATGGAAAGGAAAAGGCATCAACATTGACGGAGAAATTCTCACCCATCCTAAGGCTTACTGATGACATAACCATCTTCAGTCACAGCGTCAAAGACTGATCGATGCCTAATTGAGCCCAACAAGTCAAGCGAGGCAGTAGCCCTTACAATCAATAGAAAGAAGACCCCAAATATGTTGAAGACTTATTGCCCCCAAAGAGAACTGCGGCTAGGAAATGCACCCGTCAAAAATGTAAATCATTTACTGAAGGCCATGGGACATAGGGGGAGGGAGGCCTACAGACATATGGCAAGTCCCAGTCCAAATGACTGCATCAATCAACTCACAAGGAAGGATCAGGGCACCATTATCTGACTGAGAACCCAATACATTACACTTAACAAGCACCTGAACAGAATCCAATCACAACATACTCCTGAGGTGCGTAAACACCCATATGAAACCATTGGTCGTCATCTCTTTTGGTGCTCCGCACTCAATGATTTTAGGAAAATGTTTCTTTCTGCGCGATCAGATACATGGAACACTTTGTATGGTACTAGAAAACAGCTGATAAATACGTGCAGATCCATTACACGGCATTGGGCTGAAGAGCGAGAGTCCGGATGTTGCTTGATCCAAAACAACAAACGGGAGCAAATAAATTACAAAAACATGAAAAATAAATTGTGATATTTCCCGTTTGATATTTCAGCTGCAATCGAATAAAACCCTTGTTTCTTCTTCTTCATCGTACGCAGTCAGACATCAACCATTATTTTTTCGAAAAAAGCAGCGGTCATCCTGAGGCTGTCGACACTGCCATAGAGCTTGTCTGGTGTTGCCACTGGTGATGGCCACATCTGCTCTCTCTGATCCTCATATGTCGGGCAGTATTGCAGCAAATGCTCAGAGGTCATTTTCCCGGTACCACACGAGCATTCGTCAGTGCCACCTATCTTCAATTTGTTGAATAGGTGGTACCTCAGTCTATTGTGGCGAGTGCGAAGTCTGAAGACCACGACCTGCTCTCTTCTGTTCAACTGGTAATAGGCATCGTTTTTTGTGTAGCTAGTATGTTCGGTTTCCCATTTGGTCATGTATCTAGCTCTAATAAGCCGTTTTGACTCTTCGTTTGTCATACTAGTATCTGGTTGTGGTAGTTTTGCACCTTCTTTTGCCAGTCTGTCTGCCTCCTCGTTGCCTTGGATGTTGCAGTGGGATGGAACCCACTGCACCACTACCCTTTTTGGTGCGGACTGCTGGCATAGTTGACAGAGTACTACTCTTAAATCAGTGTTCAGTGTTTTTCTGGCTTTTTAGTGCTGTGACTTCAGCCAAGGCATCTGGAAGTAGGACTATATGGCTTTCATTCCTTTTACCTGTCACCATTTCTTCCACTGCCACCCTCAGTGCCTCTGCTCTGAAATTGCTTGTGTATTTTCCAGTAGCGAATAACAGTGTTATTTTTCTGCCATTTGAAACCTTTGTTTCAATAGATGGGACAGGGCCAGAGCTTAAATCTTTAACAGCATGGTTATTCCAGCCAATACTACTGCTGCAAGGCCTGAGACCTACGATAAGCAGGGAGAAGCTTTTGAGTTGCTTAAAGGGCAATGTAGCGAAGAACATTGACGGTCTCTCTATGGGGCTGAATTCATAGCACATAAATCCTACCACTTTTAATTTTGTTGTCAATACTGCATTAACAGCAGATTGATACAGAATGTGATGTGCATGTCTGACAACAGATGAACCAGGTATGTGATGTGCATGTATGACAACAGATGAACCAGGTATGTGATGTGCATGTATGACAACAGATGAACCAGGTATGTGATGTGCATGTCTGACAACAGATGAAGCAGGTATGTGATGTGCATGTATGACAACAGATGTACCAGGTATGTGATGTACATGTCTGACAACAGATGAACCAGGTATGTGATGTACATGTCTGACAACAGATGAACCAGTTACGTGATGTACATTTCTGACAATAGATGAACCAGGTATGTGATGTACATGTCTGACAACAGATGGACAGAGTATGTGATGTGCATGTATGACAACAGATGAACCAGGTATGTGATGTACATGTCTGACAACAGATTTACCAGATATGTGATGTACATGTCTGACAACAGATGAACAGAGTATGTGATGTACATGTCTGACAACAGACAGTACCACTGTAACAATAGTGCCACCTTTTAGCAGGAAAAATACTAGATTTGATTCCCATTATCGATACACTCCAGTCAACCCAGCTGCAAATGTGTACTCGACTTACCGTTAGGAAATGAAATGCTGCAAGGAAGGAACTGACCACACCATTACAGAAGAAACTGCGGCCCAGTGCAATTATACCTCTAACACTTCATCCCTGACAACAGTGCCTGCTACTGAACTCCCATTTGGTAAAAATCTCTTTACAATAAATAATAGCTAAGTGCACCCGTGGTAAGAAGAATATGCCAACTGTAACTATCAAGCACGTCGGAAAAGGTGAATAACAAGAGGGGCATGCATGGGGCCAGCAACCTCATCATGTCTTCTCGTTCACCATGTTTTATTAAAATGTCCATACGTGAAGTCCAATTCTCCTGGATAAAGGTTGCTGTGGTGGAAAGCTCTTCAAGGCTTCCAAACAGCTTTATGTGGAGGTGCGTCCCCGGAGCCAGTACTCAGTACACAATTGACTAACCATATAATAGCCTTACAGGATATGTTCAAATGTCTTTGCTGCTTGCCCGCACATACACATGAGCGAATGAGCCATTTTTAGACTGTGTAAGTTGCCATTCAATCTGTTATGTCAATGTTTCAGGCACCACTAAAGCGGCCTTTACAGCCATAGTAGACAGTGTTGAAATACATGATACATAGCTGGGCAAACTTCCAGGGTGCCACAGGCATGGTCTATAGAGACTGAGACGCCTATGATGACTAAATCCAATACCCCATCCAACTCCATAGAAACATCAACAAAATCTCAACATAGAAACATTCATAACTACCTCCTGCCAAATGGGAGAGCAAAATATTATCCAATAAAAACAGCAGCTTGTGAATTGATCAACAAACTATACACCGGAGAATCGTCGATCCAGGTACATACTGATGGATTAGCAGCCTAGGTGAAGAATGGAGACGCAGGAATCTATATTTACCCAGATAAAGAAAATGAAATCACTATTTCGTCCACTGAAAAATTGTTTAAATAAAAAATGAATGAGTATTCGAGTATAATCAGCAACAAGGACAGCAACAACATTGACGGCTTACCTGGAGAAGAGAACGCGACATCTTCCGTCAACCACCTGGTAAACATGCAAGTACTTGCTGTCATCACAGAGGGCGATCAGTTGGCCGTCAGGAGACACAGCAGAGGCCAATACACGATTGTCCGTTCCTGTCCTGCTCAGGAGATATTCAAAACAAAAACAAGTTAGTGAAGCTGTTCCCTGAAGCTGACTCAATCAGCAGCAAAACCAAATGAATATTTGTTCGTTTACATTTTTTTAAAGGAAATAATAAAAGTAATGTGTTTTGTGCCTAACGTTCCAGTACATCCAACTACATCACTAACTTTTTTTAATGGGTCTCCTTGCTCTTTCATGAAACCGAACACAAGCAAGATTGGGTTGTGAGCCGTACCACTAAACCGATTCAACACTTCATATCCTCTTTGTTCGCTGTCCACGCTTCTCATGCATAAAGATATATATACATCAAACTAGATCATTCCAATGTATAATGTATTAGACTTGCTTGATATATGACTCATCATGGTGAGAACATATTCAGCCATCCTCATTCTCTTCTTGATTTCCATTTCACAAATTCTTTCTTCAGTTATTAAATTTCCAAGAAGGAGAATCTCTGTACCCGTCCCAGTGTTTCATCGCCCATCTGCAGAGTAGGTTTCAATCATTTGCTAATTATTATAGATTTCATTCGTTTTTTCATAGAAACTCCATGGAATTGAATCCGGAAAATTAGACATCATCAACAGGGGACAATAGTTTGAACGATTACGCTGTTGGTGGATCAACAACATGTGTAACACAATATGTAGATAGTGGCATCTTTCTGAGTCTTCAGCAAATGGTACACAAAGAAACATGTCAGTGGCAACAAGGAATACAAAGCACTTTCATGGCAGAGGAAATGGTACACAAAGAAACATGTCAGTGGCAACAGGGAAAACAAAGCACTTTCATGGCAGAGGAAACCGTACACAAAGAAACATGCCAGTGGTAACAGGGAAAACAAAGCACTTTCATGGCAGAGGAAACCGTACACAAAAAAAACATGTCAGTGATAACAGGGAAAACACAGCACTTTCATGGCAGAGGAAACCGTACACAAAAAAACATGTCAGTGGCAACAGGGAAAACAAAGCACTTTCCTGGCAGAGGAAACCGTACCCAAAAACCATGTCAGTGGCAACAGGGAAAACAAAGCACTTTCATGGCAGAGGAAGACACATTAACAATTGCAGCAGAAACCTTAATGACAAGAAATGACATGTGCGGTGTCATAAATACTCCTGACAGATGTGCTGTCAGTGGGTGTAGCCACGATTGATTGCAAACATTACGAAAGTCTCCACTGTGGTCATCTTTAAGGTGAAGATTCTACACTTGAGGCCTCTATGTCCTCTATCCACACTTGAGGTCTTCATGTCTGCTATCCACACTTCAGGCCTTCATGTCTGCTATCCACACTTCAGGCCGTCATGTCTGCTATCCACACTTCAGGCCGTCATGTCTGCTATCCACACTTGAGGCCTTCATGTCTGCTATCCACACTTCAGGCCGTCATGTCTGCTATCCACACTTGAGGCCTTCATGTCCTCTATCCACATTAGAGGCCTTCATGTCCACCATCCACACTTGAGATCTACGTATATCCACAACCCAGAGCCAGCACTTCTGTATCTCCCGACGTTAGTAATAATGCTAAACAATTGATAGAAGAACAGTATACGCCCCAAGTGTGATAATTACGAATAAGAAAGAAGACGAAAGTATGCATATCATTTATATTTGTGCCAGTAATTTCTGTTTATTAATTCAATGTCTAAGATAAATAAAGATAGCGTTAGCTCCAGATACCACATCAACTCTCTCTCTCGTCGTTCACTACTAATGTCACGGACATGTGTATTCAGAATATACAATAGTAGAAAATATATATAAGATCGGCAGTAGAGATTCTAATTAAAGGTTTGAAGTTATGCTTGAAAGTGTGTACTGTTGTGCTTGCAATTTTCTGTTAATAAAGTCGTAATTGTATTTGATTGCATGGTTGCATATACTTGCAATCTTCTATGTATGTTCTTAGAATTGTTAACGTACGTGCTTGCAATTGTCAATGCATGCGTTCGCAGTTGCTCGTGTATGTTCTTGCGCCGGTCTATGTATGTGCCTAAAACGCTATATTTGTATGCAGGTGTCTATATGCGCACCTGCAGATGTCTATACATATACTTCTAACTCGATGTGTATATTCTTGTGCTCTCAAAGCGATGAATGGAAACGGCGGGGGTTCGAGCTCCGCAGGTGTTAGGCGATCCCTGGTCTCAAAGGATGTGGGACTAGAGTGCCTGCATCCTGAATCCATTCCAATCGTCTCAACTGATAGTCATGTCACTAAAAGTAAGTACGATGTCCTTGAACCACTGCGCTTCTTACAACCGCCACCTATTTGACTGTTATAAGTTTCTTGGCAAGTGTGCAGTACGGTAGGTTGCTATTACTTTCCGTACATGGAGAAGCAATCGTCCGAGAACTGGTCCCAGGTAACTCAGGACCAGTGAGTGAGGAGGATAACCAGCGCAGTTTCTTGCTTACTATAATCCACATACAGCGCAAGTTACACCAGAAAGACAAAACCGGCTTGCGATGGGCAACTTCTTCTTCGTTCATTCTCAATCTCCCACTACCAAACCATGAAAGGGCTTAAGTAGCAGAATGTAGTCCAGAGAACGGAATGCGTTGTGTCGTAGTTTACAGCTTGGCTGCGATATTTGCACCTTTCGGTCCAACACATCCGACTTCAGCACGCATTTTTTGAGTACCGGGTTAGCATTCCCTCTTCGATCCCTTCTCCTTAGCCAGTCTGCCCTGCTGCAGCCTGTTATCCAGGATCACAGCGTGGAGGTGTAGAAGGGTCTTGGCAGCTATGGTTCGCTGGGCATGACGTTAACAGTCAGCTATGGGTCGCTAACCACTGCAGCTCATGCGCTGCTCAGCATCTTGATTCCAATGATGGGTAACTAACATATGCCTAAAACGTTATATTCATATTCAAATGTCTATATACACGCCTGCAGATGTCTATACATATGCTTCCAACTTGATGTGTGCATTCTTGCAACTGCCTATGTATGTAATTATAACTGTCTATATATGTGATGGCAACTGTGTATGTTTGTGGGTGTGTCTATGCAACTGTCTACGGAACTGCTTGCAACTGACTATGCAAATGTCAGCGTAATTGCTTGCAACTGTATATGTTCATCGTTGATACAGATTAGCTCACCAGTTGTGTGCGTATATCTTTCAAGACATTACTCGATAACAGCATCCTCAGCGTTTGATGATAATAAGTTATGGCTAAGTTAACACAGCGGGATACAAACATAATGAAGCGAAAACTACATAACATGAACACAGAATACGCAAATCTTTGCCGGTCATTTGCTTGAACGATTGCAAAAGTGGTTAGCTATGTGTGAGCAATAATAATCAAGGTATGACAGTCAATGTTGAGCAGATCAGCAAGAAATTATCAATATACTTAAACAGTAGCTCCTCTTCTGTCGTGGAGTACAGGGGTTTGCCATAAAGAACACCAGACCTTTCTATCCGCTGTCTTCCTTTTTGTCTGGTTCCAGTGTGGTCCACGGTCTTCAGTAGACTGTCCTCATGTTATCATCCAAGAGAAATTTAGGTTGTACTTGTGGTCTCAAAGGATGTGGGACTGGAGTGCGTGCATCCTGAACCACCTCTAGTCGTCCTTGACTCTTTGGACGGGATCAAGATGCTGAGCAATGCATGAGCTGCAGTGGTCAGCGACCCATAGCTGACTGCTAGCATCAGGGCCAGCGAACCATAGCTGCCAAGACCCTTCTACACCTCCACGCGGTGATCTTGGATAACAGGCTGCAGCAGGGCAGACTGGCTAAGGAGAAGGGATCGAAGAGGGAATGCTCACCCGGTACTCAAAAAATGCGTGCTGAAGTCGGATGTGTTGGACCGAAAGGTGCAAATATCGCAGCCAAGCTGTAAACTACGGCACAACGCATTCCGTTCTCTGGACTACATTCTGCTACTTAAGCCCTTTCAGGGTTTGGTAGCGGGAGATTGAGAACGAACGAAGAAGAAGACTCTTTAGACAGCCGTGGTAGCCGGGGTCTTCTTCCATTCTGCATACATGGCCAAACCATCAAATTTCATATTGTCCCACTCAAGTCTTCAAAAGTTGAGCTTGAAGATCTTGTCGTATTCTGGACCTTGTCTCCGCTTGTTACTTCATCCACCTTTCTTAGATATCTCATTTCTGACGCGTAGAGTTGAATTTTCACATAGATAAGCCAAAACTGGTACATGGGTGGAGTGGTGTACAACCATCTTAGTTTTCTGACTTATTTAACTTTTGCTGAGGATTCTCTATTGATGGCATGAATAAGATGACCAGATGCTGCCCTCACGTAACCAACTTTTCTGGCTTATTACAGCTCTGATGTATTTGAACTGCTTGACCTGCCCCAGAGGCTGTTCACCCAGGAAAATCGGATGGATCCTCTTTCTCCTCCTCAGCTCCTCATCCCTCTCTTCCTCAGCTCGTCATCCTTCTCCTCCTCAGTTCCCAATCCCTCTCTTCCTCAGCTCCTTATTTCTTTCCACCTCAGCCCCTCATCCCTCTCCTCCTCTGCCCCCATCCTTCTCCTCATCCCTCTCTTCCTCAGCTCCTCATCCCTCTCTTCCTCCCCAGCTCCTCATCCCTCTTTTCCTCCCCAGCTCCTCATCCCTCTCTTCCTCAGCTCCTCATCCCTCTCTTCCTCCCCAGCTCCTCATCCCTCTCTTCCTCCCCAGCTCCTCATCCCTCTCTTCCTCCCCAGCTCCTCATCGCTCTCTTCCCCAGCTCCGCATCCTTCTCTTCCCCAGCTCCTCATCCCTCTCTTCCCCAGCTCCTCATCCTTCTCTTCCTCAGCTCCTCATCCCTCTCTTCCCCAGCTCCTCATCCTTCTCTTCCCCAGCTCCTCATCCCTCTCTTCCCCAGCTCCTCATCCTTCTCTTCCTCAGCTCCTCATCCCTCTCTTCCCCAGCTCCTCATCCCTCTCCTCCTCAGCTCCCCATCCTTCTCCTCCTCAGCTCCTCATCCTTCTCCTCTTCATCCTTCTCCTCCCCAGCTCCTCATCCCTCTCTTCCTCAGCCCTTCGTTCGAGATGTGAAGATATGTTGGAGGTGAGCCTCTGATTGAGTAGTCTGGGCCACTCTATCGGCAAGCGCCAGCTCCTATATACAGACTGGTCTCATCTTCCAGTACTCCCTGATGCACTTTTTGTGTACAGGCCTTGATGAGATCTATGAGCAGTATGAAGAGGTGTGGTGGTATAATGCCGCCTTGTCTTTCGTCATTGAAGGTATTACACAACAACGCGCACACATGTAGAAGCTCACACGATTATACAAATAGGTATACACATACATACATACACACACACAAACAAACATGTATGCCCATACAAACATTGGCATATAGAAGGATACAAAAAATAATATATAAATATGAGAGATAGATATCAAAGGTGAACACACACACACACACACATGTATATATATATATGGGAGTTGATGAACAGAGATAGAGAGAAAGAGAGAGCGACAGAGTAATAGAGACAAATGGACAAAGAAGCTGGAACACAAATAAGGAATGTATATTCGAGCCGTAAGGTTAAAAACATATAAGGAAGTTTAATTTATGCTCGAGCTCAAATCGGTGGCGATCAGCATAAGAACAGTGGACAACGTCAGTGGCCCAGATACCCGCGTTCCCTGGTTCCTAGAAGTGGTTGGTGACCGGAGAGCTGAAGTATATATCAATTTTTACGTAAACATTTGAACGAGTTGCCACAGCAATCTAAAACATGGATCAACCCACACACACACAAACATGACCGTGCCTTTCCTACTGTTTACAGCCCGTATCCTAGAGGCCACAATCTATAGGAACATTGTCGAACTCAGTACGACAATGTATCAAACGCAAGTGTAAACATCACGGCAATATTTACTGACGAAGTAAACAAAGTGACAATATAGCACTGAAACAAAACAAAACGATCCCTAGCAACGAGAGAATATGTAAAACAGAACTACAGACACGAAACAAAAGACATGGCGTATGTTATGTGCTCGTAAAACAAAAGGCGATTGAAGGCAAGATCTTATTTCTGCACGGTCTAATTAAACAAGGTAGCCATGTCTCGTGGATATTTGCGCGTGAGAACTACTATGAGTGATGAGTTTGAGTGAGCAATTACGTGTTTCTATGTGAACAATGAACGAGTGATTGTAAAGGAATATGCGAGTACGTGTTTCTCAGCTTACCAGAGTGAACACGGACACCATGAAAGACTGGTGGGATGAAAGAAAGATGCAAGCGGGGGAAGAGATTGTGAGAGAGAGAGAAGGGGAGGGGGGAGGTGTATTGAGGACTTAGTTAGAAACAGGAAACAGTTAAAGCGGTATTTATTGACACACCTGCTTTACCGGCGTGTTCTTGTCAATACGAGACATGATAAAGGGTATCGATTAGATTTGAAGATGTGCTAGGATTGGTTTGTGAGAGGCTGAGTGGAGGGCAGGGACAGACAGGCAGACAGCAAGAATGAGTGATGTCACCGTCCGTCGACATCGTGAAACATTAAGTGTACAGAGAAGATCAAGGTCCCGCGGTACTTTTCCTGAAATATGAAAATGGCGACAATCGTAATGGTGAAGAGTTCGGCGATGCCAGAATAGATGATAAATGTGAACATAGTGATACTTCCTTGCTTCCCGTGTCCGAAACATCACGTATCCCAAGTTCAGCAGATGTGGTTGCCATGTTGTTCCCTCTCAAAATGTCGTCCATGTTGCATGTTTCCGGATGGTTCGAGATTGAACGGTCTTGCAAATACGATCATGTACGGAAAGGTGAGAGGCGGTCGAAGAGGTCGTCCCACAAAGAGGTGGGAGGATAACTGAATGGACCCATCTCCGATCAGAGAAGGCGCAAGCTGCTGGTAGAGAGGGGTGGCGTGGGTATCTTCAACTGTGCCCCAACGACCTCACCGATTACGGGATGACTTGAGATGGTCTGGGTCTTGTGTTGCTCCACAGTGGCATGTCTCATTATCAGATGGTCTGGGTTTTGTGTTGCTTCACAATTACATGTCTCAACATCAGACGGTCTGGGTCTTGTGTTGCTTCACAATTGCATGTCTCAACATCAGATGGTCTGGGTTTTGTGTTGCTATACGGTGGCATGTCTCAACATCAGATGGTCTGGGTTTTGTGTTGCTTCACAATTGCATGTCTCAACATCAGATGGTCTGGGTCTTGTGTTGCTCCACAGTCACATGTCTCATTATCTTTGTATCCCCATCTCTTTAAGTTATCCCGCATCGTGATACACCAGATCGGAGTTGATTTAGTGACTTATGTGTCGCGTATATCAAGTGATTCCAGGGGCAGGCTTCTCCCGCAACTCAGCTCCAGGGGACCTACTTCATTTCATACCATATATCATTACAACGTTGTCCGGGGCTGTGTTGATTGCAAGAAATGTCTAGACTGAAGTCTTGCGTGTTGCACCTGAAGTCCAATAAAGGGTTGTGTGGGTCATCTGAGTGTCTCTAATCATGTCCTGTTGAACGTCAGAAGGGAGATGGCTTGCCTCCTTCCAGTAGGACAACTTCCAAGAATTGATGTGCTCTTGTAAGGGATGAGTCTCCAGTGGGACGACTTCCAAGAATTGATGTGCTCTTGTAAGGGATGAGTCTCCAGTGGGACGACTTCCAAGAATTGATGTGCTCTTGTAAGGGATGAGTCTCCAGTGGGACGACTTCCATGAATTGGTGTGCTCTTGTAAGGGATGAGTCTCCAGTGGGACGACTTCCATGAATTGGTGTGCTCTTGTAAGGGATGAGTCTCCAGTGGGACAACTTCCATGAATTGGTGTGCTCTTGTAAGGGATGAGTCTCCAGTGGGACGACTTCCATGAATTGGTGTGCTCTTGTAAGGGATGAGTCTCCAGTGGGACGACTTCCATGAATTGGTGTGCTCTTGTAAGGGATGAGTCTCCAGTGGGACGACTTCCATGAATTGGTGTGCTCTTGTAAGGTGGTTTTTTGGTACAGTGTATTACATGATGACTACTTTTGGTCTTCTCATACATGCTAGCAGGTAGAAGTGGGCAGGGAGATGCTTTTTTCCCTAATAAAGGGTTTGGGATCAGCAAGGACAATTGAGCATTTTATATTTACAGCAAGAATAAATGTACAGGTCAGACAAGAGAGAGAATGCACTTTTCAGTTAAATGAATGGGGGCATTGGTACATGTGTGGCGCCACGGCAACAACATGGTCTTAACATTGATTAAGTGTGACTCTACACAACAGACATAATAGAACAAGTGACATCCCTCATTACAGAAGGGGTCGAATTTGAAGAAGAAATAAAATATAGACTGGTCAACAGAGCAAGTTGATTAAGTCTGTTGCAGGAATAAAGCAAAACATTTTCAGAAACAATAGAGCACTATGTGTGTGAATCATGGACATTAAGCAAGCACACAGCAAAAGTGGAACGCAAATTCCAGTTTCATTTGGACCAATAGATATTCAATTCCACATCTTACCGTAAAAAAAGGCAGAGCTCTTTAATCATTGGTTTATTCGTTCTTGTTATGATCGCATCTTTCATGTTTACATTGGCTGATGAGTTCTCGTGATGAACTCCACGGTTGTTCAGAGCTCTTCTTTAGATCCCTACAGTTTTGGGTCTAGTGTTGAATCTTTAGGCCAGTGGAGAAATAGACAGTCGAAGCTTGTACATGTGTCTGTTCAGTCTGAATGAACAATGATCACAGAAGATTCCAGAATCTGAGTCTGAATGAGAAATTGTTGCTGTTGAATGCACACAATGAGTAGGATTACTCCTTTGCGCATCCTGAAAAGGACATTAAGTGACAGGTAGTTGTAGCTGTCCTCACATTTCGAAAGTGCCGATGAAGGTGGGCCGGGGTTCTCCAGGCAGTTGTGCTATGCTTGGCTTCATCCATGTGTCACTCACTACTATGGGGATCACATTGATCCCTTACCTCGTTAGCTAGGATGCCATGAAAACAGTCCGTTTCCAAGAAGGGCTACAGGAAAGTCGAGGTGAGGGTCTTGGCCAGTATATTTTACTTGACGCTTACTAATATGTCTGATCAGTATGTTTTGCCTGACCCCGACTAATATGTCTGATCAGTATGTTTTGCCTGACCAGACGTTAATCTTCATCTCCAATATCAGCAATGATTGCAGCAGCAGTTGTAGATTAATTGTCACTTGTGACGAAGAAATCATTATTCCAAAATGTAATGCAATTCGTACTCATGAACTGTAAATGATCTTTACCCTGGTCTGATATACGAGTAGCATTTAAACACACTGTGTTGGTTCTTTACCCAGGCCTGATATATGAGAAGCATTTAAACACACCATATTGCCCGAGTGGTCCCCCAGAGTCTTTGAGTATGAAAAGGACAAGAATAGTCCCACTGTCCCACAGAAAGCATGTCGAAAGACGTGACCGTGTCACATGGCATAACACCGGCCATGGTTAGGTGGTTTGTTTAGAGCAGTATAGAGGGCGTCTAACAGGCTGCGGGTCTACTTTGCTCTGGTGTTTGAGTCTATTAAAATATATTTGCACATCAGTTAACCAATCTCCGCGGCACTTGTCACAATGCAGCGGAGTAATACGCTGCTCGAGCCTAGCCCTCTAAGCAGGAAATCCTCCTCATGGCAACATCCATACCATACCAGAGCTGGGACCTGCATATGGGGCAACTGCCCCTGTAGAAGTATAGGTAGACTAGGAATATTGGTTCTTTACCCTGGCCTGATATACGAGTAGCATTTAAAAACTGTATTGATCAGCATTTATTTTTAATAATGATATTAGAAAAGTTGCGCCCATGTCTGAAAGAAGAACACTTTTCCAAGATATGTGGTAGAATCTATATTTTATCACAGAATTGAAGGATAGAGTTCTATACCCAATGTTCTCATACAACAGCAATGTCTGTCGCCATTACTATATCATGCATGGGCAGGCGTATGATGCTATGAATGAAAAATTATATAAGAAACAGAAATAAGCATTTTCCAAGCAACGAAATGTCCTTTCAAATATTTACCAAGTAAAATGAAGATGCAGCAAAGGGAAGTTTTTTAATAAGTGACAGGGATGCTACATCCTCAAACCCATGAACTGAAGGTCAATTTGTTGATGACTACCTTGCTAAGACAATACCAGGATAAAAAGAAAACATTAGCTTGTTCACTAATACTGTTACACACAAAATTGCTGAGCTAGCAGATAAAGTAACTGAACAATTGATTCAAATGTCGAATAACTTATAAAAATTGTCAAAAGATTACGACGAGAGTATAGATGTCTCTTCTTCTTCAGCGTTCGTTCTGAAAAGGACGTTGTGTCAGACGCATCTTATTTCAGCTGGCATTTTTTAGTATGGGTTAGTCTTTTTTAGTATGGGTTAGCCTTTTTCAGTATGGGTTAGCCTTTTTTAGTATGGGTTAGCCTTTTTTAGTATGGGTTAGCATTTTTTAGTATGGGTTAGCATTTTTAGTATGGGTTAGCATTATTTAGTATGGGTTAGCATTTTTTAGTATGGGTTAGCATTTGTTAGTATGGGTTAGCATTTTTTAGTATGGGTTAGCCTTTTATAGTATGGGTTGGCCTTTTATAGTATGGGTTGGCCTTTTATAGTATGGGTTAGCCTTTTTTAGTATGGGTTGGCCTTTTATAGTATGGGTTAGCCTTTTTTAGTATGGGTTGGCCTTTTATAGTATGGATTAGCCTTTTTTAGTATGGGTTGGCCTTTTATAGTATGGGTTAGCCTTTTTTAGTATGGATTAGCCTTTTTTAGTATGGGTTGGCCTTTTATAGTATGGGTTAGCCTTTTTTAGTATGGGTTGGCCTTTTATAGTATGGGTTGGCCTTTTATAGTATGGGTTGGCCTTTTTTAGTATGGGTTGGCCTTTTATAGTATGGGTTAGCATTTTTTAGTATGGGTTGGCCTTTTATAGTATGGGTTAGACTTCCACTGCAATCCCTATCCCTACCACACTAGTGCAGCATGTTTCCAGGGCAAGCGCATGGAGTTGGAATATGGTCTTGCTCAGCTCTGGTTCACTGACCATGATGCAAGCAGCCAGCTATGATTCGCTGGGTGCTGTCAGCTCATGCACTGCTGCACCCTGACCGCATAGATGTATCTGACACCATTCAGTGTGCAATGTTGATGTCAGTTTCAAGATAACTGAAGACTTAATACTGCCAAATAGTTTCACATCAGGACGTGACATATTTCATAGACTTGAGTAGTTCCCAGACAAGGCTGCGTTAGCTTTGCTACAAACTCGTATCCATGGCAACCGACAGTGGTCCAGCAATGTGCTCTCAAAACATGGAAGTTGATGAGTTAATAAAGTCCAAACTGAATAGCTTCACAATGCCATTTAATAACTTCACAATCATTCATTGTTTAAGACACAATATGATTTTTAAAATGACATTAAGGTTTTTCTGCTGTCAACCTATGAACCATCAACTTGTTCCTCATGGTGGTTTGAGCTTGAGGCCTGTCCTATTGGATGTGAAACCATTTTTAAACTACATGTCAAAGTCGGACGCATCGGACCATAAGACGTAAAATGTAGTACAACGTACTCTAGCTTAGGAAACAAGGGAAATGAAGAAAATTAAAGTTAAATATTAACAAGGACTACAGTAAACCTGGACTCCAATAGATGAACAAGGAACTCAAAAGACTGAAATACAACTTTACCACAAAAGAAAACAATAATATACAATAACGAGCATTTCAACAAGTTACGGTCTCTATTAAGAGCAGAGCACAACCTTTATGGATAAGATGGAAACAACATATTTCGTCTGGAAGTCTCACAGTACATGCTGGACTCCGCAAATGGTGATTTTTTTTCTCCTGCCATGGCTTCTTGCGATTTCGGGCTGTTCCTCAAGCTGAAAGGGGCCCAATTTGAGTCACGAGAAGACATTATGTGGAATGCAACAACCCAGCTACACTCCATTCCCAAAGAGGTCTCCTGAAATGCTTCCAACAATTAGAGAACTGCTGGAAGAAGTGTGTGGAATTCCAAGGAGAGCACTTGGAAGGGGATCTTCAGATAGGGAACACGGGCTAGTGGTTAAGTGACACAGCTCACAACCGAAAGGTGCTGGGTTCGTTCCCCAATCACGGCACCGGCGGTTACCCAGGGAAGCAAACCCTTAGAAAATGCAGGAGGAAGCATACCCTTACATAAAATGCATGCTGAAGTCGGATGCACTGGGCCGACAGGCGCAAAATAAAAACATAGTAACGCCAACATTTAAAAAAAACCTGCAGGTGAGTAATTGTATTTTTCTGACCAAAAGATCAGATACTTTTTGAACACACCTCATACATGGATTAGACAACATACACAGATAAGACAACATACACCATCTGAAGAAGGAGGAATGTTTCCTCTAGTGATACACAAAAAATGTACCTGTCCTCATAGTCTTTCTTCTGGACATGCTCACTGATGTTTTGTTTCTGGCTCTCCTGTTTGTCACCCTCATCTTTCTTGTCATGCTGCTTTAAGATTTTCTGCTGCTTCTGGTCGACTGCCTGTGCCTTGGTTTTGGCTACATGAGGAGCCACAGGTAGATTCAACACCTGAATCTCACCTGGAAACCTAAATGACGAAGATGGAAAATAACAGAATAAATATAAAATGTATGAGGAATTAATTAGCACACATTCCTGTATCCCATAGTCTTTTACTAAATCTGTTCTTATTCACATTGGTTTTCTATCAAACCATTCCATATTCCCTTGCTTTTTATAAAATTTTCGATTTCCTCTTGCTTTTTATTAGATCTTGACATATCCCATTGGCTTTTTATTAGATCTTGACATATCCCTTTGGCTTTTTATCAAACCTCTTCCTATCCCCATGGCTTTGTATCAAACCTCTCTATATTCCTTTGGCTTTTTTATCAGACCTTCCCATACCCACGTGGCTTTTTAATCTGATCTTCCCCTATCCCCCTTTGTGTTTAATCGAAACTTCCCCTATCTCTTTAACCTTTTATCAAATATTTGCATATCCCTTTGGCCTTTCAATGCATACCTTTAGCTATTTTTTGGCAAACCATCCACACCCCTGAGCCTTTTAGCAAATCTTCTCATGTCCCCTTTTTCTTGTCAGCAGAACATCCCACACCCTCTTAGTCTTTTAGCAAACCATCCTGTATCCATCTGTTTTTTTTTAGAAAACCATCCAATACACCATTTGTCTTTTAGCAAACCATCCTGTATCCATCTGTTTTTTTTTAGAAAACCATCCAATACACCATTTGTCTTTTAGCAAACCTTCCTGTATCCATCTGTTTTTTTTTAGAAAACCATCCAATACACCATTTGTCTTTTAGCAAACCATCCTGTATCCATCTGTTTTTTTTTAGAAAACCATCCAATACACCATTTGTCTTTTAGCAAACCTTCCTGTATCCATCTGTTTTTTTTTTAGAAAACCATCCAATACACCATTTGTCTTTTAGCAAACCATCCTATATCCATCTGTTTTTTTTTAGAAAACCATCCAATACACCATTTGTCTTTTAGCAAACCTTCCTGTATCCATCTGTTTTTTTTTTAGAAAACCATCCAATACACCATTTGTCTTTTAGCAAACCATCCTGTATCCATCTGTTTTTTTTTAGAAAACCATCCAATACACCATTTGTCTTTTAGCAAACCATCCTGTATCCATCTGTTTTTTTTTTAGAAAACCATCCAATACACCATTTGTCTTTTAGCAAACCTTCCTGTAATTGAATGTAAGACAAGATGAACAAGTTTGATAAATAAGCTTACATGAAAGAGCAATGATTCAATGCTTCAGTTGTTTTCTCTAAACTCACATTCATACCAGAGGCTTACCTTATAGACACACCATTGTATGACCTACTGCCAATCTGTGATGACCGAGGGTGCCCAAGCAGAATACCAAGATAGCACCCAGATTAAAATATATGTTCAGGACTCTCCACAAACCTCATGTCTCCGTTTATCAATTTAGATTGTAACCCTATACCATCACATGATGTTCAATTATATAATCTTGCTACTGACGAATGCACCTGTTGTACTGTGCAAATGACCCCTGAATATCTGCGGGGAAAATTGCCTGACATACGAGGACCAGGGACAGCACATGTGACCATCACCAAACAAGCTATATGGCAGTGTTGACAGGCTCAGGATGACTGCGGCTTTCTTTGAACAAATTCAAGTCGACGTCTGACAGAGGATATGAAGAAGAATTACACAATCTGTTGTCTGTCCTCCTTTACCTCTTGATCTAAATATTTAGTTGACCCCAATGTTTGCTATGAATTTTCTCTTGTCATAACTCCACGTACACACACACCCCCCCCCCCCCCCCCATAATTTATTCGTACTGAAAACTATGTTTTGTTACGCAAGATATATTTTGAGAATGTTGAAAGACTTGTACTGTTTAAAGTGAATGCCTGTTTCATACAACAACGACCTTACAACTGATTTGTTAGTTGTGGATATGATGGAGTAGTTGATATTTCCCACATATTTTTAATGATGCAACATTGTTACTTCATGTTTTTGTTGATTACATTATACTTTTCCGCAATTCCTGTCTTCTATGTCAAATTCTCTAGTTCCTTTTCTATTCCTATTTCATTGCTTGTGTATTCACCCAGAAACCATCAACTTGTGTTTTTCAATACCATGGGCAGCTAATGTCATCTTTCTTGGGTCAAGTGTGTTGTTGAAAGCCAATGTTATTAATGCATTTCTCTTATCATGCTATCTATCCATCTGCCATGTTGCCTTCTTCAATTCATGTAGCCAGATCTTCTTGTGTTGTAAGCATGCAGTGGTAGTTGATCAGATAGCATTCTCATGAGATGACCGGCCCACTGTATTTTCTATCTTGAAATGCATTCAGCACAAGGGTTACTTTTCACCATATTTCTAATGTCCTCATGTTATCTCTCCTGGTGACACCAGTGACGTTTCTTAAACATTTCATTTCACATGTTATAATTTTCCTCTCCTGTGCCTGGGACAAAGATCAAGTTTGACAGTCATTGCTTTATGGCAAATCTGATGTTCAAGTGTTTCAGCAGTGGTGACAGCTGATAAGTCACGGCAGAGGCTTTCTAACATTCAGTTTCAATTTCTCTATCAAGCCTTCCGTTTCTGTCAAAATACTTCCCAGATATTTGAACCCTTGGGACTGCTTAAGTTTGATATTGTTTACATTTATGTCTAGCAAACCTGGTGTTTCTCTAATCCTCATAGCTTCTGTCTTCAATGTGCTAATCTTCATATTATTTGATTCACAGGCTGTGTCTGGTGCATTAAGATTATTTTGCAGCTTGACTTCATTCTCATACATTAGACTTTGGTAATATGCAAAGATTTATATTTGTAATTATATAAAATGTCAGTAGACGTATTGAAATCAACTTTATGCCTCTCACGTGTTCATCTGCTACTGTCATATTTGTATTTGGTCAAATAATTAAAAGGCATCTACCCACATTCAGAGTTAAAGGCATCTACCCACATTCAGAGTTAAAGGCATCTACCCACATTCAGTCAAATAGTTAAACGTCTCCTCTACTTGTATTTGGTCAAGTAGTTTTTCTTCTTCCGTGTTCATTCTCAATCTCCCTCTACCAAGTTCTGAACAATGCTTTACAAGTAGCAGGATGTAGTCCGGAGAACAAAATGCGATGTGTCGCTAGTTTACAACTTGACTGCGACATTTGCACCCTAAAGACCTCCACTCATATTCAGTCAAATAGTTAAAGGCCTCCACTCACATTCAGTCAAACAGTAGAAACCCGTATTCAGTGGATTCTTTCTTATTGCTTCAATAAGGTATTTGTAGTAATTTGGTTTCCCATTCTGGGGTCCCTCGCGAAGTCTTTTTAGCCATTCACGGAACTTTCAATGTTCTTCTAAAATTCAATTTCCCTACATACTTAAGTGATCTTCCAGTTTGTTTATTTACTGTCCGTGACTCATTTCCATTTGATAAGAACACAGCTGACATCAAATTAAAAAAATAAACAAGGAGATATCATGACTGGATGATCAGTTAAGACTATAATCATAAGGAAAGAATAGACCAATACTGACCAGCAGAAAATACAGAGAATGGTGGAGTTGGAAGCTCAACAGATGATAAATGATCGTTCTGGGATGATGATGCTGTCGTTCTGTCAATGGATTCAGTGCTATGTGTTGAGAAATCAGGTCGGAGAATCTCTACTAGAGTATGAGGCAAAGCCATTGCTGAGTAGAACATTTATGGCAACAACCTCCAGCATGAGAGGTAGAGCTGAGGGAGTCGCTTCAGCTTTGAGAGCAACAAAGAAAACTTTGAAGCCAAAGCTACAAAACAGTGAATAATGAGCTGATCTTTGCCAGCAACTCATAGCTGACAGCTTGAATCAGTGTCAGTGAACAAGAGCTGACCAAGACCCTATTCTGTCTCCAAGTGGTGGTCCTGGAAACAGGCGGCACTAGTTTAGTCTGGCTAAGACAATAGAGATCACAGAATGAAGGCAAACTAGGTACTCTCCCAAAAAAGATGAAGCTAGATGTGTTTGGCTGAAAGGCTCAGTTATTACATTCTTACTGTAAACTATGACACAATGCCTTTTAGGAACTTCGAAAAAAAACAAGAAGAGATGACTATCTCAGACCTCATTAGTAAAACTGGTCTGCATTTCAGACTCTCAACTCATCCTTCAAATGAACAGAATGGCTTGCTAATGCATGAGTGAATACCAGATACAGAAGCCTCAGAACGCTGTATAGATCTAATGCTCTAGTCATGATTACTGGACATGAAAGAGCTAACATACTAGCCTCAATAGCAGTGATAATAGGAATGTTGAATATGTATAGAGCAGACATACTGAAATCAATAACATCATATAATGACACTGTCATCAATGAAACATGGACTGGAACTCTCAACACACAGGTAAACAGGCAGGTGGGACGGTCAAGGAACACCTGGCGATGAACGGTCGAGGAGAAAGTCAGTCCAATCGAGGTCTTTTGGGCGGAACAAGACGGCATAGAAGGGATATATGACGAATGATGAATCAATGAATAACAAACCACACACAGTGCAGAATTTGTAAAACCATATGTGGGTCAAGGAGTGACATACATGAGTAGCTAGCTCGGTTTATGTCAAGATATGTCAAAAGTAAAGTAACCCATAGCATTACTGTCGTAGGGGTGTGAGATGTTAGCGATCTCACATTTCAAAGGATTGGCTAAATGTGGGCAGTAGCCATCTCCTCTCCTTCGCAGCTTTTACTTCCCAGACTGAACCGGTATGATAACAGAGATGAAAGTACAAGAGTAGTTACCTTAGTGTATGTGAACATGTGACAACAGAAATAATGGTATATGAGTAGTTAGCTACCTCAGATGTGATAGAGATAAAGGTACATGAGTTCCTACCTCCGTTTATGTCAACATGTGACAACAGAGATAAAGACATATGAGTAGCTACCTCAGTTTATGGCAAGATTCAACAACAGAGATTAAAGGTATATAAGAAAAGCCATATTTATATTTTCAGTTCAACTGGGCAGAGAGAGAGAGAGAGAGAGAAAGGAAATACTGAAGAAATGTAGGCTGTAAGATAATATAAATATACATATCAAGCATAAACACAACCCTCTGATGTCTCTTCAGCTATTTCCATCCTCCCTACAGAGTGAGGAAATTAAATTATATGTACACAAGAATTATAACCAGCAAAAGGGCTGGGGATTCATGTGTCATGTCTGTTTGCCAGGAATATTGACCTGGTATCAGGGCACTACTGATCTGTATTGGTTTTTATCTTGTCTATTTGTCTTTTCTCCCACTTCCCTTTCAATGAGTGAGATACTTCATCTTCAAAGTAAACATCTTAGACATGAGCAGCGAATAAAATTACGGAAATTCAATTTTCTCAAAACATCTTTTTAAAAAACAGGACCCAGAAAAAAGTGAAAAGAAAAACGATATTATTTATTCACCCCTTTCCGTCATACTTTCGATAATTTTATCATGTATATATTCACGATCATTCACATATTATGTAGTTGGTCATTCTTATTCTCAATTCAATGTTAAATAATTAATAAGACATGCATGGTGACATTTAATCATCATTACTTTATGACATGTTTATTTTCAGTTAATTATTATTACTTTATAACATATTTACTTTCAGTCAATCATCATTCCTTTATAACATATTTACTTTTGGTTAATTACCATTCCTTTTTATCATATTTGCTTTCAATCAGCTTTTGTAGCTATCAACTTTTATCTAAGCTCTAGATTTTAATTTGATTGGCACATTTATTCCATATTTTTCACTTAATTATGCATTCATTCCCTTTTCAGCCATTCACTGTTATCAAAACAGTGCAGCTAACTAAAGCTTGAAAAAAGCAAACTTCAAACTGTACAAAATGTCCTAACCTTGTAGTTTTGAAACCACTACATCGAGGGGGAGAATAATGAAAATGCTAGCAGGCACCAATTGGGGCGCAGATAACAAAATCCTGATAAAAAAACACACACAAAAGAGCCAGACAAATACTGGATTATGACACCATGGCTTGGCCACTGCAACAAGAACACGCTTTGGTAAGGCAAGTAGAGTTCAGAACCACGACACACACATCATCACCAGGACCCTAGTACACCAACAGAAGCACTAGAAACAACGATGGGGTTCCAGTAGCAATGTTACAGTTATTCTGTCAGTGTAACACAGACAAGCTGACATCAAATTAATAATGGCATATCTTTTGCAAAATATAGACACACACTAATTTTTAATATGAGAGCTAATTTTATTTCAAGAGATCAGCAAAATAAATACAAAATAAAATGCTAAGAATAATCCAATGTAAACACTGGAAGTCAGTAAACACTGCAAGAGTAGGGGAAAAAAACTGGACCATTTCCAACAAATAAAATGAGGAAGCGGTCGTGGAGATGGTGTGTGTGTGCTCTTTAACATGACTTATTTCCATCTCGTTATTGTACAAATAACAAGTTATAAGATGAACCAGGAATACAATTTAAATACCTTTGCTGGTGACAAAGTACTAACAGTTGAATTCAAAAGAACATGCAGAAACTGTTAGATATAAGAGAAGACAGCAAGAAGAAACGACAAAGACTTATCAAGATACTAATAAAAATGGATGTCTACAGCTGAAAGACCTGAAATTAGCCAGTTACAAATTTACGGAACAACAGTACTGCTCATAAATATATTCGGATTTTTGGTCATAAATATAGTATTTTATGTAAAATTAATCACAAAGATAGAACGCAAGACGGAGGAACAAAATTGCATTTCTGAAGATAAAAAAAAATGCTATAATATATGTTAAGAGAATGTACAGGGCTTTACTATTTTACAAAAAATCTTTCATAAATTTAGAAGACATCATTTCAAAATCTTGATGCCAGAAGGATACCACAAATTTGAACCATTATATGAAAGATGCAAATTAATTTATGTTTTATTAATTATTGACAAAAATATTTTCATGATTCTAGCTCAACATTGTAGAGATCACCAAGAGCTAACTTATGAGGCTCACGTCAACATGAAAAAAAAACAGAATGCTAAAGAGGTCGACTGAACCTATGTGTGGAGTGGTGTCAACACAAAAGAGAGAGTCAAACATAGAGGAAGAGTTCTTTTACATCTAGAACAAGCAAAGTTCATTATGGACACAAAATACATCAGTGAATGACTGATTATGGGAAAACAACAACACTGAATCAAGTCTACAAAATATGCAATGGCAACAACAATAAGAAAGAAAGGAGTGATTTCGATCAGGGTATGTTAGGCACTATACATAAAGTCAATAAGTAGAATGGTCTGATTGTAATGGAAGACTTTAATGAAAGAATGGGGGGAAAAAAAGAAAACATCACAGGAGTACTGTTTAGGTCTATTCAGTGACACATCCTATGTATAGAGGAACAGCAATGGTGAAGAACGTAACAATTTACATATTGAGAATGGTTTAATAATTACAAACACTTTCGTCCAACACTGTAACAGGCACATCAAACTATAGTACAGGTGGAATAACCCAGATGTAGCATATCAAATTTCTTACATTTTGTAAAGTGTTTTTTGCCGCTATTTAAGTGATCTTATTTGACTTAATCCTGATCAACTTGCACTGCACACTTAAATCACAAGAAGTTCTGGCTACATACAGGGTAGACAGAGAAGAAGATAGATAGATGACATAAGAGTAAGCCTTCAACGACCCTTTGTTTTTATTGCTTATTGACCTTCAGTAATGGTGCAGCTCCAATATTTTGCAAAAAATGTGATCCTTACCCAAACAAAATATTTGTCATTTATCCAAACTGGCAACTAGTATTTGTATATTTCAACATATAGATAGATAATCATCATACAATGTAAAAGTTAACAGATGAAACATGGATGTAATTTTTCATTCCACCTGAGCGCTTTCTATAAATTTGCATGTGTATCTCGATTTGAATTATATTTCATTCATACTTTTCATAGTATGCTTCAAATTACCTACATTTTGCTGCTCAATTATACAATTATTTACATTCTCTTAGCCAGACATATTTGCATCTCACACACCAATTGCGGTTTATAAATGTTACACAGCTCAATGCATAAAGCATCAACATTTTGCTATTTTACAATATTAGTGTATGATTCTTTAAATGCTTTGTTAAAATATGTGTAGTTTTATACATTGTACATATTTACAATTTACAGACAGCAATATCAGGAACCCTTTCTTGTGTTCGAGACAGAGCCAGGTACATTCTGATTCTGGTTTCTACCTGTGGTTGGAAGGAAAGCCACAGAACCACCAGCACTATTGTCTAGAACACCAAGGCCAAGAGCTGAGTTGATTAATATTAAGAGGAAGAAGGACCCTTCCTAGCATGTGAATTGTTTTAGATACACATGTCACATACGTCGTGATTTAATGAGATGAAAAATGGCATTTTAAATGTATTTATTGTATTTAGACTAACTGGGGCACACATCTAGATCACGTTTTTTTTAATGTTTAAACAAAGACATTTCAAAACATTGACACATTTTCAAAAAAACAGATAGACTGATCGCTGTTAACTTTCCATATAAAATGGCATATGAATATCAATAATTTAATTACGATCATACTTTCATAATGATACTCCTCGTGACTAATTACTTACTATTAGTACTACTTACTAACTCCTCTAGTCTATGTAGTTAGTACTACTGTACTGTAGATGAGCGAGAGAGAGATCGAATCATTGTTTATATCTTTTATTATCGGCTATCGATAGTATCGCTGCTATAATTATTTTTAATACTGGGTATGCAAATTAAATATAACAACAATTAAAGATGGAATGGTGTGTTTGGATATATCAATTATCATGTATTTAGAACCATAGTTATCAGCCCACGCTTGTACCTCTCGGTCATTTCAATCACACTGGTAACGACTCATATTTACTTTTAGTACCGGTCAACAAAAGTCAAAAGTTTTCAAGTTGAAGCTTCACATAATTTCAGCATTTCTTACTACGATAACGGTCTTTTTTTTTTTTACATGCATACTACTCGCTATGTTATTCGCTAGTTGACAGACAAGAAAACAAAATATGTACACATTTAGGCCTGTAATTTTACCTAAAGTGAATTACTGCGGCAGTTTTCCCATTCGTTACTAGAACACACTCATTACTTCCACAGATCGCAGCCATTTTGAAAGGAAGTAGATACCGCTAACAGCTTAAAAAATGTAAACAATAGTAAACAATAATTATTTACAGCAAAAATGCACCGCACATATAAATTCGTATTTAAAATCGCTGTGACGGGTTGTCTTTCATTGCACAAGTTGTTTATAGCTAAGTTACATAAATTATATATGCATGTTTCAATTGTTAAGTTCGTAACCATTTTGATTGAGTGTTATCCCCAATACAAACGAGCTCCCCAGCCTAAGATTCAAATGAAACAAAAATCCTCCAGGTAATTAACATCAAAGGGACATTCGTGTTCATTATAAACGTGAACACATAAAGGTAAGAAATGTACAAACTAATATTCACGTTTGATATACAACATTTAACTAATGCTGATGCTAAGAGAAAGTATGTGGCTGAAGTTTGGTTTAACATAAAGAAACGGTCCTGTTACAAACGCAACTGATACTAAAAAAGATTGTATTTGAACAGTAACAAAATATTAACATCTTTGTCTTTAGTACATCCTTTAAATTTTCTATGCTTTCTTCTTTGACTCTGTGATCCAGCAGTCAGGCTCTATAATGTCGGTCTAAAAAAAAAATGCTTTTCCAACATTATATGAATTTTTAAATCATGCAATATTATACGAAATTGTGATATATAAATGTGTACATTTTTTAGATAAAAAGGTAAGTCATTTTACCTTATATAATAGTTCGCTCTTAAGATAATTTGGCGATATTGTACATCCAAAATATGAAGAGGTGAAAGACGTTTGCAATTGCGAAAGTTATGGCGTCCTTAAAGAAAATAACGTGCCGGGAGTGAAATGAGTGAACAAAGATGCGAATTTAATCCTGGTTTGTTATTATTGGGCTCCTTTCTTCCGACCACTGCTCTGTCCTATGGAGAAGCCCGGCAGACGCTATCTGTTTTAACTGGTCTGAATATTGAACATTTTCTCTGATGAAATCGAAAATCATTGTGGCTGTTTTGCCACCTGTTAAACTTGTCAAATTCGCCAGAAAAGTTCGATCAAGACATTGATTGGGGGCAGTCGTTTGTTGCACAGTTTTTTTTTATATATTTGGGAGGGGCGGGGTTGTCTGGTACAGGGACAATAAACTTAATTAAAAGAGATAAGAAAAGTTAGGTATGCTCTGCTGAATGTTGAAATTAAGTTAAGAAAGATATATAGAAAGAAAGCATAAGAAATCCCGCTAGAAATCGGTGAGTCTCAAGTGCATTGTCTGCGAGGAACAAAAAGTCTGGGCTGAAAACAGATGCAGGCCTCCACAACATTGCTACCTCCTGTCTTCGCGGAAAAATTATTCACGCATGCGCATACCATACATGGTGTGCGCAGTCCGTTCTGCGCAGGTCGTTTGGTGACAGCTGTCCAAACATGGAGGCTTGCCGAGGGAATAGACTGCCTGTTTCCGAGCTATAGCCCTCTAAGCCGAACTAGCCAACCAGCAAAGCTGTACCAAAGGTTACACGAATTGACAGTTTATCATTCTTTATTGTTCGATCGTTTTTGATTGTAGGAATGACGATGGAAAACATGGGCGAGCTCCCGGCTGATCAACAAATCAACGGTGATTCGTCTAACAGTAACGGAACCACTACTCAGAGCCAGCCCTCTCCACAAGAACCGGATTACGTGAACCCCCAAGACGAACTCGAAACGAGCATCACTCGCTCCGAGGCCATTCCGGTCAGTGTGAGCAGTATGATCGACTCGAGCGAGTTCCGCTCCCAAATGGGCGATGTTACATATCATACTCTGAACGGTCGGATGAGCCCTAGTTACAGCCCAAACAACTACGCGACTCTGACACCGTTACAGCCACTTCCTCCCATATCAACAGTGTCGGATAAGTTCAGCCATGTCAACATTTCGGGCCCTAACGTCAGTGGCAGTTTCACGCTCATGCCCCAAAATAATGGACTTGGTGCAGGAATCGTGGACATGTCAGCATATGGACATAGATACCATGAGAAGATGGGTATGGCAGGGGTGAGTATGAACATGGGGCCCACTTTGGGGGCCACCGCGATGACCATGATGTCCGGTAATAATTTAAATTACCAACAAAGCCTGGGTTCTTACGGGTATGTTCAGAACGGGCTGGCATCACCCAAATCAGAGCCTAAGATGGCTTCACCAAACAGCTACGTGGACTCTTATGCTGCATCACCCATGCGAATGGACCACAACGCTACAAGGTTACATTCACCAAATTCTATGATGTTGTCCATGAACGGAATACACAGTGCCCCTACGCCATCACCTCACAGCGAAAGCCCACAGCGAGAGCGACCTGGCACGTCGCTGGACATTCAGAACAAACAGCAGCAAGAAATCGAGGAGATTAACACTAAGGAACTCGCTCAGAGAATAAGCAGCGAACTGAAGCGATACAGCATCCCTCAGGCAGTCTTTGCCCAGAGAGTACTGTGCAGAAGTCAGGGTACACTTAGTGACCTTTTGCGAAATCCTAAACCATGGAGCAAACTTAAGTCTGGGAGAGAAACGTTTCGTCGAATGTGGAAATGGCTACAAGAGCCAGAGTTTCAAAGGATGTCAGCGCTTCGTCTTGCAGGTAAAAAGCCTTGTTCTGAACCAAACAGTTCATCTTCAGTGTTGCATATTTATTTATATATTTAAATACATGTAGCCAAGCTTTCTACGTAGAATCCCTTTTGATTTTTGTCTTACACCGAGCCTTATTGATAATGTTTTATTATGTCGCTATATGTTTGCTTTGCTGCAGTTATACTTTGTCATTGTCAGAGCGTAGAAATTGAAGTAGGAAGACAGAAGAAGAATCAAGTTAAAAAATTCAACAGGAGTTCACGGCTTAGTAACATTTTGATATTATTATTATCAACAGTACAGCTTAATAGGTGTTAGACTGAATAAGATGGATTAAAATGGATTTATACTTTTCTGTAAATTTGTAATGTTTTTTCTTTCCCGAAACATAATTGTATCTTCAAGAATCAATTATGCATTAATGTGTTAGAAGTGTATCTTAGGAATTGAAGTTGAAATATGTGAAATAGTTTGCCAGTATAAAATAGACTATACATTGGTCACCATAACTTGAGGGTCGATGGTGTCAGGAAGAAATGACAAGTAATATACAACAAATTGATTTCATTTACTCACTTCAGTTTTCTAAGTAGGTTATGTAATCATTGAAAAGTAAGATCAGATTTAGTTTGTTTTTTTAGTGAGTGTTGTTAAAAAAAATGAAAACAAACATTACTGTAGGCTTTTTTTTTCCATAACAAATGATGTTACTTCGGTCATACAAATAACACTAGAATAACCAATAGAAACTCGATATCCAAATAAATGATAACTTTTGTGCTGCCATACAAATAACACTAGAATAACCAATAGAAACTCGATATCCAAATAAATGATAACTTTTGTGCTGCCATACAAATAACACCAGAATGGTAATTAGAAACACCATTGTTAAATAAATGGTATTTTGTGTTGCCATACAATCAACAATATATAACAATTATAAATATTGCAGCCAAATAAATTATAATTTTATGTGGCATACAAATAACACCAGAGTAGCAATTCAAAAATGCCTAATACCTATAAAATGTTATCATTCTTATTTTGTCATTAAAATTGCACCAGAGTAACAATTAAACACACCATTTGGTAATGAATTGAAAATTTGCGTTGCCGTAAAAATGACACAAGAATAGAAGTTACAGATGGTAATATAAGAGAAAACTAAAGTAAAAAAGAGCACATTTACTGTAACGATGCCAGTAAAACAATAATTCAATTACAACAACAAAGTTTTATCCTTTGCTGCTTTTCTTTGCCAAGTTTCTCTAGCTTTTGTGATATCTCGCAGATTCTTGATATTGTTTTATGTGTGATTTCATGCGATAAGGATTTAGAACAGAAGCACCATTTTCTTGTCTTTCTGCTGTGCAATTCCTTTTACATTGTTTTAATTTTTTGGGAATCACGATCATTGCTTTTAATTCCAAAATTGCATAAAAATATATTTGTAAAACACTCAGCCAGTTTTTTTTTCAGTAACAAAAGTATACAAGTTGATTAAACCACCGTATTGATTAGTGTAAAGGATTGTGTAATAATGACCCAGTGTCGAACTTATTATTTATTCATGTGGATTAGATGAAAGTTATATCATTGACACTGAACTTAGCATAACAGTTTAACAGGGTGTCATAAAGGCAATGTGTGTGCATACAATTAGTGTCAGTTCTGCTGTTTAAATAACTGGGTGTGGTATTTTGAATATTGTCATTTCTGTAAACATAAAAACTGTTTCATGTTGGTTACTGTTACTGTAGAAAGTGTGTAGTGAAGCCGTTACAAGAATAAGTGTTTTACAAGCAAATGGACAATGAATAGTACGTGGAGTAAGTAGGAGACACATTGGAGATTCCAACATAACTTTATAGAGATGATGATCTGGACTTCCTACACAAAAGTTTTTGTTAGTGATTATAAGAACATGTGTTTTACAAGCAAATGGACAATGAATAGTACGTGGAGTAAGTAGGAGACACATTGGAGATTCCAACATAACTTTATAGAGATGATGATCTGGACTTCCTACACAAAAGTTTTTGTTAGTGATTACAAGAACATGTTTATAATATAAGATAGGCATTGCTCCGGGCAGACCGCTAGGCGTTCAGTCTGCTTCAGCAAATAGCAAAGCAGTAATGTGTGCTCTGGACATTCAAACACATTCTATTCGTATCGAATCTAGACTGCAAAATAAACGAAAACCTCTTAGTTTTAAATATATGTTAGCGGTGGCTAGAAATGTGGTAATGACACAATGTATTCACCTTGTCTGTGGTAAGTGCGGAGTTTGTGTATAATGTAACAATGAACAAAATTGCTGGGGAAGGTAGCTACAACCTGTTTACATGGCAGTCTGTGGCAGAATTCATAAGCGACATATAGGACATGGAGCTGTAAATGTCTCCCAATTGCTTGTAGCAGTTGGTATAATACATAATCATTCACAGACAGTATTCGTTGAGGTATTGCTGATTAGCAAAAACGTATGGTGCCACAAGAAGGAAGAATTGGACATGGAGTACTACTTCTTTCAGAGAACACACAAAAGGTATCAATGTATGTATGTGCACTGCGGGTGCGAGGTGAGGAAGACTAACCTCTGGTCAGACATAGCATGCTGATTAGACATGTTAGTCAGGGTCAGACAAAATATACTGGCCAAGACCCTCGACTTCCATGTAGTCCTTCCTGCAAACAGACTGTTCTTCTTAGCAGTATGACTAATGAAGTGGGGGATCGATGTGATCCATGTAGTAGTGGGCAACCATCTGGAGGACACCGATCCACCTTCATCAGCACGCTCAGGATGTGAGGAAAGCTACAGCAACCTGCCACTAAACATCCTTTTCAGAGCACACAAAAGAGTAAAACCTACTCATAATGGACACTCACAACAACAACTGCCGGGGGGGGGGGGGGCACTGTGGGAGACAAGAATAAAACGATGAAGAGTATTGTAGGAGTCAGCTGTGTGTTAAAACCACTGTAGAGTAGAAAACCTTCCAACTCATGATTTTGAATATCTCACCATTTGTACAAACACAAGAGTTGCTGCTTGTGAAGTGATCATTTGGGTTCTACGAACAATATCCCATTGGTGATATAGGGATAAAAGGTCTACGGACAATATCCCATTGGTGATATAGGGATAAAAGGTCTACGAACAATATCGCATTGGTGATATAGGGATAAAAGGTCTAGGAACAATATCCCATATGTGATATAGGGATAAAAGGTCTAGGAACAATATCCCATATGTGATATAGGGATTACAGGTAGGAACAATATCCCATGTGTGATATAGGAATGGAAGCTCTAGGAACAATATCCCATATGTGACATAGGAATGAAGGGTTTAGAACAATATCCTATATGTGATATAGGGATGAACGGTATAGGGACAATATCTCATGTGTGATGTAGAAAGGACATGGTCAATAATTTGGTTTCCCGGAAATCAGGAAACTTTGTGACAATAGGGATAATTGTTGGATGAAGAGAGAAGATGCTGGACAGTTTATCATAATGGCATAGACAAGTGTTGTCAGTAGGATTGACATGATAACAGAAGACAAATGGTAGCATACACCTGATGATATGAATAATTTTAATTTACAAAATAATGATCCGCAATTTTAGAGAAATGTTTATAGTTGCACTTTCACACCTTCGGGAAAGTTCTAGCAGATATAACACGTTGGATAGAATATAAACTGTTTCTTCATGTACTCCCCTCTGTGTGGTGGAAACGTGTGAAACATACAAGAAATATTAATTACTTGTTCTTTTAATATCGTGCCATATGTTGTGATGATGCAATCTTCATATCAGCAGTGATAACAAATATGATATGATAGTGACAGGACATTAATGGGGGAAAAAACAGTTTCTTATATCTTTATAGCTACTTTTGTCTTAATTCTAGCAAACTGCTGCGTCCATATTAGTATTTTGTGTCAAGTCTGTTATTTGTGATTTGTTAGATGGTTTTATTTTTGTTGTATGTGTTTGTTTTTTGAATCCTCGACGAAGACCTTCTGGTTGTAAAGATAGATTAGTTTCTGCTCCAGTGCAGTTACTGAGACCAGCGTGTGTATGTTATCAGTATATTGTAAACAAGTATTAAGTAATGGCACTCTACACCTTACTAAGATACCCATAGTGCTTACATTATAGGGTTTTGATAACGCATGTGTGTAGATGTAAATACATTAGCTAGCTAGCACATGCTGAAGATGGAACCGAGATCATAATGTCCCATGACACCGGCCGCGCCCTTCACACACGTTCACGTAACTCTAAGAACAGACCTGTACGTACAATGCGATCGTTTCCAAGGGAAGTAAGCTGCAGAATTGTTCATTGCTAACACTATTTGATAAACAAGGGCAACCAGTAAGTAAGCGAAACATCACAGGTCTAGATTTACAGAATAATATTAAGAATACCATTGCCTGCTAACAGAACTAAAAAAGATACCCTGACAGTCTAAAAGTGCTGGAAACATTGTATGATGCACATATTATTAGTGCAGCTGAGAATTTAATACAAGGAGGTGTTTGGGTGTAAACCGAGACCAAGATTCGTTTGCAGCCCCCAGTATCAAAATTCGAAATCACCTAGTGTCTAGTTTGGCTGGGAATGTCGGAGAGTTTTCACGGTGCGGCCACTTTTCCACGTACAGAAAGGTTTGGCAACACTGTTGTACTGTACAACTATCATAGTGAAACAGATACAAACACGCACACATACACTAGCCAATATATCATGATATCGCACAAAGGACTACGGTCTGGTGTGAAAAGAAACGTGCAGTATAATCTAGAAAGCCAAACATCGAACTCAAAAAAAATAATACAAGTGCAATGACTATTTTCAGTTGGTTTTTATGTTTACATTAATATAAAATATATTTTACGTACAAAACTGAAGGGGAGTTTGAACCCCATTAAAAACCCTCCATCTATGACCCAACACATCACAGAGAAGCAGTCCTATGTCCTTATATAACCTACACGTATGGTCTGTTGAAAAGGCCGGGTATTGCCAAAAGGTAAAAATATGGCACAGACCACAATCGTATTGTAAGGAAAGGAATAAACGCAGCTGCAGCGACAATGTGCATTGATGTGAAGACAAGAACAACGTGGAGAGATAGTAAAAGTCTGACTGATACTATTATCTTAGTGGTGTGGTTAACATTATAATATATACGATTAACTGTAGAAAGGACAGAAAGTTATGAAGAGACACAATGGCCTGTGTTTCGGCTTGATATTTGTTAGCTAACCAAAGCCTTTCCAGATCCCCATAGAGCACATATCTTCAACAAATGTACACTAAGTCTTTCTGTCCCGGCTCTCTTGAAATCCTCACTTGTGTGTGTTTGACTCGAGCTTTGATGTACATGCGTTTTAGTATGCCTCTACTTCTCATTCCCTGGCGATTCCAGAGCAGAGATTGCCTTGTAATGCTATGTTATACTTGTTCACTGACCATTGCATGCTAGTTTTAACATGGGGGCTCGACAAGTACACTCAGCCCTCTCAGCTGGTAACTGGGGCTGGACAAGTACACTCGGCCCTGTCAGCTGGTAACTGGGGCTGGACAAGTACACTCAGCCCTCTCAGCTGGTAACTGGGGCTGGACAAGTACACTCGGCCCTGTCAGCTGGTAACTGGGGCTGGACAAGTACACTCAGCCCTCTCAGCTGGTAACTGGGGCTGGACAAGTACACTCGGCCCTGTCAGCTGGTAACTGGGGCTGGACAAGTACACTCAGCCCTCTCAGCTGGTAACTGGGGCTGGACAAGTACACTCAGTCCTCTCAACTGGGGGCTGGACAAGTACACTCGGCCCTCTCAGCTGGTAACTGGGGGCTGGACAAGTACACTCGGCCCTCTCAGCTGGTAACTGGGGCTGGACAAGTACTCAGTCCTCTCAGCTGGTAACTGGGGCTGGACAAGTGCACTCGGCCCCGTCAGCTGGTAACTGGGGCTGGACAAGTACACTCGGCCCCGTCAGCTGGTAACTGGGGCTGGACAAGTACACTCGGTCCTCTCAGTTGGTAACTGGGACTGGACAAGTACTCAGCCCTCTCAGCTGGTAACTGGGGCTGGACAAGTACACTCGGCCCTCTCAGCTGGTCAGATATGCACATCAGATAATAGATCATTCAGTAGCTATGCAAATTGTATCTGTGGTGATTTTGGGTCAATGATTTCTTTTCACTAAAAATGATATTTATATACCTTCAATCATATAGTGTTGGCTTTTATGTAGACTATGCTACCATTACAGGGATATTGTCATCTGTATGCATTTACAAATAGTGTGTGTGTTCCGTTTTCATAGATTCATTATGTTGTTTTTTTTTGTTTTTTTTACAAATTCACTTTTTAAAGGCACAGACTATTAGTTGTCGTTTTACATTGTCCACGTGTTTAGTGATACTTTAAATACAAAGTGTTTTGTTACATTCACAGTTGTGAAACTCACCATATTCGATACACTGGTACGTGAGCGGATGTACACATGAAAAGAGAGAGAGAGAAACGTATCGCATCGCCTTCCTTCTTTCTAATCCTAAACGAGTTAGTTTCGCCCTATATAACCATTATATCCTAACCAGTGCCCCAGTTCCCATTAATCTGACATCATGGAAGGAAGAATAAAGAAACGTACTATCTGCCACGAGGCACTATAAAATACTGTGAATCGAGAAATGTTGACACCGGTTACGGATATTCGTTGCCATGGTAGTCTCCATTGTGCACAGTTGTTTCTTGGGACGCTTCCTTCCTCCAACCACTCTCCACCGCCCCCATTTTCATTTCACGCGGCTTGATTTCCTGCTTGGCGTATTATTACTAAATAAACATAATTGGAAATTTTTCTTTCCCAACTTTCTCGATCGTCTTTAGCCTGTCACACCAGTTACTAACAAAGACAGTAGTCAGCTAACAGTTTTCAACATTGCAATACAGATTGCGTTCACATTCTTATAACCTTTACTCTATGAATGCTGCGCAGGTTGGACAAGTATTCCCCTGACTTGAGACATGTACCAAAAGGGCACAGATACGTTACGACAATTACATTTGTTTAAAATAAAGATGGAGCTTCAATATTTGGCGTGTTATCAACCTCCATTTGTGTTTACCCCTTGTGTGGACTGCAACAGGTTGTCAACAAACATGTATAATTTGGACACACTTTTTCTGTTGTGTCAACTGCACTGTATGGCTTTGACCCATTCTTCCACGTGATGTTTTCTACCTCCCACAACGGCACAGCTGGGAAAGCGTCAACTATTCTGCAGGTAGTCTGTAGTATTAAAGCCTTAATTGTAAAATTCTTCCGTTTCTAGTGAGGCGTGTTGGTAAGTTCCCTTCCTCGCTTGCTTTTCCTTCCCTTGCAGAAAGCCGGGTTCATATTTACAGTTAGATTCTTCATATTCAAAGTTGGTCGTTCTTACTCAGTCTTGACGGTGTTTTTTCGTGACAGGTTTCATAGGCTTCTTATATCACACGGTCTACTGAGGTGCTCCTGCCTGTAGTGCAATACAAGGCTTCTCAATAATACAACATGTTTCCAGAATACACTACGTAAGCGTAAGGTGGGAGGGATTTTTGTCAATATGTTTCACGTGACGTGAGATCTTGGTCAGTATGTTTTACTGACGTATGGGGGGAATGTGTGTCAATATTTTTCACCGTCCGTAAGGTGAGGTCTTGGTCAGAATGTTTTACTAACGTAAGGGGGGAATCTGTGTCAATATTTTTCACCGTCCGTAAGGTGAGGTCTTGGTCAGAATGTTTTACTAACGTAAGGGGGAAATCTGTGTCAATATTTTTCACCGTCCGTAAGGTGAGGTCTTGATCAGAATGTTTTACTGACGTAAGGGGGGAATCTGTGTCAATATTTTTCACCGTCCGTAAGGTGATGTCTTGGTCAGAATGTTTTACTGACGTAAGGTTGTATCTGTGTTAATATGTTTCACTGACGTAAGGTGAGGTCTTGGTCAGTATGTATCACTTTACATAACGTAATATCTTGGTTTTTTTTCTTCACGGGATGAGCAACGCGCTGCTTAATCATAATTCGTGACGTCATCAATATGTGAAACTCAAGGGGCACTGTCTCGTTAGGCTTGTGGCCCAGTGCATCCTATTCCAACAGGCCTTTCAGTCAGGTTTTGCCTTCTCTGCTCTTGAGGGTCCCCATTCTGCAGGCTCTATGTGTGTGTCTCCGTATGCTCATGGTCTTATCCTGTGACCTGCCCAACTTAGGAGCCTTCGCTGGCAGCTGTACTACCAAGGGTATAGCTCTTATGGTCTTGAGGACATACAATCTCCGCTATCTTGCTAATGGGGAGAAAGAAAATATTGCAGTTTGAGATAGAGATTGCGAGCTTTGCTGTTATATTTGTTGATGTGGGGAAGGCGTGGGCTAGTGGTTAAGTGACACCGCTCCCAACTAGAAGGTGCTGGGTTCGATCCCCATCACAGCACCTGATGTTACCCCGGGGAAGCAAACCCTTAGAAAATGTAGAGGGAAGCAGACCCTTAGAAAATGTAGAGGGAAGCAGACCCTTAGAAAATGTAGAGGGAAGCAGACCCTTAGAAAATGTAAAGGGAAGCAGACCCTTAGAAAATGTAGAGGGAAGCAGACCCTTAGAAAATGTAGAGGGAAGCAGACCCTTAGAAAATGTAGAGGGAAGCAGACCCTTAGAAAATGTAGAGGGAAGCAGACCCTTAGAAAATGTAGAGGGAAGCAAACCCTTACATAAAATGCATGCCGAAGTCGTATGCACTGGGCCGACAGATGCAAAATAAAAAGCACAGTGCAGCGCACACCCGCCTTGGGGAATATAGAATTAAGGCGAACGTAACACAAAAGACACGTATCTGTTGTGGCTTCATGCCTGCAATCCTATTTGTTCATTCTTGGATTGTCCATGTACCGTTACTTTGGTACTGTCTAGTAGCATTCAGATTATAACTTTTCAATCACTGTCAAAGTATATGTTGCGCCTGGTTCAGTCGCTCGAGTTGTTTCCTGTATGGCTTACGTATGATGGAGGCAAGCATAGGACAAATGCCACAGTATTAGCATGTCCAAAATGACGATTAGCCGTATAACCTTTTCAGGGCAGACGGCTGTCACTCCAGCTCGCTTTTTGTTACCAAAAGCCTGCCAGGTGTTTAGTTGCCATGTGAGTTTGACAGGAAGGTCAGTAAACAGTAATCCATGCTTGGCTTCGTTCGTTCTCAATCTCCCGCTACTAAACCCTGAAAGGGCTTAAAGTAGCAGAATGTAGTCCAGAGAACGGAATGCGTTGTGTCGTAGTTTACAGCTTGACTGCGATATTTGCACCTTTCGGTCCAACACATCCGACTTCAGCAACCATTTATTGAGTACCGGGTTAGCATTCCCTCTTCGATCCCTTCTCCTTAGCCAGTCTGCCCTGCTGCAGCCTGTTATCCAGGATCACCACGTGGAGGTGTAGAAGGGTCTTGACAGCGAACGAAAGCTGTTCCTGACGCTAGCAGTCAGCTATGGGTCGCTGACCATTGCAGCTCATGCGCTGCTCAGCATCTTGATCCCTAATCCAAATATGATGCAGCAGGATTACAAGAGTGGTCTCATGCATCTGAAGAACAAGAAATCCTGGCCAGGCTTCACTTCCTGCGGTGCCTTATTTGTGTTCTTGTTCTTCAATTTTGTCCGGTGAGGCGAGGTTACATCAGTGTCAGGGTTGAAATAGCCGTGTCATGGTCTCCAAAATGTTGACGTCTGGTATAGTCAAGTTTAAATAAGCTGACACCTAGAACAGTCAAGTTTATAAAGCTGACACATAGTATAGTCAAGTTTAGAAAGCTGACACCCAAGTACAGTCAAGTCTAGAAAGTAAGTATCTAGTTAAGTATCTAACACTTCACCCAGACGGAAAAATCTGATTTTCATCACATTTATCTTTTAGTGATTTGAAATGGTTCCTCTTACACCATTTGTGAGGCCCATCACGCATACATTCGTAAGTTTCCCATATCGTTAAGGAAATGAGCCGTTCTGTCTTGAAAGAGAATCATAACGTTTATAGAACCAGCTACTTCTAGGAGTGTGTATCTTTACAGCCTGTGTAATCTCTTGAGTGTGGGTTTATCTTACGTTAATATGTTCTTTTGTTAGTTGGTTTCATTTATTGTAGGACTCGTATGTTGTTATGGTAAATAAGCCTGACATATATCTTCATTGTTGTCGGTCAGCCCTCACACTCCTCTCGTTGTTTCCGTGCGTCCTTATATTCCTGCCATATTATTGTAGTGAGTTGTTGTGTGTAAATAAGGCGATACTGTAGATTAACATAAAGTATATAAGATCATGGATACATATGATTCAGCTACTAGACTGGAACAGAAACAAGATCGTAGCCTAGGCTACGTCCTAGCGAAGGTTTCGTTCTCTGTTGTTGATCCAGCAGAGCCGGGCTCTCGCTCTTCGGCCCAATGCCACGTAATGTTATCTGCACGTATTTATCAGTTGTTGTCTAGTGTCATACAAAGTGTTCCCTCTATCTGGCCTCTGAGGAAGAGGCATTTTCCTAACATCGTTGAGCGCTGAGCACTCAAAAAGATGATGATCAACGGTTTCATATGGGTGTGCAGACAGCTGACACTCGGGAGTAGGTTGTGGGGTGTGTTGGGTTTCGCTCTTTAACAGCGCCAGATCTATATCCATGCTTGTGTATGCATGAATGTATTTAGTATTGTTAAGCTTCCTTTTGATTGCACCAATCCGGTAACAAGGTGATCAGGGTCAGTTGAAACATATCGACGAAGATCGCCACGTCACTTCCTCATCCGTGCTCCTGGAAGCAGGCGGTGTCACAGCACTCTGGTCTACCATATTTGAATCGGCATTGTAATCACCACAGTGGTGACCTTACTGAGGAGCCTCGCATTGCACTACAGCTAGGAGGACCTTGGTTCATGTTCTCAAGTGCGCCACGGTATGTAAAAGAGCCACTGTCACCTACTACGAAAGAAACGTCAAGAGTTACATCAGTATGCTTAACTTCGTACAACAACATTGCGTCCATCCATGATTCGCAAACCATTTTTATGCGACTTCTTGAACACCACTGCCCTATATTTTGCTTTCGGCTGAACGGCTAGAACGTTAGTCTCTAACACAAAATGGGAGGGTTTCGTTCTCCTGGCCAGACACTATCCAGAGTGCCTGGCTATAAATGGGTACCATACTTACATTTAAGGAAAGCGGGGCTAGGAATGTGTACAATGAAGTATCTACCACTCTTCCACACATCTGTCCCCCGCCTCCGCTCTTTTGTCACGGTCATTATTGTACACCTCAGTAATTCATTGAATGTTTGATTTCTTGTCTTCTTTGCCTAGTTTCTGCAGCGATGTAATTACGATTTTAGTGTGTCACGCGACGCGTGATGAATGAGTTTATTGTTGTGTGTGTGCATGTGTTTACTGCAAACATCATACACAGCCCTAAGTCCTTTCAACATGGAACGAACTATTGTTATCTGTCACCGCTGTTAGTTTCAACAAGATCTAATAGTATTTTAGGAATAGACTGACTTTCTGCTTTGGAACATCGTTAAATGTGGAGAGAGGGATATGGAGGTGAACGGGAGGCGTCAAATCATGTGGAGACGAGTAGAACACGTAATGCAGGAAGAGCTTCATGGGAATGGTCTGTTGTACGGTGTTGCCTCCACACGGCGTGTTCTATCACTGCTAACCTGTGGTCTATCATGTTCAGCCGCAGTCCGTCACTTTCAACCGTAACCAAGATCTCGTTTATGAAAATAGTACACCTCATAGTGGTGATGGACAGGGGAACAAAGTAGTAAAATATGCAACCAGACATGCCCTAGGGTCGATTCTACATGTAACATTGAACGACCAAAAAATTGTTTGCGAAAAAAAGCCAATGAAACTAATGGTATGAGAGAGAGGGGGGGGGGGGGGGGGGGGCTGTTACAGGTGCGTTTGGTGAAATAAAATCGACAGTTGAATATAAAGTGCACTTGTCATTAGACCTTCATATCAGGTCAAATGGCTTTCATTTCTTCAGCTGTCCTCATGGTCCGTCTAGCCCAGTAATTTTCAATCTTTTAATATATCTGGCGCCAATTTGTATAACTTTCGTGAGGCTTAATGTTCCTTACCGCCCACTAAAATCTAAATTGTAGAAAATTCCGCGATCAACAACTGAGTGTATATTTGGGATGTTTTAAATACAGAATGTAGTTATTCTTCAACCGCCCACCTGAAAGCTAAGATCGTCCACTAGTGGGCGGTAACGTCCAGGTTGAACAGCACTGGCTAACCGTTATAGTGTACCGGGCAGACTCATCGGTGCTCAGTCTCTCTCAACAAATAGCGAAAGTGTTTGAATATGGATGCTTGCTTTAGAACCCTGGTTCTACACACTCCTGTCCTATCAGCTCCTCCCATATTTTTTGCACTGCTCGATCCACATTTAAATGAAATTAATTCGATTTTTCTGTTTCGAATGTCAAACAATCGTTAATTGGTTTGAGGATATTCCTTTCCATCCATATCAAATTCTCACCACTGCGGATGTTTTCAGAGTTAGAATGTTACCTCAGGATGATGAGAACAGTTGACCCTCACAAGCCACGAACGTTTCAGCCCTCAATATCCACTCGTGTTGTGGCCATCCTCATTCTACCGTACGACTAAAATTGGGTCAGACTCGAGGACTGTCCTGATTAAAACCCGCTCATATACAAAGTTCATTCGATTGGAACCCAGGTTTAAACAAAATAGTACCACTGTAACATTCCTAGTATTTCGTAAAAGCGATTCAAGAGGGCCGTGGGCTAGCTACTTCATCGTGTAAAACCATTACTATTGAAACTACCATTGCAAATGCTCTGATCCATGCCTCTTACAAAGGGACATGCAGTAATTGGAAGCACATGCTTCACCTGGAGCAAATACGCAGGACATGTACAAGGTTATACATTACGTGTACTTGCTAGATACCTTTAACATCTTCACGCGCGTACCCGCTACTATAGGACTCAATCTTTAGGCACCTTTGCCACATATTTAAATGCGAATAACTGGTCCTTTATTTTTATTTTTAGCCTCCAACTGTAAATATTTAATGGTATGCAGATTACGTCAGCTCTGACCTGAATAAGCGTTACTATCAGTGTGTATGTGGATGCATAAATCAGCGAGGCACGGTAGATAAAGCTAGGGAAACAGGCCTTTTCGATGTCTCGCTAATAAATGCCTTGGTATTCCCCTTGGGAAACTCGCTGGTTCGTGTATGACGCGCGGCTCTATCCCTCTTACTCGCTCATCTTCTCTGCCTCTATGCTCGCTCTCTAGTGTGAGCATTGTCTACTCAACGCTTGAGTGGAGGCAAACACGAGGGCTGGCAGTTGAATTTATGAAAAGCCATTGTTTGGAACGCGTTTGAATCCCAGGGCCTCTTACTACACCTCAATGGAGCTCGTAAATGGCGACTAAAAAGGGTTGTGCGTAGGGCTGGCAACCTCATAATGTGAAACAACCTGCTAGAGGAACCATCAATGCAAGTGCACGTGGTGTACTATGTTCGTATGTTTCCTGCAAGAAGCATCTACTGTGATGACCATATGATCCAGAGGTAGTTAAATAGATCATATAGATTGTTTGAAAGCTAAACTGTCGACTTCAAACCTCCCCCGATGTAACGCAGTCTATATGTGAATGAGCAAGTGGCCTAGGTATTGTCAAGCTGCTCTGCACTCCCAACGAAGCAGACTCCCCACAGACTAGAACAGACTGCAGACATTTGCAGCTGATGAGTGCAGCTGTGGTACTGCCAAAATGACCCCTGGACATCTGCTGTAAAATTGCCCGACATACGAGGAATAGAAAAAAGTGTGGCCATCACTAGTGCCAACACTAGACAAGCGCTATGGCAGTGTCGACAGCCTCATGATGGCCGCTGCTGTCGTTGAACAAACTCAAGTGGACGTCTGAGGGCTCAAGAAGAAGGATGCTCCCATACTCAATGGCGTCAGTTCTATAACATATTTTCAATTTTTAAAAGTAATTTGTCGTCAGTTGATTGGATCCAATAATTTCCATGGTGCCTGATCAGTCATTTGTCCCACCTGCACTCAGACGGTCTTTCTCCGCTGCTCTCTTTGAGTCCGTGATACTAAGTGCACAATGGTACTGTTGGACTGCGCTGTTCGGCATGGTTCATCCTCTTTTGGAATTACATTCTCTGTAGTAAACTTGAGCCGCGTAGCGCAGTGGTTAGCGCGCTGGCTTCGCATCTGAGTGGTCCTGGGTTCATTCCCCAGTTGACGCGGTAATGTTTTTTTCAGACAGCAATGGCTCCCGGGTCGACCCAGCCTTAAATGGGTACCGGTTCAGTCCGGGAAGTAAAAGCGGCGAGGGAGAGGAGATGGCTACCGCCCTCATATAGCTGAGCCTTTGAAATGTGAGATCGCTAACACCTCACACCCCTTCGGCAGTAATGCTATGGGATACTTTACTTTACTTTTTTAGTAAACTTCCCCAAGCCTTTAGCTTTCCCGCCAAACCTACCTGTAATTTATTGTCAGTTATACTGATATATTTCTGCTAATCCTTATTTGTGTGATGACGTCGCTGCCGCGTAACTACCCGACAGCAGTCGGAGCTTGAAGCCCGCGGAAAGAAAATATTATGGTTTATGTCCATTAAAACAGGGGGGGGGGGGGTTGCGAGTAAATAGGAAACACGATTGGTTTAGCACAGTTGGGCTACTGTATTGACTACTTAGTCGAGCTACTATACACATACGGTACTTTTTTTTATCGAATGTAATTAATGGGTTTGTATGTCAGATACTGTACAGGGATCAAAATGCTGAGCAGCGCATGAGCTGCAGTGGTCAGCGACCCATAGCTGACTGCTAGCGTCAGGGCCAGCGAACCATAGCTGCCAAGACCCTTCTACACCTCCACGCGGTGATCCTGGATAACAGGCTGCAGCAGGGCAGACTGGCTAAGGAGAAGGGATCGAAGAGGGAATGCTAACCCGGTAGTCAAAAAATGCTTGCTGAAGTCGGATGTGTTGGACCGAAAGGTGCAAATATCGCAGCCAAGCTGTAAACTACGACACAACGCATTCCGTTCTCTGGACTACATTCCCCTACTTAAGCCCTTTCGTGGTTTGGTAGTGGAAGATTGAGAACGAACGAAGAAGAAGATACTGTACAGAATACGGAACTGTTTTTTTAAAGAAAATTACGCAAATATAATGTTTAAGAGACGTGGCTCGGAGCATTTTTTTTTTGTTTTTGCTTAGATGTTTGCCTCACTAGTTTCTACTGGCGGAGGCGCGCCATTTTCCATCCCAGACCGTAGTCCATTGGGCGATATCAGGACGCATAAACCAGTGCTTGGATGAATGTATGCGTATGTATGTACCTATGCTAGGTTTGTGCGCCCTCAGAAGCTAGCCCAACCAAAGTGCAATGGAAGGGCCTCACCATGAGGGCGCGTGTGAAAGTTGTGCAAGAGTGTGACTGTAGGACAGAGTCAAATGAAACAGAGTGAGGTGAGAGGAGAGAAGGGAAAGAGTGGCACACAGGGTAGAAGACCTTCTTCACGATGTGTCATGGGCTCGAAGGATGCACTGTTATACGGCAAATGTATTTGTAAGGAAAAGGTCACATTCAAATAACCACAGAAAGTACTGTGTGTAAATGTATAGAGCATAAACATCGGCGTTAATTATGGCTATCGAGACATGGGTACTGTATTATAGATGATATATGCACTGTACCATCAAACGTCTGGTATCACAATTACTGTCTACTGTATACACAAGACAAGAGATGCATATGTTACGTCCGATTACCGCCCTTTCTCCGACCGAAATTTAACAGCTCTATTATAACCTAACTGGCCCACGGACGTAAATACAGTTGGACGTTGTCTGTACGGACGTTACGCGAGCATACAAGCATTCATACATACATGCGCGCACATACATGTACATGCATACATAAACATACATACATATACACACACACGTATATACATACATACACACAAACGCATATACATACATAAGCAGACATACACGCAGGCGCACTCACAAACATATACACACACACACACACGTCATACACGCACACACATACATAATAATAATAATAGCTGTCCATCGTTGTCGATGAGAACCGCCGACATCATCCTTGTCACAGATTTCCCTGTTGGGTGTGGGTGCGCATGTGGCTGAACAGGCCAATGCGAGCACGAAAACATCTGCTACATATCGGGCACACGAGATTTGTAGAAGGGGATGGTGTTCCCGCTGCTCGGGATTTCCGCGTCTCGCGTCTGTTCTGGGCTTTCACAACACGGTCATCTTCACCGGCAGCTACACCCGATTTGACTGCGCTTCTCCAGTCAGATCTGTTTTGCGCAAGACATTCCCAGGTGTCGATGTCTATCTGGCAACTTTTTAGTGAGTCCTTCAGACCGTCTTTAAAACGTTTCTTTGGGCGCCCTCTCTCGCGCCATCCCTCTCTCAGCTCGCCGTAGAGAAGCTTCTTTGGGAGCCGCTCGTCTGACATACGGACATATACACATACATATACACGCACATACATATACACGCACATAAACATTCATATACACGCACATAAATACATACATATACACGTACACACACACATACATTCACACACTGCCGAAGTCGGATGTGTAGAACCGAAAGGTGCAAATATCGTAGTCAAGCTGTAAACTGACGGCACAACGCATTCTGTTCTCTGACTACATTATGCTACTTCCAAACCCTGTTCCTGGCTTAGCAGTGGGAGATTGAGCACGAACGCAGAAGCAGAAGAATATATACACACGTCTATACATACATGCACACGTTGCTGTTGGAAAAATTACATTTATTTTGTGGTTGCTGAATGGAGCGTATATTGTCTTAGGGACTGAATGTCTGAGGGGTCTGAATGTCTGAGGGGCCTGAATGTCTTAGGGACTGAATGTCTGAGGGGTCTGAATGTCTGAGGGGCCTGAATGTCTTAGGGACTGAATGTCTGAGGGGTCTGAATGTCTGAGGGGCCTGAATGTTTTAGGGACTGAATGTCTGAGGAGCCTGAATGTCTGAGGAGCCTGAATGTCTGAGGGGTCTGAATGTCTGAGGGGCCTGAATGTCTTAGGGGCTGAATGTCTGAGGAGCCTGAATGAGGGGCCTGAATGGCAATGGCCTTCTGCTGTTTCTGTGGTGAGAACTTGGCAAGCAATCGTTACTGGCCTGCACTGTCTAGCATGGATGGATTATGTTCCTCTTGATGCTCCACGCGAGTCTAACTGATTCATTGGGATGTTCAACCTACATACAGCGCGAGGGTCAGTGTCCGGTCATCATACAGCGCGAGGACCAGTGTCCGGTCGTCATACAGTGCGAGGGCCAGTGTCCGGTCTTCATACAACGCGAGGGCCAGTGTCCGGTCTTCATATAGCGCGAGGGCCAGTGTTCGGTCTTCATACAGCGCGAGGGCCAGTGTCCGGTCTTCATACAGCGCGAGGGCCAGTGTCCGGTCTTCATACAGAGCGAGGGCCAGTGTCCCATCTTCATACGGCGCGAGAGCTAGTGTCCTGTCTTCATACAGAACGAGGGCCAGTGTCATGTCTTCATACAGAGCGAGGGCCAGTGTCATGTCTTCATACAGAGCGAGGGCCAATGTCCGATTTTCATACGGCGCGAGGACCAGTGTCCTGTCTTCATATAGCGCGAGGGTCAGTGTCCGGTCTTCATACGGCGCGAGGGCCAATGTTCGATCTTCATACGGCGCGAGGGCCAGTGTCCGGTCTTCATACTGCGCGAGGGCCAGTGTCCGGTCTTCATACAGCGCGAGAGCCAAAATACGGTCTGCCAGTGTCTTTAATGGGACGCGGCAATGAATTATTATTTTGTATTTAATTCAGTGCAGTGTTGAAAGTATACAACTACATGATTTCATTGAGTGGTGGCGTCTATACTGACTATAATAATATGGTCACGGGTGTATATAGACAGATCTATGCGTTGTCTGCCATAACTGACAATGTGACCCGCAACTTTGACAGATTTAACACTTGGTGTATATGATCGGTAGCTAGACGTTATATGTGAATCACCACTGGTTAAACATCTCCGCTTGCCAGACATACAACTAGTCCTGAGATATCAGAAGGAAGAGAGGGAATTCCTCGCGTGTGTACGTGTTGTACAAGTGTCATTGTGTGTATGTCTGTGTGTGGGCACACGATCTGAGTGGACTGTGAGCCAGGAACTGTAACTGTTTCCTGGAATCAAGAGAAGGTAACTGTCAATTGTGGCACGCGTGGGCCAAGTAAATAGGACAATTACGAATGCGGAAACAAGAGACAAAACGCGCAATAAAATATAGCGGGAACATATACGTGTGCTAGTTCTTGTGGAGAAACAAGTGGAAGTAACAACACTAGCGGTGCCCTTGATGTTGCCTGTGATTGCCACACCACACCCCGCCAAGGTTTCAGCCGATGCCTTCTCGTGCTAGACTATCGATCCAGTTACATTTTTGGAGGATCAGCCTAAGACACTGCTCTCCCATTCTCCCCCTCCCTGAATCTCTCTCTCTCTCTCTCTCTCTCTCTCTCTCTCTCTCTCTCTCCTTGCACACATACACACAAATATAAAATCACCCGAGTGGCTACAGGAACAAACAAGATAGAGTCGCTTTTTCCTTCCCATCATGTCGTAAAAGATTGATAAAACCGTTGGGTAACACGCTCCTCTCAGCTTGTCTTTAAAAACGATTAAAGAAAGTTGTGCCCTGACATTGTGCACCTATGTGAAAGCTTAGTTCAATATTTTAATACGTGGTTACTAACCACAACGAACCCCCCATTAAAGATACTGGAGTTTATTTGTGTCAACAGGGACATAATGTCATGCGCATTCAAATGGTAGGACCGACCCGCATCATAAATATATCAATACTACCTTACAGTACTTAGACTTCTTATATATCCGTTATAACAAGTTATTGTTCTTCTTTTCCTTGCGCCAGGTGGTGGAATGTATATGCCTTCTTTAGCTGTATTGCGTATTTATACAGGTGGTTGGTGGTAGTAGTTGTTTCTACAATTCTGACAAAGATGGACCATCCAGAAGATGGTGTATTTCTGTTTCCTCATGTCCGACACAGTGCGGTCTGTGGTCGCTCCCTGACATTCGTTGCTGTATGGTGTATGGTCACTCCCTCATGACCGTCGCAGTATGGTCTGTGGTCACTCCCTCATGACCGTCACAGTATGCTGTATGGTCTGTGGTCGCTCACTCATGACCGTCGCAGTATGGTCTGTGGTCATGCCCGTTGCAGTATGCTGTATGGTCTGTGGTCATGCCCGTTGCAGTATACTGTATGGTCTGTGGTCGCTCCCTCATGCCCCTTGCAGTATGGTCTATGGTCCCTACCTGATGACCGTCACAGTATGCAGTATGGTCTGTGGTCGCTCACTCATGACCGTCGCAGTATGGTGTTTGGCCAATGGTCACTCTCTGATGACCGCCGCAGTATTCAGCTTTCACGTTCCTGGAGGTTGGATAGAGAATATGCGACTATGAATAGATTGGTTGTGTGTTTTGTCATGTTATTTGTGTACTTTGAAATAATAGCAGACATGGTTTCTTATATTACATGGATCGAAGTTTGAGCAGAGTTGCCCACAATGTTCGTTGTTTTGTCTGCAAACATTGTATAGTAGTCACATCCTGCGTTTATTGTAACCTTAAAGGCTGAGCCATCTGTGTATGTATGGGCCCAATCCATGTGGTAGGACTGGATTGGTCTAAATCATGTGGTAGGACTGGATGGGTCTAAATCATGTGGTAGGACTGGATGGGTCTAAATCATGTGGTAGGACTAGATGGGTCCAATTCACGTGGTAGGACTGGATGGGTCTAAATCATGTGGTAGGACTGGACGGGTCCAATCCACGTGGTAGGACTGGATGGGTCTAAATCATGTGGTAGGACTAGATGGGTCCAATTCACGTGGTAGGACTGGATGGGTCTAAATCATGTGGTAGGACTGGACGGGTCCAATCCACGTGGTAGGACTGGACGGGTCCAATCCACGTGGTAGGACTGGATGGGTCCAATCCATGTGGTAGAACTGGATGGGCCCAATCCATGTGGTAGGGCTGGATGTGTCTAAATCATGTGGTAGGACTGGATGGGTCTAAATCATGTAGTATGACTAGATGGGTCCAATCCATGTGGTAGGACTGGATGGGTCTAAATCATGTGGTAGGACTGGATGGGTCTAAATCATGTGGTAGGACTAGATGGGTCCAATTCACGTGGTAGGACTGGATGGGTCTAAATCATGTGGTAGGACTGGACGGGTCCAATCCACGTGGTAGGACTGGACGGGTCCAATCCACGTGGTAGGACTGGATGGGTCCAATCCATGTGGTAGAACTGGATGGGTCTAAATCATGTGGTAGGACTGGATGGGTCTAAATCATGTGGTAGGACTAGATGGGTCCAATTCATGTGGTAGGACTGGATGGGTCTAAATCATGTGGTAGGACTGGACGGGTCCAATCCACGTGGTAGGACTGGACGGGTCCAATCCACGTGGTAGGACTGGATGGGTCCAATCCATGTGGTAGAGCTGGATGGGCCCAATCCATGTGGTAGGACTGGATGTGTCTAAATCATGTGGTAGGACTGGATGGGTCTAAATCATGTAGTATGACTAGATGGGTCCAATCCATGTGGTAGGACTGGATGGGTCCAATCCATGTGGTAGGACTGGTTGATTTCAAGGGAGAAGACTTTAATAATTAGTTGCCCATCGTAAGCCTGAGGTCATCGTCAGACCGTGATTATGTAACTTGCGCTGTATCTCGATTATAGTGAGGGCGTGAATACGATGGTCATCATCTTCACTCTCTGATCCAGAGCTACTTTGGACCAGTGACAAGACATGGTTTAAAACGATTGGAGGTAACCCAGGATGCAGGAACTCTGGTCCCACCTCCTTTGAGACCAGGGGTCGCTTGAAACTTGCGCGATTCGATCTCCCAACGTTTCCGTTCTTCGCTTTGAGAGGCTAGTGCCTTACCTCTCTACCACAGCGACCTCGTGATAGCTTTAATAAATTAGAGTCGGCTGTTCACTTGGTATTCTTCTTCATCGTACGCTGTTTACAGCGATATTTACGTTGCACTGTTTTATTTTGTTAAGCCTGTGGCTCAGTGCATCCGATTTCAACAGGCGTTTCTGTAGGGTTGCCCTCCTTAGCCTTTGGCTGTCCCCAACCTAACTGCAAGGCAGCAGTTGTTTTTGGTCAGAGTTGTCTCTCTTAGGAAGTTGTCTTGCAGGACTATCGAGTCTTCCCTACTCGTGTCTATAGGGTTTGGCAATGATATGATGGACTATGTACTAGTTTGTACTATCCCGGAAGAGAGTCAGTCCAGTGTGACTGTGTCTCAGGATCGTCACGTCCTGCCAGAAACGTAGCATATGCATGTGAGTCAGGTATCTCTTTGCTCCCTTTATTTTCTCGGCTCATCTGCAGGTTCACTTGGTATTCATGACTGAGGGGTTTATTTTGGGATGTGTGAATGTTTTATTTCCAATTCTCGCTCTCTTTATCTATCTCTCTCCCTATCTCTCTTTCTCTTTCTCGGTAGATACTATTTGGTATTTAGTTCTTCTGCTATGACAATCTGCGATTTGTGTGTGTATCTGTTTGTCGTGCTGCATCTTGTTGTAAGGAGACTTACTGAATGTATATGTCTGCTGCTTCAGTTGTTACCTTTGATCTTCTTATATCACTAGGTTTTATGTTAATGATATTTTGAATGATATATTGAACTTGGGGGAGAGCGAGTCGCTAGATTGATTGTAGGTTTGATCTTATGAAAGGCCTTAAATGTGAACAAAATGACGCAAGACAAAAAACTTGGTGATGGCATTTATACACTTCAGAATCAGAACTGCCTGATCACAGGAACGAACCTGCGTTTGGTAGTTACATAAAGGTCAAGGTATTCACATAGTAGACACAGCTGTCGGGGATCAGGTGGTTACTTCATTGTACAAAGCCGTAGCATTTTAGGAGGTTGGATGTCCATTTCTCCCAGTGATGAATCACTGCCTTTTCTTCCATAACAGCAAATCAGTTATCCATTTATAGTTAGGTCGACTGGACCGCGTCAATAATTCGATTATGACAAGTGTGCGCTACACCAATCTTCTATTCAAACATTCACACGGGCAAAAACAACACAGATCCGGACTCTGACTTAACAAGTACACTAGAAAATAAATGATAAATATATCGTCTGATCCTTTATCGACATGCGAAACACGCACACTAAGACCGTACTCTCACGTGACACCAACAAACATATTATTGGTGTGTTCCGTACAATTCACTGTCCTGATTAACTTATATCGACCCGTATCGCGCATGCACACTCTGGCATATTTATACTTATTGACGGATTTCTGACCGCCATTGTCTCCCGTTATTGAGTTGTGTGGGAAAAGCCGGGTGCGCACTAGCGTCCGTCCGCCTGGCCTGTGATTGCCTGCAATGCCCAGATCTAATAGAATCACCTCTCAGTTGTACCCCTCCCCCCCCCCCACCCCACCCCTTCCATTTTTTCCTCCACTCTTTTCAGGGTCGCAGTGTGCGTGATAATAAATACTGCTTCCTGCTGTGTAGCGCCGGGGGAAATGGAAATTGTAAATTGTGGCCGGGTTCTGGCTTGTTTGTCCGCACCCCATCAACAAAATGTGTTTGTGTTTACGTCTAGAAAGGGCAGGGAGGAGGAAAGAAAATCGGGGGGGGGGGGGGGGGGTTGACCTGATTAAGATAACATCCGCGTTGATCCCAGAAAGTTAAGAATAGGCACAGGGCCACTGGAACATTTAAAGCTTGTTGTGTAAGGCAAATAAAACAGGGTTTGTGACCTCATCATTTAGAGCTTACAGTCAGTACCATGCGGCGGTCCGCCAGTCGACAATATCCAATTTGCTATCCTAAAACGAAATATGTCCCCCGACTCGTGGATGTCCTAAAAATAAGTCAAGTGGGTAGAAAGAGGGGAGAGGCAGTTGACCGGGTGGTTTTTCGCTTCGTTCTTCAGACTAAGGAGGACATATCTTCAAAACCTCGGTAATGGATACAAATAATTATTTTCTTTGTAATCGGAGGTAAACTTAAACTTTACTCCTTAGTCATATCAATGGATTTCAGCTAAGCGAACAGACCTGAAATTTATATATTTTTTTTTCAAGGATCGACCGTTCTGAAAAATACACAATAAATACATCATAGATCAGTCATAATAATCAGGACTAATGCTAGACAGAGCGGCCACCACACGTTGAAGGTGGTAATCACGCCATAATATAACCGCGAGGACCTTGTCTATGTTTGAAAAAGGGGCAAGACTCGCTAAAATGATACAGCAATACAGCAAGAACTACCAGACAGCTGGAGATAAGATTGAACAAAGAAAAGGACATATTTTATCTAACAAACAATTTCTTTGAAAGTAGAAATTTTATTCTCACCTTAGTGATACTCGGAATGGAAGTAATAGGGTTTCAGTCACCTTCTAAGGGCGTCGTGAAAGCGACTACAGAGGTTTGTACACGACAATAGCAACCCCACGTTGTAAAACATGTGTATATAGACATCGCTGCTCCAATAGTGCACCGAAGCGCCTTAATACAGTATTTCTGTTAGCGGAAGGAGGGAGCAGTAGTGGTCGCCAAATCGTCTGTATGGAACCAGGAGATCAGTGTTCTGTGAGAAAAGTCTGCCGCTGTTGTCGCTCTACGTTTCTGTGTGGAGTGACAAAATAACTTGACTTATATTCCAATAAATTGACCTAAACACACCATTTTCTTTCAGCTGTTCTCATGTTCCTGTACACAACTAAGACCGTACTATGTGTCTGGTGACCTGTGACCTGTGACCTTAGTGTTAACCCGGAGAGGTTGGTCGTCTGCCTGGCTGGTAATATTGCCCATACTGACACTTTGCACGGTGACATGTCTCTTTACCAATTAACAACACAAATAGCAAAACCTGGCAGTGAGTGACACCTTCGCCTGAATAGAAGGGCCGAGACAAGCAAGCAGAACTCACATATTAAACTGATACGCTTTAGCCCGCATGTTTTAAGCAGTAGAAAATCCATTCCAGTGTATTTGTGCACGAGATAGCTGTATCTTGTTTTTGCACGAATGTACATGTCACATCATGCATGCCCGCCATATTTCAGTGATATCTCAGATAACTTGTCACGAACTGCTTCTTAAATGATGTACATACGTGTGCTTGAGCCTGCCTTGCCTGAATATGGAATATATTATATACCAATGATCGCGGTTCACCTTCATCAGCACGATCGGGATGTAAGGAAAGCTACAACAACTCACAATTTAACGTCCTTGTCAGTACACACAAAAGGGGTAAGATTGCTCATTGTGGACATTACACAACAAGCAAGCAAGGATTTGACAGGGAAGTACAAGAAAAGTTTGTGGGAGTCACAAAACGTCAAAAATGCAATATATGTAAGAAGAATGAATAAATAAGGAAGATGATTGTTACTGACGGGTATAGTTGTAGTTTTACATAAAAATGTTCAGAATTCATTGGATAACTGAATAAAAGTTCATGAGAATTTGCTGAGAAGCATAACACTTAAAAAAATTATGCGGCGTGACCGATGGATAAAACGTCCGTTTCATAATCCGAACACACTGGGTTTAGGAAGCCAATGAACGTAACATAGCAATCATCGTTGTGAATGATTGTTGTGGAATAAAGGCAAAGGTTTGTGTGGATTAACAAATGTGTCCGCATATTGCATATATGTATGGCTATGTATTTATATATATATATATGTGCACGTATGTATGTGTGTGTGTATAAATGAATAGGTATATATGGGTGTGTATACACGTGCATGCATTTTGCTTTCACAACAAATATGTGTTACCATTGACTTCACACAATGTAACGCCCACCATCTCACGTTTCATCTCATGGGATATTTTCACCTCGTTTCACCTCAAATCACACAACGGTTTGTTTTGAAATGTGTGCAATAAAGAATTATTTTTTCTTAAAAAGGACAGCGTCCCACAATAAGAGCAGGTACTGGACAATTCCACTTCAAGGCCAGGTAGAAGGCTAACAGCAGAATTTATAAACGTCAATTTGGGACAGAAAGTTATGGAAACTGACATGCGGCAGTGGGCATGGAATACAAAGAAGAACACAAGTGATCACAGTTCCCGTCTGTTGCGACTGATATTAGAGTCCATCAGAACTTTCACCATTTCGATCGTGCTGGGATGCCGTCGATCGTGCTGGGATGCCGTCGATCGTGCTGGGATGCCGTCGATCGTGCTGGGATGCCGTCCTTCGATCACTTTCAGTAATCTTGACTACAAATAGCCAGATTACTTAGACACATGCCAGATTACTAAGACACATACCAGATTACTTAGACACATGCCAGATTATTTAAGACACATTCCAGATTACTTAGACACATGCCAGATTACTTAGACACATGCCAGATTATTTAAGACACATGCCAGATTACTAAGACACATGCCATATTACTTAGACACATACCAGATAAGGTACACACGTGCCAGATAAGGTGCATACGTACCAGATAAGGTACATACATGCCAGATGAGGTGCACACATGCCAGATTACTTAGACACATACCAAATTACTTAGAGTACATACATGCCAGATAAGGTACATACGTGCCAGATAAGGTACATATATGCCAGATAAGGTACATACATGCCAGATAAGGTACACACATGCCAGATAAGTTACACACATATCAGTTTAGTTGCACATACATGTCAGATTATTAACACATATATCAGATTAGCTACACACATACCAGATTACGTATTCACATTTACCAGACTACTTACACACACATATATACACCCATACACTTGGAGTACTGCGCACTCACACACATACCACTCACTAATTGACACTCAATTACTTCCCGTTCTCCAGCCTTGAACCTACGAGCAACATTACCACCAGTACTCTCACGTAATGTTACCAAGTATTCAATCCGTTACCACAGAGACTTGCTAAAACAGTCTCAAGACATAAATACACAAGCCTATTCCTGACCATCCCCGTATGATTGCAGAAATCCCCATTCCTATGAAGGAAAGAATTGAACCACATCCATTTATTACCGTAAAAGACTATTAAAGAGAGTGTGTGTATTGCTCTAGCATAGCCTACTTCAGCTATAGTTTTTCAGATTCACGACGAAATCTGTTTGAAGCGTTACATTCCTAGGTTGACCATATACCATAACTCATATCGTGTCAAGGTTTATAATCAATCCATGATCCATACAGGAAAATAACAAAAACACAACAAATCGCTCTTGAGAGTGATCCTTTCACATCAACCTGCCCCGAAACCAACTGCATATCCATCTTTGTTTCCCGAACACACTATTATACTCGACACATGCACATTCTGTTATTTAGTCGGCCTAGGAATGTGACGTTTCAAAGCGATTTCCCCACGAGTTGGAATACCTGTAGCTAAAGTAGAATGTGGTTCTAGCAACTTCGATTAAAATAAATGTGTAACAGAAATCACCATTAATTGTTCAAAGTGTTTTGGCAAATAATTCTTTTTAGAGTCAATCTACGGTGGTGACTCTATGCTTCATAGGGAGCGAAATAAGAAAGAGGAAGAACTCAGTATTTGCAGAATGTATGTGTATTACAAGCATGACTGATCCTACCTATTTGGGTAACGTTGATTGAGCTGCTAGATTGAATATGTCGATGGGTTGCGTTATGTCTGCAGATCATTTCGATACTGCACACCTGTACAATAACTCTGCATGGATTGCCAGCTTGAATGTAGAAATGCTTGTAAGGCTCTAAACATACAACATTGCTCACAAGAAGGTATCAATTATCGGAATGCAATAATAAAATTGCATGAACGTTAAATTCAATTGTCTATTCTCTCTCACACCCCTAATCCATTTCGTGTCACTACACTACGCTCATGGTTGTATGATACTTTGTGCTAGCGGTTGACTGTCCGAGAAAATCCTGTAGTATCGCTAATCCACACCTGTACCTGAGAAACTTCATATAAAGGCATAGATGAAAATAGTCTACCTGTGTTCTCTCTTTATCCCATACATTTAACCAATATATACTTGTATACTACCTCTATAACATTACTAATCACTTGTCGGTGTGTTACGTGTTTTAGTTTTAACATTAACGGTTTTTGCTGACTGCTACTCATTACACCTCACACATGGAATATGTCATCAAAAACGTATTCTTTTACTAACCATGTCTGCATAACAAGAAAGCACAGATAATCCCTAGTTGCTTGTCATATATGCATGCTTTTATATATCCATGTTTGACCATGAAAATGAATGCGTATAAACTTTGGAAAAGCTCTCAGGTTATATATGCGCACCAGAATTGACATTCAGGTGCAAGAGAGGACCAGTGTAACATTCTAAATATGTCATATAGTGCAATCTATTTATGTAGTCATTCGCTACTTAAACCACCACAGCAAATGCTCACACAAGATTTTTCAAGAGGCTAGTTATAGATGTAGCCCTTTGCTTCACTTATAAAAACTAAAGTGTTAATCATATATATATATATATATATATATATATATATATATATATATATATATATATATATATATATATATATAATAGATATACCGTGAAAATACTGTAACATGTAACATTGAAGTTAGCTTAAGATGGTGAACTTAATGCTGTCTACAAAAGAATGGACCTTCAACAACTGTCATTTGAATCGTTGATGGTTTCGTGACATTTAAGAAAGGGTATTATTGACAACTGCATAATTTAACATGTCGCAAAATGATACATGATATAATGTGATGAGTTATATATTGATGCTATCATTTTCTGTTCAAAGGGGCAATAACTGGAGTAGCAAGGGCCAACAATGTCTACACATCTCCAATATCTGGTAAGGGCACATTGAGCATGGCATGCCTATTTATAGATACTTGTACTCTCGCTGTCGTTAAAAGACTCGTCATATATTATTGACTTAATCTCTTAAGTACGTTTCAATAGAAATGGCTACATAACTTGCTAGATGTTAAGTGATCACCCCCTTACCATGTTACTCTCTGTGCAAAAGCGTGCTCTCGTGTTACCAGATCACAAAAGATCTTATACATCTACGTCACAGATTGCCAACCTATTCCACTTGAGTCACATATATGAACGTTATCGCACGTCATACTTCATGCATACATATAAACATACTTACTACATATATACATACATATACATATATATATATATATATATATATATATATATATACACTTACATATACATACATATATACATACATAGAATATAAACATACATGTATGTATTTATACCGGGGAAAAATCAGTGCTCCGCATTGATTATTGGAAGGTGTTCTGTTATAATGAAGAAAGTACAAAAATATGCAACGTCGTTTTTGTCAGCTAACATTGTTTGTTGATGATGTAAGCGAGCATTACGTTTGTGTTAGGCATTATTGCTACATGACGCAGCACAATTTTTGCGTCACGCTTGCGAAATACCACGGTACACAGTTAGGGGATCCCTGACCTAGTTAATTAGGCCGTGTCGATATCTGTAGTTGATGTACAAAGTAAAGGAGGAACAGAAAACATAAGAGAAGCTACTTCAATTTTTCGAGTTTCATCAAATGAATTGTTTGTAATGTCTTTCAAATTAGAAAATAAAGACGATAATTCTATAGTTCTAATTCACTCTCAGTAAGTTCGCTACTCCAGGTTCAGTTTCACTCTTCTGTGACACTCACAAGTCCGTGAAAGCAGGTCTCCGAACACCCCAAACTGAATTGAATACGGGTCAATAGGCCAGGAACCAGTAATTCTATCACAATAGTAATTAACAGTCGGCTTAACACTTTGTAGTGTTCGCTTGTCCGTACCTATGTAAATGTATAGGTGCAATGTTGGTATACATATGTTTCTGTTCTTGTGATCTTTGATATTGCTTTTTCTAAGCGACCTTTTGGTATTCATTCAGTGACCAGTGCTATTCAGTGACCAATCGTATTAAGATATTCAATGACCATTGGTATTCAGTGACTAGTGGCATTCGGATATTCAGTGACTTGGTACTCGGATATTCAGTGACCATTGGTATTCAGTCACCATTAGTATTCAGTGACCAGTGGTATTCAGAAATTCAGTGACCATTGGTATTCAGTGACCATTGGTATTCAGTGACTATTGGTATTCACATATTCAGTGATCATTTGTATTCAGATATTCAGTGACGGTTGGTATTCATTCAATGCCCATTGGGATTAAGATATTCAGTGACCGTTGCTATTCAGATATTCAGTGACCGTTGCCATTCAGATATTCAGTGACCATTCGTATTCAGATATTTAATGACTATTGGTATTCAGTTACCGTTGGTATTCAGTGACCATTATTATTCAGTGACAATTGGTATTCAGATAGTCAGTGACCATTGGAATTCAGTTATTCAGTGACCAATCGTATTCAGATATTCAGTGACCATTGGTATTCATATATTCAATGACCATTGGTATTCAGTGACCATTGGTATTCAGATATTCAGTGACCGTTGGTATTCAATGACCATTGGTATTCAGATATTTAGTGATCTTTCGTATTGAGATGTTCAGTGACCATTGATATTCAGTGATCATTGGTGTTCAGATATTCAGTGACAATTTGGTATTCATTCAGTGATCATTGGTATTCATTCAGTGATCATTGGTATCCAGCAACCATTGGTATTCAGATATTCAGTGATCATTGGTATTCAGATGTTCAGTGATCATTGGTATTCAGATGTTCAGTGACCATTGGTATTCAGATATTCAGTGACCATTGTATTCAGATATCCAGTGACCATTTATATTCAGATATTCAGTGACTATTGGTATTCAGTGACCATTGGTATTCAGATATTTAGTGTCCATTGGTATTCAGATATTCAGCAACTATTGGAATTCAGTTATTCAGTGACCATTGCAATTTAGAAATTCAGCTTTTCAATAGCCATTAGGTATTCACTGTTTTCAGCAACTGTTGGTCATCAGTTTTACTGCAAATATTACAGGTATGATAAAAACAGTTGAATAGATCAATAGATAACTTATTCTCTGTTGTTTAAATAGTGTCTCAGTGATGCTGTAAAGATTAATTTGTACTATATCACAAATAAGAAACCTTCTAGCTTCCAATATGAAGTTTGTGGTTGTATTAACCTTGCACCAAGATCCAGCCTGTCTAACTACGTTTGATATCACCAAATGATATGGTATATTATATATATATATATATATATATATATATATATATATATATATATATATATATATATATATATATATATATACACGAGGCGTGTTCAAATATAAACCGACGAAACTGTACCAAGTGAACATACGTATTATGTGCATGGTAACGTTACTTCAGGTGTATAGGTGTATACAGCACACACTAACCGTCAAGTTTGAAAAATGGCATTATTCCCCCCCCCCCCCCCCCCCCCCCCCTTCCCCGACTCATAGTTTTCTCAACCACATGAAAACATGACGGGTGTGATACGGAATCCGTCCAGAGTTGATCAGCGAGCGGTGATTCGGTTTCTAACAGCTGAAGGATGTCGACCAGTTGACATCCATCGCAGAATGCAGGCAGTGGTTGGTGAAAAAATGGGGGCGAACGTAAACTCTGGCGACGGTCCACCCGAATTGCTGCATCAATTTTGGCCACAGCATCTTTTGACGCAACAATATGCGCCTGACCTGATCTCGGAAGATCTTTCTTTAACTCACGCCATTCTTTGAACGTCGTTGTCCGGTTCTTCATTGTTGTCTTCGACACACTTTTGTTTCCAAACATTGCCTGCATTCTGCGATGAATGTCAACTGGTCGACATCCTTCAGCTGTTAGAAACCGAATTATCTCTCGCTGAACAACTCTGGACAGGCTCCGTATCACACCTGCCATGTTTTCAACGGTCTTCTGAAGAAACTTTGAGTCGGAGGATAATGACATTTTTGCAAACTTGACGGTTGATATGTGCTGTTTACACCTAAAGTGACGTCATCATGCGCATCATACGTATGTTCACTTGGTGCAGTCCCCTTCTGTTTCATTTGAACCCGCCTCGTGCGTGTATATATATACATGTATGGGTGTGTGTGGTTCTAATTTATTTTTTTGTGCCCTTTTATAAGAACCAAAGAAATATCACCTTACATTAGTGATAGGAACACATATTACCCTACAGGTTACAGGTTTGTATAAACGATTTACATAATAAATTATGTTAAAGAGACGCTTGAAATGCACTGTACCGACTATGTTTCTAGTCTGTGTAGTGCTCTATTATGGAGAGTAGACAGGTTTTCCAAAGAGATGAATATTTGATGATTTTGATGAAACGTTGATATGGCTTGACATTTGTGCTGATATCTTGTAATATAAATAAGATGTGACATACAGTAGACGCAGGTAAAGGTAGCCCCATAGCAGACACTGCTATCAAGGGGGAAGTGTTAAAGACTTTATTGATCCTCAGATCTCTTTGCTAAGTAGTGACCAGTTCCCTTCTGCGTTACTTTTACGTTCCTAAGAGTAAGCTTTGTTTCAGTTGACAGCTGGGTTGGCTGTAGTGTTCTGATAACGGGTATAAAAACTTGTACCTTTGTTATTAGAAGTGACTGCTCTACTCATCTGCTGCTCTGCCACTCAAATACATTGGTGAACACTCGTACACTTTTATCTCACAATTTTGTGGCCCATGATATGGGACACTAAAATATGTCATTTGTGTGGAGGCGGTAGCATATATGACATGTCATTTATAGCCATAAACAGCTCGTCTCACATGTCACTTATATCCCAACAGTTCATATAACATGTCATTAAAACCATAAACAGCACATATCACATGTCATGTATAGCCAGCCGTAAGCAGCACATTTCACATGCCATTTATCGCCATAAACAGCATATATCACATGTCATTTATAGCCATAAACAGTATATATCACATGTCATTTATAGCCATAAACAGCATATATCACACTTTGTCATTCTTCTCAAAAACTAACATCAGATTAACGGCACATATCACGGGCCATTTATAGCTATAAACAGCATATATCACGCCATTTACGACCATACACAGCACATATCACATGTCATTTATAGCCATAAATAGCACATATCACATGTCACTTATGGTCATAAACAGCACATATCACATGCCACTTACGGCCATAAACAGCACATTTCACGTGTCATTTATAGCCATAAACAGCACATACCACACTTTGTCACACTTTGTCATCCTTCTCAAAACCAGTATCAGATACGCGCCAGCACGCGCCTTCAAGTGACACGGTGATCATTAATTATGCAGTCTCGTTCTCTTCACGTGTCTCACAGCACTATCACAGTGTCTCGGTGCCTGGCTCGCCCCTCCCGCATCTCCCCACCCCCTCCCTTACGTGCTCTCGATTTCAGGCTCGTCTTCTCCACTCTCAGCCTGGCTTGCGTTTGCTTGCCTCGTCCAGCCTAATGAGTTCATGTTGGGCACACATTTTCTTGGTTCATAGCCACCGCTTTCTTGGTGCAGGGAGTGATTGTGGGTCAGACGGAGAGATAGACACGGCTACACAGTCTAAGCATGTGTTAGCGTGAGCACGAGAGAGACGACTACACAGTCTAAGCATGTGTTAGCGTGAGCACGAGAGAGAGACGGCTACACAGTCTAAGCATGTGTTAGCGTGAGCACGAGAGAGAGACGGCTACACATACTAAGCATGTGTTAGCGTGAGCACGAGAGAGAGACGGCTACACAGTCTAAGCATGTGTTAGCGTGAGCACGAGAGAGAGACGGCTACACAGTCTAAGCATGTGTTAGCGTGAGCACGAGAGAGAGACGGCTACACAGTCTAAGCATGTGTCAGTGTGAGAACGAGAGAGACACGGCTACACATTGTCTAAGCATGTGTTAGCGTAGCACGAGAGAGAGAGACGGCTACACATAGTCTAAGCATGTGTTAGCGTGAGCACGAGAGAGAGAGAGAGACGGCTACACATAGTCTAAGCATGTGTTAGCGTGAACACGAGAGAGAGAGAGAGAGACGGCTACACATTGTCTAAGCATGTGTTAGCGTGAGCACGAGAGAGAGAGAGAGATGTGGCTACACATAGTCTAAGCATGTGTTAGTGTGAGCACGAGAGAGAGAGATAGAGATAGATAGACACGGCTACACATAGTCTAAGCATGTATTAGTGTGAGCACGAGAGAGAAGAGAGAGATAGAGATAGATAGACACGGCTACACATAGTCTAAGCATGTATTAGTGTGATCACGAGAGAGAGAAGAGATAGATAGAGATAGATAGACACGGCTACACATAGTCTAAGCATGTATTAGTGTGAGCACGAGAGAGAGAGAGACGGCTACACATAGCCTAAGCATGTATTAGTGTGAGCACGAGATAGAGAGAGAGAGAGAGAGACGGCTACACATTGTCTATGCATGTATTAGTGTGAGCACGAGATAGAGAGAGAGAGAGAGAGAGAGAGACGGCTACACATAGCCTAAGCATGTATTAGTGTGAGCACGAGATAGAGAGAGAGAGAGAGAGAGACGGCTACACATAGCCTAAGCATGTATTAGTGTGAGCACGAGATAGAGAGAGAGAGAGAGAGAGACGGCTACACATTGTCTAAGCATGTATTAGTGTGAGCACGAGAGAGAGAGAGAGACGGCTACACATAGTCTAAGCATGTGTTAGCGTGAGCACGAGAGAGAGAGAGAGAGAGAGAGAGATAATATGTGTGAATGGTGAATTCCACATGATTACTAGATAACTACGGCAAAAGTGTACATAGGCGGAGACTTAGCACTGCCACAAGCGTCTCATCAGCAGTTGTAAAGCGTTCGCTTATCACGACAAATGTGACGAATTCGATCCCCCTTATTGCCACCCTCCAACGACATAATGTTGTTGTTGTTCAATATCAACAATGAGTTCGCTTACTCGTTTGTGAGCTCCGAAAAGGGCGTTGGAAGTCGGGTTCTGGTAGCCTGCCTCACATCCCGAGCGTGCTGATGAAGGTGGACCGTGTTTAGATTAGGTTACAAATTCCACTTTTTCATCGCAATAGCGTAATCCGGGTACTCATATGCAGTTTGGTGTGTTAATAGAGCGTGACGCGAAGGAAACATGAACCCTAATCTTTTATTTACTGGGAGAGACAGGTATGCAGTGATATAGGCAGTGTCTTATAGTCAGTTAAACGGTTCACATTAGTTTCTCATCATTATCTAGCGTATGAACGTGAGATGCAGTGTAGCCATGGCGGAATGAGGATTAGTAGAACGGTTATGTATTATGTTAGCGCTGAGTGACGAGACATATGAGTGAGTGACGTGACATAGGGTTGACTGACGGGATGTAACAGTGCCGCCATGGATGTACTTCTGCAGTACTTGTTTATATAACACTTTGTTTGCCATGATGATGTTGTTAACCGCCAACTTCCACTTAGTCACTAGAATCCGAATCGAAACAGCTATGGTGTCGATCCAACTTCAGTGTTGTTATATCTAGAAGACCCCATGCATCTATATAAATAACAACAAATGGCGCTAAATCATACTTAGTCTACCCCTTATAAGAACACATCAGGACATAAAATAGACCATGGACCCCAGGGTTGCACGCCACAGTCCTAAAGTACCCACAAAATAGGTCATGGACCCCAGGGTTGTGCACTGCAGTCCTAAAGTACCCACAAAATAAGCCACGGACCCCAGGGTTGCACGCCACAGTCTTAAAGTACTCACAAAATAGGCCATGGACCCCAGGGTTGTGCACCGCAGTCCTAAAGTAGCCACTAAATAGCATGGTGGCCCTAGACTTGCAACACCGCAGTCCTAAAGTCGCCACTAAATCGCCTGTGGGCCCCAGACTTGCACACTTCAGTCATATGTAGCCATTAAACACTAAATAGCATGTGGGCTTCAGACTTGCACACCGCAGTCCTAAAGTAGCCACTAACCACTAAATAGCATGTGGGCCCCAGACTTGCATACTTCAGTCCTAAAGTAGCCACTAACCACTAAATAGCATGTGGGCCCCAGACTTGCACACCGCAGTCCTAAAATAGCCAATATTTGTTAACTTGGCTCGCAGACCCGAGAGCTCGTATGGTCGGTCGCTGTCTCCTTCACAAACTGAGACCACGACTGTCTTGGGTCGAACAAAGCGGTTGTGTTTTTAGGTTTGTACCCATAACAACTTCTTGCATTCACAGACTATCAGCTGGTACCCACAGCTTTGTGAATGCTCGTGTTTGTGTGCGAATGCACGCATGTCCTGTGTCAGCCTCTCAACTTGTTCCTTAAGAAGGCCCTGGGGAGAAGTTCTTTTTAATGAAAATGCTGTCTTTCTCTGAGAATAATGTGAAAGTCGTGATTCAGTGACCTGGTTCTCTACTGTCCTTGATTCTTGAAATTTATGTGGCAGAAAACTGCTAACAAAGCTACCGGCGTGAGACTTGGGTGGTGGTGGGGAGATTTCATAATAGTCTCGAGAGGGTGACATACTGGGGAGGGGCGTAGTGGCTTGATATGCGTTGAAGGACACGATAAGTAAAATGGTTCTTCGATGAGGTATTTGGATAGGACTATTTCGTGACCTGATTGAGGAACATGACGTAACGGTGAAGTAACATAGGACTGTGTTTCGTGACCTGGTTGAGGGACATGACGTAACTGGGTGAAGTAACATAGGACTGTGTTTCGTGACCTCATTGGGGGATATGACGTAACTGTGTGAAGTAACATAGGATTGTGTGACGTGACCAGATTGAGGGACATGACGTAACTGTGTGACGTGACCAGATTGAGGGACATGACGTAACTGTGTGACGTGACCAGATTGAGGGACATGACGTAACTGTGTGACGTGACCAGATTGAGGGACATGACGTAACTGTGTGAAGTAACATAGGATTGTGTGACGTGACCAGATTGAGGGACTTGACGTAACGGTGAAGTAACATAGAATTGTGTTTCGTGACCAGATTGGGGGATATGACGTAGCTGGGTGAAGTCACATAGAGATGTGTGTCATAGAATGATTTCGAGTTGTGACATATGGCTGATTGATGTTACCTAGTCCTGAGTGAAGTGACTGACTGACCTGATTAACTGACGTTACATAGGAGGAAGTTACATACCCTTAAATGCGGCTAGGTAACATGACATGGGTATGGACGACATATGACGGTGAAATAGAGTGACTGATCATGACATATGACTGTATTGTTTGCATATGACTGATAGACGTGAATTAGGAATGCGTGATGGTACATAGAGCTGTGTGGCATGTGACTGAGTGGCCTGGGACGTGGTATGATTGAGTAATCAAACATATTATTGAGTTACATCACTTAATGAGTTACGTAACGTAGTACTGATTAATTTGATATATGACTCGATTGACATGTCAAACGTTTGATTGGCATGAAATTACAAAATCCGGAGTTGTATTATGGTCTGAGTGACTGCACTGCGGCGATGCAGTCAGTGGGTATACTTGAGTGTCGTGACGTGGGAACCAATGTTCATCCGTAAATTGGTACCTGACTTATAGTTCGGAAATGGAAGATAAGGCCAACCCCACCTCAGAACACACTGAGACTTAGCACACTGCCGTTTCTAACATGTTACCTGCGGCGATGCTGTTACCAACCTAACAATGTTTTTGTTTGAATTTATGAAACACCAAGGACATATCCCTATAAGAAGAAAGATAACCTATTAAACATTCCTGTTGAAGTTCGATGTGCTGGGATGTTAGGCGCAAAACATAGTACAATTTGTTTTCTTCTTCGTTCGTTCTCAATCTCCCGCTGCCAAACTCTGAAAGGGCTTAAGTAGCAGAATGTAGTCCAGAGAACGAAATGCGTTGTGTCGTAGTTTACAGCTTGGCTGCGATATCTGCACCTTTTGGTCTAACACATCCGACTTCAGCAAGCATTTATTGAGTACCGGGTTAGCATTCCCTCTTCGATCCCTTCTCCTTAGCCATTCTGCTCTGTTGCAGCCTGTTATCCAGGATCACCACGTGGAGGTGTAGAAGGGTCTTTGCAGCTCTGGTTCGCTGGCCCTGACGCTATCAGTCAGCTATGGGTCGCTGACCACTGCAGCTCATGCGCTGCTCAGCATCTTGATCCCGTACAACTTATAATATCTTGAGAAAGAAAGACGAACGAAAAATCCCTACATTGTTTATAGCTGTATCAGTCTATTTGTTAGCAGACGCTCAAATATGTGTCTTGTATAAATGCCATTTCATCACTACCTTTCTTCAATCATTTATTTATTGTTGTGAATACAGAAAGCTGTTATGTTATAAATGACACAGTAATCGTTATGTCAACCTAACTGTTCCGGAGTTCCTATAGGACATTGGTTTATACCTCCTCACTAAACATGTTCTTCAAAAACCATTTTGATGATATATTTATGCTTTAAAAAATGGCATTGTTGCGAATTAAATCAATCGTAATCTTGTCAACAACTCAAGATAAATGAAAAGAGCAACTCAAACATCAATTGGGAGCTTTTTCTTTTTTTTTATATTCGTTATGTTGTGGTTTGGTAAGTGTCAAAAATTGGATAGGATTTGCTTAGCAATCTCGGATCTTGAATAGATGCACTAACGTTGAGTCATTGCTGAGGGCAAACAGGTCAAATAAGAATAAGAAAATATGCTTGATTCTACCCGAGACCGCAGTTACACGAAAAGAAAATTGTAATCCCTACATCTTACTTCTCACTCGTTTCCCTCTTCACAAATTACCATAGCAAATTACCATAGCAACCAGCGTTCTGTTTGTCATTACTATGTTTTTTAATGTCTCAATGATAAAACATTTTAGTTTTGCCCGATCTGAGCGATGCAGACCTTTGAAGAACCCGCTTTCAAAAAAGGACCTCCGTTATTATTTATTGAAGAGATTTTCCTGCACTTTTTTAACTAGCAGACTTTTTCTATTGCAGAGAAATCTAAATGATAAGCCTAGTAAACACCCTAGAGTTTATAACTCACTAAGCGCATCGATTTTTACATTTTCCTGCGTCGAGGCCCTCAAGAATTCTCATCTTTTTAATGTATTGGCAATTAATCTCCGTGCCGATCTGGCACCACAAGAAAGGCTCTCGACTCATTGAGTTCCAAGCGGCAAACCCTCGGCCGACTCTCCTGGTTTGGTCTGGCCATCTTACGGAAGCTGACACGAAATCTACTATCTGTCCGTCGGCCCGTTTCCATGACGAGGAAACGGGCCCAAAGTATTCCCAATTGCTCTCACAAATCTGGCCTGAAACCAGCCCTCGACCCTAGTTTCATCAATTGACAAGATGGCATAGAGAGATACCAGGCTCTCGTTGCAAGCCCAGGCATTACAGGGAATTTAAGCAAAATGGAGTTTTGCTGTCTCTGGCCAAAGGGTCAGATTTGTGGTCTGCGTGGCACTAGATCTTTCATAGTCTGAGGTCACTGCCTTCAGTCCATGAGAGTTCAGACTTAGACGTTATGGCAGAAAATAGTTGTGGGAGCTTCAGCTTGTCCTTGTTAATGTTGTTAAAAGTACCACATTCAGACTGCAGACTACACGGTCAGATAGTCGCCGTTGCATACTTTCTATAATATTGATTTTCTTTTTTTGTATTTATTATATGTATCCTACATTTTATTTTCAAGTAGATTTCACTATTTTGACAAACTTGATTAATTAACTGAACGAATAATGATTTGTCTTAGTCGATCTTTTTCTACGATATAGTTTTATCTTCTTTCTTGGGGCTTATAATTTTTACAGAATTGGTAGCCTGTCCCATGCACAACCTTTAGAATGTTGATGCCTCCTTTTCTCTTTCTTGTGCCTTGTAATTTCTACAGGATGGGATAGTCTGTCCCATGTACAACGCTCATTAGACGCCTCTCGCGACATGCCAGGCAGGTTTCTGTTACTATACCTTGCCCCACTTTCAGATCCAACGAACACACGGGCGACTAACAATTATGAATGTAAATAACAATGCTATATTATAAATGCATGTTGAAATACCATGTTTATACCTGTTAGGCTGTTTGACGGATGGAATCAGGCCTACTCGTGCATTAAGGAAACCAACAAATATAAATACAAGACAGTCTCTGTTCTGGAATCACCTGGACCGGGGGTGTAGAGGTAGACGTAGAAGGCAGCTCAAGATATCAATAAAGGAAACAGGGAAGTCGTGGATGGAGCTGGAGACGATGGCGGAGTACTGAAAGACTAGGCGTGTGTTTGTTTTGATCGATTGGTTTCTGGAGTCTTCTAAATAAAGGGATATTTCAGTTGGGGTCGCACCCGCAAACAGGCTGAAGACATGGTGGGAACCAGGCCTGCTGGACACATTATACTGGAGACTGTTGTGATAAGAATTTGTTTAGTATAAATAATGCTATATTTTCCAGCATCAAGAAGCGATCAGTGATCGGCCTTTTAGCCCTGTCAGATCTTGTTTGGTGGGCGTGGTGTTTTGTTCCTGGCTATGTTGATATAGGAACTAGGGCCAGTCACTCTCTTATCTTGAACTAAGGGAGGGCAATCTTTGTGGTGCCGTACAGCAGAATGAATAACAGAACTGTGTCAATACAAGAAGGACGAGAGAATGGGAGAGAAAATAGGATTGATGGAGACAAAAACAGATGTATGCAATAGGGGAGTGAAAGATGGGATGAGTGCCCTCGGGGCTGATGTGGGAGGATTAGTTGTGAAGAGTGTGAGAAATGTAATGGCGATGATGGATGCGAGAGTCGATGCTGACTGATTGTAGAGAGCGTACAAATCAGAGAGAGTTTTAGTCAAGATGTGCGCGTATCAAGGTAGGACAGAGACTGATAGAACATTTCAATATCAGGCGAGGGGATAGTAAAGAGTACGTGTATCGGGGTAGAGAGATATACAGTGACTTGTGTCAGGGGTAATGAGATTACAGGGAGGGGCGTTGTGACTGGTGTCAGGTGTGGGGGGGGGGCGAGGATAGAATGCTAGATTGATTGGATATCGAGGTGAAGAGGTCGGCGATAAAATGGTAGAATGGTTGGTGAGTTTTGAGAGGAGGGTCGGGCGGGTAAACGGGTTACTTCTTCTTCTTCGTTCGTTCTCAATCTTCCACTACCAAACACTGAAAGGGTAAGTAGCAGAATGTAGTACAGAGAACGGAATGCGTTGTGTTGTAGTTTACAGCTTGGCAGCGATATTTGCACCTTTCGGTCCAACACATCCGACCTCAGCAAGCATTTTTTTAGTACCGGGTTAGCATTCCCTCTTTGATCCCTTCTCCTTAGCCAGTCTGCCCTTCTGTAGCCTGTTATCCAGGATCACCACGTGGAGGTGTAGAAGGGTCTTGGCAGCTATGGTTCGCTGGCCCTGACACTAGCAGTCAGCTATGGGTCACTGACCACTGCAGCTCATGCGCTGCTCAGCATCTTGATCCTAAACGGGTTACAATAAACGAGCAATATGGGGAGGGGAAAGAGGAGGGTGGGAGGTGATATTGTTTAATCCCCACAATTAGTAAGTTTTATCTTTTGTGCGCCCTGAAAAGGGTGTTAAAGTTACCGGTTGTAGTAGCTTTCCTTACATCCAGAGCGTGCTGGTGAAGGTGAACCGCAATCCTCCAAATGGTTACGCTACGCTTGGCTTCATCTGTGTGACGCTCAATACTACGGGGATCACGTCGATCTACACCTCGTCAGCCAGACTGCCTTGAAAACAGCATGTTTCCAGGGAACGCTACACTGAAGACAGATAATGGCCCTGGCCAGTAGATAGTATATTCTGCATTTCCGGACTAGCGTCCCAATTCCGGGGGGGGGGGGGGGGGGGGGGGGGAGGGGGTTAGCAAATGACATAAACATATTGGATCGGTAAAAGACACACTTCAAACTAAGACGCGATTGCGGGACATCTCCAGCTCCTCGAGCATTAGACGATGTATTAACTTAATAACCGTGTCACCGATTTTCATCAACAACAGTATTATCTACTTGGTCAAAATGTCCTGAAGAAAATGTCTTTATTGTAGCTGCGAAATGCATTGTTATCTCGAGATTCTGATTCGTTTCCCATGAATCAGTTTTACATCTTTCTTTTCTTATTGTAGGATGTAAATGATTTCGGAGGGCTCGTCTTGGGGGCCAATACAATATATTAACGTTTTCCCTGGAATGTCAAATCTCATTTCGGGGCCTGAAGGTGTAGCAGGGGATAGTATCACTGTAACCTACCAGGCATGTCAAGCGATGCGAATAAAAAGACGGGTATAGGGATAGCTACATCATTCTGTGGAAACTAAGCCATGTGATAACAAACAAAAGACCACTATATGCCATGATAGAAGAGGAGGAACTAATAATTCGCTTTGGGTTATCTTTTGTCCAGTTATGTATGTTAGTATGCATATGTATGTATGTATGTATGTATGCATGCATGTATATGTATGTATGTATGCCTGATTGTCTGTACGTACATGCATATGTATGTGATTATTTGTATATATATATATGAGTGTGTGTGTATTCATATAGTTTAATTTCCACTTATGCTGTTTAGCGTCGTTAGGAGCTTAAGTCGTCTGTCCTGCGCAAAGTGCGTTGCGTCGGTCATTATGCGCCAGTGTCGCTAAACAGTCGCTCTAATGTCATACGTCCACCTGCCTCGCCGCCGCTCCCTTGCCGTTTAACCAGATCTACCAGCGTTGTAAGCCATCTGTGGAAGTTGACGAGGGTGTATTCTTATGATATGACCAAACCAACGTACTTTGTTCCTGGAAATCTATTCTGCACATGACGTAGGGCCGGTTATACTGGGAATGTCGTCGTTTCACATTGTCTTTCCTGGTAAAACGAATGACCTTCCTCGGGCACTTCATTTTACACGTTGAAATTCTGCTCATACATCTATATATATGTATGTGTGTGTGGGTGTGTACGAGTGTCTGTGTTAGTATAAATAGATTTACCACGTGAAAGCCAGGAGTTGGACATTACTGTCAGAAGCTATATGACATGTTCGTGTGAGCATTGGAGTCCATTCCACCCCCGTCTTTGACAGAATTTGCGGACCACGTGAACGCGTCGACTAGTGGAGCCGTATAATTAGAGAAAAATGATGTTTTGAAAATAATGACAGTGAAGACACCATTGACGACAGTATATTAAAAGTTGCCTGGATGTTGTAAAAAGTCAAATGTCCTGTAATTAAATTTTTTTTAAAAATTGTCCTTGTTCTGGTGAAAATGGAATTAATTATACACTGGTTCCACCGTCAAGTAAATTAGGAAACGTTCTTAAGTGCCCTTGAACTGCTGGGGTTAAACATGTGACGTCGTTCAGAGAGGGGACAAAGTCGCTTTGTATCTCCACTCAGAAGTTGAAAAGCCGCGAGAATTGAATACTAACGAAAGCTCATTGACCGAGCCACCCCTAGAGCCCACACAGCACTCGCGAGAACTTCCTCCGCGGGTCGCGGATCTGCTGCTTTTGTGACCCATCAGAAGTCACAAATACGTCGTTCTCTTTGATAAGCCTAAACACAAAGTGCGGCATGTTTCACTACCAGCTAACTAGCATTAACCAGTTACACAAAACTGGCATTCTATATATCCATGTTATACAGAAGAACATTAACAGTCACTTGGTCAACTGAAAGACTATTGCACTAAGGCATCTGATTAGAAATATTCGAATAAAGATTACCGTGTATTTTGATCGCTTTGTGAGAAGATAAACATTCGAACACATTTCCACAACATGCATGCAACAATTACTGTGAAAAGAAATTGAGAAATATAGAGGAGATGGGATTTGGGCAAACAATGGAAATAAGATTTGGGCAGGCACGTAAATGGGATTTGGGCAAGCAAAGGAAATGGGATTTGGGCAGGCAAAGGGACTTGGATTTTGGGAGACAAAGGAAATGGGATTAGGGCAGGCAAAGGAAATGGGATTTGGGCAGACAAAGGGAATGGGATTTTGGCAGGCAAAGGAAATGTTAGTTCATCACTACGAATGTGTTATTTTGGAGACACGTGATCACCTTCGCCAAATAGTCGGTGGACAGAGTATGGTGATGATATATTCTACCGATTGTACAATGTTGATAGCCGAGGGGTTTAGGTACCGACCCTCTGAACAAGGGGACGGGCTCAAAACCTCGGTAAAGCATAGATTTTGCCTTAGGAAGGGATGTAAAAGTATTAGCCTGTACTACTTTGTGGCAAGCAACCTTTATTCCTCCACCTTTAAATCCTCCCGGTGGGCATCAGTAATGGGATTGAATACCATGTTGTAGCATATTTGTTTTTTTGTGTGTACAAAGAGAATATAAAACGTTAGAAAGGAGATGGATGTTGTAGATGTGTAAATATATATATATTTGATACTTCCGTCATAATTCACCCCAAACAGAGTTCCCTTGATTCCCACTGTACGTATCTGGCAGTTTATAATTTTAATAACGGGGCATTCCACTTCAGGATAAGGGTTGATATAATTTTATTTTAAATATATAAGTAAAAAGACTTGAAGATAAAATTGTAGAAAAGATGGTTATATTCAGTTTATGAAGGGTTAGGTGTATGGTTAGATAACATGGTTGGTTCTACGTCGTCTGACAGCATGGATATACGGCTATAGATACTGGATGCTACTTTCCTTATTTTGACCAACATTGATAGTTTCAAGAAATTCATTGCTAAAATGGCAGAACGAAGCAGAAATTTTCGTCGATTCTCGAAGAAGGACACATCTAAAAATGGGACTTTTGTGACTTCAGTTCCTCAAATTAGGTGCTAGAAATATATGTATGCCTTTTCTTTGGGGTGAATTAAGACGGAAGTACCATATATATATATATATATATATATATATATATATATATATATATATATATATATATATATATATATATATATGTATAAAGCCTAGTTGTCTTGATATTCTTATTTCTTGTGACCTGTAATTGAAAAACTCCAGTGGTCTGACAAGCCTCGTCACAGAGGCTGTTATGACAGTGATTTCTAATCGTTGATACTTCACGCGTGATGTGTAATGTAATGCCAGAACGTAACCATATGACATAGTACTTGTTTTATTATAATGGGGTATTAGCAGCTCTCCAAATATTTCGACACACTTCAGAAATTTGGCTTCACCCCAAAGTAATGTTGCACACCGTTGGGAATCTTCACATACTGGTTAGAAATCATTGCACACCAGTTTGGAATCTATGTACATTAAATTGGAATCCCTTTACACGAGATAGGAATCTCCGCTCACCAGTTAGGAATCTCTGTGCACCAATTCGAAATCCTTACACACCGGTTAGGAATCCCTACCCACCGATTTGGAATCCATGCACACCTATTGGTATTTTTCGCAAACCGATTGGGAATATCTTTACACCAATTTGTAATCCCTCGACTACATTTGGACATTTCCACGTATCAGCATGGAATCCCTGCACTCTAATTTATAATCCCTTTACATCAATTAGGAATTTCCGCACATCAGTTTGGGATCCCGTTACATAAATTTGAAATCCCCGCAACATATTTGCAATGCCTTTACTTCTTCTTCTTCTTCTTCTTCTTCTTCTTCTTACGCTGTCAGACGTCGACCTTTATTTTTTCTAAAAAAGCAGCGGTCATCCTGAGGCTGTCGACACTACCATAGAGCTTGTCTAGTGTTGCCACTGGTGATGGCCACATCTGCTTTCTCTGGTCCTCGTATGTCGGGCAGTTTTGCAGCAAATGCTCAACGGTCATTTTCCCGGTACCACACGAGCATTCGTCAGTGCCATCTATCTTCAATTTGTTGAATAGGTGGTACCTCAGTCTATTGTTGCCAGTGCGAAGTCTGAAGACCACGACCTGCTCTCTTCTGTTCAACTGGTAATAGGCATCGTTTTTTGTGTAGCCAGTATGTTCTGTTTCCCATTTGGTCATGTATCTAGCTCTAATAAGCCGTTTTGACTCTTCGTATGTCATACTAGTATCTGGTTGTGGTAGTCTTGCACCTTCTTTTGCCAGTCTGTCTGCCTCCTCGTTGCCTTGGATGTTGCAGTGGGATGGAACCCACTGTACCACTACTCTTTTGGGTGCGGACTGCTGGCATAGTTGACAGAGTTCTTAAATCATTAGTAATGCCTTTACAACAACCGAGAATCACTTCACCCAAATTATAAATCGTTTCACACCAGTTAGGAATCCCTTCACACCCAATCTGAATCCGTGCACACCTGCTTTGAATCTTTGCACATAACATTCTGGATCCCTGCAGATCGTTTTGTATCCCTGCATATCGTTTTGGATCCCTGCACACCTGCTTTTAATCTTTGCATATCGTTTTGTATCCGTGCACATCATTTTGGATCAGTGCGCACCAGTTGAGAATCCCTGCACTTCGATTAGGAACCCCTGCCTTAAGGGCTGTCAAGTAATGACTGTGAACCATCTCAGCCACTCTTCCCTCCCCCCCCCCCTCCCCCCGCCATATTTATTAGCAAGTGTGATTAATTCAGTAGTAAACTGTGTACATAACTTTAGAACCAAAACAAAATGTTTCGACCTTCCATCATTTTGACACTAAGGACACTGGTCAATTACGGTCATCTTTTCTAAGGGTCATTCAGCTGGTACCTTGTTCCAGAATAGTAATTTAACCCATATCACTTTGGTTGTCAGATCCGTCACCTTATGAACGTTGTGGATGTAGAGACATCACCACTAACAGCAATTTTCACGAAACACGATGATGATTGTACCTTTTTCTAAGACATAGTAGAAAGAGTTACACCACTGAGCTGATGTTGTAGCGATATAGATCTACATATGCCTGTCTACACATCTCTCGTGGCCTGTAACTGGAAACGCGAGAGAAATGGCAGTTTGTGGCGAACGGAAACCTTGGCGAGTTGTGTCCTGTCTGCATAGTGCCGCCGACCGTGTCGTAGACTTGAGATAAGCTGGCTGCTCTCAAACTCTTTGTCCGTTCTATCACGGGGCTACTGGATCTCTGAGTGCTCAATACTATGGCCTGCCACGTCTTTGTGTACACTGCGGTACACTCTTGGACAAACACTGTCAGGGTTGTCAGTTTGGCAAACACCTCTACCTCTCCCTCTTAATGTGATTGTTATATAGTTACGCCCTTTGACGAGTAAATGGCAATGATTGATTGATTGATTGATTCGTATTTGTCTTCCAAGTGAAGCGTGGAGTTACCACTACAGCTGGTCTCATTACATGAAGCCTGTATCGGAACAATTGCAGTGGCGGTTTCAATGGTAATGGTTTTCCGTGACGAGGCTGAATCCCTAATGCTGTCTTAGCCGGGAGTGGATTTAAGGATACCTCTTAATTCTATTCAAATGCTCCCTCGGCGTATCATCATATAGTCATTGACATTAAGAAAGCCCACCCTCGGCGTGTCATCATATAGCCACTGACATTAAGAAAGCCCACCCTCGGCGTGTCATCATATAGCCACTGACATTAAGAAAGCCCACCCTCGGCGTGTCATCATATAGCCACTGACATTAAGAAAGCCCACCTTCGGCGTGTCATCATATAGCCACTGACATTAAGAAAGCCCACCCTCGGCGTGTCATCATATAGCCATTGACATTAAGAAAGCCCACCCTCGGCTTGTCATCATATATCCACTGATATTAAGAAAGCCCAATATGCGGCCGTCGTGTAGAGGGGGCTGTCTTTACTAATAGGTAAAGGTGTTATGTGCCAGTCTCTGATGCACTTCAATCAGACTGCTCTTGGCACATAAAGCCCACAATTCATATGTGGCAATCTATATAGAAGGAGAGCGGATTGGTAATAAAGTGCTGCCTTTCAAGTGGGCTGAGGACAGCAAATGAACGACTAATATGACGATTCCGATTAGTCCGCCGGGGTCTTTGTGTATGACGAGGACAAGAATAGTATCACTGTCTCACCATAAAAGGCGACTGACTGTGTGACATGGCATAGCACCGGCCATGGTTAGGTGGTTTTTTAAGAGCAGCCTAGATGGCGCCTAAGAGGCTGCAGTCTACGTTGCTCTAGTGTTTGAGTCTATGAAGAAGGACTCGCACATAGGTTAACCACCCTCCGCGGCACCTGTCTTAACGCAGCGAAATAATAAGCTGCTCGAACCTAGCCAGCAAAGCAGGGAATCCTTCTCCCGGCTACATCCAGCTCACGCCAGAGCTGGGACATCCGCCTCTGTAGAAGTACAGGTCAACTAATACTATGTGGTGTGACATACTATAGAACCCAGACTTGCATTTGGTCTGGGGGAGACACCTGGGCTCCAAACTTAACTCGGAGAACAGTGGGACTGGATGTGTGGTATATAACCAATCAATGGTTGGGTGGATCGAAAGCAGAGTCGGATACAGTTTGTGTGCAGGACGCCATGATTCCGTGTGAGAGCAAGAGCACGGTGATTTAGGCCTGTATATTTGGAGAGCACCATTCGGTGGCGGGGAATACACCGTACGTCACTTCATTCCATTCCAATGAGTAAGACCTTCTGACCTGTCATTAGTCCATTTCATCATTGTACCTGGCCGCTCTCATGTCATTAGTCCATTTCATTGCTGACGGTTTGATAACTTGGAACATAAATATAACACAACTAAACATTTCAAGCATACAAAGCAAGAAAGAAGCACTGCTGAAAACCCTCAATGACAACCCAGTTCACATTACGTCTTCTTCTTCTTCTTCTTCTTCTTCTTCTTCTTCTTCTTCTTCTTCTTCTTCTTCGTTCTCAATCTCCCGCTACCAAACCATGAAAGGGCTTAAGAAGCAGAATGTAGTCCAGAGAACGGAATGTGTTGTGCCGTAGTTTACAGCTTGACTGCGATATTTGCACCTTTCGGTCCAACTCATCCGACTTCAGCAAGCATTTTTTGAGTACCGGGTTACCATTCCCTCTTCGATCCCTTCTCCTTAGCCAGTCTGTCCTGCTGCAGCCTGTTATCCAAGATCACCACGTGGAGGTGTAGAAGTGTCTTGGCAGCTCTAGTTCGCTGGCCCTGACGCTAGCAGTCAGCTATGGGTCGCTGACCACTGCAGCTCATGCGCTGCTCACTGCCTTGATCCCGTTCACATTACAATTCTCCAAGAGACCATCCAACCAAAATCACATACAACAATAACAAAGGCAATAACACGACCAGGGAAGATGGAATGCAAAATGACAACATTAATATTGGTGAACTTCTTCTTCTAGGAACATTTCTCTGAAACTCCATATTCTTCATTAAAGGATGATATCCCTTTTAGGATCTCAATACCGCAGTACAGTTTCACCTCGAGGGGAGTAGGCGGGTGCCACATCCTTAACCTCAGATCTATGTGCTGTGGCTAGTCCTGACGTACATGTGCTAATGTCATGTTTGTCAGACTTTAACCTGTACCGAATGCATACCAGGACGGATACAAAGCAAAATGGGCCGGTTATCTCATGAGAATGAAATATGATAAATATAGCTGCAGGCCTATAACAATGCGAGCTCCAGTTACAGTGCACAAAACAGACTCTTTGCGATATAAATAGATAACACAGAAGAAATCCTGCAACAACATCGGCTTTCACAAGCTAGCACAACACACTTGAGCTATATAAATACATGAAACCTTAGCTCCTCCACACTTGAGCTATATAAATACATGAAACCTTAGCTCCTCCACACGTGAGCTATATAAATACATGAAACATGAGCTCCTCCACACTTGAGCTATATAAATACATGAAACTAGCTCCTCCACACTTGAGCTATATAAATACATGAAACCTTAGCTATTCCACACTATATATATATATATATATATATATATATATATATATATATATATATATATATATATATATATATGCATGAAACCATAACTCCTCGCAACAAAAGTGGACCCATAAAATATAAGTTAGGTAAGCAAAACAGAAATACGCCACATCGTTTGTCCCATTTGTTTCTTCTTCTTCCTCTTATGTATCCTCCCCCTTCTCCTTTTTGTCCTTCCTCTTCCTTCTCCTCCTCCTTCTTCTTCCACTGTTTTTAGTATTCCGGACATGTTTTTCAAACTGGTTTTTGTTTCGGTATTAGATTGCTAGACTTCTCCTCCCCCCCCCCCCCCCCCCCCCTCATATGTATTGACAAATATCTAGAAATATGTGTGGGGTACAGGAAACACTATACCTACCATTGTGGCAGGAAATCTCAAAGGGTTTTGTTCTTGTACATTATTTTGCTAGGTTGTGATCTTATCAACCCTGTTGATTTAAGAATCCAATAGTACAATTCTTCTGGTATAGCCGTTAGAGCACTTGTCTCCTATGATAAGCGGCCAGAGTTCAATTCCCTGAATCGGCACAATCCATTCTACCACCTGTAAATAGGAACCAGAATTACAATTAAAGAAAACAAAGGCAACACATGGAAGGTCAATGATCACTCTAAACCCTAAAGAGGTCGACACCCCGTGCAGTAATGTCAATAACACTTCACCCCCAACGGCCGTGTCTGCTTTGTAACCACGTTTTACAATCTTTCTTTCTTAATGCCAATATATATATACACACACACACATATACCATATGTGTGGATATCTGTTTATCTGTCTGTATATGTGCACACCTTTTTTATATGTATGTATTTGTGTACAATCAAGGTTATGTAGGGCAGGAAACATTAACCCACTCAACATCTGTCGGTGTAGTGTTTACACAACATTTGCCGCTATCACTAATGTGCCAAAATAACGCCCAATATTTGAAAATAACGGGACACTTTTGTCTGTGATCTGACGAAAAGGAACATGTCCCTGCTTGTATAGTTGTGTGCACTTGACACCGACGAGGCCAGAACGTGTCAGGAACTTTCAGCGGGCTCAAGTACAAGACTTGGCTTGTCCTGGAACCCGTGCCCGTGTGACCAGGAACAAAGACACCGTCAAGTGTGAAGTGTAGGTACAAACGACAAGCTTTAGCTTCTGACATACCTGTAATAATTATCTGGGAGAAACTAGCGGAATCAAGTATACTGCCAGGGCATTTGCCGCCACCTGTGCTGACATATAGGGCAGACGATCGTATCAAGGAGTGGAATGTGTTGTGTTCACCAGGAACCCTACCTGTCTTTGTTTTCTTTCTGTCCGATAAGGTGCCGCAAGCAATACCGCCCAATCTACATTTTTACTTTTCTGAAAGGCTACCCAGCTGAAGGCAATTGTAAAGAGCCCGTGTGATTTACAATCTGTACCCACCCTATCGCAAACATTGCTCCTCTTCCATGAATCCTAGGGTGCATCATCATCATCATCTTCTTCTATCCACTTCGTTAGACGACGTGGGAAGATGCAGGTTTCTGTCGTGTGTATGCCAGCTTTGTCACCGATGTTGTTGTCATTGTGCGTTTCTTCAGTGTCTCGCTGACACCATCTATCCTTTCGTGGCTTGTCTCTTGCTCTGCAACCCTGATGTCTGGTATTGTAGATTCGAGCAGCTGGTAACTTTGGTTGCATATTTGTCAGTTGTCCGAACCATTTTATTCTTTCAATGTATTCCATGCACGGTGTTGCATCCTTTTTATGTCTGATCGATTCGTTTGGGTACAGTTTGATGGACTCCTAGCCTGGTCTAAGATAATAGAATCACTGATATCGAATGTTATCAGATAAGTTATCACAAATATGTAGTCGGTACCTTCTATGCTGTTATATATTGTACCTATCACTATTTATATTTTGAATATACGAATGCCTCTGTTTGCTCAAATAACACTAATATTTATCACTTCTCGCTTTCACAATCCCAACGTTTCAGGTTCGATTCCCACTTGTGTCCAGTTTGGCAGACACTGGGTTTTTTTTTCTCGGGCGAATGCTCCTCCACGTACGGAAAGTAATGGCAACCGACCGTACTGCCCACTTGCCAAGAAACTTATAACAGCCAAATATGTGGTGGTTGTAAAAAGCTACGTTCTGTAAAGGAAATGCTACTTACTTTACTTACCTCTATTTATCTTTCTCTATGTGCCCCCCCCCCCCTCTCTCTCTCTCTCTCTCTCTCTCTCTCTCTCTCTCTCACTCTTTATGAATAACTTAAATAGCAGACACTGATTAACTTTCATAATGTATTGTTATATATAGATTTATCTCTGACTGTACCTGTATTGTACCTTCAATCTCTCTATATATTTATCAAAACGTACAGTCTTTTGTTACCTTTCATGCTAGTTGCTAATGTGTGTTATAAAAGCCGTTTTATTATCTTTCCGTCTAGATGTCAGCTAATACATATACCGTATATATTGTAATGTTGGATACTTGTTGTTGTATGCACGCAATGAGTTGGTTACTCTTGTAAAAGACGTTAGATGCCAAGCTGCAGTAGCTTTCCTCACATCCCGAGCGTGCTGATGAAAGTAAAACAGTGTCCTCTAGACGAAAATACTATGTTTGGCTTCATCTGGGTGTCGCTCACTACTAAGGGGATAACGTCGATCATGTGCTGAGTTGTTGCGAGTAATTGCTCTTTTTATATCCTGGGGCGTACTCAAGAAGGTGGTAGGTGCCATCCTGGCTGTAATGCAATGCTGGACTTATCAACAGCTCCGGCAAATTAGGGGTCGTGTCGATCTCCTCGTTGACAAAGCAGTTGTACGTGGTTTGTTTCCAGGTGCACGAATTGCTTTGTGTGTCTGAGGGATTGCTTTGTGTGTCTGAGAGATTGCTTTGTGTGTGTCAGAGATTGCTTCGTGTGTCTGAGAGATTGCTTTGTGTGTCTGAGATATTGCTTTGTGTGTCTGAGGGATTGCTTTGTGTGTCTGAGAGATTGCTTTGTGTGTGTCAGAGATTGCTTTGTGTGTCGGATGGATTGCTTTGTGTGTCTGAGAGATTGCTTTGTGTGTGTCAGAGATTGCTTTGTGTGTCGGAGGGATTGCTTTGTGTGTCTGAGAGATTGCTTTGTGTGTGTCAGAGATTGCTTCGTGTGTCTGAGAGATTGCTTTGTGTGTTCGAGAGAGGGGGGAAATATGTGTGTTTGTTTGTCTGGCAGAGACAGGGGGGGGGGGAATGGTGTGTGTTTTGTGTTTGTATGTCAGAGAGGGAGAGGGGTGTTGTGTTTGTATGTCTGAGGGGGGTGGGGGAGTGTATGTGTTTTGTGTTTGTATGTCAGAGAGTGGGAGAGTGTTGTATGTCTGAGGGGGGGGGGGGGGGGGTATGTGTTTTGTGTTTGTATGTCAGAGAGAGAGAAAGGGTGTGGGTGTGTTTTGTGTTTTAATGTCTGGGAGAGAGAGAGAGAAAGAGAGAGAGAGTAGGTGTGCTTTGTTTTTGTATGTCTGAGAGGGAGAGAGAGAAAGTGTAGGTGTGCTTTGTGTTTGTATGTCTGAGAGGGAGAGAAAGTCTAGGTGTGCTTTGTGTTTGTATGTCTGAGAGGGAGAGAGAGAGAGAAAGAAAGTACAGGTGTGCTTTGTGTTTGTATGTCTGAGAGGGAGAGAGAGAGAGAAAGTGTAGGTGTACTTTGTTTTTGTATTCTGAGAGAGAGAGAGAGAGAGAGAGAGAGAGAGAGAGAGAGAAAGTGTAGGTGTGCTTTGTTTTTGTATGTCAGAGAGGGAAAGATAAAGAGAGAATGTCTGTGTGTCTATCTTGAATATAATCTGTGGTACATGTTTTCGCTTCTTTCTAAATCGCACGTAGAAACAGAGCAAACAAACAAATAAAACACGGACACAAGTACACACACACCATCAATCTTGCTCTTCTCTGTCTAACTTTTCTTTCGTAATCCCTCGTATTTCCTTGTTACCCTTACAAATATAGTTACTGCATCGACCAACCTTTTTTTTTCATTCTGTCCACTTTGGGATACGGTCAATAGGTCGAACATTTGTAGACACGTGTGGTCATGCCTTTGTGACGAGTCGGTGGCAGTCGGGCCGTGAATTACAAGCAGGAAGCCGCAATGTTACGACTGATCGTAATTGCAGGTTTGACCCTAGCGTGCTGGGGCTAGCACCGGACAATGACTTGGGACAAGGCCTAGGGTTTATGACCTGGAAAGGGAAACACCTGTCTCCTGTCTCGATGGGAGAAAACAAAGGAACCGCTAAAGGTAGTCCCATAACAGACACTGCCGGCTGGGATAAAGTGTTAGGGACCTGGCTGTAGTCGATCTCAGCTTTTTACTGATCAGTGGTAGTGTAAGGCGATCACCTCTCAAGAAACGATCGAACAAAAGCGAGAAACGATGCGTATAGAATCTCCCAAGTTTCAAGCATTCTCCGATCTCAAGAGATATGCGTAGTCATTTCGGAGACGTACGATAAACTAAGAGGTCTAATTTACACGCTGTGCAAGTAAAACAACGCTTGGTAGTAGACAGTCGAAAAGAAGAGGCAATTTTCAGACACAAATTCATAAGGTAACTAAATTCCTACCAAATAGTGACCTGTATGAAAACAAAAGGTGGCAGTCCCTACTCCATCACGCAAAAGACACAAGAAGACAATTACCTGTTTGTCTGTACATTCGGTTGTTGCAAATATATACACAAGAGAACCTCTACGCCTCCAGGGAGAAGAGAAACAACTAAGAGAAGAGAGATAATAGAGTAGAGAGAGAAAGAATAGAGAATAATAAAACACACATTATATTATCAAATGTCTTCTAGGTGTCCGTGAACTTGTTACTCCTGATAATCTTGGGGACCATTCTTTACATCATCCGTTGTCACCACCGGAAAAAGAAATAAAATGAGGAAAGAGAAGAAAACAAAACTAGAGGTATTGAAAGGGTTGGCGATGAAAAGAGAATTACTCACCGAAATCAGGGTTAGACAGTTACGTTATTTTGGTCATATAACAAGACATACCTCCTTGATGAAGATCATACTGGGTGGTTGGGTGGAAGGCAGTCGTACAAGAGGCAGACAAACGTTATATGGGTGATGGACTGAAAAAAGCCTGTCAGATTACACCATTATTGCAAGACATAGAGTACACTGGAGATCCATTGCAGCCGACCTTCGATGCGGAGATGTCACTTGAAGTGAACTGAAAGGTGAGAATATCTGGAATGGCAAGACGTGGAATAGGATAAATTGGTGTTTACAGTTGCCCTGTCTGTGGTTACAGTTGCCCTGGCCGTGGTCACAGTTGCCCTGGCCGTGGTCACAGCACTAAAAAGTCAGAAAAATACAGAACTAAATGATTTAAGAGTAGTACTCTGTCAACTATGCCAGCAGTCCGTACCAAAAAGAGTAGTGATACAGTGGGTTCCATCCCACTGTAACATTGAAGGCAACGAGGAGGCAGACAGACTGGCAACAGAAGGTGCAAGATTACCACAACCAGATTCTAGTGTGACCTACGAAGAGTCTAAAAGATTTATTAGGGCCAGATACATGGCCAAATGGGAAACAGAACATACTGGCTACACAAAAAACGATGCCTATTACCAGTTGAACAGAAGAGAGCAGGTCGTGGTCTTCAGACTCCGCACAGGCCATAGCAGACTGAGGTACCATCTATTCAATAAACTGAAGATAGATGGCACTGACGAATGCACCTGTGGTACAGGGAAAAATGACCGTTGAATATCTGCTGCAAGATTGCCCGACATACGAGGACCAGAGAAAGCACATGTGGCCATCACCAGTGCCAACACTAGACAAGCTCTATGGCAGTGTCGACAGCCTCAGGATGACAGCTGCTTTCTTTGAACAAATTCAAGTTGACGTCTGACAGCGTACGAAGAAGAAGAAGAAGAATGATAAATTGGTAAGGTTCTATAATGTAGAGAACAGTTTTAAAGTTTGAGCTAATCAACAGGGCAACTAGACATGTCACGTAAGTTGATGGTTGTAGGTTTGTGTTGTCCGGTCATGTATCTTATCCTACACCGTATCATATCTTTATAGTCGCCATCACAGTTTGATATTAATTCATTTATTTCCCATTTAGTTCTCCAGAATTTTGTATTTTGTGTATCCAGTTGACTGATTCCAATAAAACGTTTCTTTCTTTGGAACAAGGTGCATCAGTCACCTGGAGGTCGTGATTCGAATCCGGATTGTCCGTTACTTCACTTGTCGATGGTCACGTGAATATATTTACCGAGTGTTTATAATATACATGTCTTTGTTGATTGTTCTCGTTAACTGTCTATGGGGTTTTACATTTGTTTGGTGACCTACTGGGGATGCTTCTTTGTATATATATATATATATATATGTATAATCATTCATGAACATGAATTACATTGTTTTGGACATAAAAATGAATGCCTCCAAATATATTCGCCGCACGAGCCTAGAACTTCAGATAGCAGGGCTTCAGAGCAAGAGAAACCAATCAACAGAATGATGGGTCGGTTCCGTTAAAGAAACAAACACAACAGTGGCATGGGTTGAGCCCACCAACAGCCACACAAAGGATAAAAGATTGCACCTCCCTCCGTCGGACAACGGAGATTGCTGTTGTTGCTACAATGAGTAACTTTTTATTGTTGTGCGCCTTGAAAAGGACGTTAACTGACGGGTTGTAGTAGCTTTCCTCACATCCCGAGCATGCTGATGAAGATGGGCTACCGTACTCCATGCTGATGTGCTATGCGTGGCTTCATCTGTGTGACGCTACCTACTACGGGGATCACAGCGACCCACATGTCGTCAGCCAGGCTGCCTTGAAAATAGTCTGTTTCCAGGGAACGCTACATGGAAGAGAGATTGTGGTCTTGGTTAGTGTATTGTGCCTGACCCTGACGCGACGTCCTGGTCAGTATGTTGTGTCTGACAGGACAAGTGTCTCAGATCCCCGGATTACGACGTGTGACCAGATGAGATTACATGAAAATAGAAAATAGCTCCTAGAATCGACTTCATTTTACCTGCATGCCTCATATGTGCTCAGTTAGAGCGATGACGACAGAGCACGACTCCGACATTTTAGAGATGAGATGAAAGTGATGAGATGAAAGTGATGAGATGAAAGTGATGAGATGATATATATATAGTTATTGCACTCGTCTGTTTGTGTTTTGTCCGGTCTAGCAATATGGACTCTCTTACTCTCCCCAATGTGTTCATTCGTTATTATTTTATTTGTAAAGAAATAGTGGGCAGTACAGCTTGCATTTTCTTGTATCTAAAGTAACTAGGGACGCCTGTAACTGGCGCAACCATCCAGGAGACCTACTATCTTGTATCTAAAGTAACTAGGGACGCCTGTAACTGGCGCAACCACCCAGGAGACTTAATATCGTTTGTCTCCCTTTCTTAACCTCTGGTCTTTCCCTTCTGTCTCTGGAAACAAAGACAACAACACCTGTGTACCTACGCTTTGTTCATTTGTTTGTGCCGGCTGCCGACCTTGTGCCTTGTGGTAGTCAATGGGATTAGTAGGCTGAGACCTGGTGTATGCAGTTACATTAAATCTGATACACCACCAATCCCTCTCTCGTCTTGTGTTTTCCTATTTCTTGCCTTTCCCGACTCGACGTCCCACGTATACCTCCACCTCTCACAATCATCTCGCTTGCCCTCCTAGACTTATCTTCCTCTTAAAATCCTCTCAACTATCAAATCTTTACACTTTCTTCATTATCTCTTCTATATCACTGCGTCTATTCATGCAGACAAGTATATCCTCCAATAAAGGATACTTTGGTTTTAGTTTATCCGTGAGTGTATTATCCTGTTTTCCATATATGCACGTATATATCAATAATTGTGCATCGTTTATAGACGGAGATTACCAAGTTTCACGAACCACCTCAGCATTCTTCTCCGTCTGCAGCTGTGTCATAAGTAAAGTTAATTTTAGTGCTGCGTCAGAGTTTTGGTCTGTAAGGGAACGATTTGTCCATGGGTCACACACTCTTAATCTAAACAGTATAGGCTGTGGTTGAAAGGGTGTAACTTTACTAAAAGAAGGTCATTATTGTTGGAAGCTACTCGAGCTCAGGTTTCCAATCTTGACGACATTTCTTTAGTTGCATGTTACAGTGACTCTTCTTACAACCCAAAGCGCACTGAATAACATAGACTTACGTCCTTTTGACTGAAGTGTAGTGAGAATCTTCTAGATAGCCTCAACGCTATGGATATGCCAATGTTGGTCTGCGACCTCGTTGGCCAGGCTGCCGTAACAAACCCTGATTCGGTGAGAACTATAAGTGGGGGTCTTCATCAGCATGTTTTGCCTGACTTACGTTTGTTTTATCTCTGATCAAAAGAAAATTAAACAATAACAAATAACAATATAGTTTTATCGCACTACCTGTATCCCCGCCCCAAACAATAACAAATAACTACAGTTTTATCGCACTACCTGTATCCCTGCCCCAAACAATAACAAATAACTACATAGTTTTATCGCACTACCTGTATCACCGCCCCCAAACAATAACAAATAACTACATAGTTTTATCGCACTACCTGTATCCCCGCCCCCCAAACAATAACAAATAACTACATAGTTTTATCGCACTACCTGTATCCCCTCCCTCAAACAATAACAAATAACTACAGTTTTATCGCACTACCTGTATCCCCGCCCCAAACAATAACAAATAACTACATAGTTTTATCGCACTACCTGTATCCCCGCCCCCAAACAATAACAAATAACTACATAGTTTTATCGCACTACCTGTATCCCCTCCCTCAAACAATAACAAATAACATTCCTTGAATCCCCACCCAGGATCAATATGCTGAGTGCCTACCTCCACGCGGTGATTATGGATAACAGACTGCGACATAGCTGTCTGCTGGTTAAGGAGAAGGAATAGAAGAGAGAAGGCTAGCCCCGTACTTAAAAATGCCTGCTGAAGTCGGATGTGTCGTACCGAAATGTGGAAATATCGCAGTAAAGAGTAAACTACGGCATAACGGACAACATCCTGCTACTTGCAAAGCCCTTTACAGAGCTTGGAGTTTAAGAGCGAACGACGAAGTAGTATCTCAACCGAAAATAATAACAAATAACGTCATGGATTTATCACACTCCCTGTATCCCCTTCTCCAGCCATATATGTCCGACTCATCCCTAGATTCATGCGTCACCTGGTCACCTGTGCTGGGCCTCCGCCCATTATAATATCTCGAACATTTGTGTACACCCCGGAGGTTCAAATAACATACAGCTTATCTTGTAACAGTATCCTCTCCTTGCCGTATCCCGCCAGAACATTTTTCAATTTACATGCACATCAGCTATAACACGTATGATTGACCTACGTCAGACGTCCATTTTTATGAGCCATATTGTGCTATTAAAATCCGTGTTTTTCAAATATAGTACAGCTTCAGAGTGGCTATAGGGCCCGCTGTATGTGTTAAAATGAGACCCTTATGCCACCGCTGTCATAAAAGCCCCGTTTTATCTTCACAGATTCATATCTCATAGCCTGCCCTCTCCATTTAGATTTCACTGGTGTTTATTTCGTTGTTTGCTTTGTTTGTTTGCTTCTCACGATCGATTCAATGTTTACGTGTATTCGCCTCTCGGTTGTATTTTCTGACCTCATATTGACGAGTGAGATGTTGTTGCTTGCAGGTAAACTGTCCGAGCGGTTTATACGAGGGTTCTGTGTGTGTGCCGGACAGTGACGAGAACTGGGTCACTGCCATGCTCAAGACGTGTAATAAGGGGCGAGTAACAATTCGGTCTAACATCATCATGTAGCATATCCTTTGCAGAACGTCGCTCTCACAACAGCCGATCTACAAGACTCGATCTCCAGCAACAACTTCCGTCTCTATCATCTTCAAGACCTCCTCGATGTCTTGCGTCCATCTTCTCCTCAGTCTGCCTCTGTCCCTCTTCCAAGACACCATACCCTCCAGTATCGTTATCTTTCTCCAGACCATTATGGCGTTTGATGGGGCCAAAATATTTGAGTTTTCCAGTCAAAATATTGAATACTACCACCACATCCAGTTCCTTTAGGATATTTGCATTTGTCTTGTTCGCTCTCCGGTCTAACATCTGTGAGAAATGGCTCAATAGAACAGACTTCACTGCACTTGTTCCTCTCTGTCCACACACCCCCCCCCCCCCTCACCCTAACCCCTAATGTGCTCAGTCCTTTACATTGCTTACAGTATCGACGACAGAGTATGTACTCCGTAGCTGCCGCTGCGGCTCTGAAATTGTGCCTTAGACTTCGGCAAGTATCAATGGACAGCTGAACCAACTAGGAGAAGCGGTCATATCATGGGCAGCTAAACCAACTAGGAGAAGCGGTCATATCATGGACAGCTGAACCAACTAGGAGAAGCGGTCATATCATGGGCAGCTGAACCAACTAGGAGAAGCGGTCATATCATGGACAGCTGAACCAACTAGGAGAAGCGGTCATATAATGGGCAGCTGAACCAACTAGGAGAAGCGGTCATATCATGGACAGCTGAACCAACTAGGAGAAGCGGTCATATCATGGACAGCTGAACCAACTAGGAGAAGCGGTCATATCATGGACAGCTGAACCAACTAGGAGAAGCGGTCATATCATGGGCAGCTGAACCAACTAGGAGAAGCGGTCAAATCATGGACAGCTAAACCAACTAGGAGATGCTGTCATATCATGGACAGCTGAACCAACTAGGAGAAGCGGTCATATCATGGACAGCTGAACCAACTAGGAGAAGTCATATCATGGACAGCTAAACCAACTAGGAGAAGCTGTCATATCATGGACAGCTGAACCAACTAGGAGAAGTCATATCATGGACAGCTGAACCAACTAGGAGAAGTCATATCATGGACAGCTGAACCAACTAGTACAACAACCACCTGAAAACGTTTGACCGAAGAAGGAAACTACCGCCTGTCCATTACTGCGTTTCCCAACAGAAGTGGGGGGAAGACTAACGTCTGGTCAGGCAAAACATACTGGTCAGACATGTTACTCAGGGTCACGCAAAAATATACTGGGCAGACATGTTAGTTAGGGTCACGCAAAATATACTGGTCAGACATGTTAGTCAGGGTCAGGCAAAATATACTGATCATACATGTTAGTCAAGGTCAGGCAAAATATACTGATCAGACATGTTAGTCAGGGTCACGCAAAATATACTGGTCAGACATGTTAGTCAGGGTCAGACAAAATATACTGATCATACATGTTAGTCAGGGTCAGGCAAAATATACTGGTCAGACATGTTAGTCAGGGTCAGGCAAAATGTACTGATCATACATGTTAGTCAGGGTCAGGCAAAATATACTGGTCAGACATGTTAGTCAGGGTCAGGCAAAATATACCGGTCAGACATGTTAGTCAGGGTCAGGCAAAATATACTGGTCAGACATGTTAGTCAGGGTCAGGCAAAATATACTGGTCAGACATATTAGTCAGGGTCAGGCAAAATATACTGGTCAGACATGTTAGTCAGGGTCAGGCAAAATATACTGGTCAGACATATTAGTCAGGGTCAGGCAAAATATACTGGTCAGACATGTTAGTCAGGGTCAGGCAAATCATACTGGCCAAGACCCTCACCTCAGCAAAAGGGCTGTTTTCAGGACAGCCTGGCTAACGAGGTGCAGGATTGACGTGATCCCCGTAGTAGTGAGCGACACGCAGATGAAGCCAAGCATAGCACAACCGCATGGAGGACCCCCAGTCCACCTTCATCAACACGCTCGGGATGTAGGAAAGCTATTACAGCCCTCCACTTAACCTCGCCCTTGTCAGTGCACACAAAAGAGTAAACCTACTCGTTGTGGGCAAACAACATCCAACAGAAATCAACTAGCAAAAATAGTATTTGTTCAAAACAATTTTTGTTCAAGTCTAATAACTCAAGATTCATACATAAACATGTTGCAACAATTGCACACCTGATAGCTACGCCAGCTTTCAGTGCCGGACTTGCCTTCCTGGCTACCTTGTATTAGGTTTCAAGTTGGTGTGCATTCGCGTTTCAAATTGGTTGGGGAATGTTTACCTTTTTAACTCTTTGTTCTGCCGTGGATTATTTTAGTTTTGTCTGTCTCTGCTTTTTCTTTCTACTTTCTCTCTCTCTCTCTCTCTCTCTCTCTCTCTCTCTCTCTCTGTCTCTTTTTCTCTCACGTTCTCTCTCTCTATCCCTCTTTCTCGCACCTGCACTCTATAATTCTCTACTCTCTCACTATCACGTTTTTCTTATTTCACTCTCTGGCTCTAAATATTTCTCTACCCTCACACTCTGTCACTCTCTACTTCTTTCACTCTCTCATTCTCTATATTTTTCTACCCTTACACTCTGTCACTCTCTACTTCGTTCACTCTCGCTCTCTCCATTCTCACTATGTCACTTCCTATCTCTCCCTCCTGTAGCATAATCTCGTGTCAGCTGATGATGGTTAGTCGTCGGCTTCTTCAGCGTTGTCTTTGTTTACAACAATGCTGCGATATCTATTCATTTCGACCCGATACACATCCGGTTTTAGTTAGGTTAGCTCAGACCATAACACGCATTAACTATTTTGTTTTAGTTAGGTTAGCTCAGAACATAACACGCATTAACTATTTTGTTTTAGTTAGGTTAGCTCAGACCATAACACGCATTAACTAATTTGTTTTAGTTAGGTTAGCCCAGAACATAACACGCATTAACTATTTTGTTTGTTAGGTTAGCTCAGACCATAACACGCATTAACTATTTTGTTTTAGTTAGGTTAGCTCAGAACATAACACGCATTAACTATTTTGTTTTAGTTAGGTTAGCTCAGAACATAACACGCATTGACTATTTTGTTTGTTAGGTTAGCTCAGACCATAACACGCATTAACTATTTTGTTTTAGTTAGGTTAGCTCAGAACAAAACACGCATTAACTATTTTGTTTGTTAGGTTAGCTCAGACCATAACACGCATTAACTATTTTGTTTTAGTTAGGTTAGCTCAGAACATAACACGCATTAACTATTTTGTTTTAGTTAGGTTAGCTCAGACCATAACACGCATTAACTATTTTGTTTTAGTTAGGTTAGCTCAGACCATAACACGCATTAACTATTTTGTTTTAGTTAGGTTAGCTCAGACCATAACACGCATTGACTATTTTGTTTGTTAGGTTAGCTCAGACCATAACACACATTAACTATTTTGTTTTAGTTAGGTTAGCTCAGACCATAACACGCATTAACTATTTTGTTTTAGTTAGGTTAGCTCAGACCATAACACGCATTAACTATTTTGTTTTAGTTAGGTTAGCTCAGACCATAACACGCATTGACTATTTTGAATAAATGCCAATGCATCCCTTCCTATACACTTTTGTTGTGAATTGTTTGGTAAACAATTAAGTGTACGAGATCTCATCTTCTGTTAGATGATCGTCTGGTGATCAGATCCCTCTTCGTCGTCTCTCCATACCTAACCTAAGTCAGCTACCTTTTTATAGCCAGGTAGTATTGAGCACTCGGCGACTACGGAAAGAACTCAGTTTCTTTACTGCCATTGGCAACCGCTTTAACAACGGCACACTAATTGACAGCATATCTGGAACTTATTATATTTGATTTACGAGGTGTCAAATGATCATAATATACAAGGCGTGTTCAAATTAAACCGGACCTAACTGCACCAAGTGAACATGCGTACGATGCGCATGATGACGTCACTTATGTAATCAGCACTAACCAACATTTCAAGTTTGCAACATTTCATTATACTCCGACTCATAGTTTCCTCAGCAGACCGTTGAAAACATGCAGCAGTTCCAGTGGACCGTCGCCGGAGCTTATGTCTGCTACACTTTTGTCACTATACACTGGCTGCATTCTGTGATGAATGTACCTGGTCGACATCCTTGAGCTGTTAGAAACCCAATCATCGCTCGCTGATCAAATCTGGTCAGATTCCGTATCACACCCGCCATGTTTTCAACGGTCTGATATGAGTCGGAGGATAATGCCATTTTTCAAACTTGACGGTTGATACGTGCTGCTAACATCAGAAGTGACGCCATCATGCGCATCGTACGTATATGTACACTTGGTGCAGTTAGGTCAGGTTTCATTTGAACACGCCTCGTATATATTTACATACACACACACACACAGACACATACCATGTTTGTCTGTATACACAATTACAAGTATTGTTTTTAAATACCTCCACAGCCCCCCATGTGGGTAGAAGAGGAGTGACTGAGTGAAGTGAATACATAGATAAGTTAGTCGTCCTTCGCAAGCTATGAAGGCAACATCAACAAGCGGTTTTTGTCTTGATGTATTTGGATTATAGTGATTAAATTTTGTGTCGGGTTTCAATAGTATTTTTGGTTAAATCATGGCGGGTTTCAATAGTATTTTTGGTTAAATCATGGCGGGTTTCAATAGTATTTTTGGTTAAATCATGGCGGGTTTCAATAGTATTTTTGGTTAAATCATGGCGGGTTTCAACACACGGACAGTATTTTTGATTAAATCATGGCGGGAAATCCCGTTGGCAGATGTGCACGTACCGTTAACAGAATTCCTCGCGCCAACAACGGCTAACACAACACCCTACACGTGTCCATTGAAAGGTTGGTTGAGCTGCACACGAACCGTAACGGTATAAATTCACGGACGAGTCCAATAAATATGTGCACGACAAAACAACGGGGGCCACTCTTCCCCTACTCTCTCTTCTCACCTCACTCTGTTTCATTTGACTCTGTCCTACAGTCACACCCTTGCACAACTTTCACACGCGCCCTCGTGGTAAAGCCCTTCCATTGCACTTTGGTTGGGCTAGCTTCTGAGGGCGCACAAACCTAGCATAGGTACATACAGATGCACACATGCATCCAAGCACTGGTTTATGCGTCCTGATATCGCCCAATTGACTACGGTCTGGGGTGGAAAATGGCGCGCCTCCGCCAGTAGAAACTAGTGAGGCAAACATCTATGCAAGAAAAAAAAATAATAATTAATATGTGCAAGCAATTTCAAACATAGTCTGCATCTTAAGACGGCAACTACTACACCCTGAACTTTCTGTCTTAACCCTTGTGGCCTTACATGTCTGTCCTAGCTTTCTGTCCTGAAGTTTCTGTCTTAAACCTAGTGGCCTTACATTTCTGTCCTAGCTTTCTGTCCTGAACTTTCTGTCTTAAACCTTGTGGCCTTAACTTTCTGTCCTAGCTTTCTGTCCTGAACTTTCTGTCTTAAACCTTGTGGCCTTACATTTCTGTCCTAGCTTTCTGTCCTGAACTTTCTGTCTTAAACCTTGTGGCCTTAACTTTCTGTCCTAGCTTTCTGTCCTGAACTTTCTGTCTTAACCCTTGTGGCTTTACCTTTCTGCCCTGAACTTTCTGTCTTAAACCTTGTGGCCTTAACTTTCTGTCCTAGCTTTCTATCCTGAACTTTCTGTCTTAAACCTTGTGGCCTTACATTTCTGTCCTAGCTTTCTGTCCTGAACTTTCTGTCTTAAACCTTGTGGCCTTACATTTCTGTCCTAGCTTTCTGTCCTGAACTTTCTGTCTTAACCTATGTGGCTTTACCTTTCTGCCCTGAACTTTCTGTCTTAAACCTTGTGGCCTTACATTTCTGTCCTAGCTTTCTGCCCTGAACTTTCTGTCTTAAACCTTGTGGCTTTACATTTCTGTCCTAGCTTTGTGCCCAGAACTTTCTGTCTTAAACCTTGTGGCCTTAACTTTCTGTCCTAGCTTTCTGCCCTGAACTTTCTGTCTTAAACCTTGTGGCCTTACATTTCTGTCCTAGCTTTCTGCCCTGAACTTTCTGTCTTAAACCTTGTGGCCTTACATTTCTGTCCTAGCTTTCTGTCCTGAACTTTCTGTCTTAAACCTTGTGGCCTTAACTTTTTATCCTAGCTTTCTGCCCTGAACTTTCTGTCTTAAACCTAGTGGCCTTACATTTCTGTCCTAGCTTTCTGCCCTGAACTTTCTGTCTTAAACCTTGTGGCCTTACATTTCTGTCCTAGCTTTCTGTCCCGAACTTTCTGTCTTAACCCTTGTGGCCTTACCTTTCTGCCCTGAACTTTCTGTCTTAAACCTTGTGGCCTTACATTTCTGTCCTAGCTTTCTGCCCTGAACTTTCTGTCTTAAACCCTATGGCCTTATCTTTCTATCCTAGCTTTCTGCCCTGAACTTTCTGTCTTAAACCTTGTGGCCTTACATTTCTGTCCTAGCTTTCTGTCCTGAACTTTCTGTCTTAAACCTTGTGGCCTTAACTTTTTATCCTAGCTTTCTGCCCTGAACTTTCTGTCTTAAACCTAGTGGCCTTACATTTCTGTCCTAGCTTTCTGCCCTGAACTTTCTGTCTTAAACCTAGTGGCCTTACATTTCTGTCCTAGCTTTCTGTGTTGAACTTTCTGTCTTAAACCTAGTGGCCTTAACTTTCTATCCTTGCTTTCAGTCCTCAACTGTGTCTTCACAGCTTTCTGTCTTCAACTGTGGTTCCACAGCTTGCTGCCCTCAGCTGTGTGTCCACAGCTTTCTGCCCACAGCTTTCTGTCTTCAACTGTGTGTCCACAGCTTTCTGTTTTCAACTGTGTGTCAACAGCTTTCTGTCTTCAAGTGTGTGTCCACAGCTTTCTGTCTTCAACTGTGTGTCCACAGCTTTCTGTCCTCAAATGTGTGTCCACAGCTTTCTGTCCTCAACTGTGTGTCCACAACTTTCTGCCCTCAAATGTGTGTCCACAGCTTTCTGCCCTCAAACGTGTGTCCACAACTTTCTGCCCTCAAATGTGTGTCCACAACTTTCTGCCATCAAATGTGTGTCCACAACTTTCTGCCCTCAAATGTGTGTCCACAGTTTTTCTGCCATCAAATGTGTGTCCACAACTTTCTGTCCTCAGCTGTGTGTCCACAACTTTCTGCCCTCAAATGTGTGTCCACAACTTTCTGCCATCAAATGTGTGTCCACAACTTTCTGCCATCAAATGTGTGTCCACAACTTTCGGCCCTGAAATGTGTGTCCACAGTTTTCTACCCTCAACTTTCTGCCTTCAGCTTTCTTGTCTTAAATTTTTGCCTACAGTTTTATGTCATCAACTTTGTACAATTCACCTTCCATTGACCAGTTAGTCTATTAAATCATGGATGCATTATTTATTTGTATTGTTTTCTAGTATTTCTTATGTCGTGTCCAAATATCGCTGTATATGTTTGCACATTTGCTCTTGTTGTTACGAATTTTACATCAGCAAGTTAATATTACATTGTTTTATTCCGGACATTTTCTAATTACCCTGTCGTTTTATTGGCATGTTCTTCCACTTTATAAACACAGTGCTTGAACGATGGCTGGTGCCTGTATTATAAGAGCGTCTTACTGGCAGAGTAGTAAAAGAAAGATCTCAACTCTCGGACTCTCTTCCGTTCATCCCTTTTCTTACCTCACTGTTTCATTTGACTCTGTAATGCAACCACACTCCTGCACAACTTTCACACGCGCCCTCAGGGTGAGACCCTTCAATTGCACTTTGGTTGGGCAGGCTTCTGAGAGCGCACAAACCTAGCATAGGTACATACAGATGCCCACTTACGTCCAAGCACTGGTTTATGCGTCTTAATATCGCCCAGTTGACTACGGTCTATGGCGAAATAAACGCGCCTCCGCGAGTGGAAACTAGTGAGGCAAACACATACAATAAAACAAATTAAAAAAGAGTGGTTAAAGCTCTTGCTTGCCAGGGTAGAAATACCCGACTGAATCTCCGGTTAGGTGACTCTTCATCTTCATCCTTCTCGTGTGTAAGCATGTACATGTTTCACTCTTGTGGGGGCGGAGAGTGAGACAAGTTGGCTAGAAAGAGAACGAGTCATAACTAATTTTTTGTTCTTCAGTTTAAGGAGTATATGGCCATGTTACAGTTAACCTACTTTAGGATGCATGTGTGCTTTTGCAGTGGTAGTTTCAGTAGGATTTTATTTTACACGATGCGGTCACTAGCCCCATGCACAACTCTCTGTAGTCCCCGTTTACAACATGACTGGAGGCCCTCAGTAAAGGGTCCGGTGGAAACTGTTCTCTACACTCCACAAACTGTTCTCCACACTCCACAAACTGTTCTCTACACTCCACAAACTGTTCTCCACACTCCACAAACTGTTCTCTACACTCCACAAACTGTTCTCCACACTCCACAAACTGTTCTCCACACTCCACAAACTGTTCTCCACACTCCACAAACTGTTCTCCACACTCCACAAACTGTTCTCCACACTCCACAAACTGTTCTCCACACTCCACAAACTGTTCTCCACACTCCACAAACTGTTCTCCACACTCCACAAATACACGTGACCTATTAATGAAGTCACTGAAGGTTCGTCGGTCCCTCAAAAGGAGCACATCACGATTTGAACCTGGTGCGTTGGGATGAAGTGTAAGGTCACATCCCCTATGCCAAACGCTTTTTAAAAAAAAAAGACATTCAAGTTGATACCTGAAAGCGATCAATGAAAAACAATCCACAGAGTCCTTACTTCAAACTTTTTCATTTTGCTATACATTTGAGTGTAGTCAGCTATTTCTACTCTGCTTCCTTCTTGTGTGCTACGTTTCTCTGCGTTCTGTTATCAGCCTCCGGAGTATCGTCTTTATCATAATCCACCGTCGCCATCTGTTTATTACAGCCCAAAGGTATTCCATTTCCTAACAGCCCATGCTGGCTACTGTCAAGAGCTAGCGTGCCCTCCCTAACACTTGAGACCGCTACACAATTCTACTTTAGCTTCCTCCCGTTTATAGAGTTGTTTTTTTAAAGTCCATTTTATTGGCTTTACTATATATTAAGTTTTGTTTCCTTTTCTTCCTCTTCACCGTTCTCTTCTTCTTCCTTTTGTTTTTCTTCTTCTTCGGTGTTGTCCTGAAAAGGACGTTCTGTTGTAGTTTGCAGCAATGCTGCAATATCTGCGCATTTCGGGCTGACACATCCGGTTTCAGCTAGTTTGTTGTGTTATTTTGTTGGGGGTAGAGGGGTAACAAATTTGTCTTCTCACTGCGATCCCAATTCTATGGATAGACTACACCAGTGCTGTCTGTTGTCAGGGTCTTCACGGGGAGACGGAATATAGTCTTAGTCAGCTCTCATTCGCTGGCCCTGATGCAAGCAACCAGCTATGGTTCACTGACCCTGATGCAAGCAACCAGCTATGGTTCACTGACCCTGATGCAACCAGCCAGCTCTGGTTCACTGACCCTGATGCAAGCAACCAGCTATGGTTCACTGACCCTGATGCAACCAGCCAGCTATGGTTCACTGAACCTGATGCAAGCAACCAGCTCTGGTTCACTGACCCTGATGCAACCAGCCAGCTCTGGTTCACTGACCCTGATGCAACCAGCCAGCTCTGGTTCACTGACCCTGATGCAACCAGCTCTGATCCACTGACCCTGATGCAAGCAACCAGCTCTGGTTCACTGACCCTGATGCAACCAGCCAGCTCTGGTTCACTGACCCTGATGCAAGCAACCAGCTCTGGTTCACTGACCCTGATGCAACCAGCCAGCTCTGGTCCACTGACCCTGATGCAAGCAACCAGCTCTGGTTCACTGACCCTGATGCAACCAGCTCTGGTCCACTGACCCTGATGCAAGCAACCAGCTCTGGTTCACTGACACTGATGCAACCAGCCAGCTATGAGTAACTGGCCCCTGTCATCTCATTCACTGTGCTTCATTTTCGGCTCTTTGTTTTTGTGTATGCTGCTCCCGTGAATTTCTTTGTACTTCCCCTTTCACTGCTATTTGAGTGTCATGTCAATCATGGAATTGATGCCGGGTTCAAACCTGGATTTCGAACCGTTCTAGTATATCTAATTGTAAATGGGAACCTGGTCTACAGTTCAGGAAGACAAGACGACGAGGAAAGAAGCTGATCACCTCACCCCCTTAAAAGAATGGAGACCTAGTACAAGGAAACCTCTTACAATTCATCTCTGATAACAAGGACTACTATTATGTACCAACCGTAACTATATTTTTCTACTTTTTGAAGTTAAAATTGTCTCTGGATTTGGCTCATGTTCAAGAGAGCCGATATAATCTATCGATTTTATCAGTGAATATGTGCTTTATATTTGGAGATTAGTAAATGTACATTCCAAATACAAACCAGAATGAAGCTCGGACATTTAGTTATCCGTTTTTCAAAGTAGCGTGGCCTTGGGATGAACACCCGTTTCACAATCCCAAAGCCCCGGGCTCGAATCGCGATGTTTAGTTTGGCAGACATAGGTTTGGTTTTCTTTTTTTTTCTTTTTTTCGATGCGATCTCGCGAGTGCCTGCATCCGAGTGGTTCAAGACAGTTTGGGCAGTTTTGTTGTTTATGCTGTTTTTTGCGTGGGTTTATACAGTGTAGGCAGTCTTGTGGGCTAAACTGGCACACGCGACCGTCCTGTCTCACATTCTTCCTCGACCAGTCGTTGTTTGGTTCGACTATAGCAGTCTAGGCAATGTGTGCAGTATAGGCGGTATGTGTGGTTTGGGCAGTCTAGGCAATGTGTCTAATCTGTGTAGTCTAGGCAATGTGTCTAGTCTGTGTAGTCTGAGCAATGTATGTAGTCTGTGTAGTCTAGGCAATGTGTCTAGTATGTGTAGTCTAGGCAATGTGTCTAGTCTGTGTAGTCGAGGCAATGTCTCTAATCGGTGTAGTCTAGGCAATGTGTCTAATCTGTTGAATCTAGGCAATGTGTCTGTATGTTTAGTCTAGGCATTGTCTAGTCTGTTTAGTCTAAGCAATGGGTCTAGACTGTTTAGTCTAGGTAATTTCTCTAGTCTAGTCTGTGTAGTCTAGGCAATGTCTCTAGTCTGTGCAGTTTAGGCAGTGTATTCTAGGCAATGTCCTAAGTCTGTGTAGTTTAGGCAGTGTATTCTAGACAATGTCTCTAGTCTGCGTAGTCTAGGCAATGTGTCTAGTCTGTGTAGTTTAGGCAGTGTAATCTAGGCAATGTCTCTAGTCTGCGTAGTCTAGGCAATGTGTCTAGTCGGTGTAGTTTAGGCAGTGTAATCTAGGCAATGTCTCTAGTCTGTGAAGTCTAGGCAATGTGTCAAATCTGTGTAATCTAGTCTGTTTAGTCTATGCAATGTCTCTAGTCTGTGTAGTCTAGACAATGTCTCTAGTCTGTGCAGTCTAGGCAATGTCTAGTCTGTGTATTCTAGTAGATGCAGTCAATGTAATGTCTAGTCTGGGTAGTCTAACAGTGTGTTCCATCTGGTCAATGGGTACAGTCTAGACACTGTGTACAGTCCTGGTAGTGTATATAGCCTGGTCTGTTTGTGCAGTCTGGCCAATCTAAGCAATAAGCGTAGTCTAGACAGTCTTGCACCACTTGAACTATGTAACATTCGTTCTGCTTAGGGCCTTTTTGTCGTTCGGTGGCTGTAAGACAGTCTAGATCAGTGTGTGCGTGTGCGTGCGCGCGCATGTGTGTATGTGTGTGTGTTTCGTTCATGTATTACAAGAACTGGCCTTACTAGTTTCAACTTCCTTTCATTATTCATCATCGTGCTCCTAACCAAGCATAGAGCCATCACCGTAGATGAGGTATTATCAACTAAGTGTTCTACTGAACCCTATGGTTCCACTGAAGGTATACAGTTACGGTAGTTAAAATATTGTTGTTACCTTTGCTGGAAGTTGTGGGCAGGGGCGGCGCAGCTCAGTATGTCAGTACGCATTGAGCAGAATATCTTTTCTATGCATTCTGTGTTTTGGCGTACATATACTATTATCGCTGTTCAATTGTACCAACCAGCCTTATCGGTTGCATATCGAAGTCAATCAAATCAATAAAATAGTCAATGATGCTGAGATGCATATGGTTACAGCTGGCTCAACACGCTAATATGTACCGGGTACTGCAGATGATGTTGTAGCTAATGGCACTCGTGCTTGAGTAGGGTACGCTGGACTACTTTCTTTGGTGGCGAGTTACAGTGGCTCTCCTGACACACAGAGGCATACTTGGGAAGGACGACCGAGGTCCTCCTGGCTGTAGTGCAATCAGAGGTTCCTTAGTAATCTCATCGCTATGGGGATCATAGTGTCGGTCCCCACCTCGTTAGTCAGACTGCCGTGAAACGCCCATGTTTGCAGGGAGAACTGCATGGAATGAGCTGGGGGTCTTGATCAGTATGTTTTGCCTGACCCTGACTAGCATATCTGATCAGTATGTTTTGCCTGACCCTGACTAACATATCTGATAAGTATGTTTTGCCTAGCCGGACGCTAATCTCCTCTCTCTTGAGCTACAGAAATGTGGTTGCATATGTTCCTTGAGATTCGTCAACTACCTCGAGGGTTTCCTCCTGGATAAAAGAGACTGATACAAATAGCTAGCTCCTTGCAGTAAGCCTGGGCTAAACACTTTGTATTCTCCTGAAGTGGGTGGTTCTTTCACGCGATGATATCGGCTCTATGTACAACTGTCTTTAGTCGACGATTACGGCATACGTTGAAGCGCTATTGGTGTCTTCCCTGTAAGTCCCAGGACCCAAACTGATAACCTCAGCTCCAGCTGAATATAATTCTCTTGTCTGTAGCTGAACATTGTTATTGTTTTTCAATGTGTCACTATCTTTCTTTGGCTCTCTCTCTCTCTCTCTCTCGCTCGCTCGCTCTGTCTCACTGTATTTATCTGCGTGCCCCGTTCTGTTCTCTCTGTGTTACGTTCACTCTCACTTCCTGTCTTTATATCTGGTTCTATCTATATGTTTTTGTTTTACCCTGTTTGTCTATCTGTATTTCACTTGCTCTTTTTTTCTGACTCACTCTGTCTCGCATTATCTCTGTTTTATTTTTTAATGATGCATATGCTTTCTCTCTCTCTCTCTCTCTCTCTCTCTCTCTTTCCCTCTGCTCCAACATTGTGCCTCTCACTGTACCATTTCGTCCCTTCCTCTCTCTGTCGCTCATTATTTGTTTCTCTCTAAGCTTCTCCCCACCCCCAATCTCCCTCTCTGTGTCACACATCCTCTTTCCTCTATATATATGATTGCCTCTCTATCCACTCACTGTGCCCCTGTTCCTCCCTCCCTCCATCGATCGCCCGCCCTCTTGCGTCACACTCTCTCTCTCCGCCTCTCACTGGGCCTCACTCCCTCTCTCTATCTCCCTCATTGTGTGTGTCTCTCTCTGCCTCACTTCCTTCCTCCTTCTATCTCCCTCAATGCGTTTCTTTCTCTCTCTCTCTCTCTCTCTCTCTCTCTCTCTCGCTGCCACTCACCGTGCCTAATTTCTCTTTCATTGTCTCTCTCTCTGCTTCTCACTGTGTCTCACATTCCCCCTCCCCCATTTCTATCTCCCACATGGTCTCTCTTTCTCTCTTGCTCTGTGCCTCTCCATGTGTCTTGTCTCACTTCCTCCCTCCCTCAATCTCCCACATTGTATCTCTCCCTCTCTCTGTACCTCTCACCTTCTTTAACACCCCCCCCCCCCCCCCACCTTAATTGTCTAACTACATCTAAAAGATGGATGGTTCCAGTCCAAGAACCCTGCGGTAAAACCAAAGAATACACAAACTATAGGGGACCGACACAACCTAGTGGGCCGAGAATTGAACACAGGACCCTTTCTTTCTCACGCTGAGACGTCAATCACTCGTTCTAAAGAGCATCCAAACATCGCTCGTGTTTGACTGCCGGCTGGTCTTTGTGCGCGCGTGTTTTTAGACTACATACACACATTTATGTGTGTTAAATATGGACATTCAATGCTGTTTTGTGTTGGGGCGAGGGAGGGTGGGTATTGGCCTAGTAGTTAATGGCTCACAAACCAGCATGGTCGTACTTGTACCGGAAGTTACCACATTAAAAATGATTGCTGAAGACGTAAGCGCTGTGCCATAAGCAGCATCACGCACATTCTATCAACAACTCCAATCAATGGAGATAAGATACTTCAGACAGTCTACCTGAATAATGTACAATGATTATATATCTAATGTCAACACATGAAATAAGAATCTACCAGAAGGTAGGAAGATTATATCAATAATTGCTGACTTAGACGGCACCGACATGTGTCCACATCAAAAGGTACCAAATGTGATATCCCAGGGAAACAGTTCTGAGAATAAGAAAAGTTGACAAGACCCAGGAGTCGCTGTACATATGGTGTTCAGAAATAGGCCAAGAAAACAATGGAAGAGGCAGCAACACTATCGATGACAGACATCAGGACCTGGGGCCGACAGACAAAGGCACTGGTGATGGACAGACGTCAAGACTGGGGGTGGACAAACGTCAAGGTTGGTGATGGACAGACGTCAAGGCTGGGGGTGGACAAACGTCAAGGCTGGTGATGGACAGACGTCAAGGTTGGTGATGGACAGACGTCAAGGTTGGTGATGGATAGACGTCAAGAATGGGGGTGGACAGACGTCAAGACTGGGGGTGGACAAACGTCAAGGCTGGTGATGTACAGACGTCAAGACTGGTGATGGACAAACGTCAAGACTGGTGATGGACAGACGTCAAGGCTGGTGATAGACAAACGTCAAGACTGGGGGTGGACAAACGTCAAGACTGGTGGTGGAAAACGTCAAGAATGGTGGTGGACAGACGTCAAGACTGGGGGTGGACAGACGTCAAGACTGGTGATGGACAGACGTCAAGACTGGTGATGGACAGACGTCAAGACTGGTGGTGGACAGACGTCAGGACTGGTGGTGGACAGACGTCAAGCCTGGTGGTGGACAGACGTCAGGACTGGTGGTGAACAAACGTCAAGACTGGTGGTGGACAAACGTCAAGACTGGTGGTGGACAGATGTGAAGATCCATCACTGGACATCATTATCAGCAAGCGCCATGTCACGTCGCGTTGACTAACAACTCCGTCTACATCCATCCCTTTTGTGCGCCTTAGCACTTCTTGTTCGTCATGTTTGCTCATATAATTTGTGGTGCCTGCCCACATCTTGTGACTGTTTTCTTTGAGCTCGTTTGTTCTCCATCATGTCCATTATTACAAGGATTTCACTGCCCTCTCAACTGAGCACATGTCCAACGAACCGTCCCTGTCTTCAATTGGTCTTACTTAACAGTGATGTTATATATTAATAGTTTTCTGTCCAGTTGTGCCGTTGAGCGTCATTGGGAGCTTAAGTCGTCTGCCCTGCCCCAAGTGTGTTTCATCGGTCAATGTGAACCTGTGTTGCTGCACAATCACTCTAATGTCCCGCGGCCGCCCCCTTGCCATGTAGCCAGATCTACCAGTCCCGTAAGCCATCAGTAGAAGTGGATGAGGGTGCATTCTCATGAGATGACCAAACCAACTTATTTTCTGTCTGGAAATGTATTCTGCAAAATAGGTAATGCCGACGATACTTCGAATATTCGTCGTTCCGCATTTTGTTTTTCCTGGTAACACTGATTACCTTCTTCGCACACTTCATTTCACATGTCGAAATGCTGCTCTGACGTGCTTTGGCCAGAGGCCATGTTTGGCATTGGTAGCACAGAGTCGGCATAAATATACTGTTTATCAGCTGTTGCTTTGCTGTCAAACTAATGATCGGGTGCCTATGCAGTGGTGACAAGCGAATAAGTCACCGCAGATGCTTTCTGACACCTAGTCTCGATCCTGCTGTCTGCCGAAAAAATACTGCCCAAATACTTGAACTCATGGGCCTGTTGAAGAGCAATATCATTGAAACTTATAGTATGGTTTTCAGGCAATATATCTTCATTGGATTTCCTGCCTGTGGTATACATAATAGTCATGCCAGGAAGAAGATTGATGCAGCATTAAGAGATTTATATTTGTTTTTGTATTGTCCATGACTCGTATCCATGAAGCAATATTGGTTATACGTAACACTACCAGACTATCTCTCTCTCTCTCTCTCTCTCTCTCTCTCTCTCTCTCTTTCTTTTTTTTCCTCCTTCGCTCTCTCGCCTTCCCGCTCTTCCACTCTATTCAATTGCCTCAAAGTAAACTTCATTAAGCGCCCATTCACTTTCAACAAACGACAAAGAGCCTAGAATCTGCTGGTTCTTGTATATGCTTGTTTGTACACCCACCCCAAAAGGTGCCCCACCAGTTCGACATACGTGTATTCTAAAACCCTGCAATCTGCTCGCTACTGATTGACTGGTTATTGACCACATCACCCCAACAATAAGTCCGCAACAAACAGCACTAGCTGTGTGCATTTTGTCGTTAAACGTGTATCCCTTGCGCGGATTAATTTGTTCTCGTTTAAAGTTGTTGACATGGCTTACAAATCTTCGTGGTGGGTCCAAGTAATTGGAATAATCGACATGGGATTAGGGCTAGTTAGTAGATATGGCTTCATTCAAAGTGAAGGTCCTTGGAGATAGTTTTAGTTAGTAGATATGGCTTTATACAAAATGAAGGTCCTTGGTGAGATTTTAATTGGTAGATATGGCTTTATATAAAGGGAAGGTCCTTGCCGATAGTTTTAGTTAGTAGATATGGGTTTATACAAAATGAAGGTCCTTGGTGAGATGTTAATTGGTAGATATGGCTTTATATAAAGGGAAGGTCCTTGCCGATAGTTTTAGTTAGTAGATATGGGTTTATATAAATCGAAGGTCCTTGCTGATAGTTTTAGTTAGTAGATATGGCTTTATATAAAGGGAAGGTCCTTGACGATAGTTTTAGTTAGTAGATATGGCTTTATATGAAGTGAAAGTCCTTGCTGATAGTTTTAGTTAGTAGATATGGTGTGTTTTTTTTTACAAAATAAAGGTGCTTGGTGAGATTTTAGTTAATAGATAGTTTTCAAAGCTACTCCCGAGTTATTTCAGGAAGCTACTCCCGAGTTCTTTCATGAAGCTACTCCCGAGTTCTTTACTCTTGACGAATTATCCATGCTAGTATATTATATGATTGGCTCTGCTTACATTCCGAGGTGTACTGCATAAAGTTGTCATGCCTCTTCCTCGTTGTATGCACTGTACGGTTATTGGGCAAGGTCACCACACTACTGGAATCACAGTGTCGACCCCCCTCCCTTGTTGGACAGGCTGCTGTAGCTCAACTTCTTTCCAAGAACGCGAGGTGGGGGTATTGTTCGGCACGTTCACCCTGACCGTTTCCTGCGTTAGCCTTGGTTCCCCGGAGATCTATAATAAATATACTCGTACATGCTCGTGTTTTAGTCATTAACTAAAATCAAAGGTAGTCGTATAGATGAAACAGCCGTAGAGGATGAGGTGCCATGTTGTACTAAGTCTATGCTTTTTGTGAGTTGCGATTGGCAGTCTCATTCCTTGTCATCCATAACAGTAAGTCGGGTGTCAGTTTTACACAATAGTGAAATCGGAATATTGTTTGTGTTCGAAGCTACTCATGCTGAGTGAACTCTTAAGGACACATTTTTGGTGGCGGGTTACAGTGGCTATTCTTACATCCCGAGGCGTACTTGAGAAGGTGGACGCCTCCCTAGCTGTAGTGCAACACCAGGCTCGTCAGTAAGCTCACCACTATTTTAATAACAGTGTCCTTTCCTCACCCCTTTCTTCAGACTGCGCTGACAGCCTATTTCCAGGAACACGAACGAGGGCGTGAGGTGGGGTCAGTATCAGCTGACCCTGGTTATGGTTCGCGTTCCTACGAGTACCCAGCTGTCTGTACTGGTACCATGAGACTGTCGAATCTCTTCCTACTGGGTCGTAGCTCAGCGTTGGTAAAGTTACTAAATTATATATCCATTGAATCGATCGTGTGGATGAATGTGTGTATATATATAAACATAAATTAATATTATTTTACACATGTTGTCCGTATTTAAGTATAGTTTATAACAATTCTTTCCCTCCCATATGTCTCGTACCTTCATATAGTTTGCATGGTGGTAATACTATTTGCTATTCCATAAAGATTCAATCAATGCCATAATTACACATCAATGAATGGTTAGAAAAAAGTATCAATCATTCCGCGTTCATTCATTTCCTATCTAGCCCTTATGTCTCCACTCACTCTCACTATCGTTCCATCATTTCGCTTCATCTGTTCTTCGATTGCAACATTTCTTCTGACACTTGTCTCATTCTTTCCTCACTTTCTGTTCCTTTCTTTCGTCTCGAAGCTTCCACGAAAGAGCTCCACATGTCCACCAGTTTCCCAAGAGGCCATCACCGCCCATATAGAGTCCACCCGTCGAGCGTATCGTCGTGGGCTGATAGTATACATGCGAGCGACGATCTCTGTGACTGGGTGAGTGAGTGTGTGTTCGTGTATGTGTGCGCATGTCACTTCTACATACCATCAGCTCGAGATGATGCTGTCGTTCTGACAGTCTCATCATTGATTATATTAGCCTGTATGCAAGTGTGTGTGTCAATCATTATGTTGGGGATGAGGGGTGCTCTGTCAGACGAGAATATGTCTCCTGTCACACTGAGAACATCTCGTCAAAGGTGACTAACAATGCTGTCTGACCTCTCCATGGTCAAACGATGCAAATCTTGCAATTGCACACTGGTCATGCTGAAAGTTTGCAGACGTGGGGAGCAATCCTCTTGATGTGACATTAAGGTCTATTTACAATGCCTCATCAGTGATAAAGGAATAAATAACTCGTTTTTTTTTCCCCGGGGATCAGAAATAGAAAGCGTTTGCTATTATTATTGTTAGATTTGTCATTGTCCATCATCAGCTGTTATCCGCTCACATCACATTCAATGTCACACTTATATATTTCATAGATAACCATATCTGTCAGATTGTTATTTGCTTGCCATCTTAGAAGTGCCACACATCTCACTTATCACTCATCTAAAATGTATTGGCTAATCTAAAGGTGTCAATCGTTCAGCATTTGACCTAATCTAAGACGATCCCAAGATGTGCATTACCCTCCAAACTAAACAACAATAGCAAAGACAATGCTTTTGCAAACACGGAAAACTTACACTTAAGAACAGGAAAAAATGTAATGAAGTAATAGACTATCCAGATGGGAAGTACGCACCTCCAGGTTACGGATGTTCATCTCTGTAAGGATAACGGAAGCGAGGAAATGGGACCGACAAACTAGACACCTAGCAAAAATAATATCACCTCAAGCTAGTCCATCTCACGCACAACTATTGCAACTATGAAATAGAAATCTTGATAGATTTCGACGGTTGATTCAATAAACTATGTTACTTACTAACTATGGTACTATATACCTCAGTAGATTCAGAAAGTTGATTCAATAAACTCTGTTACTTACAAACTTTGCTATTATAAACCTCGAGAGACCATGTTACTTACAAACGCTGCTATTATAAACCTCCAAAGACCTTGTTACTTACAAACTTTGCTATTATAAATCTCGAGAGAACCAATTACTTACAAACGTTGCTATTATAAACCTCGAGAGACCATGTTACTTACGTTGATATTATAAACCTCGAGAGACCCTATTACTTACAAACGTTGCTATTATAAACCTCGAGATACTTTGTTACTTACAAACTTTGCTATTATAAACCTCGAGAGACCATGTTACTTACAAACTTTGCTATTATAAACCTCGAGAGACCATGTTATTTACAAACGTTGCTATTATAAACCTCGAGAGACCATGTTACTTACAAACGTTGCTAATATAAACCTCGAGAGACCATGTTACTTACACATGTTGATATTATAAACCTTGAGAGACCATGTTACTTACACACGTTGATATTATAAACCTCGAGAGACCATGTTACTTACAAACGTTGCTATTATAAACCTCGAGAGACCATATTACTTACAAACTTTGCTATTATAAACCTCGAGAGACCATTTTACTTACAAACGTTGCTATTATAAACCTCCAGAGACCTTGTTACTTACAAACTTTGCTATTATAAACCTCGAGAGACCCTATTACTTACAAACGTTGCTATTATAAACCTCGAGATACCATGTTACTTACAAACGTTGCTATTATAAACCTCGAGAGACCATGTTACTTACAAACTTTGCTTTTATAAACCTCGAGAGACCCTATTACTTACAAACGTTGCTATTATAAACCTCGAGATACCATGTTACTTACAAACGTTGCTATTATAAACCTCGAGAGACCATGTTACTTACAAACTTTGCTATTATAAACCTAGAGAGACCTTATTACTTACAAACGTTGCTATTATAAACCTCGAGAGACCAAGTTACCTACACACGTTGATATTATAAATCTCGATAGACCACACCAAGATCGGTAATGTTGTGTAGACGATAAAAAAATAACGAGAAACAGGGTAATTGCATTTGACTAAACATGAGAACTACTGAAACACGGGCAGACTCAGAGGATGTTCAGTAAACACCTCAAAGAAAAGTACATTGTCAGTGTTCTAAATGATAGTCGTACGGCGAACAGCAGGACAGACAGTGACCGAATATGCACTTGAGATTGCAACCACATACGTTCAGCAGCTATAGATGGCGTCTAACAGGCTGCAGGTCTACTTAGTTCTAGTGTTTGAGTCTATTAAGATAGACTCGCACATCTGTAAAAAAAAAACATTCTTCAAGAAACTGGTTCTTTACAAACAAACTATGTAGAGCTTTGTAAACCATTATAAAGACGTTACGTTAAGTTAAGTTCAGCCGGGTATGTATGTCTTTGTAATAGGTGCCACTTTTTTCTTTATTGATTAGACTCTGAATTTTGAAATTGTTTCTCCATTACCATCAACAGCGAAGGATGGTTGGAAAGAACGTCTGACTTGGACTCTTATTTATCAAAACCGTTCTTTGTCATTCTTTGAAAAGTTCCTATTTTGTCATATATGTTATGTTCTCTTTCTCCAATCTAACTCACCATGTTATCCCTCATAAATAAATAGCAGTCCACACAAAACATTGCTTCCTATACTGATATCAGTAAATCAGGATTCTGGTATGAAACTTTAATCATCGATCATAAACCGTATTGTTGTGACTCGTGGAGATATCAGCGTCTTTCTGTCAAACCTTATTAGCTGTGATTATTGTTCAATATGTTTTTATAAATCTAGGACAGACAAAGCCATTCTAGATTCCAGATACCGGAGCGGGCACTCTGTTATGCTAAATGACATCTCCCTAGGCTATGTGTATGTTTTGTTGGGGCTTTTAAACAAAAATTGTAATAAACTTTTACAATATTATACATGTCTATTTGTAGATGTCAGTTGTAGATGTCATTTGCTTCTTCTTCGTCAGTCTTATTTTCCTTTTCATCGTTTTTTCGGCTATACCTCTTTACTATGCTTCTCTTTTTTTGTTTTCATCTCTTTATTTGTTTTCTTTTGTTGTTTCTCTTTTCTTCTGCTGCATCTCTTTCTGTTTTCTTCTGGTGTTTCTCTTTCTTTGTTTTCTTCTGGTGTTTCTCTTTCTTTGTTTTCTTCTGCTTCTCTTTCTTTGTTTTCTTCTGTTGTTTCTCTTTCTGTGTTTTATTCTGCTGTTTCTGTTTCTTTGTTTTCTTCTACTGCTTCTCTTTCTTTGTTTTCTTCTACTGCTTCTCTTTCTTTGTTTCATGTCCACTGCTTCTCCATTTTCTTCACTAATAACTAGCAAGGCAAACTAGCCATTGACTCTAATGTTCCTTGTATGTTTGTATATCGCAATCAATTGTATATATTCTAGAAACTGTCTTAAAGTCGCACTGTATGGTGACACACTGTGTCAGCTCTTTAAGGCTAACAAACTGGCTCATAGCTCAAACATGTCATGTGTGTCAGATATACGGCAGAGCTTATTAAGGCCTGGTTATGTCCAGATTACGGCCTGGTTATGGCCTGATGGTTATGTCCAGATTATGGCCTGGTTTTGTCCAGATTATGGCATGGCTACTGCAGATTTATATACATCTGTTCAACAAATTCAAAATTCACCGACAAGAGACATGAATTGTTTTCCTGTGTTGAGTACATACAAATAGACATGTTCTTCTAGTCTGCCAGTTGCTTAAGAGGAGCAGAATGACAGCATTACCCTCTTCAACTCAGCTCTGAAGTACAAGATGTATTCGGTAACGAGAGAAACTTGAGGCAGACTACAAAGTTTGTTTCAAATAAATAATTTGATTATTGTAAGCAAAGAATAGAAGAATTGGAAGTAGAAGAAAAAAAAAGAAAGAAAGTCCAGGAAAATCCTTTACCTGAACCTATTATTAATCTGATGTCTGACAGTCAGTCAGAAAGTAACTATCAATAATTCGCCCAATCGAAAGCTGGTTTAAAGGATCACTTAGCTGTTATTGCTATTAGACAATCAAGTGTTTTTACTTCCGATGAATCAGTCAGGTTTGTAATGCTTATAAGTCCACGTAACGAGTTAGCTTAAAGTGCTTCGTTGGCTGTTGCTGACAAACTGGCAATACTAACTCTAGACATAAGTAATTATACTCAGAGTTCTAGGTCAGACAACAAAGCCCGCAATACTCGAGTCTGTATAAAATGCACACACACAACTAACCGTTGCCAAATACCGGTCGGCCATGCTGCACCAGCATACTATTGTTCTATATCAACTATTTTTAACTGAGCACGTAACACCGTTTCTGCTGGCAAATATTAACAAGCTCCCAACATAACACACGTCTTAACACGATGTCAGTTGATAGAACTTGCTAAACTTGGGCAGTGGCGTAACTTCTGTGCGAGTGAGTGGACTGCTTATTTCCCGCCCTGTCTTCCTTGCCTTTCTAAATGTTAAATGAGCCAGACACCTATCTACAACTCGAACTACGCAGCGATACCACTTTGAAACATACCATTCAGCTCTATTATTTGCCCATATTAATCATTCTAAAAGCAAATATCAAATATCAAAAGCAGCCATAATCAGAAAGAAGATTCATTTGTAAAATTTATAGAAAATGTTTCGAGTTCTCTTTCGCATTTGGTCGTGTCGGTTGAATTATTAAATATTATTACGTTTGAAACTGCAATCACATACATTCGCCTCTTGTTTCAACATTACACATGTTTGTACAGAGACATAGTTGTATGTATATGTGTACACATTACTGTACTGTGCTGTACTGTGTGTATATTGTCAAGATGAAATGTTCATACGCTTTACTATACTGTTATATATCTTTGGTTAGTGCTTTTCGGTATGCCATTATTCATACGTGTTAAATATAAAATGTTCATACGCTTTACTATACTGTTATATCTCTTTGTTTAGTGCTTTACGGTATGCCATTATTCATACGTGTTAAATATAAAATGTTCATACGCTTTACTATACTGTTATATCTCTTTGTTTAGTGCTTTACGGTATGCCATTATTCATACGTGTTAAATATAAAATGTTCATACGCTTTACTATACTGTTATATCTCTTTGTTTAGTGCTTTACGGTACGCCATTATTCATACGTGTTAAATATAAAATGTTCATACGCTTTACTATACTGTTATATCTCTTTGTTTAGTGCTTTACGGTACGCCATTATTCATACGTGTTAAATATAAAATGTTCATACGCTTTACTATACTGTTATATCTCTTTGTTTAGTGCTTTACGGTACGCCATTATTCATACGTGTTAAATATAAAATGTTCATACGCTTTACTATACTGTTATATCTCTTTGTTTAGTGCTTTACGGTACGCCATTATTCATACGTGTTAAATATAAAATGTTCATACGCTTTACTATACTGTTATATCTCTTTGGTTAGTGCTTTACGGTATGCCATTATTCATACGTGTTAAATATAAAATGTTCATACGCTTTACTATACTGTTATATCTCTTTGGTTAGTGCTTTACGGTATGCCATTATTCATACTTGTTAAATTATATGATTGACACTAATTTAACGCACTGTCTTGTTAAGCGTTAGGAAACATTTTTATGTCCTTTTTCTGTGCCAGTTCATCGTTTCTATTGTATGTTTGAGTTGGTTTTATTTGCTTTCTGATGTAGTTTTTTGTATGGGGTTTAGTTTGTTTTGTGGATTTCTTTGTTGCTGTTGTTTTCTATGGGTTTTTTAAAATTTGGTTTAGTTTGATGTTCTTTTCTATGAGGTTTTGTTTGTTGTTTTTTGCTGTAAATGGTTTTGTTTTTTGCTGTAAATGGTTTTGTTTTTTGCTGTAAATGGTTTTTGGTTTTTGCTGTAAATGGTTTTTGCTGTAAATGGATTTTTTTCCTGTAAATGGTTTTGTTTGTTGTTTTTTTTTGCTGTAAATGGTTTTGTTTGTTGTTTTTTGCTGTAAATGGTTTTGTTTGTTATTTTCCTGTTAATGGTTTTGTTTTTTGCTGTAAATAGTTTTGTTTGTTGTTTTTTTTTGCTGTAAATTGTTTTGTTTGTTGTTTTTCCTATAGAATGGTTTTGTTTTTTGCTGTAAGGGGTTTTATGTTTTTGCTGTAAATGGTTTTCTTTTTTGCTGTAAATGGTTTTGTTTGTTGTTTTTTGTTGCAAGTGATTTTGTTTATTGTTTTTTGCTGTAAATGAATTTTGTTTTTTGCTGTAAATGGTTTTATTTGTTGCTTTTTGCTGTAAATGGGTTTGTTTCTTGTTTTTTGTTGCAAGTGATTTTGTTTATTGTTTTTTGCTGTAAATGATTTTGTTTGTTGTTTTTTGCTGTAAATGGTTTTATTTGTTGCTTTTTGCTGTAAATGGGTTTTTTGTTGTTGCTGTACATGGTTTTATTTGTTGTTTTTTGCTGTAAATGATTTTTGTTTTTTGCTGTAAATGGTTTTATTTGTTGCTTTGTGCTGTAAATGTTTTTTTTTCCTGTAAATGGTTTTATTTGTTGTTTTTTGCTGTAAATAATTTTGTTTGTAGTTTTTTTTACTCTTAAATGATTTTATTTGTTGTATTTTGCTGCAAATGATTTTGTTAGTTGTAGTTTTCTGTATAGGGTCTTGTTTGTTTTAGTTTTCTGTGTAGGGTTTTCTTTGTTGTAGTTTTCTGTGTAGGGTTTTCTTTGTTGTAGTTTTCTGTGTAGGGTTTTCTTTGTTGTAGTTTTCTGTGTAGTGTTTTCTTTGTTGTAGTTTTCTGTGTAGGGTTTTCTTTGTTGTAGTTTTTTGTGTGGGGTTTTCTTTGTTGTAGTTTTCTGTGTAGGGTTTTCTTTGTTGTAGTTTTCTGTGTACGGTATTGTTTGCTGGTAGTTTCTGTATAGGTTTTTTTGTTATATTGTTTTTTGTTGCTGTGGATGTAGGGTGTTACTATTTTCATGTGGTTGTTATAGTAATTATTACTCGTTATGTATGCCCTTCCCCTGATTACGACACACACATATACATCTTGTATCTGTATTATTCTTGGCTCATCTTCGCCTTCCTCTTTCTAAACATAAAGTGTTGACCTTTCATCAGAACATCTGCATTCGCTTTTGTTAGTAATGTTGTTTTTTAGATTTTAATAGTAGGAAGGTGAGAGGAAGGAGGTTTTACCTCGTTTTCTCCTGCCTTTCATACGATTGATTTCAAAGGTGGAGAGCCTTCTACTTTGGGTTATTTCCACTTTACAGCCTAGTGAATCCGACTACCGTGCGTGTATGTAACCATTCGTTTTATAAGTTTGCTAATCACACGCACAACCCTCTTTAGACGTCTTTTACGTCAATTCAACAAAGTTGCAGTAATATTCCTGTTTTCGTTCAAATGTATTTTCCGTTCATGTATACATACCAGTGTCTGTCCAGCATTTATACACGCACACTCGCCCGTACTACGTGTTTATATATATATATATATATATATATATATATATATATATATTTAATTTTTAATTTTTTCTTTTGCGTACGCCTTATTTTTCTAATCCCCAAGGCGGTGTGCATTGCACTGTGTTTTTATTTTGCGCCTGTCGGCCCATTGCATCCGACTTCAGCATGCATTTTATGTAAGGGTCTGCTTCCTCCTGCACTTTCTAAGGGTTTGCTTCCCCGGGGTAACGGCCGGTGCTGTGATGGGGATCGAACCCAGCACCTTCGGGTTGTGAGTCGTGCCACCTAACCACTAGGCCACGCCGTCCCCTATACACGTCTTGACAAGAGCGCTGGTTTGTGACGAGTACATATTTTTGCTTGACGAGTAAAAAAAATGCAATTAATGAATTAATCGTTGTAATCGTAACTACATGACGACGCTCGCACGATTATTAATGATGTTACGGTTCGAATAGATTGTACATCAGCTAGTTTATGATGGTTTATCTAAATGGTTAATCAGTGGTCTCGAGGTAAGGTGTTCGCCTCGGGCTCTGGAGGTCGCAGGTTCAAATCTCGGTGGAGACCGGGATTTTTTCACGTGGATCATCCGGTAAATATTGATCCTGATCTCTTAATAGGGAGATCAGACACCCGTGTGCAGTGGCGCGCACGTTAAAAATACCTTAGCAGTTGGACATCGAAAAGAGTAGGTCTAACGGCCTCTGCTTGGGCAAAATTCAAGTTAAAAATCTACTAAAATTATTCCAGGGATATTCGCCCCACAGTTGTTGCAAAAATGGGACTGTGTGGCTATAACTTAAGGTCTTGGTTAAGTGGTTAGCAGAGTGGCTTAGATGGCGCACGACAGGCTGCGGGTCTACCTTGCACTAATTTACGCTTGCACCTCCACCAGTCTACAAAATAGGCGATCGTATATTCCAGTTGCTAACAGATGCTGGGATTGACTGGCAAGTCACCAGCGTATTTTCACCTGCCAAAAAACATGAAACAAAGGAGGTCACATCTTCCCCCCGACGTCTAACGACATAAGTGGACTAAAGATAGATAGATATAATCTAACTGGACCTCGACTGCCACAAATGAAACTTACTAAAGCCATCTATAAATGGTACTACAGGGCTAAAACTACCAAGCATGTTCAAGGCCACAAACGCCGTGCCTCTGACAATAGTGCATTTTTTCCTTAAGAATAAATTGACTAATATTGCTATATTTTGGTTTTGTGCAAATTTTGTTGTTGTTGTTGGTAGAAATGAAGGTGAATTGGAGCCTAGTTTAAAATTGTTTAACATAAATTGCATGACTGTAGTCCGACCATGCTGACTGGTGAAAGTTTTGACTGACTCGTAGGCCATTCTAAAATTTTTCAAGTCCTGTATATATATCGTGCGTGTACACACACATAAGGGAGCCGCGTATCGCAGTGGTTATCGCTCTGGCTTCGCATCTGAGTGGTCCTGGGTTCATTCCCCAGTTGAGGCGGTAATGTTTTTTTCAGACCGCAATGGCTCCCGGTCGACCCAGCCTTAAATGGGTACCGGTTCAGTCCGGGAAGTAAAAGCGGCGAGGGAGAGGAGATGGCTACCGCCCTCATATAGCCGAGTCTTTGAAATGTGAGATCGCTAACACCTCACACCCCTACGGCAGTAAATGGTATTTAGTTGGATGGATAAATAGATAGACAAACATACATAGATATACGGATGGATGGGTGAATGGATGAATAGATAGATAGATAGATAGATAGATAGATAGATAGATAGATAGATAGATAGATAGATAGATAGATTTGCCTGCCTGTCTGTCTCTATGTATGTGTACTTATGAATATATATCATGTCCTGTGTACTATGACATGTGTACATGTTGCTTGCCCAGCACTAGATCAAGACTTGACCTTACCCGTTTACTGTAGCATCAAACCACGTGACTAGCTCATCCGTCCCTCTTTCTTCCAAACCACACCAGTCCTTTTTAGTTTTACTGTAGATGTAACCTTTTTGTGTGTGTCCTTCCCTCCGTGTAAATCAAACTATATGCGGCCATTAAGTGAGTCTTGGGCACATAAAGTTTGTATATAAAAGCCATTTGAAAACTAGAGGGTTCACAGTATACCGGCAAACATAGTGCTGATATAAGTATACACAGTCCCCGATGAAGATCATTTAGTCAAAACAGGTTTTTTTAAAAAAATTCTTCGTCATTGTAAATGCTGACGCAAATTTATTTGTTTTGTTATAGATGCATATAAGACAGTGCATTTATATGGGTAAGAATATGGGCCTATGGTATGCGTAGAATTAGATTCGGGAGGAGAAAGAAGATGGACAAGGAGAAGAAGAGAAAGAATAGACAGTAGAAGAGGAATAATAAATGGGAGAAGAAGAGGAAGAAAATGGAGGAGATGATAAATAGAAGAACATGCGCAAGAATAATAGAAAAGCCAGATTACATAGAGCTGCCGTTGAATGTGACTGAGGAGCTGACATAATGGATGATGAACATCTCCTGCAAAAGTTCCCCACATTGAAGGTGAAAGCACACGTGGGCCATCGGCAACGGCTCCATTCCTGGGCACTTTCTGTGGAGATGCTAGTGATCGCAGACTGACAACTGATTTCCGTAGGTGGAAAAAAAACGACACTAAGCAAATATACCAAGCTCAGACTATTCAACTGAATTGTAATATCAGTCCTGACATATGGATGTGAAAGCTAGAAGACAACAACAGCGCTAGAAAACAAACTAAATATCTTTGAAAATAAATGTTTAAGAAAAGCATTGCATAAACGCTTGGGCCAGTTCATAACTAATGACTCGGTAAGAACAGAGACAGACCAAATATGCGTGTCGACCATCATCTGGAAAAAACGATGGACATACATCGGACATGTCCTTAGAATGAACAACAACCGTCTTCCATTGCAAGCACTCGAATGGACACCAAGGGGCGTTCGGAAAAGAGGGAGACCCAAGAAAACACTCAGAAGAACAATCATCCGAGAGGGCTCAACTATGGGCCTCAGCACCATACAGGATCTAAAAACAGTGGCGTCACAGCACCATACAGGATCTAAAAAACAGTGGCGTCACATCGTTCCAACTTGGAGATCAACTGTTCGAAATCACTTTGTCTACATTTTGACTGGACATCTCGTGAGATTTTTTTCTCAGTATGACCACTTCTCTGCGTACAGAAATGATTGGCAAAACTACTGTACTGCACAACTGCCATAGTGAAACACATTACAAACAGACACACACGCTAATGCGTCCTGATATCGCACAGAAGACTACGGTTTGGGATGGAAAGGGGCATGTTTTCGCTAGTATAATCAAGGAAGGCAAACCTTTATAAATTACACAAACAAATAAAGCATCGAAATACCCCAAAAATGTTAGACAAATAGTGACGATGAGCAACGAAATGCTTCGTTTCTTTCACAAGAATCTTTCATTATGGAAGAATATGTATTCTTGTTTTCAAATAATATGTAAATAGGCAATTTTATCAGTATGCAGAGCGAATTTAATTAAGCACTGAAGGTATCGCTTCTCTCGCTTTACAAGCTACCTTGATGATCTGGATCGGTTTGTCTTCCGTATCGATCTTCTGGCTGGACCAAGCAGAGTATGTTGCTTCTAACAAGCCCAGGCAAGCTGAACACGTCACGGGTGGAGAATCCAGACCAAGTGTGAGTTAGGGCTGATAGGCCGGAGCAATGCAACCAGATCTGCGCCAACTAACCTAGCCCAAGAAGGGTGATCACAAGAGAGGTTGGTGACAGAAAGAGAGGTTTATCACACTCTGAGTGGTTGATGACAAAAAGAGAGGTTTATCATGCTCAGAGAGGTTGATGTCAAAAAGAGAGATTTATCACACTCTGTGGTTGATGACAAAAAAGGTTTATCATGCTCGGAGAGGTTGATGTCAAAAAGAGGTTTATCACACTCTGTGGTTGATGACAAAAAGAGAGGTTTATCATGCTCGGAGAGGTTGATGTCAAAAAGAGAGGTTTATCACACTCTGAGTGGTTGATTACAAAAAGAGAGGTTTATCACACTCGAAAGAGGTTGATGTCAAAAAGAAAGGTTTGTCACATTCTGAGAGGTTGATGGCAAAGAAGGAGGTTTATCACACTCAGGGATGTTGATGTAAAAAATGAGGTTTATCACACTGAGAGGTTAGTGTAAAAATAGCAAAAAGAGAGATTTATCATGCTCGGAGAGGTTCATGACAGAAAGAGAGGTTTATCACACTCTGAGTGGTTGATGACAAAAAGAGAGGTTTGTCACATTCTGAGAGGTTGATGGCAAAAAGGTAGGTTTATCACACTCGGGGATGTTGATGTAAAAAAAGAGGTTTATCACACTCTGAGAGGTTAGTGTAAAAATATAGATTTTTCATACTCAGAAAATATGACATAAAGGTTGATGGCGAAAAGGAAGGTTTATCACACACTGAGAGGTTGATGACAGAAAGAGAGGTTTATCACACACTGAGAGATTGATGGAAAAAAAGGAGGTTTATCACACACTTGAGAGCAATATCATACTCTGAGAGGTTGATGTCAGACAAAGAGGTTTATCACACACTTGAGAGCAATATCATACTCTGAAAGGTTGATGACAGACAGAGAGGTTTATCACACACTGAGAGATTGATGGAAAAAAGGAGGTTTATCACACACTTGAGAGCAATATCATACTCTGAGAGGTTGATGTCAAAAAGAGATGTTTTTCATACTCAGAAAATAGGGAACGGCATGGCCTAGTGGTTAAGTGACACGGCTCACAACCAGAAGGTGCTGGATTCGATCCCCATCACAGCACCGGCCGTTACCCCAGGGAAACAAACCCTTAGAAAATGCAGGAGGAAGCAGACCCTTACATAAAAATGCATGCTGAAGTCGGATGCAATGGGCTAACAGGCACAAAATAAAAACCACAGTGCAACGCACACCGCCTTGGGGAATAGAGAAATAAGGGTGAACGCAAACAAAAAAAAACACACAAAAATACTCAGAAAATATGACAGAAAGGTCGATGGCATAAAAAGTGAAGTTCTTCCCACATTGAGGTTGATGGCAAAAAGATAGGTTTACCACATGCTGCAGGGGGAAAAGTGGGGGGGGGGGGGGGGGGAAGACTTGATACAAAAAGAGAGAAGACATCTGACTAAAGGGCAGGTTTGAGAAACAGGCTTTATGACAAAAAGAGAAATTTATGACTAAAAGTAGTTTATAATACAGAGGTTTCTTTTTAAACACAAAGTCAGCTTCATGGCAAAATTAGTGAGTTCTGGCAAAATGAGAGGCATTTCTTCTTCTTCTTCTTCGTTCGTTCTCAATCTCCCACTACCAAACCCTGAAAGGGCTTAAGTAGCAGAATGTAGTCCAGAGAACGGAATGGGTTGTGTCGTAGTTTACAGCTTGGCTGCGATATTTGCACCTTTCGGTCCAACACATTCGATTTAACATAGAGTGAGTTTGTGGCCAAAAAATATGTTTATGTCAAAAAGAGAGACACAAAAGGAGGCTTAAAAAGTCCTAATGGAAGCCACAAAATAAAAATATGTGTCAGTCAAACAAGCTACCAGAAGCCATATGGATGAGCAGACAAACATGTTCATTGGTGGTATGACAGCTTTCCAGTGGATCATCATAGAAAGATGAAATAATAACAATGATGTGTTAGGAAATTGCTGCTGATTGTGGGCAACAAATGACTTCCCAATGCTACTTTTCTTCTAGCATAGGGTGTAAATGTCTTGTTAAATTTCTTCTACCTTATGTTCTGTACATGATGAGTTTAGTGGCCCTATGCCCAACCCATTTTAGTTGTATTTTACCACATATCTTGTAGGTTACCATATTATTGTTCTCTAGCTCCTTTTTGGGATGTTGGTGTGTTGCAGCACTTTGGTGTGTCCCGGTACTTTAGTCTGGCATGACACTTTGGTGTGTTGCAGTAGTTCAGTGTGTCATAGTACTTTGGTGGGTCACAGCACTTAGATGTGTCACAGCACTTTGGTGTGTCATGACACTTTGTGATGCAGTACTTTGGTGTGCCAGGACTCTTTAGTGTGTTGTGACACTTTTTAGTGTGATGTGACACTTTTTAGTGTGCTGTGACTCTTTTTAGTGTGCTGTGGCTTTTCAGTGTACTGTGACACTTATCAGTGTGCTGTAACCCTTCAGTGTATTGTGGCACGTATCAGTGCGCTGCAGCTCTCCAGTGTACTTTGACACTTATCAGTGTGCTGCAGCACTCTAATGTACTGTGGCACTTATCAGTGTGCTGCAGCCCTTCAGTGTACTCTGGCACTTATCAGTGTGCTGCAGCTCCAGTGTACTTTGAGACTTATCAGTGTGCTGCAGCCCTTCAGTGTACTGTGGCACTTATCAGTGTTCTGCAGCCCTTCAGTGTACTGTGGCACTTATCAGTGTGCTGCAGCTCCAGTGTACTTTGAGACTTATCAGTGTGCTGCAGTCCTTCAGTGTACTCTGGCACTTATCAGTGTGCTGCAGCTCCAGTGTACTTTGAGACTTATCAGTGTGCTGCAGTCCTTCAGTGTACTCTGGCACTTATCAGTGTGCTGCAGCTCCAGTGTACTTTGAGACTTATCAGTGTGCTGCAGTCCTTCAGTGTACTCTGGCACTTATCAGTGTGCTGCAGCTCTCCAGTGTACTTTGGCACATTAGTGTGATGGGTTCCTGAATGCACCTCACAATGTTATGATTGATTGGTGTATTTTAACTATGTATAGTTGTTTTAAAATCATGCACCAATCAACAATGTTACCTGTATCTAGATGTTTGCTATTCCAATACATTAGCAAGAAGTATGTATTATTGATCAGTTTGGAATATTATGTACAGTAAAATAACATAAATTTAGCGTAGTCCATAATTAATTTTCCCAGGTCAATATGCCCCAATGTGGAATAAGGTTGGGAATATCTACTATAGAGTGACGGGTAATATATATATGTTATGGTAAGTGAAACATTACAGAACGTCTGTCCTTGTCTAGCTGCTCTTAACCCTATACCATTGCTTCCTTCCCACAGCCTGTTTGTTTTACCCTAAGGTTTGGTTCTTCTCACCTTTACAGGTTCTGCTTTCAAACCATCGCAGTCACCTACAAAACAAGGATTTGTTGGTCAACAGGGATATCTGCCCGAAGGTGAGTCATGCAGTCACATTCAAAAACATGACTCGTCAAGGACAAACACAATGAACTGTCAACACGTGTTCAAAATTCAGCTTTTAAAATAGATTATTGAATTCAATTTAAAAAGACAATAACAGTATTAATGAAATCAAAATTGCAGTGTAAGTTAACTGTTGATGTTTCAGCTCATTTAATAGATGGGATCAAGATGTTCAGCAGTGCATGGACTGCTAGCGTCACAGCCAGGGACCCAGAGCTGCCAAGACTCTTCTCCACCTCTATGTGGTGATCCTAGATAACAGGCTGCAATAGGCCAGACTGGCTAAGGAGAAGGGATCGAAGAGGGAAAGCTAACCTGGGCAGACTGGCCAAGGAGAAGGGATCGAAGAGGGAAGGCTAACCTGGGCAGACTAGCTAAGGAGAAGGGATCGAAGAGGGAAGGCTAACCTGGGCAGACTAGCTAAGGAGAAGGGATCGAAGAGGAAAGGCTAACTCGGTACCCAGACTGGCTAAGGAGAAGGGATCGAAGAGGAAAGGCTAACTCGGTACCCAGACTGGCTAAGGAGAAGGGATCGAAGAGGAAAGGCTAACTCGGTACCCAGACTGGCTAAGGAGAAGGGATCCAAGAGGGAAGACTAACACTGTACCCAGGCTGACTAAGGAGAAGGGATCGAAGAGGGAAGGCTAACCTGGGCAGACTAGCTAAGGAGAAGGGATCGAAGAGGGAAGGCTAACCTGGGCAGACTAGCTAAGGAGAAGGGATCGAAGAGGAAAGGCTAACTCGGTACCCAGACTGGCTAAGGAGAAGGGATCGAAGAGGAAAGGCTAACTCGGTACCCAGACTGGCTAAGGAGAAGGGATCGAAGAGGAAAGGCTAACTCGGTACCCAGACTGGCTAAGGAGAAGGGATCCAAGAGGGAAGACTAACACTGTACCCAGGCTGACTAAGGAGAAGGGATCGAAGAGGGAAGGCTAACCTGGGCAGACTGGCTAAGGAGAAGGGATCGAAGAGGGAAGGCTAACTTAGTACCCAGACTGGCTAAGGAGAAGGGATCGAAGAGGGAAGACTAACACTGTACCCAGGCTGACTAAGGAGAAGGGATCTAAGAGGGAAGGCTAACCCGGTACCCAGGCTGGTTAAGGAGAAGGGATTCAAGAGAGAGACTAACCCGGTACCCAGGCTGGCTAAGGAGAAGGGATTGAAGAGGGAAGGCTAAGGAGAATTGATCGAAGCGGGAAGGCTAACAGGGAAAAAAATATGCCATGCTGAAGTCGGGTATGATGAACCCAAAGATGCAAATATTGCAGTCAAGCTGTAAACTACAACACAACACACTCTGTTCTGGACTGTCCTGCTACTTGCAAAACCATTTTCAGGACTTGATAGTGGGTGTTTGAGAACGAACGACAAAGAAGAAGAAGAATGTAATAAATGATTGACTAAAAGTAAAGACGCTATAAAACTAGGGACTGGGGTTTTATTATTGTGTGTTTTATGAAAAAGTCAAGGTAAAACACAGTTAAAGGAGTGGCGGCATACATGTTGGAAGATAATAGAAGATGGACTGAAAGGACAAACATAATTCATTTTGAATAACAGAAAAACACGATAATAGAAAAACTTCTTAGATACTTAAATGAAGACTTAGAAAACAGGCAGTGGCAATCACAAAAAGATTGCAGCTAAAACATATAGAAATATTGAACGTTTGATCTACAACAAAGACTCCAGTCCTTCATCAACAGATGTAAATGTAGGATAATGGGCATAAAGTGGCAGGACATAGTGAGGAAGGAAGAACTGTGGAAAGGAGCCAACAACATCACCTGGTACAACAAATTAAGCGAAAACAATGGGGTTGGATAGGACATTCTCTGCAAAAAGCACCGTTCAGCATAGTCAGACATGCTCTTACATAGAATTCTCAAGGAAAAAGAAAGAGAGGTAGACCAAAAAATTCATGGGGAAGAGAATGTGAAAAGGAACTAAGATTAAATTATTACTTCTGGAGAAATACAGAAAAAGTGCCCAGCATCGTATGTGCTGGTGATATGTTGTCAATGGCTTATGTACCAAGAGGAGTGACTAGCTTTGATTGATCAATTTATTCAACAAATTGAAGATAGGGTGTACCGACGAATGCCCGTGCGGTACTGGTAAAATGACCACTGAACATCTGCTGCAGAACTGCCCGACATACGAGGATCAGAGAGAGCAGATGTGGCCATTACCAGTGGAACTGCAAGACAAGCTCTATGGCAGTGTCGAGAGCCTCAGGATGACCGCCGCTTTTTTCGAAAAAATAATGGTTACTGTCTGACTGTGTACGCAGAAGAAGAAGAAGAAGAAGATTGATCAATTGAAACTTTTGATATTGAGCTAAAGTTGGCCTTATCAGTATATAGGAGTTTAAATTGAAACTTGCTGTCATAGACGATGGTGAGTCAACAGAGTTGATGTAGACCATAGAGATATGTCACTCTTACCGGCAAGAGTAGATGTAGAGCATAAAGATATGTCACTCCTACCTGCCAGAGTAGATGTAGATCATAGAGATATGCTACTATTACCTGTCAAAATATATATATACATGTCCTAGCAGCATAATGTCTTTATACTGGTTTAGAAGACTCTGCAGAGTCTGTAAACAACCAGTTTCTTTTACATTCACTTGATCTAAAAATAACTATGTCCATCCAATCTATTCTTGAATGCATTAATTTACTCTGCCTCCACTATTTCCTGTCGCAATGCATTCCAGACATTCACCACTCTCTGATGAAAAAAATATCTCCTAGTATCTTATCTGGACCTTTCTTTAATAAATTTGTAGCTGTGCCCTCTTGTTCTTGATTTTCTTATAAACATGTATTAAATCATCTTGAATTCTTCTTATTTCTAGATACTGTAGGCCAGTTTTTTTGGTCTTTCTTCGTAACTGTAATTCTGGAATCCCACTATCAGCTTTGTAGTTCTTCTTTGCATATATATATGTTTATCAGTACTACCTGTCAGAGTAGATCTAGTCAGTCCTAGAGATATGGCATTCCTGTAACATGCCAGAAATAAAACTGCAGGTACAGATAACCAGGTAATCGTGTCATTCCAACAGTAGGAGTGGACTAGATCAATGAGAGTTAAGGATGTGCAGTAAATTTGGCAAACAGTTCATATCTATGTTTCTTGAATGGATCATTGAATGAGACACAGATCAGATACAAGTAGCAGTATCCTATTTCAGTTATCCTGTACAGGAAACATTCTATTGCAATTACATTTTATTTGTGTTATTATTTTGAGCCCCAACTGCTGAATACAAAACATAACAAAAAAGTTGAACTTTAAGCTATTTAAAATGTCATATGCAGACAATTTTTATAAAGTAAATGGATGGTTAATTAATAAAATGAAAACACAGAAGCAATTGATATCACAAAATTAAGTAGGAGGTAGGGAGTTCTAACATTATACATTACTTGGAATGACGGAGTCTGGACAATTGGTCAGAATGAGACAAATTATGTACAGAATAACTGGAAGAAATAACATTCATTGCTGGGGCATGTTATGAAAAGAGACAATATGAATTGGCAGAAAAACAGACAAGGCAGTTACACCAGAGTTTACGGACACAGCAAAAAGTTTAAGGCAGTTACACCAGAGTTTACTGACACAGCAACAAATTTAAGGTAGTTACACCAGAGTTTACTGACACAGCAGAAAGTTTAAGGCAGTTACACCAGATTTTACTGACACAGCAAAAATTTGAAGGCAGTTACACCAGAGTTTACTGACACAGCAAAAAGTTTAAGGTAGTTACACCAGAGTTTACTGACACAGCAACAAATGTAAGGCAGTTACACCAGAGTTTACTGACACAGCAAAAATTTTAAGGCAGTTACACCAGAGTTTACTGACACAGTAAAAAGTTTAAGGCAGTTACACCAGAGTTTACTGACACAGCAAACATTTTAAGGCAGTTACACCAGAGTTTACTGACACACAGAAAGCTTACAAGCAACGACAGGGGTGGACAGGAAGTTGATTCTCAAAGCCTGACAGTTAAAATTGAAAATATTAAATAGGAAAATATGCAACGTTCCCTTACAATTATTACTGTTGACATTAACTGGAGATCCAGGCTCTTTGCTAGATATCATATTGACCAACAAACATTGTTGTACTAAATTCATATTTGCTGAGTCAAGAGTTTGCAAACTCCAGTGTGAGCAAATTCTTGTTAGTAGAGTATCGCACAAACATTTGGATAGCAATCGCTAAATGAAACAAAACTGAACAAAAACATTTTTTCACTGAGCATCACTTGCAGTCACCTCTGATATGTCACCCGGATTTGAGAAGACCTGTTTAGGGCATTATGAGACCACCTACAAAGTCAAACTTAAGTGACCTGCATGTCCACCCTTGCAGCATATCATAAATTAATTGTAATTGAAATTTGTGAAAAAAATTATCATAAAACAGAACTTTATGAAACATTAAAAACACTATTTATAGGCAACAAATTGTTATACATTATTTGGAACTTGATAAACTAGGTATATTCATATCTTTGATGTTACTAAATATGGTCGATGCTATTAACTTCTGTCCATTTGTTATTGGTGTCAAAAAGGAAGCAAAGAACCTGTCAGACATATTGTAACACAGTGACTAAGCTGTGGTAATGGCGACCCTTTCCTGTAGAAATATAAGCCATGAGAAGCAAATGAAAGAAGACCTCTACACCCCAAAGTAGAAGACTCTAGACTACATTGTAAAGAGTGCATTGGATGGTAGAAGAGGATATACTAAGTGAAGCAAACCTATCCCCTTATCAGAATATGTGAAACAAATAATAGCCTTATGTTATGATGAAGATATTGTTTTTTACCTGACAAAAACATAGACATAAGCACATCAATAGGGTCATCAAAATCTCATGGGCTCCTGCGGTTGCAGTAACCTTAAACCGACCTTGGGATTTGATGTGCATCTAGACATTTCAGCAAAAAATATGTAGTTGGTAGTTGTGTCATTTTTGTCATCAATTTCTACAAATAGTTGTCTTGTTCTGGTGATGGGCTATTGGTAAAAAAAACCTTTACACTTTTTGTTTGTTTTATAGTTGGACTTTTGGGGATATTTTGTCATATATATCACTGGTTACAAAGCTGAACCCTAGGTGGTCCGTGTAACTAGTGCCGGTGATGGCAGAACAAATAAAATTTAAGGGGATCTACAGAAGTTTAGGAATATATATATATGTATGTATATAATATGATGCTTTTGTGCTACCAAAGCATTTTGTTTATTCACCTGCATAGCCAATTTTCAATGTGCGGCTTGGCCAGCAGCTTGGTCACTTATCATTGACCAGCGTCTCTGAAAACTTCATAATACTTGATTTTTGTATAACCATTGTGTCAGCACTGCCTGAATGATCTTATTCACATTCACATTTCTATCACTTTATCCTAGCATCTCATTTGTTTCTCTCTTCTTTATTGCCACTGACCATTTTGTAAAATAAAATGACATTTTTTCTTTCATTTATTGTGCTCAATGATCAGTTAAGTGCAAGCTCATTCAATTGTATTTACAACTGATGGTCATTTATATATCCTAACCAGCTTGTGTGTGACTTGCCTTTGTCAACGATCATCTATAATTTTTCTCCTACAGAGGATTAAGCCTGAACTTCTTTTTAACAAGCTACATCTTCAGTAGCCAGGAACTTGTTTTAACAACAACATTACTAGCCTTTGTAACTATTTTCACTGCTAGTCTTCTTTGCTTATCTTCAGTAGCCATATCCCTTCAACATTATCAGGTATCTAACAACTTTGATATAGGTCATAGTTCACAATCTTGACTATCCCAATACTATTGTATGTGCATGCTCTGGTAGTACTTTAGCTTCCATTATTTTAAAATATATTCGTTAACTCTAATAGCTGTGTCAGTCATACACCCATTATGTAAGAGAGAGTCTGCCTGATATACAACAGTGTTCCATTATGAAATAAAATGTCATCCTCATATACTGCAAAGGCCAATTATGTAAGAGAGAGTCATCCTGTTGTATTAGAATGCCTAGTTATGTAAGAGAGAGTCATCCTGTTGTATTAGAATGCCTAGTTATGTAAGAGAGAGTCATCCTGTTGTATTAGAATGCCCAATTATGTAAGAGAGAGTCATCCTGTTGTATTAGAATGCCCAGTTATGTAAGAGAGAGTCATCCTGTTGTATTAGAATGCCCAAATTATGTAAGGGAGAGTCATCCTGTTGTATTAGAATGCCTAGTTATGTAAGAGAGAATCATCATGTTGTATTAGAATGCCTAGTTATGTAAGAGAGAGTCATCCTGTTGTATTAGAATGCCCACTTATGTAAGTGAGAGTCATCCTGTTGTATTAGAATGCCTAGTTATGTAAGAGAGAGTCATCCTGTTGTATTAGAATGCCCACTTATGTAAGTGAGAGTCATCCTGTTGTATTAGAATGCCTAGTTATGTAAGAGAGAATCATCATGTTGTATTAGAATGCCTAGTTATGTAAGAGAGAGTCATCCTGTTGTATTAGAATGCCCACTTATGTAAGTGAGAGTCATCCTGTTGTATTAGAATGCCTAGTTATGTAAGAGAGAGTCATCCTGTTGTATTAGAATGCCTAGTTATGTAAGAGAGAGTCATCCTGTTGTATTAGAATGCCCACTTATGTAAGTGAGAGTCATCCTGTTGTATTAGAATGCCTAGTTATGTAAGAGAGAGTCATCCTGTTGTATTAGAATGCCCACTTATGTAAGAGAGAGTCATCCTGTTGTATTAGAATGCCCAATTATGTAAGAGAGAGTCATCATGTTGTATTAGAATGCCCAATTATGTAAGAGAGAGTCATTCTGTTGTATTAGAATGCCCAATTATGTAAGAGAGAGTCATCCTGTTGTATTAGAATGCCCACTTATGTAAGAGAGAGTCATCCTGTTGTATTAGAATGCCCAATTGTGTAAGAGAGAGTCATCCTGTTGTATTAGAATGCCCAATTATGTAAGAGAGAGTCATCCTGTTGTATTAGAATGCACAATTATGTAAGAGAGAGTCATCCTGTTGTATTAGAATGCCCAATTATGTAAGAGAGAGTCCTCCCATTGTTGTAGAATGCCCAATTATATAAGAGAGAGTCCTCCCATTATACAGACTCTGCATAGTCTTCTAAACCAGTATAAAGATGTTAAGTTAAGTTAATTAGAATGCTCAGTTATGTAATAGAGAGTCATCATGTTATTTTAGAATGCCCAATTATCTAATAAAGTGTCACCTTGATATACTACAACGACCCATGATCACTTTAGTATGTAACATTTAAATCTCCACTCTGTTAAAAAAAAAGTACTGATTGTTGGCATCCACTAATTTCAGATAAATATGATAAAACAATGAGAACCAAAGCCTAGTAAATCCTCTGGAAACTCACACCTTCTGTATGTTGTGTTGTACGTGATAATAAAACAGACATACAATAGAACAACTTCAAACTCACTAATAAAACAGACATACAATAGATCAGCTTCAAACTCACTAATAAAACAGACATACAATAGATCAACTTCAAACTCACTAATAAAACAGACATACAAAAGATCAACTTCAAACTCACTAATAAAACAGACAAACAATAGATTAACTTCAAATTCACTAATAAAACAGACATACAATAGATCAACTTCAAACTCACTAATAAAACAGACATACAATGGATCAACTTCAAACTCACTAATAAAACAGACATACAATAGATCAACTTCAAACTCACTAATAAAACAGACATACAATTGAAAAACTTCAAACTCACTAATAAAACAGACATACAATAGATCAACTTCAAACTCACTAATAAAACAGACATACAATTGAAAAACTTCAAACTCACTAATAAAACAGACATACAATAGATCAACTTCAAACTCACATCTCCTATATTTTATCCACAGCGTGCAAACGTAAGGAACTAGATATGGATAAGTCCCCAGAAGAGAACCGACCACCTAAGAAACCTCGCTTGGTGTTCACAGATATTCAGAGACGTACTCTCCACGCCATATTTAAAGAGACCAAACGTCCGAGCAAAGAAATGCAGCAGACAATAGCCCAGCAATTGGGTCTGGAAGTCACAACGGTGGCAAACTTCTTCATGAACGCTCGACGGCGGTCATTGGATAAGTGGCAGGATGACAATGGCAACAACAATCGGGAAAGTATGGCATTGTGCAATAAGAGCTAGCCATAAAAGTTCCAGACACGGCAAGGACAATGTCTCCTTATTATATGGTGAGGTGTCTTCTCTGTTTTTTTACACGTTGTTGCAACCTTACCATGTCCATGTGACTGGACGCATGTCAGACATGGTATCATAACTCTGTAGTCGATACTGATGCACATCCACAATTTGACATGTTATTAGACACTGACAACTTTCAAGGTACAAATGTTACTGTTATTCCTTAATCGAATAGGTTTCCTAATGGTTGATTCTTTGTACATTTCTGCAACTATCATCATTTGATGTATTTTTATGACATTTCATGTCACTGTACATGGTCTACATTTTTTATTTGTTTGAATCATTTGTGTTATTATAAATTGAATATCCTTCAACGAAGGATGCGAACTTTGACCCTTCCTGCAAAACAAATGGTATTCATTAGGAACTTGACACAGTTCTTTGTTTTGGAGGAACAGTATTTCCAGCATAATTCATTTCAGTGTCGTCCTTAGAGTGGAAACCTTTTACCTGATTGAATTTGTGTTTCTTTGTGTGTCTCTCTCTGCGTATGCTGTTTCTGTGTGTGTGTGTTTCTGCGTATGCTGTTTCTGTGTGTGTGTGTGTGTCTCTCCGTATGCTGTTTCTGTATGTATCTGCCTGTGTATATATAAATATTTATATGTATCTATGTATAGGTTGTTTATGTCTGTGTGTGTCTGTATGTATAAATGTATGTACCTGATATACACATGTATGTGTGAATTTATATATATAATGTGTTTATGTGGGTGTGTGATGACCATCAGAAGAGCCTAACACATTTGATATGCCTCACACGCTCACCACATAGCAATTATTTATGACCCATCACATTCATTATCCACATCTAAAAGCATTTGACGGATACACCTTTTGAGCTTCTTTCATGAAAATTATGATTTATTCTGCCCCTGGGACATTCCTTTATGTCGAAGCAAACATCGACGGTAACCTTCCACAGCATATTGTCAAAGATGTTAATTTTCTACTCAGTTCCTCGCAAAATCATGAAATTGATAGAACTGTACTGGAGTGCAAGAGCGGACATCAGTCAGCTACTCATAGGTGGCTGTGTCCATAATGATCAGTGAACTATAGCTGACCCACTACCACCTCCTCGTGACAGGCTGCACAAGTCACTAGTATAGTCGGGCTAGAGCATATGAATTTCAGTGGGAAGGCTAAAAAAGTCAGCTGAAATCAGATGTGTCAGTCTAAAAGGTGCAGAAAACGTAACCTCACTGTAATCTATGTCAAAAAAAAATTTTCAAGATGAATGCCAAAGAAGAAGAACTGTACTGTACTTGTGAGCGTTCAACCAACAGCAGCTGAAAACCAGTTGAAGAGGAAGATACACCCAAAAGCTGGTGTCTCATTGGTGTGGTTAAGGCAACAGCCCAAAATATGAGAAGATTGACATCACCCATTACAGTAGTATGTTCCAAAGGAAAAAAGGGTTAGGCTAAGTCAAAGGATACTCAAGATTCAACCCTAACAAGAAGTTAGTAGACAAATTCATTACATCTTGGAATTGTAATTAAAACATATAATGTACATATATGAGTGAGATCGTGAAGCACACAAGTACTCAAAACAATGACCTATGCTAGCGCCATTTACATTTCATCAGTGACAAAGAAAAATACAAATGGGAATAACTAGCTAGAAAAGTAATATAGAAATGGAACCTATCTGGAATGGTGATCTTAACATAGATGAAGAGACAATCAGCAAGTAAACAAAAGCAGATGGAAGTGATATCTTGAAATATCTTGTCTTCTTCTTCTTCGTTTGTTCTCAATCTCCCACTACTAAACCCTGAAAGGGTAAGTAGCAGAATGTAGTCCAGAGAACGGAATGCGTTGTGTCGCAGTTTACAGCTTGGCTGCGATATTTGCACCTTTCGGTGCAACACATCCGACTTCAGCAAGCATTTTTTTAGTATCGGGTTAGCATTCCTTTTTCGATCCCTTCTCCTTAGCCTGTCTGCCCTGCTGCAGCCTGTTATCCAGGATCACCGCGTGGAGGTGTAGAAGGGTCTTGGCAGCTATGGTTCGCTGGCCCTGACGCTAGCAGTCAGCTATGGGTCGCTGACCACTGCAGCTCATGCGCTGCTCAGCATCTTGATCTTGTCTGAAATGGTGTAGTTCAGGAAGTCATTAATCTCAGATCAGTGATTAGAAACGATACAGAACATTGACACAGGAGGCAATCTGATCTGTAGATGTCTTTCCCAACCTACCCCCTCCATCTAAAAAGGTTTTAGCACAGAACATTGCCACAGGAGGCAATCTGATCTGTAGATGTCTTTCCCCAACTTACCCCCTCCATCTAAAGAGGTTTTAGCACAGAACATTGCCACAGTAGGAAATCTGATCTGTAGATGTCTTTCCCCAACTTATCCCCTTCATCTAAAAAGATTTTAGCACAGAACATTGCCACAGGAGGCAATCTGATCTGTAGATGTCTTTCCCCAACCTACCCCCTCCACATAAAAAGGTTTTAGCACAGAACATTACCACAGGAGGCAATCTGATCTATAGATGTCTTTCCCCAACTTACCCCCTCCATCTAAAAAGGTTTTAGCACAGAACATTGCCACAGGAGGCAATCTGATCTGTAGATGTCTTTCCCCAACTTACCCCCTCCATCTAAAACAGGTTTTGGTGACATGCTCATATTTACATTATATCTCGTATTTACGTTATACCTAGTATTTACGCTATACCTCCAGGGAAAAAGTAAGATTTGCAGAATTGCAACAAACTTTCACTCACACTGTCACAACTTGGTCAAGCATCCGTCTCCATATATTTCTCCGTTTAAGGGTTATATACATGTGTTAGGTTTATCGGGTGGTCAGTTTACATATGTGTGTAGAGTCAGAATTGGTTTGCACACTTTATCATCTGACTGCTTTACTTGTATATACAACATATAATCATCCAAATCCTTGCAATATTCATCATAGCCATCACTACTGACATCTGTTAACATCATAGCCATCACTACTGACATCTGTTAACATCATAGCCATCACTACTGACATCTGTTAACATCATAGCCATCACTACTGACATCTGTTAACATCATTGCCATCATCTTTGTGTTCCTGTACATTCATTGTTGTTTGCTCCTGTCATGACATGTCAATGTGGGGTACATATGATGCTACTGGTGTATGCATATCACTTATAACTAACTTGTCACATATTCCTTAAGTATATGGGATGTGTTACTGTTATTGTTGTTTAAACATATTTTGGCTTAATGATTCCATGTATTGATTTGATTTGGGTTAGTTTCTACTATATACTTCAGGGTGTTTTTGTTTTTTTACCTCTTTTTGCACAGGAAAATGTATCAGTACATTTGAACAGAGTAGAAAGTGCACTAGAGCCAAGTACAGAGTTCATTAGAATCAAAGCATAAAGTACATTAGAGCCAATTATTGTACAAAATTCATTAGAATTAAGCATGAACTACACTAGTACAAAGTACACTAGAATCAAGCACAGAGTACAAAAGAGTCAAGTACAAAGTACACTAGACATGATCTACACTGTAGCAAAGTACAAAATAGGCTAGAATTAAGTATGAAGTTCACTTTAGCAAAGTACAAAGTACACTAAAATTGAGCATGAGTTACAGTAGAGCCATGTACAAAGTAGTCTAGAGATGAGTACAAGGTTTACCAGAACCATATTTCTTCAGATTGAGGCTGACTTATGAGATCATTAACATGTGGACGTCATATAGCTACTCTTTATCCTATTATCATTATCAGTTTTTTGTTTGTTTTAATTCTGCCATCCTAACAAATAAACCAAACAACTTTGTCAGATCTCTTGGCTCAACTTCACGTATCTGACTTCTTTGGTATCAGTGATTCCCTACTAGTGTGACCTGGAGTTTTGACTAAATTTGCTGCCAATTTTACGACATTTTATGGTTTAATTCTTCATTAAAATATAGCACCTATTATCAATCATTATGGAACGGGCACTTAGCTTCTGACTAAGGGGACATGGGTTCGAAACCTTGATAGAAGTATATGTTTTTCTCTACTGTGGAGTAACACATTTTTTAATGTAGTCAGTACACTGCAAGGGTAGGTGACCTTTATTTGTCAGCCCTACAAATCCTCCCGGAGACCACCCAATAATAAAATAACTATAATGTTAATTTAAATTGAGCAATATTATGTTCCAGTATTATTTATAAATCAAGTTGGCTGCTTAAAAATCCTCTTCAATCAAGCATGTCAAAGCATGATAGTCAGACTGTATAAAGTATTAGTTAGACCTAAATTGGAGTATAGTGTTCACATGTGGAGTATAGTGGATATAAACTTGCTGAAAAGGATACAAATAAGAGTAACAAAATTGATAATAGGATTCTGAAATTATAGTTATGAGGACAGACTCTGAAAAACCGGCCTGCAGTGTCTAGAAAAGAGAAAATTCGAGATGATTTAATACTGGTTTATAAGATAATCAACGGAAAGAATAAATTAGATTACAACAAGTTTTTCAAAACACAGCCACCTACAAGAACAATAGGGCACAGCTCTATATAAATGTATGTTCAGAGTAGATACCAGGAAATATTATGTTAGTCAGAAAGTGGTGAATACTTGGAATGCATTGCCACAGGAAATAGTGGAGGCAGGATTAATGCAATCAAGAATAAATTGGATGTGCATAGTTATTTTTAGATCAAGTGAAATCAAGGAAACTAGTTATATAAGACTCTGCACAGTCTTCTAAACCAGTACAAAGAAGTTATGTTCTCATAGTGGGAAAGGTTGGAAACCACTGGTAAACCTAGATCTATTGTTTAGTCTTCCTCTGTTTTTATAAGACACCATTCATGTGTTCTGACTTTTTTTCTTGAGAAACCATATTAGCCATCTTTTCCAATGAGACACCTGTTCCTGCATTTCTATTTCTTGTCTTCATCATATTGTCTTGACACTGTCTATTTCAGCTGTAGAACACATCCCACTTAAGGTGTTCTGTCTCACCAGCTTATTCTTGCTCTAATTTGAGTGTAGTGGGCATTGTTTTAATAAGATCAAGGGCTATGAGTCACTAGATTAGATGCAAGTTATACTTGCCTCTTTATGGTCTACCAAGTTGGGTGAAAAATTAAACTTGCCTTTTTGTGGGCTCACAATTTGAGTGTCAGTTATACTTGCCCGTTTGTGGGCCATACAATTGGGTGCCAGTTGTACTTGCCTGTTTATGAGCCACCAAATTGGGTGCCAGTTGTACTTGCCTGTTTGTGGGCCATACAATTGGGTGCCAGTTGTACTTGCCTGTTTATGAGCCACCAAATTGGGTGCCAGTTGTACTTGCCTGTTGGTGGGCCTTACAATTGGGTGCCAGTTGTACTTACCTGTTTATGGCTCACCAAATTGGGTGCCAGTTGTACTTGCCTGTTTGTGGGCCATACATTTGGGTGCCAGTTGCACTTGCTTCTTCATAGTGACAACTAGAACACACATTTATATGAGCACTGCCAGGTCCTCTATCTTACTGCCATGTATACATGATAATGGTTCTGCTGTTACTAATACATTGGCAGCTGGTTTGTCCCAGATTATTAATGTTACCAGTGGTGTTAATCCTCATTTTACCCGTGTGTCCCTTGCTTATGATAATCACAATCTGAAACATATGTTTTCACACTATCCAGAACTATCATAGGCATTTACATCTATTTCATGGTGTACAATTCTTTTAGTTACAATTTTTCATTTCCTTATTTGAGTTTCTATTATACAGTTTTTTATAAAGATCTTAAGTCTAAAGCAGCCGTTTAACCTATCATTATATTTCATTCACCATTGAACAAAATAAACCTAAAAATAAAAGAAACAAATGATTCTCAAGGTTTAGGCAATTCGATTTTTATCTAAAATTCTTCATTTGGTTAAAATAACCACTCTTTGTGAAACATTAAAAACACACTTGCAAATATTTTGTTTATACCACACATTATTCTAACAACAGCAAAAGTTATTTTCTCAAATTGGTAGATCAAAGTGTCTTTGTGATTAATGGCAGTTTTTTTCCTTGAGAAATGTAGGCCACATGATATTAGTTAGCAGTTCTCATTAGCTTTTATTTCTGTATGAAGATGTCAGTTTGCTTAGGGGAACAGTTGAGATATATGGTTTCATTATTGTTCAGCCTGATGGCTTTGGAACATTCTGGATTGCACTGTTCATTCCTGGGATAATATGATATTTTATTACCCTTGTTATTGTTTACCAGATCTGAGCCACGAACTTATATCAGTATATCTTTGTTTTTGTATTTCAAGAGGAAGAATCCATTTTGTCCTTTTTTTCGAATTTTGTTTGTTCACAAAGCCAACATGTCAACTCATGTGACAGATCTGTCTTTGTTTTTATATGAAACTGGCTTTTATTAAAACATATTTTCATGGTTTATCAAGTTTGTTTTTTCAGGGTTTTTTTCTCTCCATTTAAGGGTTTAAAAATTAGGACATATTTTTTTGGAACAAAACATATTTCTTCGCTGTGAAGGGATTGAAAACATATTGTTAACTGTCACAGTTTTCTTTACATTCCTCTTTGCTGTAATATCTAGATCTGGTGTTAGTTAAGCAAGTTGCTTGTGCGATTTTATTTACATTGTGTTTGCATGCATGATATCCATATTTTTTGTTCAACTGGGTCTCATCAGGTTTGGTATTGTAATCTCAGTGCTGGAATGTATACCATTTCTTAGAAGTCCCATTTACTTTCGTTATATCTGTTGAGATCTGAGTTTTTAAGAATTTATAGAAAACATTCCGATGTCATTTTTTGTCACTTATGAAAAAAATATATAATGTCAACTTTATTGTGCAAATATCTTGCTCCAGTATTTAAACATATTATCCAGTTTAGCCATATATGTATGGAGTGATAGTATTGATGGTGTTTACCCCAATTTTTGTTCCAATCATTGTCAATCATTCCTTGTGACATATCAAGTATCTTGTGGTGGAATATTTATTTATCTACTGTTTGTATTTATTTATAGAGTCCCACTATCATTAACTGTAAATATCTGTGTTCAAACTGAAACCACATCTGTGGCCAAGTTCATCTGTGGCCATGTTGCCTCCTAGCTACTTGCCAGTTCAGGATCTTTGTTTTATTTCAGGTACGTGTTATCTGAATGTTCACTTAGTTCCAAACTCAGTTCAGTCCAAGTCTCAAGCATTTTTGTGATATAATCTGGTATCATTTTTCATACGTGATGCCCACAAATAGGATGAAATAGCTGACTTGATTCTACATAATTCATATTGAACTATCATGTATGATTTGATGTGCTCCTTTTTGGGACAGAAAAAAGAAGAACTGCACCATATAATGAGAAACAGTGCACCACATCATGAATTTGGTAATAGACACATGTAGATGGTTGTCCATGAGGCTGGCATCCTGACAATTGAATAGAAATTGCTACAGAAGGCACAACTTTAAGATCAAATAAATGCTTTGGCACAAACTTTCTGCACGTAGGCCAGCTTTAGTGCTAGTCCAATACCTCTCATAGAGCCAAACAAATAAAACGGAAAGAGGAAATTGGAAATAATAATTCTGTAGGAAAGAGCTGTCTTCATGTCAGTATGTACAATTGTCACTTTTTAAACCAATAACTACAGATATAAGAATGTATCATGACAGCTTGCCAAAGACATGCTCAGTTTATAAATTCCGTCAAGTCTGCTGTGATTGCTGCAACAAAATGACTGCGACCCTATTTTTGGAGGGAAAGTAACGATAATCTGATCTTGTCTGTGACAATTGTTGTGGTTTGGGTTTGTACACAGATAATCTCACCCTCATAGCTCAGAGGCAGCTTATAACAGCTCAACAACTTCATGTGCAATATTTTCTTTATTTTCTTTGTTAACTGTAACATGTCTTTGTGTGATGTTTTTATTGGTTTTTTTTTGTGTACCAAGCAGAAGCTGGTGAAACAAATACAATGTCACCTCAGTTGATTTGAAAAGAGAGCTTTCAGAAAGTTTGAAACAAGTAGGAAAGATGATAATAAATATAAAATGAATATACTTAAATAGAGAACATAGCGTTGAGATCAAGTGGATGATAAAGCATTGAACTGATCGTACAGTACCATGATACAAATATAATTGGTCATTAGAAGCAGTAAAAATTGACTCCACTGTAGCATAGGGCACACGATTATGAATTTTAAAAGCAGAACTTACAGCATAGAAATCCATTTACAATAAAGATATATGCTCAGGATGTGGGTTATGTGGACAGTTTTCTGTGTTGTGTGATGAATGATCGTGTGGGTATATATTATTTTAATTGTACCTCTGTGACTTCTTTGTTGCCACTAATATATTGTTAACGTCACAGAGAAAATATTCATTATAGCTGTTTCTTTTAAAGATAGTCACTCCTTTGTCAGGCAGATGTCCGAGGTTATCATTCTAAGTTGAGTGCCTTTCACATTCCTTAAACAAAGGTGGGTTTTCAAATAAATGATTCCATATATATTATTCTCTTGTCAGTCTTTGAGGAAGAACATGAATTTTGTTGGGAAATACTCCAGCACACCACTGTCCCTAATCCGACTCCACAACATTGAAAATATCAAAGATAGTACAGAATCCAAGAGCAAATTTTTAACTCTTTAGCACATAGACAATATTCAACTAGAAAGAAAATACCAAAATGTTTTTGAAGAATTAGTGTCTCCTTCCAATCATTTTAAGACTGCTCATCTGAGGAACAAAAACGCTAGTTTGTAGGAGGGTCAGCTTGAGTTAATCAGATGGTCTTGTTGTGTCACTGTCCTGTAGCTTCTTGACCTGTTCTATGATTTGTTTTATGTGACACTCTTATCACAAACTGAATCCTCTACATTATTCAAACTAACCACAGACATAACTTTTATCAATCTATATATGAGGTGTGTTCAAATGAATTCTGCCCATGATGAGCCATGCCAGTGGACATATAGGCAAGGAGCATGATGACATCACATGTGACATAATAAGCCCGTACTAATGTATTCATTATCCTCGCATTCATAAGTTCTGCTGTGGACCATTGACAAAATGGAGGATGTGATATGGAATACGTTCAGGTTTGATCAGCAAGCGGTGATTCAGTTCTTAACAGCTGAAACTTTGTCGACCAATCGACATTTATCGCAGAATGCAAGCAGTGTATGGTGACAAAAGTGCGTTGAAGACAACAGTGAAGAACTGGACATGGATGTTTCGGAAAGGATGTGAGTTAACGAAAGATTTTTTGTGAACAGGTCAGGCATATATTGTTGCGACAGAAGAACCCACTGCCGATATTGATGCATCAATACGGGTGAACAGTCATTGGAGCTAGCAGAGGAATTTGCTGTGTTGCTTGCGACAGTTAAAATGATGGTTAGGAAGAAAGTAAAGTATCGGAAGGTGTGTTCACGTGCAATAGAAACACCCTGGATCACCAAAACCCAAACAATGCTGACCACATTTTTTGACTATGAAGGGCATCTATTGCCAGACTTCAAAGAGCCTGGCATGAACATCAATGCCATCCACTTCAAAACACACTAGACATTCTGCATACAGCCATCAAGAATAAACGACCCAGCATACTTTTGCGTGGTGGGATTCTGTTGCATGACAATGCTCGTCCACATGTCGCAAACATTGTGCAGGAAGTGTTAGTACAGAAAAGGGGAAAAGTTTTGCCACACCCAGCATATAGCTCCAACCTGTCATCATGTGACTTTCATTTATTTAGACTCTTAAAAAAAATGTCTAGTTGGACAACGATTTGACTTTGATGCAGATGTCATGACCTCTGTGACCAAATTCTTCAATGATCAACCAGTCATTTTTCTCAGATGCATGTCTGAATGCCTATGGCAATTTTATTTTCTACCAATCCCCAGTGCATGCTTCCTTCATAACAACTGCTTTGTTTAATTCTGCCACACCTGCCGATGCTGCTTTCAAATATTTGTCATTAATTAACTGGAGTGGGTTTCATTTGAACACGTTGCGTGTATGTGTGGTTGTGTGTGTATATATTTCATTCTTAGGAGGAACATGTAACACTTTATACCAGATGTATTCTGAATTCCACTGAAGTATTGTGAAGACAAGATTCAAAAATGTTCCAAATAGAATTGTATTGCACAAACAAGCAAGAAAGGATTAAATATAAGTTTTATACTTGCATCTTTTTTGTATAACTTTAGAAATGGAACTCTTGCCAAAAATTTACTGTGAGGACAAGATTCAAGTACATCCCAAATTCTGAAAATACTGAATTGGCACTAAAATAGCTATAATCGTGAATACATAAAACAGACAAGTTATTTTATACAACATCTTCAGTTTTTTGTAGTTCATATATTTTGTCTCTTTATTTTTACTTCATCCTAAACTTCACTTGTGAGAAGTCAGTTTTGATACATTTCATGCTATCTTCACCAGAGCTTGGACTTCACTTGTAAGAAGTCAGTTTTGGAACCCTATCTTTACCTTAGCCTAAACTTCACTTGTGAGGTCAGTTTTGGTACATTTCACCATGTCTTTATCTGAGCCTAAATTTTACTTGTGAGAAGTCAGTTTTGGTACCCCATCTTTACCTTAGTCTAGACTTCACTTGTGAGAAGTCAGTTTTGATACATTTCACCCTATCTTTAGCTAAGCTTAAACATCATTTGTGAGAAGTCAGTTTTGGTACATTTGAACCAGCTGGTGAAAAACTGAATGGCCATCGGTTGTAGAGTAGCCAAATTGTATAAATATGTGTCAATCTCAGGAGTCAATATTTACAGCCAAATTGAGTTATCTCTGTGATCATTGAGTTTCCTGTGTTGCCAAGGATCTAGTTATGTGTTATATTTATGTACATTGATTTGAGTTTTTTAATCAGTTTTGGGTGAGTTGCAGCCTCGTCTATTTTAGTTGCTATTTGACATATTCTGATTCAAATTTCCAGTGTCCACTTCATGTTACGAAGCTGACATTTCATGATTTCTGTCATAACATTGTCGAATGTGTTATTTAATTGTGGGCATTGAAACCAACATTTTGTTTTTGTGGTTCTTGCATTCATATAAATGTTTGAATAAACAACTTTCCTATTTATCACTAGATGTGCAACATTACTGGGTGAAACATATTTTCTAGTGTATTCTGTGATGTGTATGGCATGCAGTAGCCATGCCTATGTAATGGATAACAAGTGAACTGACTTTGTTTCAGACCATTGAAATGCAGTGAATAAAACAACACAATATCTGTTATTTATACATTTTCAAACTACTATCTCTGCCAACATTCCCATTATTTGTACTCTTTTATTTGTTTGGCCTATGTTACCAAGCCATTTCTTGATTTGAAAGATATTTATGTATTGATAAATACTTTCTAAGAACAGTAGATTATCAGACCTTAGATAACACCCAAGACTTTTATGTGGCGGAAGAATGTAGCATGTTTTGATCTTCAGGGTTTTCATAGTTGAGTCCTACACAGAGAATTGTCATTAGTAGCTGTTGTCGTTGTCTTGGTAAGGTTGCATATAGGTGGTGAGTCGTTCGGTAAAGGGAGGACGTTCAGTAAGGGGAGGTCCTTCTATAGCCATCGTGTATTAAACTGAGATTCTGATAGTAGACAGTAGGAAATAAAATATCAGTCAAGTTGTGTGAGAGAGTACAGATATGTGAAGTTGTGTGAGAGTACAGGATAAGTCAAGTTGTGTGAGAGTATATGATAAGTCAAGTTGTGTGAGAGTACAGGATAAGTCAAGTTGTGTGAGAGTACAGGATAAATCAAGTTGTGTAGGAGTACAGGATAAGTCAAGTTGTGTGAGAGTACAGGATAAATCAAGTTGTGTGAGAGTACAGGATAAGTCAAGTTGTGTGAGAGTACAGGATAAGTCAAGTTGTGTGAGAGTACATGATAAGTCAAGTTGTGTGAGAGTACAGGATAAGTCAAGTTGTGTGAGAGTACAGGATAAGTCAAGTTGTGTGAGAGTACAGGATAAGTCAAGTTGTGTGAGAGTACAGGATAAGTCAAGTTGTGTGAGAGAGTACATGATCGGGTCAAGTTGTGTGAGAGAGTACAGGATAAGTCAAGTTGTGTGAGAGTACAGGATAAGTCAAGTTGTGTGAGAGTACAGGATAAGTCAAGTTGTGTGAGAGAGTACATGATCGGGTCAAGTTGTGTGAAAGAGTACAGGATAAGTCAAGTTGTGTGAGAGACTACATGATAAGTCAAGGTGTGTGAGAAACTACATGATAAGTCAAGTTGTGTGAGAGAGTACAGGATAAGTTGTGTGAGAGACTGCATGATAAGTCAAGTTGTGTGAGAGACTGCATGATAAGTCAAGGTGTGTGAGAAACTACATGATAAGTCAAGTTGTGTGAGAGAGTACAGGATAAGTTGTGTAAGAGACTGCATGATAAGTCAAGTTGTGTGAGAGACTACATGATAAGTCAAGTTGTGTGAGAGAGTACAGGATACGTTGTGTGAGAGACTGCGTGATAAGTAAAGTTGTGTGAGAGACTGCATGATAAGTCAAGTTGTGTGAGAGACTACATGATAAGTCAAGTTGTGTGAGAGACTACATGATAAGTCAAGTTGTGTGAGAGACTACATGATAAGTCAAGTTGGGGGAGAGACTTCAGGATAAGTCAAGTTGTGTGAGAGTTCAGAATAAGTAAAGTTGTGTGAGAGACTAACATGATGTCAAGTTGTGTGAGAGTTCAGGATAAGTCAAGTTGTGTGAGAAACTACAGGATAAGTCAAGTTGTGAGAGACTCCCTGTTGAGTCTGCTAATATTGACATGTATACCTATGTTTATGCTTCTGTTGAAGAAGGCAAATTTTGTTTACTCGTCCAGATAAAGACACTTCTAGTCAGAAGCATCCATCCAACCACTTAGTTTTAAGAAGCTTACAGTACCAGAGCCAGCAACTTGTGATCTGTTTTTTTTTTCTTCACCTGTTTATTTATTTGATTTCCGTTGTATTTCCATTATTTTTAGTTTCCACTTTTGTTTTTGGTGGTTGATTTTGTACTTTTATTCCATATTGTAATCTCATAATAGTTATTGATCGATCCCGTTTGACCTACCAATAATTCCATCCATCATAAATGTATTTTTTGTATTGGTTGTCATTTGCTCAGCTTTTTTGTCAACACTGAATTTCCTGGAGATGGTTTCAACTGTCTTAATGTCAGTGGCATATTCTACTACCTGGATAACATGCCTTGATATACATTGTTTGTAAGTGTTCCACATATAACTGGCATTTTCATTTTTTTATAACTTCACTAGAAAGTGGTCCATAAATCATGTGTAGCCATATTGCCAGCTTGTGTAAAATTTGACTAAATATAAAAGTATTTCAGCTAATCATTGATAGCACACAGATTGTAGGAATACCTGGCATTGACGGTAATCATTCTAATCAATTATTCTCGTAAATTCATTCCTATATTTGTCCTTATTTTTGTCTATAAAGTTGACAAAGAAAGAAACATCAATTTACAGTTTTCTACTGAATTTAAAACAGTTTTGAACAGTATTAATGCATACTTTCAAGTAGAGGTACGCGTGAGTCTGACATTTTGAGTAGATAGTGGTATGTCTACTGGCACAGTGCATGGTTTTAATCTTCTGCCTGCAGGTTTACAGCTGAGGAGATGTGGCAAGGCATGCCCCTTTCATCTATACACACAGGCTTGTCAGTTATAGCATGACATGTTTCCTTTCTTGATACTGTAGTTGGGAGGCCGGACATTAACCGTGATGAGATCTAGTTCTCCTCAATGATACTGATAGGATGACTGTTGTTATTCTGTTCTGCTCGTTGATGTTGAGCAAGCCTGTTTATTTGACAGTCGGGGGGGGGGGGGGGGGGGGGGTTTGTTCAGAAATGTATTAGTATTTGTTCTAAGGACTAGCACATTCTATAGGACTCATCAGCCTTCAGAACCTGGACATGAGTTCAGCATAATTTGTACACAACAACGAATCATGACTCATTATGCAAGTCGTCCCAGTTGACATTGTTTTGTGTTTTCCTAATTTCAGTGGAGACATGCACAACACTGGCAACAATAAACATACAACTGGACTTGTTATTTTACACATGATTACATGTTCAGCAACAAATAGCGGAGTTGCTAATCTCATGATGTTTTTTGTGTGTCTCGGACATAATATTTACGCATTTTCAAAATTGTTTCACAGCTCAACAATAACTGTTCTTTCTTCTCATGCAGTTATTATTTGTTCTTTCTGTTTATTATATTAAATACGATTTTCTAGGGCTGTTTTGTTTTTCTTTCTCTATTCTGTGAATAGCATATGCCATTCTAAAGCTAATGTCCCAGTGTAATATTTTTAAAAATATGTTTGAGTTTAACAGAAGGCTTTACCTTCCCAGCGGAGTGAGAAATGGGTAATCAGACTGGTAATCAGTATTAGGCTTAAGAACTGTGAAGAAACTGGGTTCTTGGAGCATCCATGGGAGATTTTTGTGTGAAAAGAGCAAGGAGAGGCCTTTGTGATTGTCCCAGGGAAAACAGCGTTTGGGAATCTCAAACATGGGGAGCTGTTGTTGGCCATGGCTGGCAGTATTTGCTCAGTATGTGAAAACTGGCAGCTGTCCCACAGCCCGGGCCAGCTCACGCAGATTAACTTCCTTCGCTTGTTCATTCTGGCAATAGTTTCACTCATCTTACTTCTACTTCTTGATGACTATATAGTTTCATTGCACCTTCCTTCCCACTTTCTTATTTGTCATTTTCTTTGTCGCTTTATTATTTCTTTCTTCTCTCATTTCATGTTCTTTCCCTGTCATTTTGTTTCTTTCTGTGTCATAAAAAAAAAAATGTTGTTTTATTCTGTGTAATTTTGTTTCATTCTTTGTCATTTTGTTTTACTCTGTGTTATTTTGTGTCCTTTTTCAATCTGACTTTATGATTTTATGTCCACTCTGTCAGTTTCATTCCATCTGTGTCATTTTGTTTCATACTGTCATTTTCTTTCTCTATTTGCAATGTTCATTCTCTTTAAATCCTGTCATTTTCTGTCAATCTGCGTCCTTGTAATTCCGTCTATACAATTCTCTTTCTGTAATTTTTCTTTTTTTTTCCTTCTTTGTCAGTCACTTTCTCAATCTGCACAATTTGTTTTTATCCCTGTCATTTTCTTTCATTTGTGTCACTTTCTTTCCATACTGTTCAAGTCCCACTGATCACAGTTGCATTTCATAAATGGTGTTGGTAAGTCATTTTCTTTGTTAATCATATCTTTATCACTGTGGATCATACCTCTATCTCTGTTGATCATACCTCTATCACTGTGGATCATATCTCTATCACTGTGGATCATATCTCTATCACTGTGAATCATACCTCTATCACTGTGGATCATATCTCTATCGCTGTGGATCATATCTCTATCACTGTGGATCATACCTCTATCAATGTGGATCATATCTCCATCACTGTGGATCATATCTCTATCACTGTGGATCATACCTCTATCACTGAATCATATCTCTATCACTGAATCATACCTCTATCATTGTGGATCATATCTCTATCATTGTGGATCATACCTCTATCATTGTGTATCATACCTCTATCACTGAGTCATATTTCTATCACTGTGGATCATACCTCTATCACTGAGTCATATCTCTATTACTGTGTAACATACCTCTATCACTGAGTCATATCTCTATCACTGTGTATCATACCTCTATCATTATGGATCATACCTCTATCACTGTGGATCATATCTCTATCCTTGTCAACCATATATCTATCTCTCCATGTAGAGGGGCATATTCATTCAGTATTACTGTCGCTCATCATTCCGTCACATTGTAATCTTCTTTGTCTGTGTTTTTCTATCTTCCCCTATTGGAACAGTGGAAGAGTTATAGGTGTCTGTCATCATTATTATTGCGAGATTATTATTTCTTTTATTAGCTTACCTGATTCAATTGTACTACTGTAAACAAAATCTTTCTTTGTGGTTCTCTACAATGTTATAACATTTAGTTTCAACAGTTACCTATTACGAATAATATTTGGTTTCAATATCTTGTGTGTTGTATTTATCAGCTATAAATAGTCCATTTATTCTAGCTATTCTTACAGGTCACTCTAGAGTTTTATGTCATAAATAGTTGTTGCTCTCTTACGTCATCTTCTTCTTTGTTCACAATCCTGAACATTCTCAATCTCCCGCTACCAAGCCCTGAACGTTCTCAATCTCCCGCTACCAAGCCCTGAACGTTCTCAATCTCCAGCTACCAAGCCACGAAAAGGGCTATGCAAGCAGTAAGATGTTGTCTGGAGAATAGACTGTTGTGTTGTAGTTTACAGCTTGACTGCGATATTTTCACCTTTTGGTCCAACTTCAGCAGCCATTTTTTAGCACTAGGTTAGCCTTCCCTCTTTGATCCCTTCTCCTTAGCCAGTCTGCTCTGTTGCAGCCTGTTAATGGGGAGGTATATAAGGGTCTTGGCAGCTCTTGTTCACTGTCCTATTACGGTAGTAGTCAGCTGTGGGTCTCTGACCGCTACAGCTCATGCACTGCTCAGCTTCTTGATCCATCAGCTCATCTCAAACATCACTCTAGAGTTTTATGTGACACATCTTCACATACATAGCTACCTCTCACATGTTCTCTTATACATCACTCTAGAGTTTCATGTGACACATCTTCACATAAATAGCTACCTCTTTCATGTCCTCTTATACATCACTCTAGAGTTTCATATGAAAACCCCGTCAGTCATCAATAGCTACAGCTCTCAGATCATCACACGCCAGCCCTGAGTTTCAATGACAGGTTGTGGTGGGAAAGAAAAACACTTTTTTTTAAAATTGTGCTACCTAGTGAAGCAATGGAAAATGTGATACTTCCTTCATGGTTCTTTACCACAAGATTAAACTAGACTTTTCTCATCCTGTGGGGTTTATCTGTAAATGCCAGTGTATGCAGACTCAACTTGCACATGTAGCAGTAGTTCTAGAATTTCAGATTGGATAAATGTATTCCTGTTGCAGACGATCTAGACTGTTTCTGCACATATATTGTCCTATGATGTTTATGAGATCCATATCTTTGTTGTTATGATAATGAATAATCGTCCATCACAATCGAAGATGGTGACAGCGGCAAGTGTGACCCTAGTTTTATCTTATCACGACAGACTTTGTTTAGTCATGATAGTCTGTCAGTGATCCACTAAACTGTTATCAGCGTATGTAGTGCTCACCATTGTGACTCAACGTGATTGCTGTTAACATTTGAACACTGGCTTGTATGGACTTTTGTGTCTCAGTAGCAGGGGTACCTTCATTTAGTGTCATAAATCAAACATATCAATACGCTGATTGAACTTTGCTTTGGACAGTTCAACTGTGCGTGTCTTATGGATTGTGCATATTTGATTGTGTCTCACCAGTTTACGGATTCTGTACTTGTATATTGCCTGAATATAACCACTTGTTGTTCATCTTCATGTGCTTGTGTACATTGAATACCATGACACCGTTAACTGTTGGGGATATTTGCTTAATTGTTTGTGAAATGTATTCACAATTCTTTTGACAATGTAGTTCTTTTAGAAGCATTCTCTGATTTTCTATTTTGTTCCTGACATATTTCACATGAACCACGATTTATGTGCATTAGCAGAAACACGTAATAACTAATATATTTACACAGAGTAATTCAAGTTATAATAGATATCATTCAAGTTCAATAGCTAGAATGCACCTTCACAAAGCAGTCTGACAATATAGCCAGACATGCACTACGAAGTGGGTGAAGGCTGAAATACACACTCAGATAGGAAGTCACAGTAGCCATTGCCTTGTTGAAGTGGTGCAGAATAAATAAATCTTCGGAAGATAGAAATCAGTTCTAAGGAACAGTTTCAATCCTATGTTTCACAAGCAAGAAAACGATTCTTGGCAGTAATTGAATCACATTCTTTTTTGGCACAAAGGCAATTTACACAATAGAATTGAGCTTCTGAAACCATTTATCAGCATTTTCCTAGAGAATGCCATCTCTAAACCTCTCTCGGCAACAGCAGATTCATAATACAATGCATGTGTATTTACAAATAATGAATCTCACAGACTCTTGTATTGTTTAATGCTGTATGAGTAGATGAGGAACAATTGACCAGCGTTATATTGAACGTTGAAAACGTTTGCTCCATTTCATGAATTATGTTTCACGTTGCTATATTGGTATTGTTGTTTACATAGATCAAGTGAGTGAAACACCTTGTTTCTATTCACACAGAGATGATTGTTTAACAGATTACCTGTCTATATTTTGCCTTTTCTAATGTCCATGACCTGATTGTAAATAGATCTCAACTATACCATTGCCTATTAGCTTGATTATGGTCATGCTACAACCTACATTCATAGGTGTGTGTTTAGTTAGTATATAAATGGGTTGCTCACATTGTACTATATATATACTCCTCCACTAACTGATACATTCACAGAAGCCATGTGTCACTTCACTTCAGCCATTCATTCATTCGTCATGTGTCACTTCAGTCATTCGTCAGAGCATTTGTGTGCCGTCATTTTTCTTCTTTTTGAAGCCCCAATTTTGTCTGTTTCTTGTACATTGACCAACCTTCGAATGACTTCTGACCTTCGTTGACTAACCGATGAACGTCGTCTGATGTACGTTGACTAACCAATGAACGACATCTGACGTACGTTGACTAACCAATGAACGACGTCTGACGTACGTTGACTAACAAATGACTATTGAGTACAGATTGAAATGATTTTCTCGGTTTTTTGTTAGCTTTACACGTGGTTGTTTTTATTTTGTTTTTTTAAATATGTACATTTCATCTTAAATGACTGGTTTTAAGTATGTATGTGTGTTTTTGTGTTAGTCATCCATTGTAGCAACATATTCTGGTAGTCTGGACTATGACAATTGGAGAACACAACTTCATGGAAATTTATAATGCCCTAGTTTAAACGTATATCTTAACGAAAGGAGTCAATACAACTTTCATGTCAGAAACTAGCATGCAAACGAAACTGCTTAAAATTACACACATTTAGTGTTAATAGTATTTGTACAACAGGGCTATTAGAAGTACATACAATTAGAGCATAGTTGAACCAGTTTATAAATAACTTGTGATAATAACGTTAACATCAAGTGAGCAACTAGTGACGTGTTATTTTGGATCAGTGGGGTATACAGTGTGATGGATAAATGAATCTTGGCCTCAGTTATATGGTGGTCGTAGAATATTCTTCGTGCATCTAAGGTCTCATCCATTCATGGTTGAGAAGTAAATGTAATTTATATATAATTTAATCCATTCGTGGATGTGAAATACGTTGGAATTATAAATACTGTTATCCAATGATAGATTATAAATAATGTGACCTTTCGTGGTGTCAAACTGGTTTAACCACAATGAGGCTAACACTTGTTGATATGGGGCTTGGGGATACCAACACACTTGACCTCGTGTCTGTGTCTGCTGTTGTTTCGAATGTTCACAATGAGTAGGTTTACTCTTTTGTGCGCCCTGAAATGGACGTTGTGGCTGGTTGGCGTAGCTTTCCTCACATCCCGAGCGTGCTGATGAAGGTGAACCGGGGTCCTCCAAGCAGTTGTGCTATGCTTGGCTTCATCTGCGTGTTGCTCACTACTACAGGGATTACGTCGATCCCTCACCCCGTTAGCCAGGCTGTCATGAAAATCGCCCGTTTCCAAAAATGACTACTAGGAAGTTGAAGTGGGGGTCTTGTCCAGTATGTTTTGTCTGACATTGACTAACATGTCTTATCAGTATGTTGTGCCTGACCAGACATTAGTCTTCCTCCCTGGTGTGTCTGCTAGTGGAAGAAATCTATTTGAGCCAAGATTGACACCACTGGAACTATTAGCTAGCTGCTCATATCAAAATGGAGTTTTCCCCTACAGAGTATCATTTGTCAATCCAATCTCCAGATGGTTATACGTAATAGAGAAAATCAATAACAATCAGCAATTAAGACTGATTTGTCCACTGTTTGTGCATTCCGAAATGATTTTTTCTATTGCCTTAAATTGAATCAGGGTTGATCAGTTAAGATGGTCCAGCTACCGTGACGGTTCTTTGGTGTCTCTGTTTTGTGGTCAACCTGCCATATGCATGTTCCAATTTTGTTCAAAATGGGTGACATCATTGATATATTATAGGCTGAACTAGTCATTGATATTTCTTGGTTCCTGCCTTTTGTCATTTGATTTTGCTTGTTTGTCTGTTTCTGTTGTCGCCACAGGCAGAGAATGGGCGTAGTGCAATATAAATTAATTTGTCCACGTCACTTCACGGTCTGTGTAATTGTGTTCATGTACAACCTTCATAATAATGAAAGGCTAATATTGAATATGTCTGTTCTCACATCTTGTCGTCAGTGTTGAACTGTGTACATTTTGTTTCAATATGTTTTAAACATGATTTTACGATCCCAAACTTTTGTTCGTTTTCATATTTTTACCTCTTGAAATAATTGTTCCTCATTTCAGGATGTTACCAGTGGTCGTTGGATAAAACTTTATGGTCATTTTTAGTTGGCATGGCTTTAGTGTCATAACAGTACCACGTATCTCGATAACCAGAGCCACAATTGGTTAGATTTACGTTTAACGTTAGAAATGAAGACACGTTTTGTTATTAGATTCATTTTGCCTTGAACTTTCAAACAAAACATTGTGCATATTCTCATGCAATGACCACATTCTTGTTCAGAAGATAAGACATTTCTAGTGGCAATGCATAGCAATGATGTTGGCTCTTCATTCTAAATACCAAACGCCTTCTGAGTGTGCAGTTGCTATATCGGTCTGAAAATGAATAACCATTTGAATAACTCGCTTTCACTGATATCAGAAAATGATAACCAAGCTACACAGAGTATGTGTGGATACAATGTCAGAACTAAAAATATGTTATATCTAATTAATACATTCTCAAAAAGATTGCATATTCTGATGCCAATTTGGCTAGAAATTGTATTATCTGAAATGGTAAATGCTTGGAATGCATTGCCACAGGAAATAGTGGCGGCAGGATCAATTAATGCATTCAAGAATAGATTAGATGTGCATATGTAATTTTAGATTAAATCTATGTAAAAGAAACTGGTTGTATACATACTCTGCAGAGTCTAGTAAACCAGTATAAAGACATTCGGTTGTTACAACAGTTTAAGCAGTGTTTTAATATGATAAATATGGAAGAGCGAACACAATGTATACATAATATTAATATTGATAGTCGCTATTTAATGTTGTAAAAGATCTTATCCAACAAACAGAATCCAGGGTTCATTTCGTCGTCCTGGCTTATAGGTTCAATATCAGTGTTTGCTGGTTAATGTGGTATCATAAACTAGGCCAGTCTTCCTCCACCCAAATCACTTCTCCAGGACCTGCACGATGAATTTAAAATCAAATGGGATGTATGTTAGGAATTGATGACAAAGTAGCAACCATGTACTAGCAACAGATGGCATGTACCATATTCAAATCAAGAGGTCAAGGTCTCAAAAACCCGTATGGCATGTCAAGGTCACTGGGCATCTGACAATTGGATTTTTAGGTTCCTTGTGTCACGCCTATTTTGCATATCGCTATATTGAGCATAATGTGTCTTTATTTTTAACATCTGAAGAGAAAATGTTCTTTGCTATAAAGTATTGTTAAATTATTATTTCTTTTTGCAGTAACGAAAAGAATAAACTGCCGTCAAAAATGGGTTATTGTTCACATTCCCACGCGCACAAACTCAAGATAACAAATGTTATTTTATCTGCTTTTTATTCGTGTTATTTTCAATTTATGTTAAATTCATTTTTGAACATATTAGACACTGGGCCAAAGCATGGTTACCGGATACAAGCAGACTGCCTCTGGTATAATGTGTTTAGACAAGGCATAATACAATAGAAAGGTTCTCATATAACACACAACTAGCCCACGTATGCCTTGTCTCACTCTGGCGCATATACATTTGAGTACCTTAGCGCTGAGTTAGGATGGATCAGCCACAGGAAAGATTTGCAACAAAGCCATTGATTGATAAATATATAAATATAGCTGTGGATCTAAAAGCGTTTCTTACTGACTGTTTCTGCTAGGCGGCGTCCAACGACCTCTTCAGGTCTGCCTTACATATGTCAATGTTGTAATTCCGTGACATATTCATTTTTGTCCCCCTCTCTCTTTGTTGTGAACAGGACTAACCAGGTACTGGGGCCCTTACAGTTATGCAACTATTAGAATTATATCTGTCTGTTTGTCTATCTGTCTGTCAGTCTGTACAACATCTCAACTTAAATAAAAACCAATAATAAAATAGGCACTAAGCTCAACACTTGATTTGACTATTTTATTTGGTGTGTGTGTAGGGGGTATGTGTGGTGTGTGCATACTCTGACTTATTCTTGTGTTGATACCGTCACTTTATCGTTGTTTTTGTTTTTATGTAAGTGTTTTTATGTGTTCAGTCACGGCACCCGTGTTGTTGTTATAACTGGTGGTGGTGGTGGGGAGGGGAAGGTGGTGGTGATCTGTTGGTGATGAGGTGCTGATCTATTGGTGATGAGATGGTGGTGATGGTGATCTATTGATGGGAAGGTGGTGGTGGTGATCTGTTGGTTGAGAGCTGATGCTGATCTATTGGGGATGGGGAGGTGATGGTGATCTGTTGGTGGGTAGGCGGTGATGATCTATAGGTGGGGAGGTGGCTGTGATGATGTGGTGGTGGTGATGTGTTGATAATGATTAGGGGTGGTGACCAGGTGGCGGTTACTTCATTTGATGAGGTTCCAGTTTTTTGTTTTCAACGATGAGATCAGTTTCTCGCTGGAATTACCTTCTTTGATTGCAAGTACTTGTTCACAACTGGATAATTGAAGCATGTTACTACTGGGGAGAGAACCACAATGAGCTCTTGGATCGTCCGTATAAATGGTGTATTCACTCTTGTGTTCATGTTTCATATATGAGGTATTGCTTCCATTATACATCTGGTTAAGCTGGGGCGTGTTGAGCTCGATGCTCTAGCAAGGTTAACTTTGTCGTAAAAGCAAATCCTCTAAACACTCAAACGTGCATCTGCTAGAAATTGTTGGTGAGTGGGTATGTTAGTGAGTGAGTAGGCTGGTGAGTTGGCATGTTTGTGAGGTGCGAAAGTATGTTGGTGAGTGAGTATGTTAGTTTTTCTTCTTCTTCTTTCGTTCGCTTAGAGTATGTCTACATCTGCAAAGTTGTCTCTTGTATGAACCTCACTGTCTTCTGCAGCTCACACTTAGGTCCATATAGTTTCCCTTCCAGTGTTGTTTCTCTTGGCCAATATGTCCGCCCCAGTAGCTCATACTCTGGACAGTCCTGAAGTATATGCTCCACGGTCTGTCCACATGTACATCTACATGAGCTGCCAATCCTAAATTTTGTATACATGTGGCTGCGCAGTCGTATGTGTCCCGTTCTGAGGCGATGTATGACAATCTGCTCTTGCCTACTTATATTATGATAGTCATCTTGTATTTGTGTTGGAAGCTCTCTCATTGATTCAATCCTCTTCTTCTTGTGATGCTAGGTAACTGGTACATCTGGTAGCTCGTCTGCTGCACCTTCCCTCGCCAGTGTGTCAGCTCTCTCATTTCCTGGTATTCCGCAGTCAGACGGTGATTCTGCGCTGGTTGCTCAATGTTGACAATAAAAGTTGTAGATCTGACAGCTTCCTGGATGATACTGCTTCAAGTACTGATTTTGCATCTGTCAGCAATACCACAGGATAGGGACCAAGGTTGGTGTTCAGCAATTTTTCCGTCGCTAATTTCATCGCTTGTATCTCTGCATCGTAATTATGGCAGAATATTCATGTTGGGGCTGCAACCGTTTCTACAGTGTTATTTGGGTATTCTTCTTTCTTCTTCTTCTTCTTCTTCTTCTTCGTACGCAGTCAGACAGTAACCATTATTTTTTCGAAAAAGGCAGCGGTCATCCTGAGGCTGTCGGCACTGCCATAGAGCTTGTCTAGTGTTGCCACTGGTGATGGCCACATCTGCTCTCTCTGGTCCTCGTATGTCGGGCAGTTTTGCAGCAAATGCTCAGCGGTCATTTTCCCGGTTCCACACGGGCATTCGTCAGTGCCACCTATCTTCAATTTGTTAAATAGGTGGTACCTCAGTCTATTGTGGCCAGTGCGAAGTCTGAAGACCACGACCTGCTCTCTTCTGTTCAACTGGTAATAGGCATCGTTTTTGGTGTAGCCAGTATGTTCTGTTTCCCATTTGGGTATTCTATATACACCTCTGCTCCTCCATTCATTACTGCATTATGTGCTGACCCATCTGTGTATACTCGGACCCATAGATCCTGTGGATATTCTTCATCCAAGAGACTGAGAGCAATTGTCTTACGTTGCACACTGTTCTGTTCCTCCTTGCCTAGTATTCCCCTAATGGTTCTTTGGACTCGACTGATAGACTATGCTGCTCTCCCCAGGGTGTTTCAACACGTACTGATAGTCTATGCTGCTCTCCCCAGGGTGTTTCAACACGTACTGATAGTCTATGCTGCTCTCCCCAGGGTGTTTTGACTCGTACTGATAGTCTATGCTGCTCTCTCCGGGATGTTTTGTTCTGGCACAGTTGTTAAAAAAATCAATTTCAGGCAGTTCTGTGGCGAGTCTACGAAGTCGTTTGGCTTGGTGTACAAAGCTAAGTATGTTGCTGAGTGGAGATGTTGGTGAGGGGACATATTGGTGATTGAGTATGTTGGAGAGGGGTATGTGGGTGAGTGAGTATATTGGTGAGTGAGAATGTGGGTGAGTGAGTATGTTGGTGAGTCAGTATGTTGGTGAGGGGTATGTGAGTGAGTGAGTATGTTGGTGAGGGGTATGTGGGTGAGTGAGTATGTTGGTGAAGGATATGTGGATGAGTGAGTATGTTGGTGAGGGGTATGTGGGTGAGTGAGTATGTTGGTGAGGGGTATGTGGGTGAGTGAGTATGTTGGTGAAGGGTATGTGGGTGAGTGAGTATGTTGGTAAAGGGTATGTGGGTGAGTGAGTTTGTTGGTTAGGTGTATGTGGGTGAGTGAGTATGTTGGTGAGGGGACATGTTGGTGAGTGAGTATGTTGGTGAGGGGCATGTTGGTGAGTGAGTATGTGGGTGAGTGAGTATATTGGTTAGGGGTATGTGGGTGAGTGAGTGTGTTGGTTAGGGGTATGTGGGTGAGTGAGTATATTGGTGAGGGGTATGTGGGTGAGTGAGTATGTTGGTGAAGGGTATGTGGGTGAGTGAGTATGTTGGTGAAGGGTATGTGGGTGAGTGAGTATATTGGTGAGGGGTATGTGGGTTAGTGAGTATGTTGGTGAGTGAGTATTTTGGTGACGGGTATGTGGGCGAGTGAGTATATTGGTGAGGGGTATGTGGGTGAGTGAGTATATTGGTGAGGGGACATGTTGGTGAGTGAGTATGTTGGTGAGGGGCATGTTGGTGAGTGAGTATGTGGGTGAGTGAGTATATTGGTGAGGGGTATGTTGGTTAGGGGTATGTGGGTGAGTGAGTATGTTGGTTAGGGGTATGTGGGTGAGTGAGTATATTGGTGAGGGGTATGTGGGTCAGTGAGTATGTGGGTCAGTGAGTATATTGGTGAGGGGTATGTGGGTGAGTCAGTATGTTGGTGATGGGCATGTTGGTGAGTGAGTATGTTGGTGAGGGGACGTATTGGTGAGTGAGTATGTTGGTGAGTGAGTATTTTGGTGAGGGGCATGTTGGTGAGTGAGTATGTTGGTGAGGGGACGTATTGGTGAGTGAGTATTTTGGTGAGGGGACATGTTAGTGAGTGAGTATATTGGTGAAGGGACATATTGGTGAGTGAGTATATTGGTGAAGAGTATGTGGGTGAGTGAGTATGTTGGTGAGGGGTATGTGGGGGAGTGAGTATGTTGGTGAGTGAGTATATTGGTGAGGGGACGTATTGGTGAGTGAGTATGTTGGTGAGGGGACGTATTGGTGAGTGAGTATGTTGGTGAGGGGACGTATTGGTGAGTGAGTATGTTGGTGAGGGGACATGTGGGTGAGTGAGTATGTTGGCGAGTGAGTATGTTGGTGAGTGAGTATATTGGTGAAGGGACATATTGGTGAGTGAGTATATTGGTGAAGAGTATGTGGGTGAGTGAGTGAGTATGTTGGTGAGGGGTATGTGGGTGAGTGAGTATGTTGGTGAGGGGACATGTTGGCGAGTGAGTATGTTGGTGAGTGAGTATGTTGGTGAGGGGTATGTGGGTGAGTGAGTATGTTGGTGAGTGAGTATGTTGGTGAGGGGACATGTTGGCGAGTGAGTATGTTGGTGAGGGGTATGTGGGTGAGTGAGTATGTTGGTGAGTGAGTATGTTGGTGAGGGGACATGTTGGCGAGTGAGTATGTTGGTGAGTGAATGTGTTGGTGAGTGAGTGTGCTTTGTTGATTGAGTATTTTGGTTAGTGAGTGTGTTGGTGAGTGAGTGTGTTGGTGAGCTGGAATGTGTTTGTGAGTGAGTGTTATGGTGTGTTGGTATGCTAGAGAGTGAGTTTCTTGGTGAGGTAGCATGTTGGTGAGGTAGTGTGTTGGTAGGGTAGCATGTTGGTGAGGTAGCATGTTGGTGAGGTAGTGTGTTGGTGAGGTAGCATGTTGGTGAGGTAGTGTGTTGGTGAGGTAGCATGTTGGTGAGGTAGTGTGTTGGTGATATACTTGGAATGACTCGAGCTATATGGTAATCCATGTCACCAGGACTTATACACTAGTGGAGAATTATGGATCGGGTGAGATTTATACATCAGTAGAGATTTATATACTATTGGAGATTTATACACCAGCAAAGATGTATATAATAGTGCAGATTTATACACCAGTAGAGATTTATACACTATTGGAGATTTATACACTACGCGAGATGTATACACCAGTGAAGAGTTATTCACTAGTGGAGATTTATACACCAGTAGAGATTTATACACTAGTGGAGATTTATACACCAGTGGAGATTTATACACTAGTGGAGATATATACACTAGTGGAGATTTATACACCAGTAGAGATTTAAACACTAGTGGAGATGTATACACCAGTGGAGATGTATACACTAGTGGAGATTTATACACCAGTGGACATTCAAACACTAGTAGACATTTATACACTAGTTGACATTTATACACTAGTGGAGATTCATACATCAGTGGGGATTTATACACTAGTTGACATTTATACACTAGTAGAGATATATACACTAGTGGAGATTTATAAATTAGTAGACATTTATAAACTAGTAGAGATTTATAGACCAGTGGACTTTCATACACTAGTTGACCTTTTATACATTAGTAGACATTTAGACACTAGTGAAGGTTTATACACTAGTAGACATTTATCACTAGTGGACATTCATACACTAGTGGAGATTTATACACTAGTAGACATTTATCACTAGTGGAGATTTATTCACCAGCTGGATTTGTACACTAGTGTGGAGATTTGTACGACGAGCAAGTTTATACACCAGTGGAGATTTATACACCAGTGGAGATTTAGGCACTAGTAAGTTAAATAAGTGGCGGTTGGAAGAATCGATGTTCCATAAAGGACATGCAATTTACTTTACATTTCAGTTAAATGTATTTATGAGTGACACCTGAAGAATGTAAAACGGGATCATTTAAATGTACCTAAAATGTCGTAAGATGCTTCTAAAGAAAGTTGTGCTCGGGGCTAGCAACGTTATCTGGATAAACTTGCTATTACAGAAACCACTACTGCATGAGTACATGAAAAGGCTTTGATAAAGGGTTCCTGCAAGAGGGCGTGCTGCAGTGGTCGGATTTTACTTTGTATTAAGCTTAAAGAAGGTCAGAGTTAGTGGCATGGCAGTTACCAACGTAACAGTGAAGTGAAAGGTGAGTTGACTGTCTGGGGTCTCAGACATTGTCAGGTGAGGTAAGGTGACTTGACTGTATGGGGTTTTATACAGTGTCGGGTAAGATGAGTTGACTGCGTGTGGTCTCAAACATGTCATTTGAGGTAAGGTGAGTTGACTGTGTGGTCTCAGACATTATCAGGTGAGGTAAGGTGAGTTGACTGTGTGGGGTCTCAGATATTGTCAGGTGAGGTAAGGTGACTTGACTGTGTGGAGTCTCAGACATTGTCAGGTGAGAAAAGGTGACTTGACTGTGTGACATCTTAGACATTGTTAGGTGAGGTAAGGTAACTTCTGTTTAATAAAAGGAGAATGATTTAAGCCTTTAAAGAGGCCTTACAATTTTCAGCAACGCCACCTTGTTGTGGACCACAAAGGGGAGGCGAAAGAGAGGCGAACTTGAAACAACTTGAGGTAGAACCATAAATGCTTCAATGAGAATACCAATTGACCATCTTAAGCACACTGCACGATTTTTGCAGACCTCACGAAGTGGAGGAAGTATTGCTGTTCTGATAGATACTCGTATTATACAGCGTAATGGCTGCAGATACTTTTAAGACCCCGTCATTGCTGAATATGTACGACTGGCACGACCAATTTGTGAAATTGCTGTATCAGTCCGATACCAGCTAAACACTTACTGTGTCAGTCCAATAAGGAAGGCAGCGGTTCGAATCCCGGTATGGCATATGCATTTTTTTTGGTGGGAGTGAAATAAGCAAATGTAGCCAGCACACGACGTGTCGACAGCAGTAGCGAAGTCGTCTGTAGTTAGCCTAAAAAAACCTCTCGACTAAATGTATACTCAAAAACCTACAGATCAGATAATACTTAAATCAACTGTTTTAATAGACAAATAAGCTAACTGGTTTTATATACAATTAAGCTAATTGGTTTTATATACAATTAATTTAACTGGTTTTATTTACAATTAAGCTAATTGGTTGTATATACAATTAAGCTAATTGGTTTTATATACAATTAAGCTAATTGGTTTTATATACAATTAAGCTAATTGATTTTATATACAATTAAGCTAATTGGTTTTATATACAATTAAGCTAATTGGTTTTATATACAAAAAGATAACTGGTTTTATATACAAATAAGCTAATTGGTTTTATATACAAATAAGCTAACTGGTTTTATATACAAATAAGCTAACTGGTTTTATATACAATTAAGCTAATTGGTTTTATATACAAATAAGCTAACTGGTTTTATATACAAATAAGCTAACTGGTTTTATACACAAATAAGCTAACTGGTTTTATATACAAATAAGCTAATTGGTTTTAAATACAAATAAGCTAACTGGTTTTATATACAAATAAGCTAACTGGTTTTATATACAATTAAGCTAATTGGTTTTAAATTCAAATAAGCTAACTGGTTTTATATACAATTAAGCTAATTGGTTTTATTTACAAATAAGCTAATTGGTTTTATATACAAATAAGCTAACTGGTTTTATATACAAATAAGCTAACTGGTTTTATAGACAATTAAGCTAATTGGTTTTATTTACAAATAAGCTAATTGGTTTTATATACAAATAAGCTAACTGGTTTTATAGACAATTAAGCTAATTGGTTTTATATACAAATAAGCTAATTGGTTTTATATACAAATAAGCTAACTGGTTTTATATACAATTAAGCTAATTGGTTTTATATACAAATAAGCTAATTGGTTTTATATACAAATAAGCTAATTGGTTTTATATACAAATAAGCTAACTGGTTTTATATACAATTAAGCTAATTGGTTTTATATACAAATAAGCTAATTGGTTTTATATACAAATAAGCTAACTGGTTTAATATACAATTAAGCTAATTGGTTTTATATTCAAATCCTGATTGAGTAAATAACCAGATTATTATTCATTTTGACCAGTTTCTTTCGTATTGAGGGTCAATAGGTCAAGGCAGTTCTATAACAGATACTTCCACTGGCTATGACGCATCAAGTGACGTAATAACACGAAACTTTATCTGTTGTCATATATTTTGGCCAGTTCCATTACTCGCTGCCTTGTCATTCCTAACTGAAAGCTCATATCCCATTTACCTTTGGGTATACTGGTCCGTTTTGCTATCAGGGCTCGATAAATGTGCATTTACTATGAGCGACATATTTCAATCCGCTCCCATGCTGTAACGCTATGCACATTCGACAGCACGACACTTCTCACAGATCTGAAGGCATTCGGTGATGTTCAACAGACAGCTGATGGTATGGAATGTTTTGGCTCGTGCAGCTAATTAACTGCACACACTCACAGACACCTGCTGTGCCCTCTCAGACAGCCCTTCCTACTCTTGATCGTTTCATTTCGAACTGCTGTATGCTGTGGATTACTATTACATCGATTACAGACTCATTCTGTTAATAATCGATCACTGATTGATTTATATATGTGGCCAGCTATGTACCACACTAACAATTAGACACAAATATTGTGGCTTGTTTAAATTACCGAATTCCTTGGCTCGTCTATTCTTTCAGCGTAGCGACCTCGTCCCCTTCAGGTGTCTGGTTGGATTCCAAAGTGCCTATGACGTCACTTTCTGCTCTGTTGTTCGTTGTAAAAAAATATATATATATATATATATATATCAGTGTGTTACTGGAGCCTGAATATGGAACAAATAATAGCAGCACTCTACACCTGCCAAGGTTATTGTACAAATCGCCTTAGTAGTTTGGTGTGCGGCCAGATTTATGATACTGTCGAATTTATAATCCATACACAAAAAAAACAAGCTCTACACATAAAGGCAGAAGAGAAACAACTAAGTTAAGTCAAGAGTATCTACTGTATATGGTTTAAAATATTGCCTTGTTTTATCTTTCTAACAACTTTATTTGCTTATTATCTTATAAAGCACTGTTTGGTGGACCAAAGTGTAATCTAACTCTTCGGTTGACCCTTGTTACCAGTGACTATATCGAATGACTTCCTTTCACACACGCACGACAAATTGGCAAGCTACTAAGACAAGAACTAGAAATTCGAAGTCTAGGTGCTGACCTTTGGCTTCGAGTTCCGTCTGAAGGGACATGGATAGGCTGCTTTCCTAGTGTGGATATGTCGTGCTAGCAACATCCGGTGCTGTCCGCCATGTTGGCTCAGCCGGCATCGAATATCGGAGCTCATCAAGGACCAATCAGATTTGTTTGATTACTCCTCAGTTTCCGGTTTTGGTTGTCTCCGCTTATTATTTGCGGTTCAGGACCCTAGAGTTGTGAGGGAGTAAGGCAACCCGCAAGGTCACACACACGAACGCGCAGGCGGACACATAGACAGACATACACACACGCATATACACAGAGCAAAATGGCTATAAATAGTAATCCAAGCTCGAGGCATACACACTCACACACACATATACACACGCACCCGAATTGATGGGAATTGTATGCCAACCGACAAGCTAGTGCCACGCATTGACACACACACGCAAATAAACCAGAAATAGTATACATTGTTAGATAATATGCAAGCTCCCCCATAATACACCCACAGATGCGTACACTCACGCAAACTAACAGGGTAGGTTGCCATTACTTTCCATATGCGGGAAGCGATCGTATAGAGAATTTATAAAAACCGTGTCTGCCATATATATTCTTGTTGATATATATATATATATATATATATATATATATATATATATATATATATATATATATATATATATACGAAAGGGCTTCGAAAGAAAACGTTAAAAGAAAATAAATTAGAAAAACCATGCCTTTTAAGAGGGGCGTTCAAATCAAACCGGGACCTTTGGTTCTAGCTCTTCCTAAATGAGCTATAGCGTGCTGGAACTGCTATCATTGGTTAGGGGTACTTATGTAATATTACTTCTATGTGACTCATCTGCCATGGCCCAGTCACATGACAGATAATTAAAAATTGCGGACAACCCTGTTTGCATAGAACAGCGTGTTGTGATGAAGTTTCTCGTGAAAATTAGGCTTAAAACATGCGGGAATTTACAGAAGAGTGCAATCACAAAACTGTGATGAGACACTTAGTCGGAGTAAGACATTTGAATGGGGAAAACGTGTTAGAGAAGACCGTATATCCGTGAGTCATGATCTCGGCCGCGGTGGCTCTTAACTCACCACATACATTCCTGTAAAATGCAGATTGTGGAACGCTTTATCATGGAAGTTAATTTTGCACCCCGTGGTGTCACTATCAACAGTGAACAGTACATACGCATTTTGAATGATTTGTTTAACCGTCTGCGGGGAATAAACGGCCTGGTTTGATCACAAAGTGCGCCCTGCTCCTGCAAGATAAACGCTCGTACGACGACTCACCGCACTATGCGCCATCTGCAGCAACCTTGCTCCAAGCGATTTCCACTTGTCTGGACCCCTAACAGAATTCCTAGGTGGTTATTATGTACGAGAGAGAATCGATTTGATGGAGCTCTGTTGCAGACAGTAAAGGGGTCTGCTCTATTCTATTGCACTCTATACTCACTCTAAACAAATTTAAGAAACACGAAATAAAAGCACAATACAACATATTCTTTATCTAGTAACACAACCAACTATACATTTCTAAATACTTAAATTCTGTCTCTGACACGCTTTTCTAAAACACTCCTACCGCTAAACCTAACCTTATCGATACTGTTATTTCCCTGTTCTCTCTGCTCTCCTAATCTGGCCTGCTGCGATCGAACTTTGTTGCGGATTGCCTCTGATGGTGAAGTACGTAGGTTCTAAACCCAGGTATGACGTCCGTTGTCTTGTTCCTCTTTGTCGGCGGTAGATCAAAGTGGTCTTGACGTGATCAGGATAGACTGCGTCAAATATGATTCATGGGATCACTAGAAAACTGCCTCTAGCTGCGACTGACGACTTACATTCATGTGGTCAAGGTGATATTGACGTGATCGGTGGGACTGCGTCAATATGATGATTGGAAGACTGCCTCTATAAGCTACTGACGACTTGTAAATTACGACCATAGAGGGTAATATGAGGGTAGTTTCCTTGCTTGCTGCGTGTCTATCTCAACTGCCTCTCTCCACCGTCTGCTCTCCACTGAACGTCTTTTTCCAATATACCTCTGTCTCTGAAGTGAACTGTTTTCTTATCTGTGGTTCTCAACTGAAGATTGTGTTCAAATCTCACTACCCGTGCTTGTTTGTTTCTTCTCAAGTCTGTCTCTGAAGTGATGTGCTTTCTCTGTGGTTTTCAACTCAAATCTGCCTCAACTGCATATCTCGGTCACATGCTATCCACTGAGCGTCTCTCTCCAGCGTGATGTCTAAAATTTAATGTGCCTTACGTCTCTCCACCTGGATGTATATTAGATCTGTATCTCCAGATCACGTGATTTCCAAAACGGCGAGCGTTTTTGTTCGTCTGCTTGCCACTAACCTCTATCCTGATCGCGCTGTTGCCAGACGACGCGCGTTTGTCGGCGGCAACAAGTCTACCTGGCCACCACCTTTTTCATCCCGCGTGTGAACACGTGGCTGGTGTTACATCAGGTTACGTATGTTTACCTAAACTCCCACCTGCGCACTTTGAGACAAAAACCTACGTGGTTGGTTTTGGTTACTCAAATTCTGGCGGGACTGATGTCAACTGCACTGACTCAAATCCCACGAAAAAGAAAGAAAAAATGGTTGTCTAAGCTCTACCAATCTTCCTCCCAACTCTGTTAAATGTTAAAACATGTCTAAGCTCCAACTATGTATTGTTCCTACAGCTCAGATCTGTTACAATTATTTCAGCACTGATGACGAAGTCAAATAGGGTGTCCTGAATTAGTTCAGACATACTGACAAATCTTTCTACGCTTAAGCTTTTCAAGTATTACTTAATCACTGGGATAAGTGCACACACGTTGCAAGCGATTTCATCGAAAAATAAATGGCGTTTTTGCTACTTAAAAATGTATTTTTCATTACAAAAAGTTATCCCAGTTTGACTTGAACGCCCCTGGTATTTTAACTTGCTGGCTGCTTGGCTTCGTTCGTTCTCAATCTACCGCTACCAAACCATGAAAGGGCTTAAGTAGCAGAATGTAATCCAGAGAACGGAATGCGTTGTGTCGTAGTTTACAGCTTGACTGCGATTTTTGCACCTTTCGGTCCAACATATCCGACTTCAGCAAGCCTTTTTGAGTACCGGGTTAGCATTCCCTCTTCGATCCCTTCTCCTTAGCCAGTCTGTCCTGCTGCAGCCTGTTACCCAGGATCACCGCGTGGAGGTGTAGAAGGATCTTGGCAGCTCTGGTTCGGTGGCCCTGACGCTAGCAGTCAGCTATGGGTCGCTGACCACTGCAGCTCATGCACTGCCTTAACTTGTTAATATGGTTGCTAAGGATGTCACGAGTGTCCTGCACGGGCCATAATGGGGTAGACGAACAAGATGACGTCCTAATTGCTGTTAAAATATGGCGGCCCCACTTTAGACATGCACAAAATAAGATCAGCGTTCTGTTATCCGTTGTTTTTAGCAGCTAAGGGGTGAAACCTATAGAACTTCATCGACGAATGAAGGTCCAGTTCAACAATGCATGCATTTCACTCCAGTAAGTATGGGACGGCGTGGCCTAGTGGTTAAGTGGCACGGCTCACAACCGGGAGGTGCTGGGTTCGATCCCCATCACAGAACCGGCCGTTACCCCAGGGAAGCAAACCCTTAGAAAATGCAGGAGGAAGCAGACCTTTACATAAAATGCATGCTGAAGTCGGATGCACTGGGCCGACAGGCGCAAAATAAAAACCACAGTGCAACGCACACCGCCTTGTGGATTAGAGAAATAAGGCGAACGCAAACAAAAACTGCAGTAAGTGTATGACGGGAGTAGGAAGTACTAAAACCGCATGAGTTCTGTAACAGACTGTTCACGGGTCAGGCACACCGAGGAGTGACCCCTGAGTTGATTGCAGCCGTTGACCGCCTCGTAAAGGGAAATCGTCGACGACCGTGAATAAAATTGCCGCACATCTGTACATAATTATCCATGCTGTGCTACAGTACCACAACGTGTCTGCAAGATGGATGCCACGGAGCGTACTCCAGAATTGAAACAACGACCCGTTGATGTCTGTCAGGAACTTTTGCGGAGCTTTGAAGCAGGCAGTGATGGTTTCATATCAAAAATTGTTACTGGTGTTGAAACTTGGTTCACTTCCGCCAGCCTGAAACAAAAAGAACGAACAAGGAATGACGTCATTCCACCTCACTGGAACCAAAGACGTTTTGCACGCAGCAATCTGCAGCCAAGGTTATGCCAACTCTTTTGGGGATGAACACGGCCTTATTTTTGAGCACTACATGCCCAGGCGACACTGGCACTAGTGTCACCTGGACAGATCTTCTCAGGAATAATCTTCGACCTGAAATCAAATCCAAACGACGTGGACCTCTTATTAAAGATGTCGTCCTTCAGCAACATCACAATGCTTGGCACCCGTATTGCCCATGCAACGGATACATATTTCAGTGTCTACCACATCCGTCGTACTCACCAGACCTAGCGCCACCCTCAAGTGTTTTCCATGTCACAGGACGACTAAAAAAAGGCCTTGGAGAGGTCCAGCAGGTGGTTCATGAGTGGTTACACACACGACCAAGATAATATTGTTCTACAGGAATCCAAGCGCCTAATATGCGTTGTGGGACTTTTATCTTACATTCTACAGGAATTCAAGCGCCTAATATGCGTTGTGGGACTTTTATCTTACATTCTACAGGAATTCAAGCGCCTAATATGCGTTGTGGGACTTGTATCTTACGTTCTACAGGAATCCACGCGCTTTATATGCGCTGTGGGGCTTGTATAGAACGCAATGGGGACTACGTCGACAAATAATACAGTTGTGTTTCCCTTTTTCAGGATACATTTTCCGAAAAAAATGTATGAATTTTATTTGCATTTAATATATAAATATATATGTGTGTGTGTGTATGTGTGTACGAGGCGTGTTCAAATGAAACCGGACCAAACTGCAATAAGTGAACATGCTTTAATTTTGTTTCTTTGTTTTATGCTTACGATGCGCATGATGGCGTCACTTCTGGTGTAACCAGCACATACCAACCGTCAAGTTTGCAAAATATAATTATTCTCCTACTCATAGTTTCTTTAGAATACCGTTGAAAACATGGTGGGTGTGATACGGAGTACGTCCAGACTTGCTCAGAGAGCGATGATTCGGTTTCGAACAGCTGAAAGTTGTCGACCAGTTGACATTCATTGCAGAATGCAAGCAGTGTATGTGGACAAAAGTGTGTCAAAGACAACGATGTTTTGGCCAAATGGGAAACAGAGCGTACTGGCTACACACAAAAAATGATGCCTATTACCAGTTGAATAGAAGAGAGCAGGTCGTGGTCTTCAGACTCCGCACAAGCCACAACAGACTGAGGTACCGCCTATTCGATAAACTGAAGATAGGTGGCACTGACGAATACACGTGTGGTATAGGGAAAATGACCGCTGAACATCTGCTGCAAAATTGCCCAACATACGAGGACCAGAGAAAGCATATGTGGCCATCACCAGCGCCAACACTAGACAAGCTCTATGGCAGTGTCGACAGTCTCAGGATGACAGATGCTTTCTTCGAACAAATTCAAGTTGACGTCTGACAGCGTACGAAGAAGAAGAAGAAGAAGAAGAAGAAGAAGAAGAAGAAGAAGAAGAAGAAGAACGATGTGTAAAGAAGGACATGAGTTAACGAAAGATCTTCCGAAACCAGGTCAGGCACATATTGTTGCGCTAACTCACGTCCTTCTTAAGACATATCTTTGTCCAGTTCTTCACTGTTGTCTTTGACACACTTTTGTCACCATACACTGCCTGCATTCTGCGATGAATGTCAACTGGTCGACATCCTTCAGCTGTTAGAAACCGAATCACCGCTCGCTGATCAACTCGGATCGCGTATCACACCCGCCCTGTTTTCAATGGCCTGCTGAGGAAACTATGAGTCGGAGAATAATGAAATTTTGCAAACTTGACGGTTAGTACGTGCTGTTTACACCCGAAGTGACGTCATCGTGCGCATCGTACGTATGCTTACTTGCTGCAGTTTGGTTCGGTGTCATCTGAACACTCTTCTGATATATATAAATAATACTAAAACAAACATTCACAAACGCACATTTTTAATCAAACATGCACACATACACGTAATATCTGCGTTGAATTTTCTGTAAAAATATCTTATGTACCAGTGAGATGTGGCAGTTGTGGGGAATAGCACCGTTGAATTTACGGCATACAAATGTATTCTAGATTAGTGCTACCAGATTACCACATTTACACACCTCAGATTCCAGTACGTATAGGGATATAAGAGTGTGTACCAGGTGATAGTGCCCCCCCCCCCCCCCCCCCCCCCCGCAAAAAAAAAAAACGAATGTAGTGTGGGCTTGTTTTATGGTACTTGAAGAAAATCATCGCGTATTTGTATAGTTGACTAAATCGTTCCTGATTATTCCTGTATTATAAACCCAGTTGTTGTCCAATTGGAAGTACTCCCGGTCGCATTCATGCAGATCACAGCTCTTCAACTGAAACCACCCCGGGGTTATCGAAGACAAGATCGATAACTCAGTGGCCTTCCATCACATCCTTTTTATCGCTCTATTGTGTTTGTTCATCTTTATTCTGAAAGTCGTTATTTACTTACGAGATCTTTTTTTTTTTTTTTTTTTTTGCGTTCGCCTTATTTCTCTAATCCCCAAGGCGGAGTGCGTTGCACTATGTTTTTATTTTGCGCCTGTTGGCCCAGTGCATCCGACTTCAGCATGCATTTTATGTAAGGGTCTGCTTCCTCCTGCATTTTCTAAGGGTTTGCTTCCCCGGGGTAACGGCCGGTGCTGCGATGGGGATCGAACCCAGCACCTTCTGGTTGTGAGCCGTGCCACTTAACCACTAGGCCACGCCGTCCCCACTTACGAGATCTGATTTTCCTTCATTCCTTTAATGCACCTTCAGCCTTCTGATACAAAGTGTCCCGTGCACCTGAAATAGTTCATTGTTAAAACACTGTTTGGCCTACCTTAGTATCCCGACATTCAGGTATCAGGTTTCGTGTGACCAATGAATTTGATTTGCCAATATTTAAACTGTTTTGAACATCATCAATGATAATAGATAATAATGATAATGTTGTGGTATCTTTCTTCTCCCCTTTATTCGCCCCTCAAAGCGAGGCCGGAGGGCCGCATGGTTGGCTATAGGCCAACGTTGATGTTGGGGAGCTTGTGGCATTCGGCCTCTCGCCCTTCGAGTCACTGCACGTATTTGATAGCTGTTTAGTTCCATAGGGGATCAACATGCTGAGCAGTGCATGAGCTGCAGTGGTCAGTGAACCATAGCTGACTGCTAGCGTCAGGGTCAGTGAATCATAGCTGACTGCTAGCGTCAGGGTCAGTGAACCATAGCTGACTGCTAGCGTCAGGGTCAGTGAACCATAGCTGACTGCTAGCGTCAGGGTCAGTGAACCATATCTGACTGCTAGCGTCAGGGCCAGCGAACCAGAGCTGACTGCTAGCGTCAGGGTCAGCGAACCATAGCTGACTGCTAGCGTCAGGGTCAGTGAACCATAGCTGACTGCTAGCGTCAGGGCCAGCGAACCAGAGCTGACTGCTAGCATTAGGGCCAGTGAACCATATCTGACTGCTAGCGTCAGGGCCAGCGAACCAAAGCTGACTGCTAGCGTCAGGGTCAACGAACCATAGCTGACTGCTAGCGTCAGGGTCAGTGAACCATAGCTGACTGCTAGCGTCAGGCCCTGCGAACCAAAGCTGACTGCTAGCGTCAGGGTCAGCGAACCATAGCTGGCTGATAGCGTCAGGGTCAGCGAACAATAGCTGACTGCTAGCGTCAAGGTCAGTGAACCAGTGCTGACTGCTAGCGTCAGGGCCAGCGAGCCAGAGGTGCTAAGACCCTTCTACACCTCCACGCGGTGATCCTGGATTACATTCTGCAACTGAGCAGGCTGGCTAAAGAGAAAGGATTGAAGAGGGAAGGCCAACCCGGTGCTAAAAATGCGTGCTGAAGTCGGATGTATCGGACCGAAAGGTACAAATATCGAAGTCAAGAACTACAACTACAAAACAACGCATTCCGTTCTCGGGACAACATCCTGCTACTTGCAAAACCCTTTTCAGGATTTGGTAGCGTGAGAGTGAGAACGGTCAGAGATTGGTAGTGAGAGTGAGAACGGCCAGGGTTTGTTAGTGAGAATGGTCAGGGTTTGGTAGTGATAGAGTGAGAACGGTCAGGGTTTGGTAGTGAGAGAGTGAGAATGGTCAGGGTTTGGTAGTGAGAATGGTCAGGGTTTGGTAGTGATAGAGTGAGAACGGTCAGGGTTTGGTAGTGAGAGAGTGAGAACGGCCAGGGTTTGTTAGTGAGAATGGTCAGGGTTTGGTAGTGATAGAGTGAGAACGGTCAGGGTTTGGTAGTGAGAGAGTGAGAACGGTCAGGGTTTGGTAGTGAGAGAGTGAGAACGGTCAGGGTTTGGTAGTGAGAGAGTGAGAATGGTCAGGGTTTGGTAGTGATAGAGTGAGAACGGTCAGGGTTTGGTAGTGAGAGAGTTGGAATGGTCAGGGTTTGGTAGTGAGAGAGTGAGAATGGTCAGGGTTTGGTAGTGAGAGTGTCAGAACGGTCAGGGTTTGGTAGTGAGAGTGAGAACGGCCAGGGTTTGTTAGTGAGAATGGTCAGGGTTTGGTAGTGATAGAGTGAGAACGGTCAGGGTTTGGTAGTGATAGAGTGAGAATGGTCAGGGTTTGGTAGTGAGAGAGTGAGAATGGTCAGGGTTTGGTAGTGAGAGAGTGAGAATGGTCAGGGTTTGGTAGTGAGAGTCAGAACGGTCAGGGTTTGGCAGTGAGAGAGTCAGAACGCTCAGGGTTTGTTAGTGAGAATGGTCAGGGTTTGGTAGTGATAGAGTGAGAACGGTCAGGATTTGGTAGTGATAGAGTGAGAACGGTCAGGGTTTGGTAGTGATAAGAGTGAGAACGGTCAGGGTTTGGTAGTGATAGAGTGAGAACGGTCAGGGTTTGGTAGTGAGAGAGTGAGAACGGTCAGGGTTTGGTAGTGATAGAGTGAGAACGGTCCGGGTTTGGTAGTGAGAGAGTCAGAACGGTCAGGGTTTGGTAGTGAGAGAGTCAGAACGGTCAGGGTTTGGTAGTGAGAGAGTCAGAACGGTCAGGGTTTGGTAGTGAGAACGGTCAGGGTTTGGTAGTGAGAATGGTCAGGGTTTGGTAGTGAGAATGGTCACGGTTTGTTAGCGAAAGAGAGAGAACGAACGAAAAAGGAGAAAAGTTCCACAAAAAGTGTACCATTTATCTGGTCTCTGAGGAACAACCATTATCCTGTTCCGTGGCGCGAGTATTCAATTTCCCCACCTACCACTCGTCTAATTGGGGGACAGTACTCGCGCCTCAAAGAATTGGTCATGAAATCAGATCAGCTAATTTCCTAGGCGAGTCGGAACACTCCAGTAGACAGTTGTGAGATCCCGTCACGCTGTGCTGGTTCATGTCAAGCAACTCAACCCAAAGTCTGTTTCTAGGAAGTCAGAAGTTCGCCGCAAATGGCTGTAAATTGTTACGGTAAAAGTCGGGCAGGCGTCGTGTCGGACTTGTAACAGGTTCAGGTTACAGACAGAAATTACTCATTTGGTTGGCGAGTCATGGGGAGACGTGGGGAAAGAAAGTTATCAGATTTCCTTTATTGGAGAATTGGTGTACCAATTTTGTACAGCTGACGGGCCTTTCACTTGTTGTTAGTGGTCTGAACCTTTCACTTGTTGTTAGTGGTCTGAACCTTTCACTTGTTGTTAGTGGTCTGAACCTTTCACTTGTTGTTAGTCGTCTGAACCTTTCACTTGTTGTTAGTCGTCTGAACCTTTCACTTGTTGTTAGTCGTCTGAACCTTCTATCTACGGGTTCGTGCATGTTGTCCTCATGATGGGTTCATATTTAACTGGAAGGACAGTGCCGGCTGAGGTTCACACATTTAATAAATTGCGTAGATTTGGTTTATATCGCATTTATCTGATGAGGTAGCCAGCCCCATGCACAACGCTACTTAGTCCCTTTCACGAAATATATAGCAGGGTCAAGAGTATGCCAGTGACATAGTGATGGAGATCGTGTTTCTCACGGAAAAGGCACTGTTATTGTTGTTGTTGTTGTTGTTGTACTTGCTGTTGTTGTTGTTGTATTTGCTGTTGTTTTTGTTGTTGTTGTTGTACTTGCTGTTGTTATTGTTGTTGTTGTTGTACTTGTTGTTGTTGTTGTACTTGCTGTTGTTGTTGTTGTTGTTGTACTTGCTGTTGTTATTGTTGTTGTTGTTGTACTTGCTGTTGTTATTGTTGTTGTTGTTGTTGTACTTGTTGTTGTTGTTGTTGTTGTACTTGCTGTTGTTGTTGTTGTTGTACTTACTGTTGTTGTTGTTGTTGTACTTGCTGTTGTTGTTGTTGTTGTACTTGCTGTTGTTGTTGTACTTGTTGTTGTTGTTGTTGTTGTACTTGCTGTTGTTATTGTTGTTGTTGTTGTACTTGCTGTTGTTGTTGTTGTTGTTGTACTTACTGTTGTTGTTGTTGTACTTGCTGTTGTTGTTGTTGTTGTTGTACTTACTATTGTTGTTGTTGTTGTACTTGGTGTTGTTGTTGTTGTTGTTGCTGTTGTTGTTGTTGTTGTACTTGCTGTTGTTGTTGTACTTGTTGTTGTTGTTGTTGTACTTGCTGTTGTTATTGTTGTTGTTGTTGTAGTTACTGTTGTTGTTGTTGTTGAATGCCCACAATGAGTAGGGTCACTCTTTTGAGAAGGTTAAGTGGCGGGTTGTCATAGTTTTCCTCACATCCCGATCGTGCTGATGAAGGTGGAACGGGATTCTCCAGGCGGTTATGCTATGCTTGGCTTCATCTTCGTGTCACTCACTGCTACGGTGATCACGTAGATCTCTCGCCTCGTTAGCCTGGCTGCCATGAAAACATTCCGTTTCCAGGAAGGACTACTGGGAAGCCGAGATGAGGGTCTGGGTCAGTATATTTTGCCCGACCCGGGCTAACATGTCTGGTCAGTATGTTTTGTCTGACGCTGACTAACATGTCTGGTCAGTATGTTTTGTCTGACGCTGACTAACATGTCTGGTCAGTATGTTTTGTCTGACGCTGACTAACATGTCTGGTCAGTATGTTTTGTCTGACGCTGACTAACATGTCTGGTCAGTATGTTTTGTCTGACGCTGACTAACATGTCTGGTCAGTATGTTTTGCCCAACCCGGGCTAGCATGTCTGATCAGTATGTTTTGTCTGACCATGTCTGATCAGTATGTTTTGCCTGACCCTGACTAACATATCTGATCAGTATGTTTTGCCTGACCATGTCTGATCAGTATGTTTTGCCTGACCCTGACTAACATGTCTGATCAGTATGTTTTGCCTGACCCTGACTAACATGTCTGATCAGTATGTTTTGCCTAACCAGACGTTAGTCTTCCTTCCCGGAAAGACACTGTAAATTTAGGTTTGTTTTTGTGCTAGGGGAGGGAGGCAGGAAACTGGCCACCGTACCTCATCTCCGACAGCAATGTCTACTTTATAACTGCCCTGAGATTCTAGTCGGATCCTGTAGTTCTACTCTGTTTTCACATGAAGCCGCAGATACACGTGCGCATGCAGGTAATAGAAGCCATTTAAAAATAAATATCCCGAAACGGTATCTAATGTGAGCAGGTACACAGATAACATCTCATTGACAACATAAAGGTGAGCAGTAGGTACACAGGTAACGTCTCCCAGACCACATACGGGTGAGCAGTAGGTACACAGGTAATGTCTCCCAGACCACATAAAGGAGCGCATCAACAAAACTAAACACATTAAGGAGCGCATCAACAAAACTAAACACATTAAGGAGCGCATCAACAAAACTAAACACATTAAGGAGCGCATCAACAAAACTAAACACATTAAGGAGCGCATCAACAAAACTAAACACATTAAGGAGCGCATCAACAAAACTAAACACATTAAGGAGTGCATCAACAAAACTAAACACATTAAGGAGCGCATCAACAAAACTAAACACATTAAGGAGCGCATCAACAAAACTAAACACATTAAGGAGCGCATCAACAAAACTAAACACATTAAGGAGTGCATCAACAAAACTAAACACATTAAGGAGTGCATTAACGAAAACGAAACTCACCAATGTGTACTCCATCTCTTGGGTTTTGTTGCGACTTGTTCATTGTTTTTGTCTGTTTCTCGTCCCCGACGAAAGCCTTTTGGCCGTAATGTGGGCTTCGTGTTGTATTTTTATCCTAGTGTGGTCACTGAGTCATTATATGTATATGTTAGCAAATGTTCGAAGAGAGCAGCAAAGATGACGCCGTACCGGCTGTGGGTCTACATTTCTCTGGTGTTTTAGTTCATTATAAATGCCGCCTGGCCACGGATTTGCCTGGATTTCATACTAGTCGACGACTTACATTTGTGTTCACGGAAACGTGTCGTTGTTTTCTATTTGGGCTGGTTCATTCCTTGTTTTATGGGTGTTTTGTGGGAAGGGGGTATTTTTTTTTCTCTCCGATTAACCTGGCTTTCCCAGCATTCACCACTCTCGGACTAAAAAAATATTTCCTAATATATAATCTAGAACTTTCTTTAGTTAATCTGTAGCTATGCCCTGTTGATCTTGTAGGTGGTTGTATTTTGAAAACTTTGTTACAGTTGAATGTATCTGTTTCTTTGATTATCTAATAAACTTGTATTTAGTCCCCTCAGATTCTTCTCTTTTATAGACACTGTAGGCCTGTTTTTCTTAGTCTTTCCTCAAAACTGTAATTCTGGAATCCCACTATCAGCTTTGACGCTCTTTTTTGTATCCTCTCCAGCATGTTTTTATCTTCTCTACGATAAGGACTCCGCACCTTTACACATTACTCAAATCTAGGTCTTACTAATACTTTATACATTTTGACTATAACTTTCTTGCTCCTATGTTTAATATTTCTTTTTTATCATTCCTTACATGAGACGAGGAGGATAACGTCTGGTCAGGCAAATTTTTAAATTTTAATTTTAATTTTACGTGTTAGCCTCACTAGTTTCTACTGGTGGAGGCAATCCTATTCCACCCAAGACCGTAGTCAATTAGGCGATATTAAGACGCATAAGCCAGTGCTTGGGTGCATGTGTTCGTCTGTATGTACCTAGGCTAGGTTTGAGCGCTCTCAAAACCCAGCTCAACCAAAGTGCAATGGAAGGGCCTCACCCTGAAGGCGCGTGTGAAAGTGGAGCAAGGGTCAGGAGAAATATACTGGCCAAGACCCTCACTTGACCTCCTCGTTGGTCGTCTGGAGACGGACTGTTGTAGAGGACAACAGTCTGGCTAACAAAGTGAGGTTCGACGTGATCCCCGTAGTAGTAAGCGACACGCAGAAGAAGCTAAGCATAGCACAATCGCCTTCCTTCATCAGCACGCTCGATAAGTAAAGAAATCTACGACAACCTGCCATTTAACGCTCTTTTTAGGGCGCACAAAAGAGTAACCTACTCACTGTGGGCATTTGCAAACAACAACAGCCATACCTAACATTGCATTTGCCTTTTTTCACTTCCGTATCCTCAGACGTGTGTGCTGGGGGTAGTCGTGAAGCAGCAGGTATATCAAATATAATCATACTTTGTTCCTATTCTCTTTTATCTGTAATTTGTATTCCGTAAAACCGATATTCAGGCAGATTCTGTGACTGGCATTAGGTAGGGTCATTTTCGTGTCCACCTATTGTCAAGTATGCGTATCACTTGCCGATCCATCTGCGTTCATGTGACAACGTACTAACAGTGGCGTCACTGAGTGAAGTTCCCCGCCTGATTTCGGTGTTTTGAATTTGTTCCCTCATGGAAACTGTCTCTCATTCCATTTCGCTGAAATCTTATTACCCCTTTGAAATAAAATCCCAGTTCTAAAAACACAATCTTTGTGCAAGTGGAATGGTCACTCATACACGAACACACACACACATACAGAGAGAGAGAGAGAGAGAGAGAGAGAGAGAGAGAGAGAGAGAGAGAGAGAGAGAGATACAGACATACAGACACACACAAGCACACACAAAATTATTAATCAATTCTAGATTGAAGAAATCAGAACACAATGAAGACCTGCATTAGTAACTTGTTGTTCCCGTCGAAGACGGAGGTGTCGGACCGAAAGTTGCAAATTTCGCAGTCAAGCTGTAAACTAGCAACACAATGCATTTCATTCTCCGGACTACATCCTGCTACTTGTTAAACCCTGTTCAGGGCTTGGTAGCGGGAGATTGAGAACGAACGCAGAAGAAGAAGAAGTAACTTGTTAACTGACAATCTGATCTGCCAGGAATGAGCAACAAATGGTCAAGTGCTGGAGTGTACCTGGAACACTTTATCTTTAGTTGTACAAGAAACTTTCCTGTGGACAAATATTTGAAATTTGCTCACTCCATTGGGAGGTTTACATCTGAGTCGGGCAAACAATGCCAGACAAGCCTTAATGTTGAACCAGCAGGGAATAAGGAAGGGGAAGTTATCAAGGATAACTTAAGAATGACGTCGACAGTTTTAAATGCAATATTCAAACATGTGTGTGTGAGTGTGTGTGTGAGTGTGTGTGTGTGTGAGTGTGTGTGTGTGCGTAGGCGTGAGCGCGCACGTGTGTGTGTGAGTGAGTGTGTGGATGTTTATCTGTGTGTGTGTCTCTCTCTCTATCTCTCTCTCTCTCTCTTTCATACTTTCATATCTGTTGATAGCCAATAAGAACTACCACGTATGCACTGTGACTTTCTCTCAGAACAATGTTATGATTTTATTTTTTGTTGTAGAACTAAACTGCTCAGTGTGAAATCTGAAACAGCAATTTTACTAACATTGCAGACGTTGAGAAAGGTCGTTTGAAGAGAAAGAATATTGTGGTTCTAGACAGTTCTCCTGTCTCCTCGGTGGTCTCCACTGTTGGCCTTGTTTCTCTTGGAGCAGGTAAAGAGAAAGAATGTTGTGGTTCTAGATAGTTCTCCTGTCTCCTCGGTGATCTCCACTGTTGGCCAATTTCTCTTATAGCAGGTAAAGAGAAAGAATGTTGTGATTCTAAATAGTTCTCCTGTCTCCTCGATGGTCTCCACTGTTAGCCTTGTTTCTCTTATAGCAGGTAAAGAGAAAGAATGTTGTGATTCTAAATAGTTCTCCTGTCTCCTCGGTGGTCTCTACTGTTGGCCTAGTTTCTCGTGGAGCATGTTTCCAGTCACGCTATGTACAAGCAAGAGTGTGCTGAAGAAGATGAACTTGAGTCCATCTCGCTGTAGTGTAATGCTCTGCTTCTAAGCAGGTGCATTACTACCATGATAACTGTGTCAATTCTCACCTCGTTGGTCAAACTGCTGTAACAACTTGTTTCCAGGTGCATGTCATGGACGCTAGGCGGGGATCTTGGTCAATACAATACACCTGACTCGGACACGAACTTCAGAACACAGGTAGCAGGTACAAGTACAGTAGTGTGTACAGAAGTACGGGCGCGGGCCAGAGAGATGGGCCGGTTAGATACGAACTGTTGATTGGATAAATCGATAGTTCTTTTTGCCAATCTGCCGAGTCACGTGATCTGAGAACACAAACACGGCTTGCATGCAGCCTCAGACCTGAGCCTCGAATCGTGATGTGGCTGCTGCTAGAAAATGATATCTTTAGCTCGCCACATGTAGAGGACATGTTGAAACTCATCGAGGCGGGAAGACTCTACAACTCTTGAATGTACACACCTCGCTGGTGTGGAATTGACATACTTTTGAGTGAATACTTCAGATACAATTCCCTAAAATAGTTTATGATGCGGTAGTAACAAGAGTCAATAGTTGACCGTCTCTACAAGGGTATGCTAGAAGAGACCTCTGGTTTCAAACGATTGCTGACTTGCAGGTGAACTAAGGACAGCTAATGGCAGTTCTAAACAACATAAGACACGAAACAGAAGGAGCATAGAAGAGCAAAAGAAACTGCTTACGAAAATCTCTATCCCTAGTACAGAAGAGCGACAATCTCTATCCCTAGTACAGAAGAGCGACAATCTCTATCCCTAGTACAGAAGAGCGACAATGTCTATACCTAGTGTAGAAGATCGACTATGTCTATCCATATTACAGAAGAGCGACAGTCTATCCCTAGTACAGAAGAGCGACTATGTCTATCCCTAGTACAGAAGAACGACAATGTCTTTCCATAGAACAGAAGAGCTACAATGTTTATCCGTGGAACAAAAAAGCGACAATGTTGATCCCTGGAACAGAAAAGCGACAATGTTGATCCCTGGAACAGAAGAGCTACAATGTTGATCCCTGGAACAGAAAAGTGACAATGTTGATCCCTGGAACAGAAGAGCTACAATGTTGATCCCTGGAACAGAAAAGTGACAATGTTGATCCCTGGAACAGACAAGCGACAATGTTGATCCTTGGTACAACGCTTGAGATGGTGATGTAGATGTATGAGCAGCTGCTCCTGAACTGTGCTGAAAGGGATGTCGTTCGCTGGAAACGCACCGGGACAATAAATACGATAAAAACTGGCCACCATGGGTTGGCTGATTATTGATCTAGCAGCGTGTGGGCTCCTGCCCTTTGGCCCAATGCTATAAAGTGGTATTTGCAAGTGTTTGTGAGCTGTTGTTTAGTTCAGTACAAAGTGTTCCATTTGTCTGGCCTCAGAGGAAGAAGCTCTCCCCTAACACCGGCAAGCGCTTGACATTCAAAGAGATGATGTTCAACCGTTTCATAGGCACGTGTGCACAGCCGGCACTCTGGAATGTGTTCTGGTTTGATTCTGTTCAAGTTGCTGTTAAGTTGTATGTGTTGAGTGTGAAGTCGGGAAATTGTGCTTTGGTCTCTCCTTTTCATGAGGTTGATGTTGTCTTTGGATTTAAAAGGCCATGTGTTTGTAGATTTCTTTCCCAGTATTCCCCATATATTCAGCCAAGCCTCTTTGTTCACCAGTATTCATAGTTGTTTGAATGTCTGTAGGATCGTTGGTGTGTATCGTTATTCTTGACTTGACCTCTTCTTAGCCAGACATGGAGACATTGATGTAGGTGTACCACACCGTAGGAAATGGGAGGACAGATGGACAGGATTGGGAAACACTGGATGGTCCTCTGAGGACAAAATCTGCCTTACACGATAAAAGTGAGCAATGAAGTCTATAAGGGCGAATGCTTCCTAAACTTTGTGAAAAGGAAGCTTTGTGAGAAAGTCACCTTAAAAACATCAAAAACGAACCAAAACATTGGAACCTAAAATTTCAGCACATCGGGCGGATTATGGATTAAGAAAACTGGATAAATCCACATCGGAACACAGTGACAGAGACCTTGACAGATTGGGCGTAACAGAGGCAACAATTGCAGATACGAGAGGACAGAGTAGCATACATTTATACATTCAGGAGTAGATCTGCTGTAATACAGCACAGAACAATACATGTGATAGCCTGCTGTCAGATAGCATAGAACAAAACATGTGATAGCCAAATCAGATAGGACAGAACAATACATGTTATAGCATGCTGTCAGACAGCACAGATCAATACATCTGATAGCCTGCTGTCAGATAGCATAGAACAAAACATGTGATACAAGAGTGATTTAAAACATAAATCGGACAACAGTAAGTCCACATTACACAGATACACACACAGATACACACACAGATATACACACTGATACACACACAGATACACACACAGATACACACACATATACACACAGATACACACACAGATATACACACACAGACACACACACAGATACACATACAAATACACACACAGATACACACAGATACACACATATACACACAGATACACACACAGATACACACAGATACACACACAGATACACATATACACACAGATACAGACACAGATACACACAGATACACACACATATACAAAAACAGGTACACAGACAAATACACACAGATACACACACATATACACACACAGATACACAATAATACACACAAATACACACACAGATACACACACAGATACACACACAGATACACACAGATAAACACACAGATACACACACAGATACACACATATACAAACAGATACACACACAGATACACACAGATACACACACAGATACACACATTGATACACACACAGATACACACAGATACACACACATATACACACAGATACACACATGATACACACAGAAACACACAGGTACACACAGATACACACACATATACACACACAGATACACAATAATACACACAAATACACACACATATACACACACAGATACACAATAATACACACAGATACACACACAGATACACACACAGATACACACATATACAAACAGATACACACACAGATACACACAGATACACACACAGATACAAACATTGATACACACACAGATACACACAGATACACACACATATACACACAGATACACACATGATACACACAGAAACACACAGGTACACACAGATACACACACATATACACACACAGATACACACTGATACACACACAGATACACACAGATACACACATATACACACAGATACTCACACAGATACACACAGATACATACACCGATACACACACAGATACACACAGATACACAGACATATACACACAGATACACACACAGACACACACACAGATACACACACAGAGACACACACAGATACACATATTGATACACACATATACATACACAGATACACACACAGATACACACAGATACACATAGATACACACAGATACACACACAGATACACACAGATACACACAGATACACACACTGATACACACACAGATACACACACTGATACACGCACATATACACACACATATACACACATATACACACAAATATACACACAGATACACACACAGATATACACAGATACACACACAGATACACACACAGATACACACACAGATACACACATATACATACAGATACACACACAGATACACATACAGATACACACATAAACACACAGATACACACACAGATACACACATATACACACATATACACACAGATACACACACACAGATACACACACATATACACACAGATACACACACAGATACACGTACATATACACAGACAGATACACACATATACATACAGATACACACACAGATACACATACAGATACACACATATACACACAGATACACACACAGATACACACATATACACACATATACACACAGATACACACACAGATACACACACATATACACACAGATACACACACAGATACACACATATACACACATATACACACAGATACGCACACAGATACACACACTGATACACATACATATACATACAGATACACACACAGATACACACACAGATACACACACTGATACACATACATATACATACACCGATACACACACATATACACAATCAGATACACACACAGATACACACCCGGATACACACAGATACACACAGATACACAAACATATACACACAGATACACACACAGATACACACACAGATACACACAGAAACACACAGATACACACACAGATACACACACAGATACACACACATATACACACAGATACACACACATAGATACACATAGATACACACAGATACACACACAGATACACACAGATACACACACAGATACACACAGATACACACACAGATACACACACAGATACACACACAGATACACACACATATACACACAGATACACACACATATACACACAGATACACACACATAGATACACATAGATACACACAGATACACACACAGATACACACAGATACACACACAGATACACACAGGTACACACACAGATACACACACAGATACACACACAGATACACACACATATACACACAGATACACACACATATACACACACTGATGTGCACACAGATACACACACAGATACACACCGATACACACACAGATACATACACAGATACACACACAGATACACACACTGATACACATACATATACATACACCGATACACACACATATACACAATCAGATACACACACAGATACACACACAGATACACACAGATACACACACAGATACACACAGATACACAAACAGATACACACAGATACACACACAGATACACACACAGATACACACAGAAACACACAGATACACACACAGATACACACACAGATACACACAGATACACACACATATACACACATATACACACACACAGATACACATAGATACACACAGATACACACACAGATACACACAGATACACACACAGATACACACAGATACACACACAGATACACACACAGATACACACACAGATACACACACATATACACACAGATACACACACATATACACACACTGATGTGCACACAGATACACACACAGATACACACCGATACACACACAGATACACGCACAGATACACACACAGATACACACACAGATACACACACATATACACACACATATACACACAGATACACACACATATACACACAGATACACACATGATACACACAGAAACACACAGGTACACACAGATACACACACATATACACACACAGATACACAATAATACACACAAATACACACACAGATACACACACAGATACACACACAGATACACACAGATACACACACAGATACACACACAGATACACACATATACAAACAGATACACACACAGATACACACAGATACACACACAGATACACACATTGATACACACACAGATACACACAGATACACACACATATACACACAGATACACACATGATACACATAGAAACACACAGCTACACACAGATACACACACATATACACACACAGATACACACTGATACACACACAGATACACACAGATACACACATATACACACAGATACTCACACAGATACACACAGATACATACACCGATACACACACAGATACACACAGATATACACACATATACACACACTAATACACATACAGATACACAGACATATACACACAGATACACACACAGACACACACACAGATACACACACGTATACACACACAGATACACACACAGAGACACACACAGATACACATATTGATACACACAGATACACACACAGATACACACAGATACACATAGATACACACAGATACACACACACATACACACAGATACACACACTGATACACACACAGATACACACACTGATACACGCACATATACACACACATATACACACATATACACACAAATATACACACAGATACACACACAGATATACACAGATACACACACAGATACACACACAGATACACACACAGATACACACATATACATACAGATACACACACAGATACACATACAGATACACACATATACACACAGATACACACACAGATACACACATATACACACATATACACACAGATACACACACACAGATACACACACATATACACACAGATACACACACAGATACACGTACATATACACAGACAGATACACACATATACATACAGATACACACACAGATACACATACAGATACACACACATATACACACAGATACACACACAGATACACACATATACACACATATACACACAGATACACACACAGATACACACACATATACACACAGATACACACACAGATACACACATATACACACATATACACACAGATACGCACACAGATACACACACTGATACACATACATATACATACAGATACACACACAGATACACACACTGATAAACATACATATACATACACCGATACATACACATATACACAATCAGATACACACACAGATACACACCCGGATACACACAGATACACACAGATACACAAACATATACACACAGATACACACACAGATACACACAGAAACACACAGATACACACACAGATACACACACAGATACACACACATATACACACAGATACGCACACATAGATACACATAGATACACACAGATACACACACAGATACACACAGATACACACACAGATACACACAGATACACACACAGATACACACACAGATACACACACAGATACACACACATATACACACAGATACACTCACATATACACACACTGATGTGCACACAGATACACACACAGATACACACCGATACACACACAGATACACACACAGATACACACACAGATACACACACTGATACACATACATATACATATACATACACCGATACACACACATATACACAATCAGATACACACACAGATACACACACAGATACACACAGATACACACACAGATACACACAGATACACAAACAGATACACACAGATACACACACAGATACACACACAGATACACACAGAAACACACAGATACACACACAGATACACACACAGATACACACAGATACACACACATATACACACATATACACACACACAGATACACATAGATACACACAGATACACACAAAGATACACACACAGATACACACAGATACACACACAGATACACACAGATACACACACATATACACACACAGATACACACACAGATACACACACAGATACACACACATATACACACAGATACACACACATATACACACACTGATGTGCACACAGATACACACACAGATACACACCGATACACACACAGATACACGCACAGATACACACACAGATACACACACAGATACACACACAGATACACACACATATACACACACTGATGTGCACACAGATATACACACAGATACACACCGATACACACACAGATACACGCACAGATACACACACAGATACACACACAGATACACACATATACACACACAGATACACACACAGATACACACACAGATGCACACACAGATACACACAGATACACACACAGATACACACACAGATACACACACATATACACACAGATACACACACAAATACACGTACATATACACAGACAGATACACACAGACCAATGCGTCCACATTACACACAGATGCACACACAGATGCACACACAGATACACACACATATACACACACAGATACACACAGATACACACAGATACACACACAGATACACACACAGATACACACACAGATACACACACCGATACACACACAGATACACGTACATATACACAGACAGATACACACAGACCAACACGTACACATTACACACAGATACACACACAGATGAACACACTGATACACACAGATACACACACATACATACACAGATACATATACCGATACACACGCAGCTACACATACCGATACACACACAGATACACGTACATATACACAGACAGATTCACACGCAGATACACACACTGATACACAAACCGATACACACACAGATACACGTACATATACACAGACATATACACACACTGACCAACACGTCCACATTACATACAAATACACACACATATACACATACATATACATACAGATACACACACAGATACACACACAGATACACACACTGATACACACACAGATACACACACATATACACACAGATACACACACAGATACATACACCGATACACACACATATACACAATCAGATACACACACAGATACACACAGAGATACACACAGATACACACACAGATACACACATATACACAAACAGATACACACAGATACACACACAGATACACACAGAAACACACAGATACACACACATATACACACACAGATACACACAGATACACACACATATACACACAGATACACACACAGATACACACAGATACACACAGATACACACACAGATACACACAGATACACACACAGATACACACACAGATACACACACAGATACACACACAGATACACACACATATACACACAGATACACACATATACACACACTGATGTGCACACAGATACACACACAGATACACACCGATACACACACAGATACACGCACAGATACACACACAGATGCACACACAGATACACACATATACACACACAGATACACACACAGATACATACACCGATACACACACAGATACACACACAGATACACACACAGATGCACACACAGATACACACAGATACACACACAGATACACACACAGATACACACACATATACACACAGATACACACACAGATACACGTACACATACACAGACAGATACACACAGACCAATGCGTCCACATTACACACAGATGCACACACAGATACACACACATATACACACACAGATACACACAGATACACACAGATACACACACAGATACACACACAGATACACACACCGATACACACACAGATACACGTACATATACACAGACAGATACACACAGAAAAACACGTACACATTACACACAAATACACACACAGATGCACACACTGATACACACAGATACACACAGATACATACACAGATACATATACCGATACACACGCAGCTACACATACCGATACACACACAGATACACGTACATATACACAGACAGATTCACACGCAGATACACACACTGATACACAAACCGATACACACACAGATACACGTACATATACACAGACATATACACACACTGACCAACACGTCCACATTACATACAAATACACACACATATACACATACATATACATACAGATACACACACAGATATACACACAGATACACACACTGATACACACACAGATACACACACACATATACACACAGATACACACACAGATACATACACCGATACACACACATATACACAATCAGATACACACACAGATACACACACAGATACACACAGATACACACACAGATACACACATATACACAAACAGATACACACAGATACACACACAGATACACACACAGATACACACAGATACACAAACAGATACACACAGATACACACACAGATACACACACAGATACACACAGAAACACACAGATACACACACAGATACACACACAGATACACACAGATACACACACATATACACACATATACACACACACAGATACACATAGATACACACAGATACACACAAAGATACACACACAGATACACACAGATACACACACAGATACACACAGATACACACACATATACACACACAGATACACACACAGATACACACACAGATACACACACATATACACACAGATACACACACATATACACACACTGATGTGCACACAGATACACACACAGATACACACCGATACACACACAGATACACGCACAGATACACACACAGATACACACACAGATACACACACAGATACACACAGATACACACACATATACACACACTGATGTGCACACAGATATACACACAGATACACACCGATACACACACAGATACACGCACAGATACACACACAGATACACACACAGATACACACATATACACACACAGATACACACACAGATACACACACAGATGCACACACAGATACACACAGATACACACACAGATACACACACAGATACACACACATATACACACAGATACACACACAAATACACGTACATATACACAGACGGATACACACAGACCAATGCGTCCACATTACACACAGATGCACACACAGATGCACACACAGATACACACACATATACACACACAGATACACACAGATACACACAGATACACACACAGATACACACACAGATACACACACAGATACACACACCGATACACACACAGATACACGTACATATACACAGACAGATACACACAGACCAACACGTACACATTACACACAGATACACACACAGATGAACACACTGATACACACAGATACACACACATACATACACAGATACATATACCGATACACACGCAGCTACACATACCGATACACACACAGATACACGTACATATACACAGACAGATTCACACGCAGATACACACACTGATACACAAACCGATACACACACAGATACACGTACATATACACAGACATATACACACACTGACCAACACGTCCACATTACATACAAATACACACACATATACACATACATATACATACAGATACACACACAGATACACACACAGATACACACACTGATACACACACAGATACACACACATATACACACAGATACACACACAGATACATACACCGATACACACACATATACACAATCAGATACACACACAGATACACACAGAGATACACACAGATACACACACAGATACACACATATACACAAACAGATACACACAGATACACACACAGATACACACAGAAACACACAGATACACACACATATACACACACAGATACACACAGATACACACACATATACACACAGATACACACACAGATACACACAGATACACACAGATACACACACAGATACACACAGATACACACACAGATACACACACAGATACACACACAGATACACACACAGATACACACACATATACACACAGATACACACATATACACACACTGATGTGCACACAGATACACACACAGATACACACCGATACACACACAGATACACGCACAGATACACACACAGATGCACACACAGATACACACATATACACACACAGATACACACACAGATACATACACCGATACACACACAGATACACACACAGATACACACACAGATGCACACACAGATACACACAGATACACACACAGATACACACACAGATACACACACATATACACACAGATACACACACAGATACACGTACACATACACAGACAGATACACACAGACCAATGCGTCCACATTACACACAGATGCACACACAGATACACACACATATACACACACAGATACACACAGATACACACAGATACACACACAGATACACACACAGATACACACACCGATACACACACAGATACACGTACATATACACAGACAGATACACACAGAAAAACACGTACACATTACACACAAATACACACACAGATGCACACACTGATACACACAGATACACACAGATACATACACAGATACATATACCGATACACACGCAGCTACACATACCGATACACACACAGATACACGTACATATACACAGACAGATTCACACGCAGATACACACACTGATACACAAACCGATACACACACAGATACACGTACATATACACAGACATATACACACACTGACCAACACGTCCACATTACATACAAATACACACACATATACACATACATATACATACAGATACACACACAGATATACACACAGATACACACACTGATACACACACAGATACACACACACATATACACACAGATACACACACAGATACATACACCGATACACACACATATACACAATCAGATACACACACAGATACACACACAGATACACACAGATACACACACAGATACACACATATACACAAACAGATACACACAGATACACACACAGATACACACACAGATACACACAGAAACACACAGATACACACACAGATACACACAGAGATACACACAGATACACACACATATACACACAGATACACACACACAGATACACATAGATACACACAGATACACACACAGATACACACATATACACACACAGATACACACAGATACACACACAGATACACACAGATACACACACAGATACACACACAGATACACACACAGATACACACACATATACACACAGATACACACACATATACACACACTGATGTGCACACAGATACACACCGATACACACACAGATACACGCACAGATACACACACAGATGCACACACAGATACACACATATACACACACAGATACACACACAGATACATACACCGATACACACACAGATACACACACAGATACACACACAGATACACACACATATACACACAGATACACACACAGATACACGTACATATACACAGACAGATACACACAGACCAATGCGTCCACATTACACACAGATGCACACACAGATGCACACACAGATACACACACATATACACACACAGATGCACACAGATACACACAGATACACACACAGATACACACACAGATACACACACAGATACACACACCGATACACACACAGATACACGTACATATACACAGACAGATACACACAGACCAACACGTACACATTACACACATATACACACACAGATGCACACACTGATACACACAGATACACACACAGATACATACACAGATACATATACCGATACACACGCAGCTACACATACCGATACACACACAGATACACGTGCATATACACAGATAGATTCACACGCAGATACACACACTGATACACAAACCGATACACACACAGATACACGTACATATTCACAGACATATACACACACTGACCAACACGTCCACATTACACACAAATACACACACATATACACACACAGATAAACACACAGATACACACAGATACACATAGATACACACAGATACACACACATATACACACACAGATAAACACACAGATAAACACACAGATACACACACAGATACACACACTGATACACACACAGATGCACACACAGATAAACACACAGATACACACACAGATAAACACACAGATACACACACAGATACACACCCTCAGTTAACATAGCAATACCCTCAGTTAACCTAACATTACCCTCAGTTAACATAACATTACCCTCAGTTAACATAGCATTGCCCGCAGTTAACATACCATTACGTTCAGTTAACATAGCATAACTATGTGCTATACGCTTGTATTCCAGTTATGAAGTCACTAATGTTATGTGCCTTGATGTGACCAAACTATCTAAACTGACTCTGATTTCGTTAATCAATTCATTTTGCACCTCTAATCTCTCCATTGGCCATTATACTGATCAGTCTTATTTTTAATTTGTGAGTTCCTGGTTGGAATGTCGATTTATATAAATAGATTTAAGCATCCCTATTTTCAACAGCTGCTCTCCTGGTTTGCGATATTCGTGTGGTTTGTTCGTTCCACTTCATGTGTGGGGCGCGGTGTTGTGTGACAATCCTTTTCTAGCACGTCATCCGCTATTCACAGGAAGCCTATGTGTATAAATTTCATCGGAATTCGGAGATACACGATCTGTTCTTCATGTGTAATAGAATACGCGTTGTTGGATAGGACGTCACTACGGATTGCGCACCGTCCTTGGTTGGTGTGCACGACCTGCTTGGAAATTGCGTGCCATGACCGGAAGGTGTAAGGTGTGCTCATGCTTGGCGCCGCGTTCCAGTGGCGCTGAGGTCGGCTAGCACTTCCCAGGAAGAGTGAAAAGTGAAATTAGTAGCCTGCCGATTAAAGTGAGCTCACAAGCCAACCTCACCTCCTCGGGGTACACACTGGGCAACTAGAACCGTGAGGCTCTAGGCTAACGAGGCAATGGCTCGCCTGGGGGGGACGGGCTCCTTCAGGTTACTTGCAGATGTTGGCCCACCGCAGCTTGGAGAGGAGATGGGCGCTGCCAGGTGATTTCAAGCCTAAGAATCACACATGAGGACAAAAACTAAATCTATTATCGTGGGATTTTCATGTCTTCATGTGTGCCCCAACGACCTGATGGGTTTCGGGATGAACTGAACTGAAATGAACTGATTTTCTTCTTCATTTCCATTTGGCATCTCACACCTTCTGATATTACATTTCCAATATAGGATGTACTCTTGGTCTGTTTTCATGTTTGATTGTCTATATTTAATCAGTAGAACAGATTTCTGGTCCATTTTCCTAATATTCACAGTTTTCATTTTCTCGGTGTTAATCTTTAATCCATAAACTTGTACCTGACTTTTCTTCTTGACTTCAATCCCCAATTGAAGTAATTTTTGTTAGCTTTCAGCTAGAAGAACTGTGCCATCCGGATATCTCAGATGATTTATTGACACTCCACCGATAATGAGACCTGGCATTTCCTCAGTCTGTTGACAAATGTGTTCTGTGAGAATGTTAAACAGACTAGGGGACAGAGTACATCTTTTTCACACTCCTCTATTGACATCTATACACGAGGAATCAACCCTGCCAGATCTTACAGTGACAGTATGTTACCAATATAGGTTACAGAGCATTTGGTGTGTTTTCCATCCGTTTCAGTGTTTTCTATCCGTATCAATGTTTTCCATCCGTATCAATGTTTTCCATCCGTATCAATGTTTTCCATCCGTATCAATATTTTCTATCCGTATCAATGTTTTCCATCCGTATCAATGTTTTCCAACCGCATCAGTGTTTTCCATCCGTATCAATGTTTTCCATCCGTATCAATATTTTCTATCCGTATCAATGTTTTCCATCCGTATCAATGTTTTCCATCCGTATCAATGTTTTCCAACCGCATCAGTGTTTTCTATCCGTATCAATGTTTTCCATTCGTATCAATGTTGTCTATCCGTATCAATGTTTTCCATCCGTATCAATGTTTTCTATCCGTATCAATGTTTTCTATCCGTATCAATGTTTTCCATCCGTATAAATGTTTTCTATCCGTATCAATGTTTTCCATCCGTATCAGTGTTTTCTATCCGTATCAGTGTTTTCCAGACATGTAATTAATCTCTCACGCTCAGTTCAGTTCAAGTGCCATCTCCACATCAAAGATCGGCTGCAATGAACCTCCAGTGTACGCTATCTCTTGCAGTAATGGTGCAATCTGACATACTTTTCCCAGTCTATTTCCTGATGTTATTTACCTCCCTAAAATGTTGTCTACCTCTTGAACGACTGCCTTCTACCCTATCCTCTAGTGTGATCTTCAACAAGAACGTATGTCTTGTTATATGACCAAAATAACGTAACTGTCTAACCCTGATTTTGGTCATCAATTCTCTTTTTAACCCTCAACTTTTTCAATAGCTCCACATTTGTTTTCTTCTCTTTCCAAGAAATGCGACCTAATATTCTATTTACCCACATTTCGAAGGATTCAATACTATTTTCCAGCGTGTTATTCATTGCCCATGTTTCTGTGCCATAAAGTAATGACATTTGACAATTTTCAATTCAATGTACCTGTTCATGTAGTAAATCGTTAATTTGTATCTGAATACATGGTTTCTTGTCACTTGTCCCACGTATCATTGTCTTTGTTATCTTTATGTATTGGTCTAATTTAATCATTTCTCACACTGGACTCTGTCAAATGCCGTTTTGTAATCAACAAAGCACATATAAATGTATGTATGTACTTCTATATATTTTTTGTTAATGTCTTATACAGAATATTGTTTATCTTGTTTTGCTGTTTTGTTCAAATCCAAATTGTTCACTGGAGACGTCTGTTACCTGTTTAAACTGTTGCTCTTCTGGGTTATACTGGCGAAGGCACGCCCATTTCAACCACAGACCGTACCCTTCAAGGTTGAATCAGAACGTGTTGGTCAGTGTGTGTATGTGTGTGTATATATGTGTGTGTATATGTGTGTGTATATGTGTGTGTATATCTGTGTGGGTATCTGTGTGTAATGTGGACGTGTTGGTCTGTGTGTGTATCTGTGTGTATATGTGTGTGTATCTGTGTGTATCTGTGTGTTTATCTGTGTGTGTATATGTGTGTGTATCTGTATGTTTATCTGTGTGTGTATCTGTGTGTATATGTGTGTGTATCTGTGTGTGTATCTGTGTGTTTATCTGTGTGTGTATCTGTGTGTGTATCGGTGTATGTATCTGTATGTGTATCAGTGTGTGTATATGTGTGTGTATCTGTGTGTATCTGTATGTGTATCTGTGTGTGTATCTGTGTGTATCTGTGTCTGTATCTGTGTGTATCTGTGTGTGTATATATGTGTATATGTGTGTGTATCTGTGTGTGTATCTGTGTGTATCGGTGTGTGTATCTGTGTGTGTATATGTGGGTATCTGTGTGTGTATCTATGTGTGTATCTGTGTGTGTATATGTGTGTGTATCTGTGTGTATCTGTGTGTATATGTGTGTATATATGTGTGTATATGTGTGTATCTGTGTGCGTATATGTGTGTGTATCTGTGTGTGTATCAGTGTGTGTATCTGTGTGTGTATCTGTGTGTATCTTTGTGTATCTGTGTGTGTATCAGTGTGTGTATCTGTGTGTGTATCTGTGTGTGTATCTGTGTGTATATGTGTGTATCTGTGTGTGTATCTGTGTGTGTATTTGTGTGTATCTGTGTGTGTATATGTGTGTATATTTGTGTGTGTATATGTGTGTGTTTCTGTGTGTATCTGTGTGTGTATCTGTATGTGTATCTGTGTGTGTATCTTTGTGTGTATCTGTGTGTGTATGTGTGTATCTGTGTGTGTATCTGTATATGTATCTGTGTGTGTATCTGTGTGTATATGTGTGTATATGTGTGTGTATCTGTGTGTGTATCTGTGTGTGTATCTGTGTGTATGTATGTATATGTGTGTGTATCTGTGTGTGTATCTGTGTGTGTATCTCTGTGTGTATCTGTGTGTGTATCTGTGTGTGTATCTGTGTATGTATCTGTGTGTATCTGTGTGTATCTGTATGTGTATCTGTGTGTATCTGTGTGTATCAGTGTGTGTACATGTGTGTGTATAGGTGTATATGTGTATCTGTGTGTATCTGTGTGTGTATCAGTGTGTGTATCTGTGTGTGTATCTGTGTGTATATGTGTGTGTATCTGTGTGTATATTTGTGTGTATCTGTGTGTGTATCTGTGTATGTATCTGTGTGTATATGTGTGTATCTGTGTGTGTATCTGTGTGTGTATCTGTGTGTGTATGTGTGTATATGTGTGTGTATCTGTGTGTATATGTGTGTATCTGTGTGCGTATATGTGTGTGTATCTGTGTGTGTATCTGTGTGTATATATGTGTGCGTATCTCTGTGTGTATATGTGTGTGTGTATCAGTATGTGTATCTGTGTGTGTATCTGTGTGTATATATGTGTGTATCTGTGTGTGTATCAGTGTGTATCTGTGTGTGTATTTGTGTGTATCTGTGTGTGTATCTGTGTGTATCTGTGTGTGTATATGTGTGTGTTTCTGTGTGTATCTGTGTGTGTATCTGTGTGTGTATCTTTGTGTGTATCTGTGTGTATGTGTGTATATGTGTGTGTATCTGTGTGTGTATCTGTGTGTGTATATGTGTGTGTATCTGTGTGTGTATATGTGTGCATATGTGTGTATGTGTGTGTATCTGTGTGTGTGTATCTGTGTGTGTATCTGTGTGTATGTGTGTATATGTGTGCGTATCTGTGTGTGTATCTGTGTGTATATGTGTGTGTATCAGTATGTGTATCAGTGTGTGTATCTGTGTGTGTATATGTGTGTGTATCTGTGTGTGTATCTGTGTGTGTCTGTGTGTATATGTGTGTGTATCGGTGTGTGTATCTGTGTGTATCTGTGTGTGTATCTGTGTGTGTATCTGTGTGTATCTGTGTTTATCTGTGTGTATCTGTGTGTGTGGCTGTGTGTGTATCAATGTTTGTATCTGTGTGTATCAGTGTGTGTATCTTTGTGTGTATCTGTGTGTTTCTGTGTGTATCTGTGTGTGTATCTGTGTGTATATGTGTGTGTATCTGTGTGTGTATCTGTGTGTGTATCTGTGTGTAATGTTATGTTAACTGAGGGCAATGCTATGTTAACTGAGGGTAATGTTATGTTAAATGAGGGCAATGATATGTTAACTGATCGTAATGTTATGTTAACTGAGGGCAATGCTATGTTAACTGAGGGTAATATTATGTTAACTGAGGGTAATGTTATGTTAACTGAACGCAATGATATGTTAACTGAGGGCAATGATATGTTAACTGAGGGTAATGTTATGTTAACTGAACGCAATGATATGTTCACTGAGGGCAATGATTGTTAACTGAACGTAATGCTATGTTAACTGAACGTAATGCTATGTTAACTGAAGGCAATGCTATGTTAACTGAACGTAATGCTATGTTAACTAACACAATGATTTGCTAACTGAATCCAATGATATGTTAACTGAACGCAATCCTATGTTTCAAAACAACATATGATTTTAAGAAAATAACTAGCATGCGGCAAATTCGGTGACACGTGGTCACTTCGCCTGCACTAGTGTAGAGAGTGAGTAACATAGTAGCAGACGGCTCGATTCTCATAGCAACAGTATCTTGTGCGGTCCCCGTTATATACCCCACCCAACAGACGGACCTGTAAACAGTGACCTTGCTTACTCTTAGGTAAGGCACTTGCTGGCTACCCCACCTTATCAAATAATGAGGCCTAATACAATCAGGTGGCTAACACTTCACCTCCGACAGCAGTGTCTGCCATGTAACTGTTCATGCTCTTATCAATAGCAGACGGCACGACTCACGAAGATTGGATTGGGATCTACGTCCAATTAACGGACGCAGCCACGTCTCGAGCATAGCAGTGATCGTGGCTTGGATCTGCTGGCGTGAGTGTTTCACGTGTAGCATTCAGAGACAAAAAGAGTATACAAACAGCCTTATGGATCTTAAGACGGACACTGAAAAGAGGGAAACAGAATGAATAGGACAGAAGAGGCTATTATTAGGGACACATACAACCTGCTTAAGTAAACAGTGCCGCGCGAGCAGAGAGCCTGACAGGCATCAAGGACGACATAGTTTAACCTGAACGTTTGTGAATTCTTTCTCGTCTAATGCTCCTTTCTCTGCCTGTTTATTTGCAAACATTTTAACGAAGAGAAAAAGCAACATGTATGGATATATCAGCGATTATGCTCAGAAAATGTATAAAAGTATGCACTTGAGGTGTCATACGACACAAGCAATAATGCCGATCATAATAACAAATGAAGCGCATATTTTGGTGACGTCATGAGCACGTGACGCACAAAGCGAAATGAGAATTCCATTCACAGGGTCAAAGAAAAAACTGTTAGCTCCCTGTAGAGCACACGTCTGCAGGAAATCACATAAAGAACACCTGTTGTGAGTCATCTGTTTCACATGTTTGTGTGCGCATTTGACCTGTCCATATTTGTTGGAGTTTTTGTTGCATTCAGTTGTTGCTGGAGGAGCTAGCCGTCCCAGTGACCAAACTTGCTTTAGTCTCCACTTACGATGTTATTGCGTTGTGGGATACCTGGTCACGGAAAGGCGTTGGGAGTAAACCTTTGAAAATATCCAGAGCTAGTGTCCATACGGCAGTCTAGTGATGGTTTCATCGCCATTTTGACAACTTTATCTTGGTTGTCAACCTGAGAGTTGGAAGCCTGGACTGGACTGGACTGGACTATCCATCCATCCATCCATCCATCCATCCATCCATCCATCCATCCATCATCTATCTATCTATCTATCTATCTATCTATCTATCTATCTATCTATCTATCTATCTATCTATCTATCTATCTATCTATCTATCTATCTATCTATCTATCTATCTATCTATCTATCTATCTATCTATATGTATATATATATATATATACATCTATCTATCTTTCTATATCTTTGTATCCTTCTATCCTTCTATCTATCTATCTATCTATCTATCTATCTATCTATCTATCTATCTATCTATCTATCTATCTATCTATCTATCTATCTATCTATCTATCTATCTATCTATCTATCTATTTATCTATCTATCTATCTATCTATCTATCTATCTATCTATTTATCTATTTATCTATTTATCTATCTATCTATCTATCTATCTATCTATCTATCTATCTATCTATCTATCTCTCTGTCTGTCTGTCTGTCTATCTATCTATCTATCTATATATCTATCTATCTATCTATCTATCTATCTATCTATCTATCTATCTGTCTGTATGTCTGTCTATCTATCTATCTATCTATCTATCTATCTATCTATCTATCTATCTATCTATCTATCTATCTATCTATCTATCTATCTATCTATCTATCTATCTATCTATCTATCTATCTATCTCTCTGTCTGTCTGTCTGTCTATCTATCTATCTATTTATCTATCTATCTATTTATCAATCTATCTATCTATTTATCTATCTATCTATCTATTTATCTATCTATCCGTCTGTCTTTCTGTATTTTTATCCATCGTTATTCCATTTAAAATAATAATTTTCTATATAAAGCCACTTCTTCCTAAGCCTCCCCCCTGCCCTCTCCTTGTCAATCCCAACCCCTCCCCCCAACTGCACATTCCCAAACAACACCCCCATACCCATCCTGAAAAAAGGTATACAACAGACACCTCATCTTTCCTCTGCGATCAGCTCTACGCTCTTTGTGTGGTACGTCAGCTTCGCATAATGTACGGCGGAAAGAAAGAAGACAGAAATGAAAGACAAGAGGACGGTGAAAGGAGGAAGTTGACGAGAAGGTGGAAGAGATTTCAAAAGGCAGGGCCCATGTCCCAGCCTCGCGTGAGCTGGGAGAACAAGAGAACTCAGGTGCTCCAATGCTCTCAGGTAATTGAAGACAAACACCGTCGTACAGAGCGATCGCTGAACTGTTCTATAGCTCACGCGACTGCCTGGCCCCGGGCCTCTACATCCAGCCATTGTCTCACACTTAAAATGGTGGTCCCGTCTGTAGTAACCGTTTCTGCAACACACACGCTCAAGGCTCTGTGGGTAAATTTGGTCGTTTCCTGTCCTAATGGGACCACCACTGTTCTAGTAATATCGCCAATCATGGACAGACAATGGCTTCGTCTCAGGCACCTTTCGACGGAGATTTTTCTTCTGTTTTCCCGCACCTCTACCGCCCCCGCCCCATCTTCCTCCCGCTTGCAAGGTATTTCATTAACTATAACAGGGCGCTGGCGCAGCAGGGCCCACCTGAAATTATCATGTTCAGTCCAAATAAAGGTCTGTGTATGCTGTCGTGACTGGATTAGCCGGCCTTGACTTTCTTATTTTCAAAGGGGCGGGGAAAGACAATGGTAGCGGGAACCACAGACCAATGCGCGACTTATTTTATATCAGCATTAGGTGGCTATTATATGATCGGTCGCTATCTCGCTCTCTCTCTCTCTCTCTCTCTCTCACTCTCTCTCGTACACACACACACACACACATACACACTACGTGCTAGTGTGTGTATATGTATGTATATATATATATATATATATATATATATATATATATATATATATATATATGTATGTATGTATGTATGTGTGCATGTATGTATGCGTGTATGTATGTATGTATGTATTTATGTATGCATGTATGTATGTATGTATATATGTATGTATGTATGTATGCATGTATGTATGTATGCATGTATGCGTGTATGTATGTATGCGTGTATGTATGTATGTATTCGTGTATGTATGTATGTATGTATATATATATGTATGTATGTATGTATGTATGCATGTGTGTATGTATGTATATGTGTATGTATGTATGTATGCATGTATGCGTGTATTTATGTATGCGTGTATGTATGTATGTATGTATGCGTGTATGTATGTATGTATGTATGTTGTATGTATGAATGTATGCGTGTATGTATGTATGTATGTATGCGTGTGTGTATGTATGTATGTATGTATGTTGTATGTATGAATGAATGTGTGCATGTATGTATGTGTGTATGTATGTATGTATGTATGTATGTATGTATGTATGTATGTATGTATGTATGTATGTATGTATGTATGTATGTATGTATGCATGTATGTGTGCGTGTATGTATGTATGTATGCGTGTATGTATGTATGTGTGTATGTATGTATGTATGTATGTATGCGTGTATGTATGTATGTATGCGTGTATGTATGTATGTATGTATGTATGTGTGTATGTATGCGTGTATGTATGTATGTATGTATGTATTTTCTTGATGACCCGATCCTTAGCATAACTGCGGGTCCCAACTTCGTCTCCAGCGAAGCCTGTCTTGGGCAACGGAAGCCCGGTGCGGGGCAAGCACACCTCCAGAGGTATCTTGAATGTTGTTGCGTACAGGAAGGGAGCCTCGCCAACGCATTGGAGGTCTTCTACAGTGGTCTCTTTTTTGCCTCTAGGACCAAGCCGTTTTTGCTGTCGCATATGACCTACCCATTCATGTTTTGTATTGTCTGCATAGATTACCGCATTATTCACCAATGTCTGAATTGTGGAGATTCTGCATACGTTGGTTTGCTAGAGTGATTCCAACCAAGCGTCTCTCAAACGAGGCGTGGGTCACTCTCAATTTGCCCTCCAGTGATTCTGTTAGTGCCCATGTCTTAGTACCGTAAAACATAGCATGGAGCACAGTGGAAGAGAGGGACTCATACGCTCTGGTCTTGGCAACCGTCCAGGGCCGTGTTAATGAACGAGAAGACTGACAAGCCCGCGCGACGACGTATATATATAGATATTATATATACATATATAGACAGAGAGAGAGAGAGAGAGAGAGAGAGAGAGAGACAGAGAGAAAGAGAGAAACAGACATATCTACTGTATAGTGAACTACGCCCACCTGATAACGGGGATCAAAGTGAACAACCAGCTGCATATTACCAGTGTGTAGTAAGTCAAGCTAAAGAGGGATGCACATAGTTCTAGCAACCTCCCCATTCCTGTAAAATAATGTTTTTTTTCCCCAGAAACCAGTGCTACGCGATCAAATAAGATAACTAAAATTATAGCACAGGTGAATCAACCATTGAATGTAGCACTTAGAATTGATTTCTCGCACAAGTCTTGCCAGATCTTGAACGAACTTTCGACATCCTAACTGGAATGACACACGGCAATGTTAGACATACGAAACCTGGTGATTAATTTTGTATTGCTATTATTTAATTCGCTATAAATGATTACATGTGGTTACTTTGGCTGCCGCAGAAAGCTTAAATCTGATTAAACTGTCCGAATTTGACATAGGTTTTAAAAAATAACACATTTACATTTATATTAATATGTAGATCTATATTGATTGACTGATTCATTCAATCATTGATTAATTCGTTGTTTCCCTCCAGGAGAAGAATAGATTCACAACTATAGATCTTCTTTTTACAAAGAGCTTGTATCTGAGCACTTGTAGTGGTGGTATTATAACAATAGTCTAACATGAAGAGGTTGCTAGTTCATGCATAAACCCTATGTATTTGGTTTTTGTGCCATTCATGGAAGGTTATATATGTTTTGTCTTTCCCACCCAAGTACCAATAGGAAGTAGATCTATAATAGTGAGATAAATATGAATTTGTCAGTAAAGGAGACGGAGTGAGAAGAGAAGAAATCAGTCAAATGGAGCATGCGCCATCTATGTATAAATACAGGCAGACAGAATTAACTTGTTCGAACATTTGACAAGAATATCTCCAGACCTAACCGCTGCTATAGAACGACAGACAACATAACTTCAGAGCAAGAGGCGGAATACGAACACAGTGGATTGAATGTGGCACAGGACCCCCTCCTCCCAAACCCCTGGCGACCAACGACATGGTTGACAGACGAAATTATGTGAGAGAGAGAAAGAGAGAAAGAGAGGGAGAATAAATACAGGAGAGAAATATAACTGCAGAGAGGACACACGGGTAGAACAAGTTTATCATTGAAACGTTCAGCAATTAGTCACACTCTATTTCACTCTACGGAGTGGCTCTTAAACTTGCGCCATCTCAT